>OZ005651.1:79657532-80881698 GCA_963930645.1 Salticus scenicus
AAATTTATAAACAATGTGGATTTTAAAAATATAAAAGAATAAAAATATTTTCATGTTTTTAATATTTTAATTAAGTTAATAAATAACCTACGTTTCTATTTTTAAATATTAAATCCTTTTATCTGAATCACATGCTACGCTAAAGGAAATGTTCTTTAAAGATTATATTAAAAAGTAATTTTTTTTCTTTTTTTTAAATGTAATATTGTCAATAAAATTGACTTTTTTTTTTTTTTTTTTTTTTTTTTATATTTAGTGTTATACTACTTCTCTAATATGGAATTAGTCTGCATTATCATGGAAGATAATTTTTTTAAATAATAATTTTAATAAATTAATTTTACTGCGTGAATTTGTATAGGAAAATATAGAAGAAAGTCATGTGATGGCCACAACATACTAGTTTAAGAGTACTTTTTTGTTTCAGTGCTAAAAATTCACATTAAATTTATTAATTAATATTAAAATAATAATAAATAAAGTTAACTTATAAGTGAATCGACAAAGTAATAACAAAATATGTTGAGAATATATATTAAATCTGCAAGGATGAAAAATCGAAGAAAAAATATATAAAAATAAATATTAATTACCTGAGAGTATTTTAAAACTTTTTAAAAATTCAAATTTTTATTTTATAAATTTAAATGGTTTTCGCAAAAGAATGAAATAAAGAACAATAAAGTATTGAAATAAAATAATATACTTAATATTATTATACCCTCTTTTACTTAGTTTTATTATTATTATTTATTACGAATGCATTTTCACTTCACGTTGTCCACTCTACTATTGGTAAGTATAAATTCAATCATTTTTTTTTTTTTCTTTTTTAAGTACTTTTAAAACATAATTATTACAAATATTTGATAATGTTTACTTACCATTAACTCTTCAGTTGCAGCTTTTTGTTTTTTGAAAATATGATGTAATAGAATTTATTTTTTTTTCTTTTTAATGCCATAATTATAAACGCTATTTATTATATAATTCACGTTAAAATATATTTAGCGAATTATTCAAGAGAAATAGAAAAAAGGATTGTTTAAAGAGGTTACTACAGAATGAAAATAAATGTCAAACGAGCAATGCTTTTGAAAGACTTTCTCTTTACTGAATACGGAATGTTTTACTCTTTCTCCGGGCGGGCAGTGACAACCTGGAAATTTCTTTCGCATTTCATTCGTTAATTAACAAAGATTGTAAATAATAAAGCATTTCTTTAATCATTTATTTCACACAGTTTTGTGTGCTATTATTAAGTTACACGAAATTTTGTTTTGCTAAAAAGTGTTCATAACTTCAATATGACCATTTGATTGTCTCTTTCTTCGCGCTCTGATTTCCGTAAATATTTTTAAAATGTCTCAAAAGGGATATATGTTATTGAAGGCAAGGTCACAATTATAAGTTCCCTATTCAAAATGGCATAAACGTTGCTACTAGTTTCAGCACATGAACAAACAAAAGAAATTAAATACATCATGGTTTATATTTCTTTATGTCCTATGGTCTAGAGAATCTAAGGACTATGAAGGTTAATTTTTAATTAATTTTTCTCTACTTTCTAAAGTAATGAAATCAACACCATTTTACAGATGCGCAAATGCATTTTTTCCCTTTTATTTTAATTATTTATTTATTTTGAAAATTGTTGGATTAACATTTATGTTCCGTTGACAAGGTCGCACAAAAGGATTTTCATACATTACGGGATATAAACGGAAATTGATACAAACTTACTTTAGCAGTACTAATTATTTTTAATACTTACCTATATTGTTTCATAATTGCCGAAACGTCAGTGGAGGCCCTCTGTTGAGACTCAAAACGGTTTTGGGCTGTGTCTGTCTGTCTGTTTGTTTGTTTGTTTGTTTGTTTGTTTGTTTGTTTGTTTGTTTGTTTGTTTGTCTGTCTGTCGCGCGATAGCGGCCGCAAAAATAGAGCTATTGACTTGAAATTTGGTACACATGTTCATGAGCCCCACGAAATCAGCTGTATAGTTTTTGGTATGTATTCCATTTGTAGTTCGTATACAGGGACATGCCCAAGTTTTTCTTATCATTACGCCCTATGGGAGGAATTTGTATGTATCACGATAGCGGCCACAAAAATCACGCTATTGACTTGCAATTTGGTACACGTTTTCATGTGCCCCACGAAATCAGCTGTATAGTTTTGGGTGTGCATTCCATTTGTAGTTCGTGTACAGGGACACGCCAAAGTTTTTCTTATCATTACGGCCTATGGGGGAAATTTGTATGTACCGCGATAGCGGCCACAAAAACCACGCTATTGATTTGCAATTTGGTACACATATTCATGAGCCGAACGAAATTAGCTGTATTGTTTTAGGTGTGTATTCCATTTGTAGCTCGTGTACAGGGACACGCCAAAGTTTTTCCTATCATTACGGCCTGTGGGAAGAATCTGTATATACCGCGATAGCCACCGCAAAAAATCAAGCTATTGCCATCCAATTTTTGCCGAAACGTCAGTGGAGGCCCTCTGTTGAGACTCAAAAGGATTTTGGATTCCGTCTGTCCGTCTGTCTATCTGTCTGTCTATCGTGCAATAGCGGCCGCAAAAATCACGCTATTGACTTGAAATTTGTTACACATGTTCATGATCCCCAAGAAACTAGCTGTATAGTTTTGGGTGCGCATTCCATTTATAGTTCGTGTACAGGGGCACGCCAAAGATTTTTTATCATTACGGCTTATGGGAAGAATTTGTATGTACCGCGATAGTGGCTCCAAAAATCACGCTATTGACTTGCAATTCGGTACACATATTCATGAGCCCAACGGAATTAGCTGTATAGTGTTAGGTGTGTATTCCATTTGTCGTTCGTGTACAGGGACACACTAAAGTTTTTCTTATACTTACGGCCTATGGGAAGAACTTGTATGTACCGCAATAGCTGCCGCAAAAATCCTTCGATTGACTTGCAAATTGCGTACACGTTCCAGCTTTGCATATAAGTAGCTGTGTAATTTTTATTGCTATATTGTTTATAAACTGTGTAGAGGGACACGCCAAAATTCTTAACATTACGGCATATGTGTTGAATTTCGTTTAAACGCATTTTAATATCATTACTTTGCAATGAAGAAAATGAAACTAGCGTACGTGGGTAAGATGCTTAAACATATGTTGTTTGAAGAAAATATGTGCTCTTAAGCTTTCTAATTAATATACAGGACCTTACAAAAGTGTTTTGACAATGTCACATAGTCATCCAAACGATGTTAAATTTGGAACAATTATTAATTTTAAACGCAAAATAAAATGAAAAATTTTTACTGGTGTATACAGTGTTTATGGTTTGTTTACAGAGACACAGGAAAGAATTTCGAAACATTAGAGCCTATGGACAAATTTTTATTTAAGCGCGCACAATTAATGCGTTTATGCTGAATTGAACTTAATAAAATTAACATACGTTATAAAGATGCTTGAAATCATGTTTACTCTTAAAAAAGTTTATGTATAAACTAAATAATTTATGATACCACACAAAATAATTCCGAGTATGTAGTGTAATCATCCAAATGATGTCAAATTAGTTTGAAAAAATAATGAGTTATAATTAATTAGATTTATTCTTATTATTGGCGTTTATAATGATTGTGGCTACTTTTCCAGGATACATAAAAGAATTTTTTACTATTAGTAACACAGATCTGAGACTGACCACTTTGGCGAAAATAATGCTCCTTTTATACTTTTCTATCGAACACAGACTGTTCTCGAAAATTCTCGTATCACATCAGCCAATGAGATTAGAGTTTCCACATTTGGTATATTCCTAATAAGGATTTTCTCGCCAAGGTCGCCAAAAAAATCGCCAAGGAGGAAAACAATCGCCAAATTTGGCGCCAAATCCATTTCTTCCCTTATTGGAGCTTTTTAATGCGTTTTCAAAGGAAAATTAGGCTATTTTAAAGCTAAAACGACTAGAAATGCACAAAATTAGCATTTTAACAACTTACTAAACCTCTTTGAAAGAAATTATGCAAAAATAAATGCAATTATTTACAATTCCGTAACACTTTATATGATATACAAATAGGTATACAAAGGGAGATAGAGCGGGGGGTTGAATCAGGAATGTATCTGATTATGGTAACAAGTCGATCAAATCAATATATACTATTATATAATAAGGAATAAATGAAAATAGCCTATTGAATAATGTCTGATGCAAATAGGACGTTGAGGCTCCTGATCTGCAGATCCACTAGTTATTTACACTTTCAGTTTCACTTTCTGTCTCTGTGTGTGGCTTTCTGTCAGTCTGCAATAATGTATTTCTATTGACAATTAATTGTCAGCCTCCTAAGTGAACCCTAGTTTTGTCAATTGATTTTTTCCAGGGCGGGCCGGACGCCGGACCATAGATAGAAAAAGGAATAAACAAGACGGATCGGTCCTGGCTGAAATTTTAATTATTCTGAACCGGAACGTGTAAGAAAAGCTTTCTGCGCGTGCAGACCTCTAAAGAAGTGTGCAAATGCCCCCTCCTTACTACGCCCTAAATTGTGTATATGCAAAATAGGCACTTTAAGGGCGCAAAATGTTTTTTTGGTTGTGTTTAATTTTCCAGAATTCTTGTTTCATCAATTAAAAAGACATCGTCCGGTTCAGTTGTGATGTGGCACTACTGTATGAAGAACACAAATTTCACCGAAATCACTTAATCTCTTTTCACTAAAGGCACAGAAAACTTTTACAAAACTAAGAAAGTCAAGCTGCAATCAACAACATAAGTTCCATCGAGTCTATTTGAATGGAGAGAATTTAAAGTGAAAAAGAAGACTTTAAAAAATGATATGGGTGTCATGTCTGGAACTTGAGTTGGAATTGAGAATGGGTGGTGGTGGTGGGTGGGTGGGGGGGGGGGTCAAAAGATTTTATTTACAGACTCACCTTTAAAAAAAAAAAAAAAAAAAAAAAAAAAAAAAATCTTTTTTTTTCTTTTTCAATACGTTTTTATCGGAAGTCGAACCATATGCTAGGGCGGGCAAATTTTTCTCCAATTCGGGCACTGCCCGTACTGGCCCCCATCTAGCTACGGGCCTGATTCAATATTCTTTTAATGTGATATTTGAGTTTGCGCGAGCCTCGCAGGGCGATTTTCCTTTTTGACAAACCTCCTGCTGCGATAATTGTTATGAAAAACTTGGTTTTCTGTAATTTTCTTCAAGGAGCAATAAAGAATAATGTTCTTCTTCGTAAACATGTCGAAAAGTTCAAGGGCACTTTCCGATAATGGATAATTTGTGATCATTTTGCACGTTGCCTGGTGTGTGCGAAGCCTGTGGTTCGAAAAACATGCCGTCGCAATTGATCCACCACGGAGGGGAAGGCTCCCCTCCTTCCCAGACGGAGGATAAGATGCCCTCAAAAGTTCGAATACTTTAGAATTACGATAGTAAATAGCCAAATACTGTTAAACTAAAAATTCTGAAGTGTAAAAAATTTGCTTTAGGCATTATCTTGATAGATTTGCGATGTAAAATTCAAATTAATTTCTCTGACATCTGTATATTTATTATTTTATTAATTAATTTATATTTTCTCTTGGAGACATTTTGAAAAAAAAAAAAATCAATTCTTGATTTTTTTTTAATTCACTCATGGAGGAGGGGGTCTGGTCCGTAGATATGCCATCATACTTTTGATCCTTCGCGTAGAGGATGACTTTCCTGCTTCGGCATCCTCCAGAACTACTATTTTTACGGAGTATATAGGGCATAATAGCCACGTCGGATTTTACATGCACCAGTCACAATTAACGTACACAGCGATCTTTGGCAGGCTCGAATTTCGAACCTGTACTCCTCCGAATACAAGCTATACGCTATAACAACCAGGCTAGAGGTCTGCACGGGCCGGAATTTCGAGGCCCGGGCCTAGCCCGGCCGCGCATCTCCGAAATGTTGGCGCGTACAGGCGAACCTGGCGAATTTTTGTAGCTCGCACCAAAACCCTCTCTGCCGCAAAGCAAGCAACCCTTCTTTCCACTTCATTCACGATTCGAGCAATCTTTTTTTTTTTTTCCCCCAAGAGAATAAACTATTAAAAATGTGACAATGGAGTTTTAGTATCGTAATTCTTAAATAATATATTTAATGCAAAAAAATTATTAGAAATCCTCCACCCTTCAAATTTAATTTAGCACGATTAATGAAGAAATAAAATTGTAATATTCTAATTTTAAAGCTTTTAAAATTGTTCTTGAAATACATTTATTTATTTGTTTTACTTTCTCTTACCAACATATATGGTAGAGAAAGTATTGTTTTGGGGTCAAATTTTCGAAATTGAATTTTTGTTATATATACACGTTTTGAGGCTCCCTGAATCATAATTGTTAAAAATGTGTCAATGGAGTCTTTATATCGTTATTTTTAGATAATATAATTTAATACCAAAATTTATTAGAAAACCCTTTAAATTTATTTTATCAAGATTAATGAATAAGTATATTTGTAATATTACGATTTTAAAGTTTTTAAAATTATCCTTGAAATACATTTATTTTATTTTATTTTATTCTGTTTTATTATTATTTTATTATTATTATTATTTACTTTCTCTTCGTCAAATAAAATTGTTTCTAAACCTATTTTAGATTATTTGAAAAGTACATTAAACTTTACATTCTTACGCTATTGATCTTAAGATTTAATGTGCAATCTGTCATTATAATATTGAAATACAGGGTAAAAAAGAAAGTCGTGTGAGTGACACACCAGGTTATCATTATTATGATCATTATTTAGTTTATTTTACCCATATAGTGTAAGAAAAGTTTTATTTTTGATTCAGATTTTTGAAATTGAGTTTTTGCTACATTTGCATATCCTGAAACAAAAAATTAGGTTTTTAGCGGTTGCCTGAATGTGTCTGTGTGTTTGTTATCACCATACCTCAAGAATAGATATTGGGACTCGGATGAAATATTAAGTAATTCGTGTACAGTGACTAAGAAAAGAATTCAAATTCATTAAGTCTATGTGTGAAGTTTCTGGTAAATACAATTTAATATTTTTGGATGAAACAAAATAAAATAAATTGAACTTATATTTTATGTGCATGAAAGAATGTTTCGTATACAATGTAGAATGTATATCCTTTATTAGAAGTTTACACAGAACCCCACAAAAGAATTCAGATATATTCATACAATGGAATTGCTGAAAGGTCATTTCATGTCGTGCTATGTGTTTTAAATTCTGTGCTAAATTAGTACACTATATGTAAAATATATAGTAAATATACAGGGCTACCCCAAATTAAATGAAAGCATTTCTTTTTATAAATAAAAATCAATGTAAGAAATGCAATTAAAGTTTAATTAATTTAAAATTATTCTCTTTTTCTAATTTACTTTATCTTATCCGTAAAAGGCCGCGAAAGTATTGTTTTCGGATCAAGTTTTCGAAATTGAATTTTTGTTACATTTATATGTTTTGAGGTTTCCTGAATCCAAAAATTATGTTTTTAGTGGTTGGTTTATGTGACTTGTCTGTGTGCATTATAGATATTGAATTTGTAAAATGGGTGCATCAGTTTTTAAATATCACTTATGTTATTGATAAGGACAATATTGCTTAGGAACAATGCAAGTTGTAAACTTCGCATGTTATTCAAATTTACGTTTTCTTTTTAACATGGCAAAATAGAGCAAAATTTCGTTTAAACGTCCATTATGCCAATATTTTGTCGTAAACATGTCAGACTAATACTTTAAAATATATTTTTTAATACACTTCATTAAATATGAACATTTTAATTTGAAACTTTAGTAATTAAAAATTGTGTTTCCTTCATTTGACAAATTAGGCCAATAAGGTCATTGTGCCTAAATGCGACGTGATTTTTGGTAAGTTTATCGCATTTAGGAAACTTATGACATTTTAGTAAACAAATAATTATGAAAAGAAAGAAAAAATGGTTGAATATTATACTCATAGTTCTAAACTAGTGTTTTGAGTCATTTTTTTTCAAGAAATTAAAAAAATATCAGTAATTTATGAAAATATATGCCAGCGTCGCATTTAGGAAGTTTTTGTCGTATTTAAGGTACTATAGCCTAAATGCGATGTTCAAACTCCCTAAATGCGATAATGCATTTAATGCATGGGAGTTACTTTAATGTTATTAACACTTTCCAAAGAAGGTTGAAAACTGTTATTAACACATTCCAACAAGGTTGAAAAGTGTTTATGACTTCGGTTTGTCTGTCTGTCTGTCCGTCTGTCTGTCTGTCCGTCCGTCTGTCTATCCGCGCTCTAACTCCCGTAAATATTTATGGAATTTCTTGAAACTGATATATGTTATTCAAGATTACCATTGGACGTTCCCTATTGAAAATGGAGTTCATACCTCTACTAGTTTGTGTACAGGGACACCCGAAAGTATTTCAAAGCATTGTGTTCAATGAGAGGTATTTTTACAAACCATATTTTCTTACTTATGTACTGTAGACATATCTTAATGAAATTGCAATATGTTATTAAAGTTTACTATAGGATGTTTTCTGTATAAAATGGAGGAAATATTACCATCGGTTTATGTACAGGGACACTCAAAAGTATTCCAAAGCATCGCGTTCTATGAGAGATATTTCTATAAATCAAATTTTAATAACTTTACTTTCCACGAAGTTTTTGGAAATTTAAATATGGTATTTATATGCACAAAAGAATGCTTTGTACAGAATATAGCATGATTAGCATTAGATTTACAGGGTGGCACAAAAATATCCAGTTACATTAACAGCTATTAAAAAAAATGGCTAGAATTGTACTTTCGTTTACGTTAAGCGTTTTTAACACATTCTAACATTTTTTAAGGGTGAATATGATTTCAGTTTTGTGTATCTGCCTGTCCGCCTGTTTGTCTGCCTGTCTATCTGTCCGAGTTCTAAATCTCATAAATATTTATGGAATTTCTTCAAAGTGATATATGTTATTCAAGTTCACTATCGGATGTTCCCTATTTAAAATGGAGTTTATACCTTTACTGGTTTGTGTACACGGACACACGGAAGCATTTCAAAGCATTGTGTTCTATAAGAGGTATTTCTATTGGTTTTACTGTAGACATATCTCAATTAAATTGAAATATGTTATTCAAGTTCACTACTGGATGTTTCCTGTATAAAATGGCGGAAATACCACCACCGATTTATGTACAGGGACAGTTAAAAGTATTCCAAAGCATTGCGTTCTATGAGAGATATTTCTATAAATCAAATTTTAATAACTTTACTTTCCACGAAGTTTTAGGAAATTGAAATATGTTATTTATATGCAGAAAAAAATGCTTTGCATAGAATACAGCATGATTAGCATTAAGTTTACAGGGTGACACAAAAATATCCATTTATATTAAGAGCTACTGATAAAACAATTCTAGAATTGCACTTTCGTTTACATTAAGCGTTTTTAACACTTTCTAATATTTTTAAGTGTGAATATGATTTCAGTTTGTGTATCTGTCCATCTGTCTGTCCGTCTGTCTGCCCGCGCTCTAACTTCTGTAAATATTTATGGAATTTCTCGAAACTGATATATTTTATTGATGTTCACTATCGGATGTTCCATATTGAAAATGGAGTGAATATCTCTTCTGGTTTGTGTACAGGGACACCCAAAAGCATTCGAAAGCATTGTGTTTTATGAGTGTTATTTTTATAAACATTATCCCTATAGAATGTTCCCTATTCAAAACGACATTAATAGGTCCTGTACAACTAGTTTGTTTACAGGGACAACAACAACAACAACAAAAAATGCCAATGCATTACGGTTTAGGACAGAATTTTTTGAAAGTTAAGTCTTTCTACTGCAAAAATCATAAAAATATTGAAATGTATTGTTAATATTCTAAAATAATGTTTTGTATAGAATATGGTATGATTAACTTTCTGGGGACTTTAACTCTCTGGACTAACTTTAAAGGGCTACACTAAAATATTCAGAGAGATCAAAAGATGTAATTATAATTTAATGGCTGCATTTTATTTTGCGTTAAGCCTTTTTACAATTTCCAAAATGCCTAAGAGTAATTTTAAAATCAATTAGTCTATCTGTATATTTTTCAGTCCTTCTGTCTGTTGTGTCATAACGTTGTAAAGTTTGCGTTGACGCAAACTCCATCTTAACTTAATTAGATCACTAAATGGATAAGTAAGAGAACACAAGACTTGGATTAACAATAACTAAAGTTTATTTGAGCAGATTAATGGGGAGGGTGGCCTGGCAATTAAACTAGCTCAGTCAGTGTATCACTCAATCAAAATATATATATCAACAATTAAATTAGATTATCTTAAATATCTCACCCAATACCAGCAATTGAAGGTGTAGTGACGGTTGCACTCGTAACTCCACTGCTGCGACTTCACTTTCGATCAGAGGATTCCCTACAGATCGAAATTCACATTAACGAGCGCTAGCAAATACTCGTACTAACACTCATCATGACTTATTCCTCACTCCTCTAAATTTCTACTACTCAATATTCGCCAAAATAAGACTTTCAACAATCCACTATAATACTCCAATATCCACACTATAATATGCTCCGACATCCACTATAATATCCTCCAACATCCACTATAATATCCTCCAACATCCACTCCCATCTACTAAAATTTTCGCCATTTTATACTTCTTCCTACATCCTCCTCTCTCTTCATTTCAATCCGTCCTTTTAAAATCACTTCTAATTTATCTAACATTCAAAATCTAAGTCTTTCATTGCAGCACCCTGCCGACACAAAGCTAACTCGACCTCAACTTTCGCCGAGTCACTGGCGACGAAGCGATTTTAACCGTCCCCACTTTCTACTTTGCTGGATCCAGCTTAATTAAAACAACTGTGGTGACGTTCTGACGTCTCAACCTCACAACGTAGGCAAAGAATATTAAAAGTTATTCGATACAACAATTACGTACAGTTGGAAGGTGTTACTAATTAATGAGTACTGCATGATTTTTCTTTCTTGTTTAAGTCTTAACGTGTTTTCAATTTCTGTATCTATGTGCCCGAATCTCCATTTGTCTATCTGTCCATGTACCGCACTTAGCGTCCGGAAATATTTTCTGAATTTAAAAAAATATATGTTGTTCATATTCACTATTGAATGTTCCCAAATAAAAAGGGCATTAATAGGTACTGTACAACATGTTTATGTACAAGAACGCGCAAAAAATGCCAATGCGTTGCATTTTAGGACATACATTTTTATAATTTACATTTAAAGAACTTTCATACTGTACTTTCAACTGTAAAATCATAAAGAAATTGGCATTTATTGTTAATTTGCTAAAATAATGTTTTGTATAAAATATGATTTTGTTAACCTTCAAATTTACAGGACTACACTGAAATTTTCAGATAGATTAAGGGCTAGAATTACAATCAAAGGGCGACGGTTTCTTTTGTGTTAAGCATTTTTAACACTTTCAAACAGTGTTTAAGAATGATTAGGAATTCAATTAGTCTGTCTGTATGCCTTTCAGAACTACTGTTTGTTTGTTGTGTGATAACGTAGGTACAGAACTTTCAAAGTTATAAGATACAACAATTACGTGGAGTTGGAAAGTGTTAATAATCATTGCGTAATGCATGATTTTTCGTTCTTTTTTTATAGTTTATAAAATACTTAATACCGCATAACTATTTCAAGATAAAATGTTGTGTAACTCTATGTGCAACTCTGCCTTTAACAGTGTGTGTAACTCTTCCTTTATATTAACAGTGTGTGGAGCTTTGTGTCTAAATCTGCTGTTTGTTAACAGTGTGTAACTCTTCTTTTTTTTAACAGTGTGTGTGTAATTCTGTGTGTATTGCTGAACTTTTCTAACAGTGTACGTAACGCTATGTGAAACTGTCACTGTGTGTGCAACCCTGTATGCAATTAACAGTGTGTGTGTAGCTCTTCTTTCTTATTAACAGTGTGTGTAACTCCATGTGTAATTTTGTTTTTTATTAACAGTTCTTTTTTTTAACATTGTGTGTGTAACACTGTGTGTACCGCTGACTTTTAGCAAAAAACATGTGTAATTTTACTTATGTGTAACTAACAGTGTGCGTAATTAAATGTGTGTGTGCAACTCTGCCTCTTCTTATTAACTCTGTGTGTGTAAATCTGTGGGTAACTCTTTATTAACAGCACCTTTTTATTAACAGTGCATATAACTCTGTGTATAATCCTGCCTTTTTATTAGCAGTGTGTGTAATTCAATGTTCATTTTTTTTTTTTTTTTTTTTTAACAATGTGTGTAACTTTGCGTGTATCACTGATTTTTTGCTGTGTATAATTCCGCCTTTTTATTTACAGTGTGTGTAACTCCGTATGTAAATCTCTTTTTTTTTTTGACAATGTGTGTAACGCTGTGTGTACCGCTAATTTTTTGCTAACAGTGTGTGTGTAACTCTGCATTTTTATTAACAGTTTGTGTGTAATTGTGTGTGTAACTCTGCATTTTTATTAACAGTTTGTGTGTAATTGTGTGTGTAACTTTGCCTTTTTATAACAAAGTGTGTAACTCCGTGTTTAACTCCGTGTTTAACTCTTCTTTTCTGAGTAGTGTATGTGTAACGCTGATTCCATGAATATTTACGGGAGATAGAGCACGGACAGACAGACAAACCTAAGTCATTAACACTTTTCAACTTTATTGGAAAGTGTTAAAAACATTTAGAAAGTGATAAAAACGCTTATTGTAAACGAAAATGCAATTCAAGCAATTTTCCAACAATACCTCTTAATGTATCTGAATATTTTTGTGTGGCCCTGTAAATATAATGCTAATAATATTGTATTTTATGGAAGGCATTCTTTTGTGCATATGAATAATATATATATATATATATATTTACGACTTGTGCAAAGTAAAATCATTAAAATTTGGTGCTTAGAAATACCTTCCATAGAACGCAATGCTTTTAAATACTTTCGGATGTCCCTGTATACAAACCAGTGATGGTATTTACTTCAATTTACATGGGGAATATCCGGCAGTGGACTTAAATGATATATTTCAATTTCATTAAAATTTGTTTAAAGTAAACGTATCAAAATACGGTTTATAGAAATATCTATCATGGAACACAGTGCTTTGGAAAATTTTGGGTGTCCCTGTAGACAAATCAGAAGAGGAATTCCCTCCATTTTCAATAGGGAACATCCGATAGTGAACTTGAATACGATATATCAGCTTCAAGAAATTCCATGAAAATTTACAGGAGTTCGACTGCGGACAGACAGACAAACCGAAGTCATTGACACTTTTCAACCTTGCTGGAAAGTGTTAAAAAAAGAACGAAAAATCATGCAGTGCGCACTGGTTATTAATACTCTCCAATTGTACGTGCTTGTTGTATCGTATAACTTTCAATATTCTTTGCCTGCATTATCAAACAAAGGAGAGAAGCACAGAAAAATATACAGATTGACTAATTCAATTTAAAACCGCTCTCAGACATCGTTGAAGAACGTTAAAAAGGCTTAATGCAAAAGAAAATCCAGCCGTTAGATTATAATTGATCCCTTAATGTATTTGAATATTTTAGTGTAGTCCTGTAAATCTGAAAGTTGATCATATCATATTCTATACAAAACATTATTTTAGAATATTAAAATACATTTCAATTTATTTATAATTTTTACAGTAGAAAGTTATTTAGATGTGATTTATAAAAATGTCTGTCCTAAAACGCAAAGCATTGGAAGTTCCCTGTACACAAACACGTTGTGTAGGACATATTAATGGCATTTTAAATAGGAAACATTCCATAGTGAACTATAATAACATATATCAATTTTTCAAAATTCTGAAAATATTTAAAAACTCTTGGGACGAGAACCAGATAGAAAGACAGACAATCGGACAGAAAGATAACCAAATTAAAATCATATTCGCGCTTAAAAATTGTTAGAAAGTGTTAAAAATGCTTATTGTAAAAGAAAATGCAATTACAGCAAATTTTTATTAATAGCTCATAATGTAACTTAATATTTTTATGTGGCCCTGTAAGATTAATACTAATCATACTGTATTTATAAAAAGCATTCCTTTTTGCATATGAATAACATTTTTCAATTTCATTTAGATTTGTGCAAAGTAAAGTTATTAAAATTTGGTTTGCAGAAATACCTCTCATACAACGCAATACTTGTAAGTCTCCCTGTACACAAAACAGTGGTAATATTTTCTCCATTTCACATAGGAAACATCCAATAGCGAACTTGAATAACATATTTCAATTTCATTAAGATTTGTGTAAAGTAACGGTATTAAAATATGGTTTATAGAAATGCCTCTCATAGAAAAAAAATAGTTTGCAGTACTTTCCGATGCCCCTGTACACAAACCAGTAGAGGTATTCACTCCATTTTTAATAGGGGACATCCGATAGTGAACTAGAAAAACATTAGTTTCAAGATATTCCATAAATATTTACCGGAGTTAGAGCGCCGAAAGACAGAGAGATGGGCAGACAAACAGATACACAGATACACAAATTGAAATTATATTCACACTTAAAAATTGTTAGAAAATGTTAAAAACGCTTAATGTAAACGAAAGTGCAATTCCAGCAAACTTTTCTTAATAGCTCTTTATGTATCTGAATATTTTTTGTTGCTCTGTAAAACTGATACTAAACATACTATATTCTATAGAAAGCAGTCTTTTGTGCATATGACTGACACATTTCAGTTTCATTAAGCTTTGTGGAAAGCAAAGTTATCAAAATTTGGTTTATAGAAATACTTCTCATATAACGCAATGCTTTGGTATGCTTTCAAGTGTCTCTGTGCCCAAACCAGTGGTGGTATTTACTCCATTTAATATATAAAACATCCGATAGTGAACTTGAATGGCATTTCTCAATTTCATTAAGGTTTGTGTACAGTAAAGGTATTAAAATATGGTTTATAGAAATATCTCTCATAGAACACAATGCTTTGTAAAAGGTTTGTGTGCCTCTGTACACAAACCAGTAGAGATATTAACTCCTTTTTCAATAGGGAACATCCGATAGTAAACTTAAATAAAATATATCAGTTTCACGAAATTACATAAATATTTACTGGAGCTAGAGCGCGGACAGACGAACAGACAGATACTTAAATTGAAATTATATTCACAGATGAAAATTGTTAGACAATGTTAAAAACGCTTAATGTAAACGAAATTGAAATTATAGCAAATTTTTATGAACAGCTCTTAATGTAACTGAATGTTTTTGTGTGGCTCTGTAAATCTAATGCTAATCATGCTATATTCTATGCAAAGCATTCTTTTGTGCATATGAGTAACATATTTCAATTTCATTAAACTTTGTGGAAAGTAAAGTTATTAAAATTTGGTTTATAGAAATACCTCTCATAGAACGCAATGCTTTGGAGTACTTTCGAGTGTCCCTGTGTACAAACTAGTGGTGGTATTTATTCCATTTTATATATGAAACATCCGATGGTGAACTTGAATAACATGATTCAATTTCACTAAGATTTGTATGCAGTTAAGGTATTAAATATGGTTTACAGCAATACCTCTCATAGAATACAGTACTTTGGAATACTTTCGGGTGTCCCTACAGGAATTAGAGCGCGGACAGACAGACAGACAGACGGACAGAGGGACAGACAAGTCTAAGTCACTTTTAAACCTTGTTGGAAAGTGTTAAAAAGGAAAAAATGCTTAAACTTCCCTTAATATATCAACTGTAAAATTTGCCGCATTTAAGGGATAAAATTTGTCGCATTTAGGAAAATGGTGTAAACAGACCCTTAAATGCGATAAAAATTTTAAACCCCTCTTTTTAAAAAAATGTAGTATTTTTTTTTATTTTCTTCTGGTAGGTATGAAGGGTATTCAAGCACATGACGTAACAGTGGTTATTTGATCTTGAAAGATGAAAGGATAAAATTACAGTTACTATTTGAAAATATTTTATCGCAATTAGGAAAAGACGTCGGAAAGCCATAATGGACAATGTTTACTGCAAAAGAAAATTCTACTAGAAAAAACCTTTAAAATTTAATGAAAAGTTTCGCGAACCGTTCTTGAAATGTGTATGTTCCATTATGATTTATAAGTTTGTGATTTAAGCATTTAGATTTTCAGTAGAAGAACTTTGTCGCATTTATGGGTTATCGCATTTCGGCACAATGACCTTACTTCCCACGAACTTGCAATATGGGGATAAGTTGTGTTGGAAATTAATGTACGAAAACAATCCTAATAAAATTAGTCATTTAATTACGATAAGTCAAATGTATCGAATCGGATAGAGGGTAGCCTATAAAGTGCGGCATTTCAGTCTGCGACTGTGTTGAGTGTTCTATCATACTCATTCCTTTTAATATGAATACATTTCGCTCTCAATAGAAATTAGTAACAATAAATATAGGATGAGAATGGTTATGCGCATCATTATTACTTTGATTTGTATAACATATTAAGTTAGATTGTTTATGATTACTGAAAAACAAATAGAATAGCATTAATAAAATGTTTAACGTTTTATTTTATAACTTTGTATGTTGGGGTTGGGGGGGGGGGGGGAAAGAATGAGAAATGGACATATCCGAGGAGGAAATTATACTTAGAAAATTTTATGAATTTCAACCATAAAATTTAACACGAAATATCTATTTTATTATGATTAAGATGTTCTTTAAAAATACATAATAGATAAATATAAGGTGATAATTTATGAAAATTCAAGCACTGCATCGTAGGAGAAATATTTTATAAAGTCGTACATTTTAAAAATTTAAATACAAAATGATAATAAAAGTAGTTGAAATGTAAAATGGCGTACTACTGATTTGGACTTATGAACATTCTTCATGCATTTTACTAAGAATTTGTAATTTGTTTGAACAATTTTTACAAACTTTTTGGCCTTATACATGAAATCGGATCTCAATGGATCTATATTACCATTATTATTATCTACTTCTCTATTCGGAAAACTATTTCTTAATTTCAAGATATGTTTCGTTTTGCGATTTAAATCCTACATTAATCATCAGAAGAAAAAATAATAATAAAAGAAAAAAGAAAGAAAGAAAGAAAAACGCCGGATGTTTATTTATACAGGTTAAGCGGCGTGAAGTTTCTCTTTGTACTTCCAGATTTGGCGAAAATCGCAATCTCTGGCGAAAAAATGTGAATTTGTTCTGCGTCCGCCAACATTTCGGAGATACGCAGCCCGGCCCGTACGAAAACTTTCTATACCCGGTCCGGCCCGTTATGAAGTCGAAAAATGCGGCCCGGGCCCTGCCCGGCCCGGACAAAAAACGATAAAATCAGGCCCGACCCGGCCCGATTCAAAAATATGTAAAATAACAAAAAAAAAAAAAAAAAAAAAAAAAAAATGCCTTTTTATAAAAAAGATTTTGAGTATGTGTTTTGCAGAGGTTTTATATAACCAAACAATAGTACGTTCTTTAACAAAACTGCTGAAATTTTACAAGACAATTACATAGAAACAGAAATTCATTATTATAGACAAGGCACAAAGACAAACAGAAAGTCAAATCGAAAATATTAGCATTCATCAAACAATATAGGAAGGTATTTAAAATGGTTTAATACTACTAAAAATGCACTTTCAACCATTTTCTCTTATATACCATAATGTATCCGAATCTTTCATGTGCTCCGGTAAACAAAACTTTAATGTTAAACCAACCATATTCAATAGAAAAGTTGCTTTTGTCCGTGATAAAAATGATGCTACTTTCGTCCACTGGAGAAAAGAAAAAGGAGCCTCAGAGAAAAAGTTACAGCGGAAAGATTTTTATAGCCTTAAAACCACCTAAACTCAACAGATCATAAGAAACAAACCCTTATACACAGTAATGTATCTAATTTCTTTTGCTATGTACATGTACGCAAACTGGTAGTGACATGCATACTATTTTGAATAGGAAACCATCTAATATTACTTTAAATAAAATATATTAATTTCGAGGCATGCTAAAATTTTTGCGAAAAATCAGATTTCGGACAGACAGACTGATACACAATTAAATTGACGTTACAGACACCTTTTTAACGAAATAGAACTTTATGTGACATACAAGCCTGTAAAATTACGTAAAATAAATGACTGAAGAAAATTTTATCATTTTCCTTTTTCGTTGATTAACGAGGAAACCAGAAAAAGATTCGGGCCGACACGGCCCGGAGAAAATTTTATTCAGGCCCGGCCTGGCCCGGAGAAAATTTCATTCAGGCCCGGCCCGAATATACACAAAAAAAACTGAGCCCGAGCCCGGCCCGGCCCGAGAGCAAATTGAAAAATTCGGCCCGAACCCGGCCCGTGCAGACCTCTAAACCAGGCTATCATGACCCTACTCCTTTGAAATGTTGCGTAAAATAAAGATTACGATTCAACCTCACGCCTAAACCGCAATTTTAATGTACTTTCGAAAGCGCTTAAAAAATGCTTTGATTGAAGAAAATACTACAGTACAAATAATACAAGAATACCAAATGAAAACTCGATGCATGCTCAAAGTGGATGCAATTTATTAAATGAAGACCGAAAAAAAGTAAAAAATTATTCATGTACTCACATTTCAAGGATCAGGCTTCAGTTGCCATTGCCAAGTGCTGGGTTTGAATCCTGCATCAGGTATGGATATTCGAAGTGGTTCGGAATCCACTTTAAGCCGTAGGTTTCAGTCTAATGGACCTTAATGTGCAAAAATATGACCTCAAAGTAACGCACCAAACCCTTAGAGATGACAATTCAGTATCAGGTTATTCTGGTGTGTTTAAGAAAATTCTAAGGTGACTGGGACATTATTAGAAAACACACACTCACACTGTGTATGCTTTGTCTCTCTCTCACACGCAAGAAGTGTGTCTGTGTGTGTGTGAGAGAGAGAGAGAGAGCACCAAACACTGTTTTTTCAAGAGTCATCACTTCTCTCGGAAGAATGAAAAAAATACTAAGTAAATTTTTTAAAAGAATATTATTACGGAAAATGTAAAGAAAGTACAGTCGGTAACAAAAGTGTCCGAACACTAGCAAAAATTCCTATGTAAAAAAAAAATGCACTTCATACGGTTTTGTTAAATAAATCCTTATCGAATCATGTTCTTTGACTAAGAGCATGATTCGACAAGGATTTATTTAACAAAACCGTATGAAGTGCGCTTTCTTTACATAGGAATTTTTGCTAGTATTCGAACACTTTTGTTTCCGACTGTACTATACATAGTCTAGACTTTAATGATTTGTATAGCGAGGTTTTTCTTTTTCTTTCTTTCTTTTTTAAAAATTCTTTTAGAAAATCTTTGAAGCGTTTTTATTGATATAAAGAGGCCTTTTTGACACGCAATTAAAATTTGCAAAAGACTGTGGTTTTCTTGTCTTATGGTGTTTCCTGTGTTGTAATCTTTTTACTTTTATTAATATATCAAGCACGAAATCTCCGATTAATATTCTCTCTATCCGTGAGTGTGTTAAGGTAAGTCATTAAAAAAAAAAAAGAAAAAAGATAATAAATAAATAAATAAAAATAGGCATATCCCCATTTTTGTGTTATACGTATGAAGGGATTCGGGTTGAGCCAGTTGTCTGCACTCGGGTCCTGTGCCTGAAAAAGGGGGAGGGGGGTGACCTATCATGGGAGGTCTTTCTAAGGAGTCCTAGCCCATATTCAAGCGAGTTTTGAAGAAAACTACGGTAAACTCCGAACGGCTAGGTTGACGAGCGCGACCTGAAATCGAACCCAATCCTTGCCGTCTGCCAGCTTTGAGCACAGAATCGCTCAACCAATGGTGAAGCGTTCTATGAATGAAATAGTTGAATTTGATATTGTATCGACCACATATTTTTATAGTTACATGAAAGACATTTAGATGGCAGCACTAAATTATTTTCCTCTATAAGCAAACCGAAGAATTATTGCGAGTTTTTAAAATGTGCAGTGTTTACTTACAAAATTTTTATTCATTATTTTCCTATTAATGAATTTTCAGTTCTCTATTTTAGTAAAAATAAATAAATAATATAAAAATTAAAAATATTTGTATGAAAGTGGGAAGAACCTGCGAGGAGTATTTCTAGTATGTAGACCTTTACACAAAACATGATAAAATGATTGATATGCACACTTACAAATGTTTCGACACGAACATTTAAAAACGACTGATCATTATGCAAGATGATAGTCACGATTAAAGCGCAAAATCGTCTGATGAAAAATGGTTATTTTCTACAAGGTTCCTATTTTTCATCATTCGACTCGTGTTTCTTGTGCTCTTTAGTACACTTTTCTGATTTTTTACCAAAGAGTTTCATAATTTACTTATTTTTCAATAGTTTCGCTACTTTATATATCGACGAAGAAGAAATAATATTAGTTAATGCCATTGCGTTTTTTAAGGAAAGAGAACTGGAATAATTGGATATGGTATCAGTCACACATTTTTAGTTACTAAAAATACATAGTAGATGGCAGCACTAAATTCTTTTTCTTTATGTCTATGCAAGTAAATGCAAAAAACAATTAATCTTCATGTCAAGTTCACGGCATGTTAATTGCGCTAGCTAGGGTCATAGAGATCCTTGGCCAGAGGAAGAGTGCCATCCGTGGGCGGAGGCTCTCTAAAGCAGGCCTGTCTAACCCAAAACATTTGGTGGGCCGCATTGGGAATTGATTTCCTTTAGGCGGGCCGCACCATATGTATATATGTATATATATATAAATTAATTTCAATATAAATGACAAGAATTAATTTGTATAGAAAAGGCGCTCAAAGCAGCACAAAATTGTATACAAAAACAATAATATATTTAAATAAAGATAAATGATGACATGAAAGTGAAATGTAACAAACAACAAGAAAACTTATCAAACAATGTTAATAAACAAGAAAATTAGTTAAAGTTAAACACTATTTAAGCCAGAAAATTAAATTATGCTGTGCCAATCTCTTCAGCTGGTATAAACACAGCTATTAAAAACTATGTAGTACTAGCAGGTTTCAAAAGATATGTAGGCTAGCATACTCCAAATGTAATTCAAACTGAATTCAAACTGAATAGTAATGAAAAACTTAAAATTGTAAAACAGTATTTATATTTCTTGAAAATTAAATATTGAGTTTTGAAAACCAAAAATATTTCTATTTATTAAAATTAAATATAGAAAATCATAGGTTACAGCCAACAAAAAACGAAAAAGCTGTAAAGAATAAAGCTTATATATAGATTTTTATATGAAAATGCTAGCCACACGTACCCCCACCCGAACCTGCCAGAAAAACTCACCACCTGCAAGAAACAACAACTGCAAAATCCATCCTAGCTCAAAAACTTTTTAAACATTGAAATTTTCGCTCCATATCCATAGATGTTCACAAAACTTTCCAGGTCTGGCGAAACAAAATGACTCCAAACATCAGCAAATGGTCTTCCAAAAAGGCTTTGAACCATATGCATCAAACTGGACACCTATATGGATCACCAATCGTAAAAGCAGAAGTTGCGGCGCTGACACTAAAAATTCAAATTACTTGTATAATGAAAAGACAGGTGACACGCAAGCGCGCCCCATCATCGACTGACCCAGATACGAGGGTATCCATGCAGTCCCGTCTTGTATAATGAAAAATGAAACTTAAAGGATACAAATTTTTATAATATAATAAAGCTTGAAAATTATATACTTGTTTATCAAAATTGAATTTTAAATTGCATAATCTCTTGATTCTTAAAATATGGTTGATAACAATATTTATGTAAATTCTATGGCTCAGATTAGAATACCAATGCGGCATACAGTTAGTAATGAAGTTAAAGTTTTTTCTTTTGTCAAATAAATCAGTATATAAATTATTATTTTTTAAAACAAATGAAATATCCAAAAAATCAGCTTCGAAATTATTATTGTTGGCTTTATTTAATTTTAAACTATCTGTATAAATTAACTTTGAAAAATTATCAAAATCAATATTAAAAATAATTAAATCATCGATATATCGATTAGCATGTAAACAGATATTATGAGTTACAGTGAACTGATATTCAAAGAAAAATAAGAAAAGATTAGCCGCACTGGAAGTGCAATTAGTTCCCATGCCAATACCATGAGATTGTTTGAAAATTTCATCATGATAAAAGATGTAATTATTATTTAAACAAAAATGACACAGGCTAAGAAAAAAATCTCGAGGGATATTCAATTCATCTTCAATATAAAAAATGTCAAAAATATTTTTAATGATATTATAGAGGTCATTTATAGGAATATTACTGAACAAGTTTTCAAAATCATAAGTTTAAATAGATGAAGGTTTAAAAGTAATTCTATTAATTAAATCAAGACTAATATCAATAGACCAGAAATAACTAGAGTTCTTATAATTAAATTTTAAAAAATCAAAAATTTTCTCAAAAAAAAAAAAAAAAAAAAAAAAAAAATTGCAATTTAATATTAAAATTTTTACCAATATTAACTAGTTAAATATTATATAGTTGTACAACAAATAATAGTTGTTGTACAACTATTATTTGTTGTACAACTATCTAATCCTATCTAAATGTTGTAATCCTATCTAAATTTAATAGGATTTTTATGAAACTTAGGTGTCAAAAATGAAAAGGGAATATTACTTTCATTAAAGACCTTTATATTATATGAAAAAAGCGATTTAATCTGTTTAGAATAAGCTGTAAAACATTTTTTAACAATCGTAGATTCCAAATTTAATTTTGTGTAGTAAAAATCATTATTAAGTTTATCTAAAGTTCTTTCAAAATAAAATTTCTTTCAAATGATACCATAATTACTAGCAGCTTTATCAACAGGAACCAAGATAAAATATTTTTAAAAAAATTCTAAGTATCTAAATTTAACAGGATTTTTATGAAACTTAGGTGTCAAAAATAAAAAGGGAATATTACTTTCATTAAAGACCTTTATATTATATAAAAAAAGCGATTTTAAATTTAAAACTTAAGATTTTAAGTTTTTCATTACTATTCTGTTTGAATTACATTTGGAGTATGCTAGCCTACATATCTTTTGAAACCTGCTAGTACTACATAGTTTTTAATAGCTGTGTTCCCACCTGCTGAAGAGGATGGTACAGCATAATTTAATTTTCTGGCTTAAATAATGTTTAACTTTAACTAATTTTCTTGTTTATTAACATTGTTTGATAAGTTTTCTTGTTGTTTGTTGCATTTCACTTTCATGTCATCATTTATCTTTATGTATATATATACATGTTTGTGACTGTATGTATCATGTATGTATATACTTTTTTAAAAGGAGGGCAGGGTGGAGATTCGGAGCACAATACATTAATTAAAGTTATTTTCATTCATAAATTAACAATAGAATCATGAAAAATTTATGACTATACATTAATCACTACAATAAAAATCTGATGTATACACCACATGATTTCTATGTACACCCATTGGAATATACAAAAACACTGATATTTTTGTGTGAAATAACTGATTCGTAAATAAACAGGCAGATTCCACTCCACGAACATTTCTGAAAACAAGCAAAAGAAAAAAAAAATTGCTACTCTAACCACAAAAGTCACGATAATAGGATTTAATAGGATTACATATACCGCCGAGACAAACATAGTAGTCTTTTCAGGAATGGTATTTCACGGCTTATTACAGAATCTCTCATTGGCAAATGCACAGCTTCGAGTTCAGTGAAAATCATACGAGTATATATGGCCTACTTTTGTTCTCTTTGTCGAAGATTAGTGGCGAGAAACGATACATTTTACCAAACGAATTAACTCCGTTAAAATTGAGAGAGGGTTTACTAATTCTAGATAACTTGAAATAATATTTGCCGCGAAATTTGATCGTTAATCTCGCCAAGCTGCCATGTTTGTAACCAAAGCAGGTTTTGATTTTGGCATCGATTTTGGCAATTTGGCATCGAATTTGATGACTTGGCAACCGAATTTGTCGAAAATTTGTAATTTAGGGTTGCAAAGTTTGGAAACTTTAACTTCAATAAGAACAGAATTCTGGAATTTTTTGTAAAGATTCATTGGTTTACAGTGCAGAACTGAATTCTTCGAAATTTCTATAAATGACTAAGAAAACTATAAGAAAAGAAGAGTAATTATTGATGATTGTAAGACTAGAACTTGACTATATTTTTACGTGCTTATGATATTACAATATATTTCTTATGATATTAAAATAAATGTGGAAACAGATAGTTCTTTCGTTTCCACGAAGGTGGGCATTGACTGAATATCAAATGAGGCATTCAAATGTGGCGAAAACTGGTATTTCAAGATTCCCAAAGATTAGAGACTCTAGCTTCAGTAGGAACCGAATTTTGGAATTTTTTGTAATGATTCGTCGGTTTCTAGCGCAGAACTACCTCTAAAATTTTATAAACTATTTACAATACTCTCGGTGAATTCAAATTCAATTCAGAGTTCAAAATTTTTGGTTGTTCCCAAATTAGCGAAATTTCTGCTCTGTAGTGTATTTAACAATGTTTCTCTAGTAAAATTTGAAGTAAGAATGACTATCTCATTGTATTGTTTCGAGAATATTCATTGATTTTTGATTTTTGTGACACAAAAAAGGGTTTTATTCAACCGTTTACTAAATACTCATTAAATAAAGAGCATTCGTCAACTAGAACCTGTTTATGTTTTTAAGAATTACTTTATACTTCCAAATATGTCGACAACTTTCATAACATTATCTCATTACGAGCTCTATCTACTAGCTTAATATTCACTAAATAAAATGCATTTTCAGACTAGAACTTGGTTATGTACTTTCTATACGCAAAAATGTCGTCAACTTTCATAACAATATCCTTTGGGGCTCTATAGTGGGTGAATATCCATTAAATAAAGTGCATTCGACAAATATAACCTGTATATGTCTTTAAGAATTACTTTCTACATGCAAAAATGTCGACAACTTTTATAATAATATCATTATGGGCTTTTTGTACGGGCTGAAAATATTCATTAAATGAAATGCATTCGTAGACTAGAACCTGCTTATGTCTTTAAGAATTACTTTCTACCCGCAATTGTTGAGAACTTTCATAACAATATCATTATGGGCTCTATCATACGCTTCTTTTGAAATCTCTATGATGGTATGTCATATATAATGGCTAAAACCTTTTGTATTTTTGGTGATTATAAATATAATTTTCATAAATATTTCCAAAACGGAAAATTACAGAATGTTCAAAAAGGGAGGTGCACACTTAGATGTTATAACAAACTTATGTACCAATTTGCAACCTTCTACGTCTAACCGTTTTTGAGTTATGCAAGATACACACATACATACAGACGTCACGAAAAATCGTGTAAAGTCGTAAATATCTCTAAAACGTCGTAACTATCTGTCTTATTAATACTGAAGTTGCAGGTGTACAACTGGACATCACGACAGTCACAAATATAAATTTGAAACGTTCTACGATCATTCCTTTTTGAGCTATGCGAGATATAAAATCCATAAGTATAGGGAAAGAAAAAGAATGAATTATGGATTTAATACAGTCAGATTCTTTAGCCATTTTTATCGTTGAAAAATATTTGTTTGCGATATTTTACGAGTGAACTGTAGTATTTTAATAAGAACGATTCTTTGTGATTATTACACGACAAAATATTTAATTCACATATATACTATCTTACATATATTTACAAATAAGAAATGACAAATGACGTATTAGTCATGTTTCCAAATTATGTTGACACCACAGTCAACTCAAACGATAAAAGGTGAACCATATCACCAAACAAACATGATCAAGGAGTATATGCTACAATTACGACGAATAACAATACACTGCCGCTAGAAGCGGGAAGACAAGATAAACAAGAGATGAGCGCCAAGGTTGGCGCAATATAGCCAATACCACGGTGAGCGGCAATATACCGGCCCACCTTGAAACATTGTTTCAAAATTTAAAATTCCAATACAATGATTGCAATTAATTATACAAAAATGTTACAATAATATGCAATTTGAGTAATAAAACTTATACAAGAAAAATATTAATAACAATGTAAACAACAAAATAATACAATGAAATACAATAAGCAAATTCAATTTAACCAAGTTCATTATTCATTTTCAATTTTTTTTTTGTTAGTTATATTTCTAAAGGTAAAAGAGCGATTTTAGAAATGGGCCGTTTGTAAGTCCCCTTTTTTGTTTGTACATGAACTATTCTTATTTTTTTTAGCCTTTCCCGCAATAATTTCTACAATCCTACCCAAAATCCAACTACATACGGGCAAGTTTTCTTCCTTTAATAGCACCATATCTCCAATTTTAACGTTATCTTTTTCAATTCTCCATTTATTTCTTTGTTGTAAGGTATTTAATTAATGGTTTTGCCATTTTATCCATATCCCTTGAACTATTTTAGTTAATTTTTGCCAGGTATCTAATCTATTATCTGGAATGCCAGAGAACTCGGGTTCAATCCCCGCAATGATGGGTCGGCCGACCAAAAATGGCCGGGAGTCAAAACGTCCAAATCTTCAATATCATCTGAAAGGGGGTAAAGGGTCGAGAATTAAGGATTCCTTCAATTTGACAAATAACTGTTAGAAATTCCTCATATGTCCATTTAGCATTTCCGACTACGCGCTTCAAATGATACCTAAACGATTTTACCCCTTCCTCCCGTAGCCCTCCAAAATTTGGGGCATGGAGTGGCAGAAATTTCCAATTAATACCTTTTGAATTAAAAAAAAAAAAAAAAAATTAGCAAGGTTTTCATCAGGCTGAGAAGCTAATTTATGAAACCTTTTTAATTCATTATTTGCACTAACAAAATTTGTGGCATTATCACTAAACAAGGTTTGGGCTTTGCCTCGTCAAGCAAAAAATCTTTTAAAGTTGCGATAAAATCTTCGGAAGTTAAATCGCTAGATGTACTGCTACCTCTAGATGTACTACCTCTACTACCTCTAGATGTACTGCTTTAGTAGGCATGCAAATAAAAATAAACATGGAAAACTAAACGGTTCGGTCGACGAGCGCAACCTAGTTTCGATCCCGGTACGTCTCATCTACCAACATTTAAAGCAGATTGTGGTTAGTTGTATGACTTAAGGCCGATTGACCATACTAGGGTCCTAG
Organism: Salticus scenicus; assembly: GCA_963930645.1. NCBI lineage: Eukaryota > Metazoa > Arthropoda > Arachnida > Araneae > Salticidae > Salticus > Salticus scenicus. The sequence goes on from OZ005651.1 coordinate 79,684,722, forward strand.
GCCTATAGGCGAATTGTCCTCCGTGGGGGGTCTTTCTAAGGGGCCTTAGCCCGTATATTTACGCGAGTTTCGGAGAAAACCAAGAAAATCATGGAAAAATCCGAACGGCTAAATTAATGAGCGCGACCTGGGATCGAACTTGGCACTTCCCATCTACCAGCTTTGAGCTTGTTTTGAGAACAGAACTTTAGCTCGGGGCAATAATATCATTGTTTTTCGTACTCTGCCTTTGCAATTTTATTCGTATTAAATCTAGAATATTTCTTGCTACAAGAGAATTTGGTGATAGAACTGTATCTGGGGGATATTTTTTTTCCTTTTTTCGAGTTAACATAAATTTTATTGCAAAATGAAAGAAAGTAATACAAATGATGCAAAACACATAAGGATAGTAATATAATTCCTGGACTTTTGCACTTTCAATTTGTGTAAAGGAATTAAAAAAACTCATCAATAGAATATACAGAAAAACAAGAAAAAAGACAGAATACGAACAGGATATAGATGCTTAGTCTTCATGCCATAGTGATATCGCAGAAAAATTCATTCTGTTTTATATTCATTTGTTTTAGCTTTGCGTTTTTTTAGACTTGAATTATTGAAAAAACTGAAAAAGGCTTAATATATAATATCTGAAACAATTAATTTAAGAGAAATTTGTAAAATAAATAAAAATGAAAAAAAAAAAAAAAAAAAAAAAAAAATGAAAAAAAAAAAAATAAATAAATAAAATAAAATAAAATAAATAAATAAAAATAAATAAATAAATAACCATTTAAATCACACAAAATAGAAAGATTGGAAATAAAAAGTAAAAAAAAAAATAATAATAATAATAATAATAACAACGAGTAATATAAAAATGAACAAAAAGAGAAAAATAACTTCAAAACTCCCGTAGATACACAAATTATACTGTGATTTTACCTACCTTTTAATGCTTCCTTTGTTGTAATACTTTACTTTTGTTTATATATCAAGCACCAAAAGTCTCGGATTTGTATTGTCTTTTTCTATCTCTTTGTTAATTACGGCATGTCATCTTTGAAATAGAACGTAGGTATGTCCATGCTTTTTTTTTAAACTCATAAACTCTTAAATAAATACATAAGATGTGTGTTTAAGACTGCACCACCGCACTGTTAAAAATGGTTTCTTAAAAATGAGCTAAATTGTCTCAAAATAGCTCCGAAACAATATATACTTAAATTTGAAAACACATGTACTCATTTTTGAGTATATTGACATGTCAAACATAGGGATACTGGGATTCTTATTAGTCAACCCCATTTTTGAGCATGTCAGTATACTCAAAAATGAATACATGGGTTTGCAAATTTAAGTATATATTGTTTCGGAGATATTTTGAGACAATTTAGCTCATTTTTAAGTAACTATTTTTTACAGTGCGGGGTGAATTTTTCGATAGTGACACGTATAACATAGTTTAGAAAGCATTCCTATTAATTACATCTAGTTGAAAACAATGGATTCGACTGCTTTTTAAGTATATTGTCTGTATACGTTATACAGGGTGACCACTAAAATCCGTTCTCATCCACTTAAAAGCTGAACAGCTGCAGCTGTTGTCATAGAAGTAGTGTCTAAGTATAATAAAAGGGGACAATACCAAATCCTGAAGACAGCCATGGTCCACGTTATTCTATGGGAAAACTTTTTCCATAATTACTCATTACTTAATGTATTATTTTAAATTCCGTTTCCGTATTCAGAAAATTCATAGCCGTTAAATTAGTACTCATTTTCGAAAAATTAATTTTTTAAATTTTTTATATTTTAATTTTGAGTTCAAAAATGCGAATTTTCACTGAGTGCAATTTTCTCATATTTTAGCTGCAAAATAAAATACCAAAAATTAAAAATTTTTGAATTGTGAAAACAGAATTGAAAAAATGTCATTAGGTAATGAGTTGTTACGGAAACAAATTTTCCCATAAGCCACGACGGATTGGTGGGATTAAGTATTGTCCACTCTCAATGACCTCGCGCTATTAGATGCGACTTGCGAATAGTTATAGCGCCACCAAGTGGAAAACGGCGGAGTTAGTATTCCTATTTCGAAAACAGAGGAAATAGGAGGAAAAAAAGTGAATTAGAAAATTGTAAAGCATTATTGATATCATAGGAGAAAAAGACACCTCGTAGATCTGTATTCTAAAAACAAAACGTTTCAAGTGTGCATTTGTTTGTCTGAGTGAGTTTTCTTATACTGTGATGTGATAAAAACGATCTTAGAAAGAAAAAAATAATTATCACTCCATACTTTTATTTCAGTGTTCAAATTTCTGTCCGTCAGCTGCAATGCACATCTGGACCTTTGTTTGAACTTTACATAGGATAGGTGTCACCCCCGCTTCGCTACAGCATGAGCAATGTTCAGTTCAAAAAGCGGCCTAAGTGTGCATTACAGCTGACGGACAGAAGTTTGAACATCGAAATGAAGATATCTTGTGGTAACTAGTTGTCATAGTTGTTTTCTTTCTAAGATCGTTTTATGACGGGACAGCGTAGGAAAACGCGGACAAACAAATGCATAGTTTAAATGTTCTGTTTTCAGCATTCAGATCTACGAAGTGTCTTTTCCTATTAAATCGATGATGATCAACAACTTTCTAATAGGAACGGCTTTCTTTCGTCATGCATCAAAATGTAAATTAGGTGACTTTTTGTCGAGATATATGCTTTCAACACTATGTCAGAAATGGACTTTGTCTGTCATTTCTCAGAAACTAGAATATTGTCGAAATCATGCCAATATTCAGTAACCAATTTCCAATGAATTTGTGGTAGTAGTAGTGATATAATGAGAGTTCTGCGGCAATAGGTGGTGAGGTGGGATGCGTTGATGCGCTTTGCGTTAGGGGATATGCTAATGGAACGCAACATTCCCAACCACTACTACTTATTCGAATGATACAAGCTTGAAATTATCCTTCTATAATATACAAAATAGAGATTTAGGTATTGCATCATATTTTAGTGTTTAAAAATAATTTTTAAAACTTATATACAGTTATAAAGTTTGTAATATTTAAATTGAATCATAAAATTAATTTTCCTAATTCTAATATATTATCCCCGCTAAAAGTTTTACAAAACAATTTCCCTTCTTCTTTTTTCTAGCCCAGTCGGTAGAGCGCCGACCTCGTAATTGGAAGATTGCGGATTCGCTACTCGAGCAGGCCAAAGACCGTCGTGTACACTAATGGTGGCTGGTGCACGTAAAATCTGTCGTGGCCGCAATGTCCTCCATGTTCACATCAAAAATTATACCTCTGGGGGTCACCGAAGCAGGAGAGCCATCCCTTCCGTGGAGGATCAAAATTGTGATGGCATGTCTCCGGACAAACTCTAGGGGTGTGTCCCAGACAGTCGCCAATTGCCCATCTGCACAGCACTAGTGCGACGTAAAACCCAACCAACCATCTTCTTTCTTTTTCTTTTTTTTCTTTTTACGTCATTTCAATAAAATTCACACACATTCTAAAAATAGTAACTTAGAAATAAAACAGACGCAGTTTACACTTACTTAAAAAAAACTTTATTATAACAATATTTACAAGTATTATTCATCTAGTAAGTTAACATTGCATCATAATAAGTATTATATACATATAAATTCACCAAATATAACTAAGTTTATAGTAATAAATCTTAATGTATTTCAACATTTTTGCAATATTTATAAGTATTGTTCATCCAATAAGTTACATTACATCATAAAAAGTACTATTATCGATACACATAATTTCATTACAAAGTTTACAGTATGAAATCATAAGCAATTTTACAAGTATTTTCTAAATATCCATCTAGTAAGTTGACATTTCAATAATTAGTATATACATGCAATTTCATCAACTATAATTAAATTTATAGTATAAAATATTAATATATTTCAACATTTTTGTAATATTTATAAGTGTTGTTCATCTAATATGTTAACATTGCATCATAATAATTAGTATATATACATATAATTTCATTCAATATAATTAAGCTTACAATATTAAATCCTAACCAATTTCGCAATGTCCATATGCTAAACGTGTTATTCCATCTTCAGCAATGTATCGTTTGTCATTTTAGGGACTTAGGCTGATTTTATTTTGGTAGATTGTATACAGTTTGTGATTTTCTTGGCCTAATTTTAATTGTTTTTCAATGCTTGTTTTCTGTTGCTGTAAGCACTGTAAATAGTCTTCATGAGTAATTTTATCTCGAACAACCCTGGTTGATACGCTTTTAGCTCTCTTTTTTCACTTTTACTTGATTTGATAGAGTACATTTTGGCCTTCAGTCCTACAAATTCCAAAGCTATTTCACCACTCAATTCGTCTTTAAATTTCCCAATAACCTTTTTATTATCATCGGAATAAAGGGGGTGAGTTCTGGGATAGTCAGAAAAGTCAAAGATAGATGAATTATTTTGCATGTCTTTATATATGTCATTGGTAGTAATATGATATGTAAGGGAGTCTGTGTCTGTAAATAACAGTACAGCTTGATTGTTATACATTGGTTTTATATAATTATAATGGAAATTATACATCCGTAGTTTCGATAATTCGAGTATTGTAAACCCTACATAAGTAGGTCGATTCATCAGAATGCTTGTTTTAAGTCTTTCTACAGCGGTTAAATCTTCACCATACGTTTTAAACGATTTAAAAGTAGGTGATGCTATCAATTTTAGTGCTCTCTTAGAGGTAATACTACAAAGTTCTATATTACGTCTTTTTCGCAAGTTTTCCATTGTCTTGCCATATACGCTATTGTTAAGGAGTTTTAAAAAGTCCTTTTCGAATGATGATGTAGTTTCTTTTCTTTTATTGGTGTTAAATAGCATATACTTTTTCAACCATGGTGTTTGCTGAAATTTGATGGCTTTATGCACTGCTGCAACTTTCACTCCCAGTTGCAGATAAAGTTTTAAATTTCTATAATGCACAACGTAAATTTTTTATTACATAAGTTAGGTATTAACTTACGTGTACCAACATATTTTCTGTTTTGTAGCATACGTTTAGCATAAGGTGATAGCATTTCTTCGTTCAAGGTTAATCTTTCGGGGGCAAGCGGATAATCGTTATGTAATGTATGAAGGTGGTCAGGATAATGCAGGTCAATTTCAAATATATACCCTATATCAGAATCATCATTAAGGGATAAAATCGATTCTTCACTGATATTGTGTGTATCAACCCATTCAAAGTTGCCATAAGGTAGGTATTGGGACATAGTCCAACCGTACAGGTTGTTCGCATCCCAGTGCATGATATATCTATTAGGCTCATTTGGATTATAGTCGTTCATATAGGGGATATTTGCTCTGGCCCGTCTTCTGCTAATCATGCTAATACCGCCTCGTATCCCTTTTTCTATAAGCAGCAACATGTTAATATCTTTTAAGAGCTCTAGATGTGTTTCAGTCATTTTTAGGCATGCTTACCATGCAAGTCCTGGAGTTGTAAAAAGATGCGCGCAATCAATTTCATAGTATTGCTGGCATAAAGTTCTAAAATTTTGAAATACATCAGCAAGTAACAAAACGTCAGTTTTTACATATAAATTATGGTAATCACCCAGTGTCTTCATATTAAACGTGCTCCACGTAGTTTTGGCGGGTTGGTAATCGTCATCATCGATAATTTCATCCGTCAATGTATTATAAAAGGCTGAAGGTGGTGGTACACTGTTAAAAAAATGCAGAAAAAATACAGAAATTCTCTGTAATTTCAGAAAAAAAGTCGTAAAATACGTTTTGTATACGTAATTTTTCCGTAATTTACGCCTTTTTTTCTGAAAAAACAGAGAATTTCTGTATTTTTTCTGCATTTTCTTAACAGTGTAATTGAGCTTCCTCAAATTTACTAAAAACACTAAATTATTCGTAAGGATACACCCAGTTCCTCGTTAGTAAATGTAGGGTTGTACAAACTGGAAAATTTTCTTTCTAAATCTTAAACTGGGAAGAATCAAGATTTTTTACAAGTTTTTATAGTGATGTAGGTAGGAATTGAAAGCTGTCTAAAAAGACTAATTGTACACGGTCCTTAGGTCTCTTCAATCTGAATGTAATATAGTTTTCCAAACTTGTAGAAATAACCTCTATCTGATGATTATTATACTTACCTAGTTTCGTCATTATGTGATGTCCATCGTAATTTTTTAAATTGTGAAATATAATCGTTATTTTTTTAGGTAATTTGCAATTCAAGTTGCAGGCGTTATGGGCTGTACCCCCAAATTCTCCTCAAATGTGACAATGATCTCTTCGACGATCCTCAGTTAACTGTTTATGGCATATATGACATACTTCAGCTTCTTGAAACTCTTTTTCCTGTGTTTCAGTTAAAACTATAGGCTTGACTTGTGATAAAATCTTGGCGAGTTCTTCCTTTTCAGTCATCATCTTTTCTAAAAAGTGTTCCACAGCGTCTTCTCCTCTATATACTTGGATCGGTTTAACGGAGCGTTCATCACGCCCGATAATAACATATGCATATCCAGAAGGCACATGATATGCAATTTTTTCGCTATGGGAAATATCGGATGACGGTGAAGCCGAAGTAACAGGAACAAGTAGGCTTTCAAAATCTGCATGAATACAGTAAGCGACAGGATGTTGTAAGAAGTGCTGGACGATATCAGAAATTAAATATCGCGATATATCACCAAGTTAATATCGATATTAGTGATATATTGCGATATTTCTTTCAAGATAGGAAAAAATAGACATTTGTTATTTTTTAAAGACATATGCACGCGAATTTTAAAGTATACAAGTATAGAGTGTTTTCCATGTATTTCTGGTATATTACTACCATAACTTTATCATTAAAAAAAAATTCATAAAAAGTGAATCAATATTTTGTGTTTCTTATATCTTATACTATTGCTTTTTAGTATACCTCTGTATAGATTGTCCTCTATTCTTCCCATTTTAAGCTTTAATTATTTTAAAATCATATTTTAACACAGCTAATATGTGATCATTTTTACCAAGTATATCAAAATTCATAATTCTACTAAAAATAAAGCTTAAGAAAAATTGTCTTAAGATGTAGGTATTAAATAAAAAGGAAAATCATTTTAAATAGTTAAGAAATGCCATTGGATACACCTTTTTTGGTCGTAGAGAGTAATATTTTTTACTTAAAACTCTTATATGCATCCTAAATGTCAGTTACTTGTCATTTTTATTTTTGTATCTGCTTACCAAATCATTACAATATTTTTTAAATGTATATGTGTTCAATTCACATTCGTAATAGTTTCACAACAATTGAAAATTGAATTATATATATATTATATATATATATATATGTATACATTGTCAGTATAAAAATTATATTATTTAAACAAAATTATGTTAAAGTTTCATTTTGTTACCTAAAGTAACTCATTTTGCATTTAAACCAATTTTATTTAACATGTACGGCTTAAAAAAAAAAAAAAAAAAGAAAAAGAAAGAAGGAAAAGAAAAGAGAAAAAATAAATGCTATATAAAAAAAGTAATAAACTATCCAATATTATATAATTCTATAAAGAAACTGTCACTGTAAAATTACTGAAGATAAAACTTAATTTTACATCAGTCAGATAGCACCCTTTTCTCCCTTCCCATGTTATCCAATGGGATTTTTGTCGCGTCGTTTTATAAAAATATTTTATTAAAAAATGAACTTTTTCGAATTCTGTTTTTTGAATATTACTCTTTGAACAGGTCGTCTTTTAGCTTAAATTCTGTTTTTTGAATATTACTCTTTGAACAGGTCGTCTTTTAGCTTAAATTCTGTTTTTTGAATATTACTCTTTGAACAGGTCGTCTTTTAGCTTAGTGAGCAATTTTTCGAAAAAATAAATTTAAATATTTTACTTAGAGATCCACACTTAGAGTCCATAATTTACTTATTGAAATAAAATATTTAAATTACTTTTTTCGAAAAATTGTTCACCAAGCTAAAAGGCGACCCGTTCAAAGAGTAACATTCAAAAAACAGAATTCGAAAAACTTCCTTTTTGAATGAGACATTTTTATAAAACGAAGCAACGAAAATCCCATTGGATAACATGGGAAAGGAGAAAGGGAGCTATCTGACTGAAGCAGTGATGCCAGATGGTCGAAAATTATTTCCCAACCAGGTCTTCAAATTTCCCCAAATCAGGGGTTTTTTTTTTCGAAAAAATCCCCAACTTAATTTTTACTAAAAAGGGAAAATAAATTTAAAAAAAAAAAAATATATATATCAAGCAGATTTTTCTATGATTTAAGCTCAAATTTTCCCCCAAATGAAGGCAATTTTTGAAAAAATTCCCCAAATAACAATAAACCTATCGAAAGTCTCTAGTCGTAGGGATAAATCATTACGTTGCCAACATTGACAGAAAGTTGAAGAACTCCCCAGATTTGTCCCCAAAAATTTTAGAATTCCCCAAAAAAGTCCCCACAAAGATTTGGTCCCCAAAATTGTCCCCAGAAGCCTCAAAAATCCCCAAAATGGGGACAAAATCTCCAATCTGACATCACTGGACTGAAGTACAGCCCAAAGCGAGTTAAACACATGTTGAAGGTCGCATCTTATTCGCCAGAAGTTATCGATACTTTGAAATAAACCAATATGAATGAACCAATAGCAGGAAATGAGCTAAAACAAAAGATATTGTTTTCATTCGTCATAATAAGTGTTTTTTTTATATCGCCTTTGTGGTTACTGTGGTATTACACCTACGATCCACGAGTGGTGATGCGCAATATTATCAAATACTAACTGTAGTATAAAATCTTTCATATTATCGTTTAGGGTCAGTAAATGCATGAATGTATCAATATACTGTGGGAAGTCAATATACTGTGGAAAAAGCAGATGGCTTTCAATAAATACTGTTTATTTTTTTATTATGCGGTGGACTTATTAAAACAGTGATATTTTAGATTTGAGGTTTCGCACGCAGGAATAAGGGAAGAGGAAGTATATGCATTGTGGGAGTGATCGTTTGGGGTGGGGTTATATATTTTTATTTTATCAGTGAGGGATGGGATAAAAATAAGAGAATGGGTATTAGTATAAGATATTGCGCGCTCTTTTTGTTCGGGTTTCGTTCGCTGATCGTGGTTCGTTCGCTCGGGTTTCATTCGTGATGCGCGCTAGCGCGGAAGCATAATTCTATTAATCCGTGGTTGGCGTTTAACGGTACTTATCAGCATATCGATTGATCGCGCGGTGCGCACTAGGTAATATCGTTAAAGGGATATATCGTCAGAGCAAAATCTTAAATATTGTTATCGGGATATTTAAAAAATTTCGATGCTTGGGGATATATATCCAGCCCTAGTTGCAAGTGTGTACCTGTAAATTTTAAAATGCTATTTTCCTCAGAAAACATTTTGATAACTTGCACTTCATGTTCTTGACAGTACTGAATTTGAGATTTCAATAAATCCTCTCTTGTAAATCGGTGTAGACATCTGAAACAATAACATGCTTCACCATTGTGTTTGGTAAGGTTACCCAACAGTCTAGAAAAGTTTCGAATCAGGCAATGATGATGTCTTTCTTCATCAGATATTAATAATAAGTTGATAACATCACAATCATTTTTTGGCGAAATATAGAGTGGGCAAACTTCATTGTCTTCATACCCAAAGACATTGATCCGTAAATCATTTAATTTTTTAATAAGGGGTATCTTTGTTACTGGTACAGGACATGTTACATTTCCTAGTTTAATGGTATTTTCATACGGTAGGTAATGCGAGACTCGTTCAGGTTTTCGACAACGGTCTATATTCAGTTTCTAAGCGATTAAACACCAAACAAGGCATTTTTGGTCTTCGTTTTTGATATTTAACACAGCTTTTTTCAAAGCAAGTTTCTGAGGTAGATTAATATAGCTACTAGCAGCTAAAGGATGATATTTGGCCATTTTTAGTTCTAAATAATGAATTTTTTTAAAAACCGATCCAGACACTCTCTGGATGAATTCTTCTAAGGACTTATTAATCTTTCCATGTCCTTCACGAATATGATGTTCAATAGTATCATCTAAAAGTTCAGTAAAACAGCAACTTCTAAAAAAAGTTTGAATTTCTTCCATTTCGTCATTACCTCTTTTACGTTCCAAGGATACTTTCATGACCATATACCATTTCAAAGTATTTTTTTCTCGTATCTCATTCAGGAGTTTTTCATATAATTCACCCTGTATATATGTTTGAAATACTTCCATATCACATTCATTGCTTTCGTTTGGATAAAAAAGCTCTGTATTAAACGCATTAGAAGTGTTAATCTGTTTTTTAACTCTTTTAGACTTTACAACAGGTGCAGTTAGCTTCCGTTTTCTAGTAACAAGTTCATGATCTTGACGCTTATGGCATGTTAATTCAGCTTTCATATTAAACACTTTATCACATTAACTGCATGAATATCGTAAACTTTGATGAAATTTTAAGTGTCTCTGTGAGTTATCGAGACGAGTAAATACTTGCTCAGAATGCTGGCACTTTATCGATGTTACTTCATCTTTACTGCGATGTCTTAGCATAAGTCGATTCAGTAACCCTTTCTGTGAAAATTCCTTATTACAAGAAACACAATTAAAACTTTCTGACACTCTCTTATCACTCGTTTCAGCAGATGAGGATTGATTTTTACGATTATGAATCAACATATGACGAATTAAGTTTGATTTCGCTCCAAAAGTCTTTCCACGCTCATCACAACTGTATAACTTTTCATCTAAATGTATCTTTTCATGTCGACACAAGTCCCATTTTCGTGAAAATTCCTTATTACATGTAGAACATCTGAAAACATTAAACATTTTCTTATCCGACTGTTCCATAACTTCGCTCATTTTATGAGCAAGAGATAATCCAAGCAACATTCATAAAATTTTTCATGCAAATGATCTAAAATTACAATCACCTTCAATTTATAGCATCAAGGTAAATACTTACTATTCTCTCACTGGCTAATTAAAGTTTCAATAAAAATCAACTTTTCTGATTGGGTGATAAATTCGCATAACCTTGAAAATATTTGCATCTCCAACGCCCTTAATTTCATAACGCTAATAGTATGAATTAAAGCTTCAATAAAAATAAGTGCTTCTGATTGGTTAATCAAATTCACGTAACCCCGAAAATATTTGCATTCACAAATTCTTAATTTTATAATGGTAATACTATTAAGTTAATTTTTAAAAAATCAAGTCTTCTGATTGGTTAAAAAAAAATATCTGCTTATAAAAAACATTTAATTTCATAATGGTAATACTATTAATTTAATTTTTAAAAAATCAATGCTTCTGATTGGTTAAAAAATATCTGCATATAAAAAACAATTTCATAATGGTAATACTATTAATTTAATTTTTTAAAAAATGAATGCTTCTGATTGGGTAAAAAATATCTACATATAAAAAACACTTAATTTCATAAAGCTAATATTATGAATTCAAATCTCCCGCATGTAAAAATTTCTAAAAAAAAAAAAAAATAAATAAATAAAAATAAAATTCACGTGACCTCAAAAATATTTGCATCTAAAAAACACTTAATTTTATAAAACTAATATTATGAATTAGTCTCTCACATATAAGAATATTGAAAAATGCTAGTTTTCATTATAGATGATTATTTTGAGGGCTCCCGGCTTCCTCGAAACTCCGTAATAACTTTAAAATATTAGTTTCTGTAATTATTACATGGTCACTTATAGTAATCTTAAATATGTCAAAAGCACGTCAAATGAAGTTCATCATATATTGCTACAATTATGCCTATTTTTTGGAGTATACCTGTGTTATTGTCGGACTATTTCGCCGGTACTGTAATAATAATTTTTAAATTATCTACAATTTATACGGCAAAGAAAATTTATACTACACTATATTTGATAGAGAATACAGAAAAATAGAGAGATAGTTGATAGAAAAATCCATACTTGATAGACAAACACTGGCTTCATTTTCGGTTTGAGCACATTAAAAAACATATGTACCAGCTAAAATTTTCAAGTGAAATTTTGTCAACATTATATTTGTAGACCTGTGTAATCAATTATCTAGAATTTGAATCATACCGCACTGAAAAATTTTGTCATAATAAAGAGTCAGTTCAAATATTTGCAATAAACACCCTTATTTTTAGTACTTAATTTTGGTGCAATCTGAAAGTTTTTCCTATCACGTCTTTAGTTTTGTCATTGAATCAATCTCATAACTATATAATTGCCAAATTATTACGGATTTTTTAGTAATCTTTATAGCACAATCTTTTTATAGTATATATATATATTATAAGATTTATCTGCGATTAAATACATCAAAAATTACTGTTTGTAAATAGTGGTACGAAAGTTATTTAAAATTCGTAATAATTTGGAAGCTATACATAGCAATAATAAATCACACTGTACGAAAAATTATAACATAAAAGTCTTTCAGATATCTTTTTAAATTAATGGAGTACGATAAACTTTATTCGGAGATTAAAATGACACACTGGATCTCATTTTTATTGATGTAATTGTTATTTAGATCTGTTTACTTTTTAAAACGTAAAGTAAATTATAAATAAATTATAAAAATCTAAGGTGTTTTTCATATTTTAATTATGCACAAGAAAATCAGACACACATATGCTATAATATTTTGTAAAAATTTAGTAAAAATATTTTAAAATAATAATAATAAATATGGCACATGAAAACAAAATTTTTCCTTAAAAACTTTCAAAAACTTTTCTTGAAGACTCTTCAGTAAAAACTTAAGAAGTTTTCTTAAAAACATTTTATTGAATTAAATATAATCAAATATGCAGAAACTCCATTGATATTATTCCTTTTCAATGCATTTTGTCTAGACATTGTCTGAAACTTTATTGCGATCGATTCGCATGCCTGACCTTTATTACAATATATTTCTCTTCATTTTATCTGGATATTTCGCCCTCATGTACATTGTATATGAATAAATAATTAGGTTTATTCATCTATTATACGTCTATACTTCTTTAAATGAATTTATGTAGTTTGTCATTTTCATATCGTACTTAAACTAAGATAAAATATTAATTTTTTTTATATGTTTGCGGGTTTTACTTACCCATTAAATTCAGTGTAAAGAGAACGGTTATGCAGAGCTGCCAACCTAATCCGGCAAATTGTTAGTACCGCCCCTTTTTCTACACCACTTAATTTTTAAAGTATTTGTTTTCTTAATTCATCATAACTATATTTGAAAAGAATTACTCTAAAAACTAAGTGGTGTAAGAAAAGGGGCGGTACTAACAAATTGCCGGATTAGGTTGGCAGCTCTGGTTATGTCTTTTTAAGAGGCCCTAGCCCGTATTTATGCGAGGTTCGGAGAAAACGGCGGAAAACTCCGAACAGCTAGGCCGACGAGCGTGACTTAAGATAGAACCCGGTACTTCTTATCTACCAGCTTTGAGCGCAGAACCACTCAGTCATTTGGGGTGTGTGTGTAAAGAGAATGGTTATTTTTACCAAAGTTCTTTTTCGAATGCTCAAAGCAATAGCATTTTTATAAATTAAAGAACTGGCATACAATAAATATTTAAACATAAAAACTTCATACACACCATAAAATAAAGGGAAGTACCGGTTTCGAAAGTGTGTGGCCTTTCTTCTTCAGGTGCAAAAAACACGTGCCTTGGGGGCAAAAGCAATTCCCTTTATTTTATGGTGTGTAAAGAAGTTTTTATGTTTAAATAGCATTTTTGTGCAAAGAAACATTTTCCTTTTTTACATGTTCAGTAATTGCAAGGACTTAAATACTGTTTGTTTTACATATATGTGTGTGTGAGAGCTAATTGATAAAAAAATGATAATATTAACAGATAAAGCAAATGAAAAATTTCTTAAATTAGACCTCCTTCACCCCCCCCCCCTACAAAAAAAAAAAAAAAAAAAAAAAAAAGCTAGAGAAAGGGAATACTAGGACACTTCAATTAAACTAAACCCTTATTATATAAATTTAAGATGTTACCTAAAAATTAGTTTATCATGAATAAAATCAAACAATTATTAAAATGGATTTAAAAAAAATCTGATGTGGACACCACATGACTTCCTTATACACCCAATGGAATATATATATTGTTATGAAAACATTCACATTTTTGTGAGGTAACTGGAAAAAAAAAAATAATAAGCTACTCCAGCCACAAAAGTCACGATAATTGGATTATCTATACTGCGGAGACAAATATAGTAATTTTTTCAGGAGTAGTGCTCCAAGACTTATTACAAAATCTCTCATTGCCCAATGAACAGCTTGAGTTCAATAAAAATAATTTGAGTATAGATGGCCTACTTTTGTTCTCTTTGGCGAAAATTAGAGACGAGAAACGATATATTTTACGAAAACAATTAATTGTGTTAAAATTGAGAAAAGTTTAATAATTCTGGCTATCCTGAAACAATATTTGCCTCCAAATATGATCGCTAATCTTTCCAAGCCACCAAGTTTAAAGCCAACGCAGATTTTGGTCTTGGCATCGATTTTGGCGGTTTGGCATTGAATTTAGCGACTTAGCGACCAAATTTGGCGGAAATTTGTAGTTTAGGGTTGCCAACGTTTAGAAGCTCTAACTTCAACAAGTTCTGGAATTTTTCGGAAACTTTCATTGATTTATAGTGCAGAACTTTTTGTAATGGTTTTTTAGTTTCTAGTTCAGAAACTAATGAATAGTTACCTCGAATGCAGAAACTAATGAATCATTACCTCGAAAATTCTATTAACCACTGTGGCAATACTTTCGATGATTTCAAATTTCCTTGAAACTTCGAAATTTTTGGTTGTTTCTAAATTAGCCAAATTTCTGCTCTGTAGTGTAATTAACAGTATTCGTTTTATTTCTGTGGTAAGAATGACTGTTTCATTGGATTGTTTCGAGAATATTCATTGATTATTGATTTTTATAGCACAAAAATGTGTTTTATTCTACTATTTTGTGAATATTCATGAAATAAAAGGCATTCATCGACTAGAACCTACTTACATCTTTAAGAGTTACTTTCTACACACAAAAATGTAGATAACTTTCACAACAATATCATTGCGGGCTCTATCTACGGACTGAATATTCTTTAAATAAAGCCCATTCATCGACTAGAACTTGCTTATGTCTTAAAAGAATTACTTTTTACACTCAAAAATGCCGGCATCTTTCTTAAAAATATCATCACGAGCTCTATGCACTGGCTGAATATTCATTAAATATAATGCATTCATCGACTAGACCCTGCTTATGTTTTTACGAATTACTTTCTACATGCTAAAACGTAGATATCTTTCATAGCAATATCATTGCGGGCTCTATCTCCGGACTGAATATTTATTAAGTAAAATCAATTCTTCGACTAGAACCTACTTATGTCTTTAAGAATAATTTTCTACGCGCAAAAATATTAACAACTTTTATAACAACACCATTACGGGCTCTATCTACGCGCTAAATATTCATTAAATTCAGTGCATTCGTCGACCAGAACCTGCTTATGTTCTTAAGAATCATTACGGGCGATATCTACGGGCTAAATATTCATTAAATTAATTGCATTAGTCGACTAGAACCTGCATATGTCTTTAAGAATTACTTTTTAAATGCAATAATGTCGAGAACGTTCATAACAATATCATTACGGGCTTTATCTACGGACTGAATATTCATTAAGTAAAATGCATTCATCGACTAGAACCTGCTTATGTCTTCAAGAATAATTTAACTCCACGCAAAAACGTCGACAACTTTCATAACAATATTTACAGGCTCTACCATTAGCTTGTTTTGAAATCTCTATGATGGTATATCATATGTAATAGCCAAAACCTTCGTATTTTTGGTCATTATAAATATGATTTTCGTAAATATCTCCAAAATGGAAAGTCCTAGCAATACCAAAAAGGGAAGTGCACAACTAGATGTCATAACAAACCTATATACCAATTTACAACGTTCTAAGTTTAATTGTTTTTGAGTTATGCGAGATACACACATACTGACATACAGACGTCAAGAAAAATCGCGTAAAATCGTAGATATCTCTAAAACAGGAGCTCGTATTAAGAACAAAGTTGTAGGTGTGCAACTAGACATCATGACATGCACGAATATAAATTTGCAACATTCTACGATTATTTGTTTTTGAGCTATGTGAGATATAAAATCCATTTCACAAATCGGGATTTTGTATAAGGAAGTAAAAATCGATAATTAGTGTTTAAAAGTTTTCATTGTTTAATAGCCATAGTCGTCAGATCAAATATAACGCGCTGAATCTTTTCATTTAGGCAATTTTACTATATTTATTGTAATAATGCGTGCAAGTGCACATGTGGCGTACTCTTTTTATTTATTTATTTATAACAAAATCGTACTAAGTTTTCTTTCAGCTCTTATCATACGCATATTTTTAAATACCTGCACTGTCAAAAATTGGTTCTTAAAAATAAGTGTATATTGTCTCAAAATAGTCCCGAAACAATATATACTTAAATTTGAAAACCCATGTACTCATTTTTGAGTATATTGACGTGCTCAAAAATGGGGTTGACCAATAAGAATCCCAATATCCCCATGTTTGACATGTCAATGTACTCAAAAATGAGTACATGGGTTTTCAAATTTAAGTATATATTGTTTCGGGGCTATTTTGAGACAATATATACTTATTTTTAAGAACTTATATTTTACAGTGTGTGTGTAATTTACAGAAACATTGTCTATAATAGAAAATATCAAATGTTACTGTCATGGATATTGTTTTTTTTATGTCATGTAATGAAATATCAAAAGAAATAAAGAACAGATTTAAACTTCGTCAACAAAAGTAACACAACTCAAAAATGCAATATTTGAGAA
This sequence comes from Salticus scenicus, assembly GCA_963930645.1. Classification (NCBI taxonomy): domain Eukaryota; kingdom Metazoa; phylum Arthropoda; class Arachnida; order Araneae; family Salticidae; genus Salticus; species Salticus scenicus. The sequence continues at coordinate 79,701,640 of OZ005651.1, forward strand.
AAATCCACTTAATAAAACATTGCATGTTTATATTTTGTGAGAACACGATAAATAATTGACTAGACTGTTCTAAAACCGGCATAATTGCCTCGTAGGGGGATAAATTGCGAGATAGAGATGTGACGCTTTTCGTCCACGTTGGGACACTTCAAACACATTCTCAATGGCATAACCTCACAATTGCCATATTTTGACTTGTGTCACTTTTCTTTCTAGGGGGCAAAATATAACTATACATTTTTATTTTTATTTTATTTATTTATCTTTTATCTTGTGTCATCTTTTCCCTGAATATTTATATTGTAACGCAAACGCACCTCCCCTTCACAACTCTAACGCATGAATAATGAGCTTAAATCATAACTCTTGGTATCTGTAACTTAAACAATTCGGAACGCACATAAAATTTGTGCAGTAGTTTTAAAATAGATATGTAAGTGTTAAATAGCATATTAAGCATAAATACAAAAATTTAAACATAAGTAGAATAAAATGAGTAGCACACATAAAAGTTCATTCTTTAATTTTTTTTATTATTGACTTATTCGACATTTCTATGTTATTACAATTCAGATTACTTTAGTTGAATACTATAAGAATACTTGCGAATGGGCGCAATGTTATGTGCTTAACTGACGTAATTGGAAGATTGGGATTGCGAGCTCGATACTTGAGCCGGCCGGCTTCCCCCCCCCCCCCCCCCACACACACACTGACCAATGAGGAGTTTGCACACATGGGGGATTTGAACAAAATCCTATTTTTTCTGGTAGTTTTAGGGCCCATAATTTTCAAAAAGTTTATTGAAAATGTAAAAATAGTTCTCATTAATTTAAAAAATAACTTTAAAATTAACCAAAAATCATGTGACTCCAATTAACCAAAAATCACAGTTCAAAATTGGTACAGATAGGTTTTAGAGGCCCGCAAGTCGAATGAGGATATTTTTTAACGTGTAAAGTTATCAGGAGGGGCAAAAAAATAAAAATAGAGTTCGAAAATAAAAATCGCTCAAAATTGGTACATAGAGGTTTTTTGACACCTGCAAATCGATTGTGGATATTTTCGAATTTGTAAAGTTTTTAGGAGGGCGGGAAGGGGGGGGACGGAGAGGTAAAAAAAATAAAAATAGAGTTAGATCGTTCAAAATTGGAACATAAAAGTTTTTGATACCTACAAATCGATTGTGAATGCTCTCGAATTTGTAAAATTATTAGGATAGAAGGAAAGGGGAAGGGGCGAAGGGGCAAAAATATAGAAATAAGAGTTATAGCGTTGAAAATTATTATTATTGGGTTTTAAGTCCCGATAAATCGATTGCGGATATTTTCAAAAGTGTAGAATTATTACGAGGGGCGGACGCAGGGGCAAAAATAAAGACATTCAGATAGAATGTTGGAAAATAATATTATTAGGTTTAAAAGCCCGAGAAAACGATTACGGATATTTTTGAAAGTGTAAAATAATTAGGAGGGGCGGGAACGGTGGGCGAAGGAACAAACGTACCCTGCGCGCGTGTATACGCTGCTGCAGTCAGTAAAGGCCTAGACCAATTATTCCATCAAAGAGAGACGTTTTTTTTTCTTTTTTTTCTTTTTGTATTTTATATTTATGTTTTCCCCTTACGATAATATAGTGATTCATTAATAAATGCGCTCGTGCAGCGCAAAATGGCCTGTGCTGCCGAAGGTAGTGGGGACCCGATGCGACATTTTTCGCTATCAGATTTTTTTTATTTTTTTTTCACATGATAAAAATTAATGCAATTTGAGCATTTGAGCATTCATTAATTATATTGATTCATTTAAAAATAGTGACTAGCGAAGCGGGCGTAGCCTGCTACTATATATATATACATTAAGAAAGGTAAAAAATATTAATATATATTAATAAATATTCCTGTTTAAAAAAATATAATGAATATATATATATATTCATTATATTTTTTAAACAGTGTTTCTTTTTATTATTGTATTATTTTTATCTCTAGCAATATCCAGTTGGGTATTGTTGGAAATTCCTCCAGTTTTTTACTCGCGTGAAATTTATTGATACTCCATACCTAAAACTCTCAAAAATTAAAATAAAACTGTCTCAGCTCCATTTTAGATCAAAGTTACAATGGAATCCTAGAAAAAGGATAAGACAGTTTTCTCTTAATTGAATACCTTCTTTCATGTGATAAAATTCAAATAAATAAATTAACTGATCCAAGAGCTTGTTTTGTAAAATTTTGTCCTCATAAGAGTCATTTATGCAAATCTAAGCAGCAAAAACAGAAACTGTTATGCTTTCCAGTTTACGAAAAATTTAGCTTTCTTTTTAAAGTGTAGGTGCTGATAAATGGGTCAAAATCAGTAGGGAATTATAGCGAAGCTTACATAACAATATATACGTTTAAAAAAATCTTTCAGAAAACTGGGAGAAAACAACATCTGTTTTCTTGTGCATGAACTCAAATCCTCAACCTAGCACCGATATTTTATTTTACTTCTTTTTGAACAAGGCGGCCTGCGACGATCAAATTGGGTCAGCACAACTAGGGCACTACCTCAGTGCTTTACTAGCATTAAAGATTTCAATAGATGAACTCTAGTAAAACGGACCTTACGTTTAGTAAAAAGGTCGTTGAGTGCCTCACAAGGACATGTACTCGCCAAAATAAACAGAAACGGACGGCCATAGAAGGGTTTGCCTTTGAGAACCTTCACAGAATATTTTTTAGTGAGGCGGAGAAGGTCGCAAAATTATTGATCGTAAGGAACTTAATGCAATTTACGATAGAAAAACCGCCAATAGAAATTAAGTTTTTGGCTGTCTTAGGTTACGATTAAACCATTGAATGTAAGTGATTTAATTTATATATATATATATATATATATATATATACTCCCAGTGATTTTTCAAGTAATTAATACAGTAATTGTAATGCTAGTGCTCTCTTTAATTTACAGTTAGTTCAGAAATAACGTTCAACTATATTCTTTAATATAATTCATTAGGTTTTATATCTCATCTTTATATGTGTAAAAATTTCAGGTAAGAATTTGGGTAAAAAAAAAACTTACTTTATTACCATACGATTAACACGTTTTTCAGCAAAAGTGGAGCAGTGTTTGTGTTTCAACAAACGCCTTGCTTTACTGGAAATGAATATATATATATATATATATATATATACACATCAGAAATTAGATTTATAAATATATATAGAGTGTGTGCGTAAACAGAAAATATAAATTTTACTATATGTAGTAATGTAAATGATTCTGTGATAAATCCTAAAATAATTTGTATTATTTCAAAGTAAATGATTTTATTGATTTATGCTAAAAATCATTAAATAATAATCAACTTTAGTGATTTTTATATTAACCCTTTGAAGATCCTATTTAATTTCACTCCTCTGATCAGTACTGTCAAATTTAGGGACTCTTTTATTCAATATACAAAACTAAATTTTAACTGCAACGGTTGCCTAATCACTTCGAAGGTTATTCATCCATTATGTATATTAAATAACACTCATCAAAATTATTGTAACAGTTGCGTAAAAGAGTCCTAACTTTGGAAACTCTGTTTAGAGCGCTTTTAGAGCGTTACGGGCGGCAAAGGGTTAAAGACAAAATCTTATCATTTGGGCAAAATAAAATTTTTGAAATAAATCTTAAAAAGTAAGCCCATTTTATTTAAAACATTTTGATACCCTTTTACTTTACAGACAACAAAAACTCTCACCCATATTTCTGTTCAGTTGATTTATTTCGATGAAAGAATTTATTTCAATAAACATGATTGTTCCTACCCAAACAATATTCAATAATGCTTATATCATAAAATTCACAAAGGAAACATAACACAATGAATAGAGAAAACTTATTTTTTCACAGTTCGTAGTTTGTAATCGTGTAATTAACCAATAATAATTAACTTTACAAAAAATGTAAGGCATCAATCTGTTCTAAACTCTCCCCTATGAATGGTTATATATTCATGCTATTTTTGACAATTATTTATATATATATATATTAAAAAAAAAGTATAGTATACGATTATAATAAACCTCCCCTATAAAAAGAATCTTGCAAAGAAAACTGGTAAGTGGATTGCCTCCAAATTCGATATGTGAACTGCATACTGTATACGAGATGCTCTCAAGAACTTGAAAAGGTATTTCTAGTTTAAAAAATGTCCACTCGTTTTGCATGGAAAAGTAGCAAATTTAACTAAAGTAAATTGCACACGGGGTCAAAAGTAATAAACAAATGTTCAAATTGCTATGCATTGCGTGCTGGTAATTTCTTTTGTTAAAATTGCTATCTTTTACACAAAGTGCCATCTAGTAGACACTTTTTTAATTCCTCGAGCGTATGTCGGGTACATACTTCGTATACAAATTTTGGTAGCAATTCACTCATCCTTTTTATCAGCAGGATGTTGTTTATAGAGGAAGTTTAATTATACAGTCGGTAACAAAAGTGTCCGAGCACTAGCAAAATTTCCTATGTAAAAAAAGTACACTTTATACGGTTTTATTAAATAAATCCTTATCGAATCATGTTCTTACACCGACTAAGAACTGAATTCGACATGGATTTATTTAACAAAACCATATGAAATGAACTTTTTTTACATAGGAATTTTTGCTAATGTTCGGACACTTTTGTTACCGACTGTACCTTTAAACTTGTAAATTAATTTCGACTTGTGGAAATGGCGAGTTTATGGATCTTTTTTTTTCCCTGCCTCGTGTATTTATGTACTTTACAACTTACGTATAAAGTACAAAATTTAGTTCAGCTATAAAAGCACCCGACACTTATTCAAGATTATGTTGAAAAAAAAACTTCGATTGTAAGATAAAAACAACGAATATAATACACACACTAACAAACAAACAAAATATTAAAAAGAGTAGACACACAAATAATTAATGCAGCACAAAGGATTTTTATTTTGCATTTATTTTACACTAATGAATGCCTCCATTATTAATTAAAAAAATAAGCATTAACGTTATCCATTTTACATTTAATTTGCCTTCTAATTAATAAACATTGATTAACTTACGATATAGTTAAAGAGAAAGAGTGAAAGAGACATCACACTGGAGCATGAAATATCCAATGAATTAAATATTATTCCTCCTGTATTTCTTACGCATAGTTGATTGTCCAGAGCGCAGCTACAATGCGACGTTAAAACCCACTTACTCATTTGCAGTGTTGTTAGGTGTGGTTTTGACACATTCTTGAAATTGTTTACTTTGCTAAGAAAGATAATTTTGTATATTTTAAAAGGAGAACATTATGAAATCACGGAGAGCCGGGAAATTGCACTTCTGACCATTAATAAGCAAAAAAGCCGAAAAGAGAACAAATTTTTGTATTTCGGATTTTCAAAATTCTCAAGAGTGTATATTTGAGTAAATTTCAAAATTTTCCTGTATTAACGCTTGGTTATATTACATGAATTATTATTCCATAAAATTTCACCTCTAGGACCACCTCTAGGGGTGTGTCCCAGACCGTCGCCAATTGCCCATCTGCGCAGGACTAGTGCGACGTAAAACCCAACCAATCAACCATAAAATTTCTTCAATTTTTCGCAAAAATGATGCTCTATTTGGTTCCATAAAAAAGAAGAAAAATTTCACTTGTAGGCCATTAAAAAGCAAAAAATCCAAAACCTACGTAGGAATGTTCTCCCTCTAACTAATTGGCGCAACGTCGGAGGGAGAGGGACACGAGAAGGCACGTACCCGAGTTGGTCCTTTAAAACAAATTATTCCAATTCGTTAAAAAGATATCAACTTAAAACCTAAAGCAAGTACAGCATAAGAGCTAAACAAATGATCGCCTACACCAGCGCCAACTGCCTGTAGTGGTTGGCTGTCAAAATACAGACAGCGGCAGTTGGAGAGATTAGAGAAATTTCAAAATCATATGAATCGCTAGAAATGAGATTTTGAGTGATTATTTTATTATTTATTATTATTTTTTAAGTTGTTATTTGTAAAGTGATGTAAAAAATAGTTGTTATTATTATTATTATTATTTTAATTCATTTAAATATAGTCATCAGCGAAGTGCACTGAGCCTGCCAATATAATTATTCACAATAAAAAAAATTTTTAACTGCCGATAGGAATCCTCTCGCATTTAGTTCCAATTTTAATTCTATGTGAGAATTATTTCTATTTGAAATCTCTTAACAAAGCAGACACATTTTTAAATAGAGAAGGAGGATAAAAAACAAATAACTTTACAACACGAAAGATCTTAAAAAGTGCAAAATAATAATAATAATAATAATAATAATAATAAACTTTAAATTTGGGCCACGAATTGTGCACAAACCTGTCGAAATCTTTCTAGGGAGAAAAACTTTTGCGTGCAATCGCATATTCTAGCTATCGCAATTCGCATGTCCCACTTACGAAGTTACTTTCTTTTATTAATATAGATTTAAGAAATAACAAATCCTCTCAGTTTTCGACGAATTTTCCTTAAAAAAAAAAAAAAAAAACTGGTTAATTCTAAAAATTCCTGTTCTTAAAAAAAAATCTCATCTTAAAATGTTTCTAATATATATAGAGAATACTTTAAATAGTTTTAAACAATCGAAGCTGAGTTAACTTGAGAAGGAATTTAGGAAATTGCAGTTGAGCTATGGACAGAAATTATGTTTCAGTTTGAAGTAGGTTAGTGTTTACCAATCAACAATGACAAAATAAGAAATTTTAACTCTCTTTTAGAATCACAGGAAGGACTAGCCATTACGGTTTTGAAAAGAAAGTTTAAAATTAAGCATCAGTGGAACACCTTGACATAATATTCGCCTAATAACTAAGTGGAAAAACAATTTAAGAAATCATTTTGTTGGAGCAGGTAAAATGCTAACTAGAATCTAAGACAAAGAAAGAATTATCCGAAGTTTAACATTCGAATTATTGTGATAATTCTGTAACCAACTTCAAATTGAATCTTAACACTTTCGCGACCGGCATACTTTCCCTTTTTCTAAAACTGATTGCCCGGGAATGTTGAAGTAAACTCAAGCCAGTTGCCGCAAATTTTTCATGCTTAACGGCCCTCTTCACTCGCCGTCGCCGGAAGCCTGAGCCAATGTTATTCTATGGGGAAATTTTCTTTACAAATAACTTATTAACTAATACATATTTTTAAATTCTGTTTTCACATTCAGAAAATTCCCAGATTGAGAGAAAATGATTGTCGCTGGCTTTCATTTGTTATATTCGCCAAGATCAAAGTTTCTAGGAAGAACCTGTTTACTATATCACTAAGAATATCCTGTATAATTTTTGAAAAGGTCACCAAAAATTCACTCGCAATGGTTATCAGAAATTTGGCATAGCATAGCTTTGGAATAGTTCATGAGAATTTAGCAAGATAAGCAGACTTTTTGACTAATTATTTAATGCAAAAACCATGACAACCAAGCACCAAATGTTACATTAATATGCAGGATAAAAAAAAGTCGAATTAAGGCCATATCCATTCACAAAATAAAGTTAAAACGTATTTTATGAGACACATAAGAATTTACATAACGTTATGGAAACAATAGCCTTAAAAAAAAATAGATCCATTGTGAAAGGAAAAGAGCAGATATAAAAATTTAGAAAAAATATATTGTTTATGTATTGTGTATGAATTAAAGTTATTACTCATAGGTTAAAATAGTCATATCATTATATTTAAAAAGGTTTTTAAGATTAAATAATTTAATTTATAAATATATAAAATAATAAATATATTAAAATATTTGTTTGTCTTATTGAAGGAAAACAAATTTTATAATAAGCGATAATTTAAATCACAGCTGCACTTTCCTTGTATTTGATGCCTTTATGTTACTCTAATTTGCTACATAATTTTGTTGGTGTCAGTTTCGTTTCTAGATTTCCTCTAATTCCATGTTATTTCCAAAGCTATAGTTCCCATAATCCAAGTTTAAGAATATATTGAGCTATTTCGACTTGTCATGAAAATCTTCATTTTTGAACAATTTACGAAGTTTTTAAAGTAGATTTGTTATATACCTTAATATTCATACCAGTATCATAAATGATATATTTTAAAACTGGTGTGACTTATTTACGGTAAAAATAATTTTCATAATGCGTGTTTATGGGAAATTTTTCTCTGTTTTGCCACATTAAATATTTTTAAGTTTCGACTGACTAACAAACTTTTTAAAGTGGGATATTGGAAATTGATAGGATTTACAGACTATCATAAAAGGGGATTTAAAACTGCTCGAACTTTTTAATGATAAAAATAATCTTATAATGAATGTTTGTGTGAAATTGTGCCCAATTTTGTCATGTTCAGAATATCTTAAATTTTGAATAACCTTTGAGTTTTAAAATTGGAATGCTGAGATTCTGCATTTCAAGAAATGAATAGTTTCTTGCTAATATTATAAATAATATTTTAAAACTGGTCTGACGAATGAAAGATAGAGAATATCTTTTCACAAAAGATAGACGTGGCTAATTCCAGTTCATGACAAGAACTTACGATGGTTCTGCCATCAATTATGTATAAAAGACTATTCAGGAATTAAATATTTAAATAAACTTAACATACCACGTTCTTTAAAAACAGGCTAAAAGTATATAATATATTATAGCCCCATACAAATTGTCTTGAGAAACTTTTAGAGTAAAATTTAACAGTTATTAAATACTTGTAAGATTTTAAAACATGAGGCACATGCAATCAATAACTAATGCATGAATAGGTCACCTAAGTCATTAAAATTTAATTGAACTGCAAATGATATGAACAGTTGTGAGGTTTTTATCGACGGCAGCTGCTCCCTATACTACTTAATATTATCTATTGCATGCGTCCCAAGTTTTTCCTTTTAAATCTTACAGGTAATTCCATAGCTAATGAAAATTCCCAATCAAAAATTTTCAGAACAGCATGTTTACAAATCTATATGGCGATATGAGAAATTATGTTATAATTTTTAGTGCATTTTAAAGATGGGATATATATATATATATATATAATTTTTGCTTTTTAATATTGTGTATATATTATGAAATTTTGCAATAGGTTTTTAACATCTTGATAAGATTATGACAGAGACATAAGGTAAATTTTCAATGTATTTCCCCTTTTATACAAATTTTCAGATCAATCACATGATAGGAAGTATGTTAAAATTCGAAATGAAATTTTAAATGGGTTTGGGGGTTCTACTTCCCCTTCCCCCAGTCTTTTTCTGCTTCAACGTGTATTGTCATCAAGGTATGCAAAATGCATTGTGTATAAAAAATTTTAGCTCAATCGGATGATAGAAAGTGGTTTAAAATTCTAAATTAAAACTGAAATTGAAATTGTGGGCCCTTGGCCACTACCTAAGTCTGTTACTGCTTAAACATTCACTATTATCGAGTTATAAATCCATGCAAAATTTCAGCTGAATCGAATCACAAGAAAGTGAGTTAAAAATCGAAATCAAATTTTAATAGGAGTTAATGGCCAGAATTCCCTTTCTCTTAATCCGTTTCGTCCTGAACATGTAATGACATCAAAGTTTTAAATGTATACAATATTTAATATTATATCAAATGTATACAATATAGCTCAGTTGGATGATAGAAAGTGAATTAAAATTCGAAATAAAACTTTTAACTGGAGTTGAAAGCCCATTGCCCCATAGCCCAAAGTCCTTTACTGCTTGGACATATATTGTCTCTGAAGTTATATGAAAGACGAAAGTTGTCTCTGAAGAAATTGTGCCGATACATTTTCTCTGAAGAAAATGTATATACACAATTTCAGCTCAATTTGATGATAGAAAGTTATGTAAATTCTTTTTCAAGATATGAGCCTCAAATAAATGGCTCCAAAGCTCCCTCCCAACTCCTTTCTCTAAGTCCAGTTCTGCTTGAGCAGGTTTTATCATTGGAGTTGTACATGTACAGTGCGTTGCATGAATATAAACGCACCTTAGCTTTAAGAATTAGAATGGTATAGAAGTGTAATAAAGAAATATGAATAGGTGACACTTGAGCCAAACTCTATGTGTATGATTCTTTAAATGAAAATACAAGTCAAAACAATGAAAGACCAATATGATTTTATAGAAAATAACTTTATTAAATTTATGACAAAAATACATGTTGCGTGAATTTAAACGCACATATAAAAAACAAATAACTGAATAACAAATACTGTATCTAATACTTTGTAAAGCCACCATGGTCTTCTAGAAGAGCCAGTAAGAGCCTTGGCATTGACTGATATAATGGCTTGAGGCCATCCAAGCTGATTGCCTTCCAAGCTAATAGAATGACCGATTTTAGTTCATCTTTCGTGTTAAACTGCCTTCCGTTTACGTAAACACGACGAACCAGAATACCCCATACATTCTCCATTATGTTTAAATCGGGGCTTTTTAAGGGCCAATCCATAACTTTAATTTTATTGTCACGGAATCATTTTTTCACGATGTGTACTGTATGTACAGATGCACAATCTTGCTGAAAAATATAATTTCTTCCAGCTTTCTAGCCTGCTTGACGGCGGAGGTTCCTTGTGAACATCTGGACATAATCTACAGAGATCATAGTGTTCTCCACGAACTCTAATTCGAAAGTCCCTTTAAAACCTATGACTGCCCACACTATGACAGACCCACCTCCAGATTGACGTTTTGAACACTACATTCCTTCGGTTCTCAAATCGTGCCAGTAGCTATGAAATCCGTTCGGGTCATCGAGATTAAACTTTTTTTCATCTGAGAAGATGACGTTTTGCCAATTTAGTCGATCTAGTATCCATTTTCATCTCCATTCCAACCGCATATCTTTGTGCTTCTGAGTGAGGGGTGCTTTCACCTTCATTTTCTTAAATTTAATGAATGTTACAGCTTTGATGGCTCTCCATATGGTTGTCCGATGAACACCCAGCTTATACTGAGCCTTTAACTTCGCACAGGAAATATTCTTATTCTTTGCAGCGTTGCATATTCGAAGTTTGTCGTAAGTGGCGAGCTTTCCTGTTCGCTTCTTAACGCTTTTTTCCCATAATTTGCTCCTTTCTTTATATAATTTCGCACAACACTCTCACTTCTTCCGATTCGGTGCTCAGGTTTACAATTGCTAAAAGTTTTACCACGCATAAAGTCGATTTTTGTCCTCTCGTCTACTGTCAAAGTTTCCCTCTTGTAATATTGAACAAACTCCGTAAATTTTGCACTCAAGCATTAAAACTGATTTTAGAGAACTTTAGCAACACGACTATATGCGTTTTAATTTAATTCCGGTGGATCTGTTAAATTTTAAACGCAAAATACAGAGTGCGTTTAATTTCGCGCAACAAACGAAAAACAGTGAAAAATAATAAAATGCATAAAACTCATTTACATAAGTTTGCATGAGCCTAAATATACGTGCTCAAAGCATCTTATTCAGTTGTTAGTCATATGCAATAACTGTAAATCACATTCCTTCTTTTAAAAATTTAAAAATTCTATTTCTGGTTATTGGAAAAGGTGCGTTTATATTCATGCAACGCACTGTATGTAAAATTCTAGCTTGATCAGATGATAGGAATTGAGTTAAATTTTGAAATCATATTTTTATCTAAAGTCAAAGGTCCAGGGTCCCTAGCCTTTCTCTCCAAGTCTGTTACTGCCTGAATATATATTGTCATCGATGTTTTTTATGTATGTGCAATTTCTACTCTGTCTAATGATAGGTACTGAGTTAAAATTCATTTGCAAATTCACTCCTCAGTCCATTACTGCTTCAGCATGTGCTGTCGTAAGTTATACATAAATGCACAATTTCTGCTCAATCCGATTGTACAAAATGAGTTAAAATTCACTTGCATGATTTGACTCTGACAGACAACCACCGAAGGCCCATTGTCTACCTATGTCCCTACCCCATGTCTGTTATATCTTAAGCATGTATTATCATCCAGTTCTAATTATGTTTAAAGTTTTAAGTCTAGCTTATCAAGAACTTAGTTTAAAATTGATTTCAAAATTCTTACCGAACAGACAAACAAGCAGATGGACAAGAAAGTGAGTTAATAAAACCGTGACAATAAAAAGAAATATTTTATCATTTACTTTCATAATTTATTAACATAGAAAATGAAAAAAAAATCTTAGGCCAGCACAGTCCGAATAAAATATAATCTAGGCTCGGCCAGTCAACTGATCTTAGATACACAGAAAATAAATGAAGCCTGGGACCGACCTGGCTTGAGTTTAATGACAAAACATCGGTTTGATAACTGGTCTGACCTCGAACTTCTAACCCGGGCCCGTGCATCTCTCTAATGCAAAATATACGCACGTTTATAATGATAAAAGGAATGTAATGTAACACTTATAATCAGAAAGGAATTTAAGTATTAAGATTTAAACACAAATTTCAGATGTTTTATCTTTTAAATTGATCTTTCTTCTTATTTTTTCCTGTATCTGAGCATTCTACTTTCAAATATTCTCTATGTTTATATATTGAAAGTATGGTGTTTTGTATACGTTTCATTTCACCTTTTTTTTTTTTTTTTTTTTTTTTTGAAAATCATCGAGTTTACTGAGAGCATTAAAAAAATCAAACTATTTTTAAATTCTGTGCATAGTTTCAGAAATTTTTACTCATTTCTTAATCTCTGTTATATGTCATTTACTATGTCTTATTGAAGATCATAATAGCACACACACAATAGAAAAAATATATATATACAGCACAGAAACCTATAATGAATTAAAAAAAACTGATTGCCACGAACCTTAATTTTTTTTTTCACTTCTTTACATTTTAATTTAAAAGAACTTCTTTTTAAATAATTTTCTAATAATCTTAACATGAATTAAAAATAATCGATTATTAATTTTTCCCTGTAAATTAATTTTTTTTTTTTTTTGAACAAAGTTGAATTTTATGAAAGTTTTGGCGTGACACTAAATGAAATTTCGAAATACTCTTTTGGTAAAAAATACAGAAGATAATTAATAAAATCATCTAACCTATACAGGAAAAGGGTCTGAATTTTTTAAAAAATGTGAATAATAGGAAAAAAGCAATGTATTATAAATTGTGTTTAGTTACTTTATTTTGTAATGAAAATAAAACTTCAACTACGGCTTTATGCAATCTTATTATTTTCTTAAATATGGAAGTCATTATTGTTATTATTATTATTATTATTATTATTATTTCAGAAAGTAAAATAATTCATAAATTATACCCTACAATGAGGGTAAAAGCATATTTTAATGTGTCTTATAATTAACTCTTTACGAACGAAAAATATGATTACTTTAGATTTTCAAATGTGTGTTTATAAGAAATATATTCAGTCGCATTTATTTACTACACATTATTATAAATACAATGAGTATATATCTGTCATGTATATACAGGCTATTTTTTCTAAAGAGTATTAACATAAACAAAAAGAATCATAAGTATCATTTTTCACAAAGCCTTTTTGTTAAAAGATAAACTTACAAATAGTAATTTAATAAAGTAATTATAATAACAGGAGACTTGGCGTTGGAATATTAAAACCCGAATAAACTACTACGTCAGAAACACCAAAGAAAAATATTTAAGGTGCATACAGCTGTTTCGGTAGCCTAAAGCGTACCGTCTTCAGTGCAAAAAGACGGTACGCTTTTTGCACTGAAGACGGTACGCTTTAGGCTACCGAAACAGCTGTATGCACCTCAAATATTTTTCTTTGGCGTTTCTGACGTAGTAGTTTATTCAGGTTTTAATAAAGTAATTTTTCCATTATAATGTCGCATAAATAATACTTATTTAGAAACCTGTTTTTATAATTTTGCGTTTCAAAAATCTGTAGATGATATCATGCGTATGTGTATGACTTTGACCATTGAAATAATGAAAGTTTAAATAAATGAAAGTTTTCTAAATGTTTAAACTTTCAGTATGATATTTCTAATAAGTTTAAAGAGCCGCATCTCCGTTCATATATTAAAATTAATCATAATACAAATGGCATTATAAATACTCATACCCCATTTTTTTTTTATTTATCCTTGACTGTGCATTTTTAGTGATTGGGAATTCATTAAGTGAATGGAGGGTTTATCTTCCAGTTGAATGCTTTACACAAGTTATCATCTCTATCAGTAAATAAAAAGATTTTCATGCAATACAGCTAAGATAACTAATAATTACAATTTCAAGTAAACACAGGCAGTATTTTCGAAGTATAACACTTATCAATATTTTGTTTTAATTGTTTAAATAAATAAAATATTATAAATTAGTACGTTTGAGATATAAAGTTTGATTATATGCTTAATCAGTCAGTATTCAAATTAACTAACATTTTTAGGATAAAAATACATTATTTTAAAACACATTATTTTAAGATAAAAATAAATCTATGCATGGATAACTATTGACAAAGAATTTGAATTAGTGAACATGAAATCGTACTTTTCACCCTCTGCACCTTCATCATACACATAACGATTATCCACTTGCACCTGCATGCTGTCACGTCACCTTACTCGTACGCTAAAAGTATGCTTCACAATAGAAAATATGTTGGAACACCAAAATTAATACCTAACCTTCAAAACAAGAAAAATTATGTGGTGCATTATCGGAACTTAAAACTCTATCTTCAATTAGGACTGAAAGTTTCTGCAATTCATAAAGCTCGCCAATTTAATCAAACTCCTTGGTTGGAAAAATATATATTATTCAACACCAAAAAACGCAAACAAGCTTCATCATCCTTTGAAAAGGACTTTTTTAAACTTTTAAACAATAGTGTGTATGGGAAAACCATGGAAAACTTACGAAAAAGACGTAATATTGAACTTTGTAGCAACACTTCTAAAAGAGCGGTAAAATTAGTAGCATCTCCTGCCTTTAAATCCTTTAAAGCTTATGACAAAGATCTAACAGCTGTCGAAAGACTTAAAACAAGTATTTTAATGAATCGTCCTATTTATGTGGGGTTTTGCATTCTTGAACTTTCTAAACTCCTAATGTATAATTTTCACTATAATTACATAAAGTCACTATATAACGACCGAGCGATGCTCTTATTTACTGATACAGACTCTCTCACCTATCATATCACGACAGATAACATATATAAAGGTATGCAAGATAAATAATCTATCTTTGATTTTTCTGAATATCCTACAGATCATCCTCTTTATTCAACTCAAAACGAAAAAGTCATTGGAAAGTTTAAAGATGAGCTGAGTGGAGATATAGCTCTAGAGTTTGTAGGATTGAAAGCTAAAATAAATTCTACAAAATCGTGCAAAGATGAAAGAAAGAGAGCGAAAGGTGTATCCAGCCAGGTTGTGCGACATAAAATTAATCATGAAGACTATTTTCAGTGTTTTCACCAACAAAAGACAAGCATTGAAAAACAAATAAAAATCGGCCAAGAAAGTCATAAACTGTATACAATCCATCAAAATAAAATCAGTCTTAGTCCCTTCGATGATAAATGATATATCTTAGATAATGGAGTTAGCTCCCTGGCGTATGGCCATTATGAAATTGATCAAGATTAGCTTAAATATTGTAAAAGTTGTAAACTATATAGTAATCAACTATACTGTAATACTGTAAACTTCGTTATAACAGTTGAAATTATATGTATAAAATAATTATGATGTTAATTCAATACGTGGAAACTTAATATTTGTAAATAGTGTAAAAATTATTCAAGATTTTATATTGTAACCTTAGTTATATTTGATGAACTTGTATATACTAATTATTGTAACGACAACTTACTAGATGAATACTTGTAAATATTGTAAAAAATGATTAAGACTGAATGTTGTAAACTTCGTTGTATTTGATAAATTATATGTGTATACTAATTATTATGATGTAATGCAAGCATGTTTAAAGAATTTTGGAAACACTACTTGTGAATTTTACAAAATATTGCTGTAATAAAGTCTTTAATTAACTGCAAACCGTGTCTGTTTTATTACAAAGTTGTTATTTTTTAGAATGTTTGTGAATTTTACTAATATGTTAAATGAAAAAAGGCGAAGAAGAAAAGAAAAATTAAAATTTTTTTATTACAAGGAAATATAATTGAAAGTAATTTGATGATTTAATTTAAACATTACTAACTTTAAAGCTAACACTAAATACAAGTTTTAAGAAAAGCATGATTATTACAAAATTAATTTATTAAAAAGAAAAAAAAATGAATTTTTTTTATAAATTTATGTTATTAAAAGACAAAGGAATGTATTTAACTGAAAATTATTTTACAATTTTTTCTAAAGATTGCTTATTTTAAGTATGAAAAGTAATTTCACGACTTAATTTTAATATTACAAACTTTACTAACTAACCTTAAATATAGGTTTTAAGAATACATGATTATTTTTGTATTATTCAAAAACGTTTAATAAGATAATACAATTCCTAAATCTCTATGTTCAATACAATAGAAGGTAAATTTCAAGCTTATATCTGTCGAAATGGTAGTAGTGATTGGGGATGATGCGATCGATGTGCGCATCGTCTAACGCAAAGCGCATCAACGCATCCCACATCCTCCACATCCTCTGTCGGTGAAACCCCATTATATCACTACTGATAGGTACCTAAAAATTCCCCAATTTAAAACTGTTAACGCGAAAATATTAGAAAATATAATTAACAATTTCATTGAAATTTTAACATTTCTGAAAATATGATATATTAAGAACGAATAAAATTTCCAATACTCAGCTTTTAGTGTGATTATAAATAAAACTGTCTTATTTTTTTTTTAAATGCTGCTTTAGTTATGATGGAATGACTTATGAATGATGGAATTACCTTTTTGCAAGATCAGGAGAATTTTGAATGTCTAGAAACCCGGCACAAGATGCAAATGATGAAATGATTAGATTTTTCAAAAATCAGAATTAAGAAAGAGAAATTTTGATTACTGGGCATGTGATAACTTTTTAAGTGAAACACACGATAAATCATGTTGTAAGTTATTCATATTAATACAAATTTTGATTGTGATATTGACTTTTTTGCAGTTAATGGTGCCTTCGTATTCCACCAAATGAAACCTTTTTTCATTGAAACTTGCTTGGAACTCGTGCGTGGGAATCATCGATTTCTTCAAACGTTCATTGCTCTTAGTATCTCAATTTATCAGTCTTAGAATTGTTGCATCAAGTTGACTTCGATTACATCCCCTTTTACGCCTTTTACTCAATATTTAAAACAAAAGCAGTTGAACCAGTTGTAGGCTTCTTAGACTGCTGAACTTGAATTTGTTATGGCTATGAATATTAAACGGCTGAAATTTCGTCACAGAATTTGAAGTAAACTATTGGAAGTGTTAAGTTGCTATTAGAAAAGTAGCTTTTTTTCACCTTCACATTATTGTTATCTAAATTTTAGAAAAAAGTTAACATTTATCTTTCGTTTTACTATAAGGTATTATTCCATTAAAAGATAGTTATAGAGCAAATTTTATACGAAGAAGCTCAAGCAAATTGATACAATGGAATATGTTGTTAGTAAACTAGTGACTATAATTTAAGAGGTTACACGGGTTTACGAGGCTAAATAAAACACATTTTCTGTATTTTATTTTATTTTATTTATTATTATTATTTTACTTTTTAAATATAATAAATAAAAATTTTTATTCAAAGATTTGATCGTATAAAAAGGCAATATTTAAACAATATTTAATACAATTTTCATTAAAAAATTTGGAAAATTCAACCGGTTATTCTTAGTTTCAAGAGATCCTTAAGAAAAGCAGTGGACACTCAAAAACTGATACCCCGATCTTATTGAAATTTTACATACTTCTTGAAAATAAAATTGACTAGCGCTTGAACGAAGGATTTATTATTATTATTATTATTATTATTATTAATATAACTAATTTTACAAGTCAATTCGTGAGTAAAATATACCGACAATTGCACTGTTTTTGCATAAAAATCTGCGAAAAATTCACATTTCAAATTTTTTTTTTTTTTAAATCCTTCATTCAAGCACTAGTCAATTCTATTTTGAAGAAGTATGGAAATTTTCAATAAGATCAGTGCATTACTCTGAGAAATCGTGCCCACCATTTTTCTGAAGGGTCTCTGGAAATCAGGATTCACCGGATGAATTTTTCAAAAATTTTAATGAAAATATTATAAAATATTGTTTAAAAATGCTATTTCACGAGGGTCACTGTGAAATTTTTGAGATACGGCTAAACGGTCGTATCAAAATATCAAACGGTCGTGTCATCATGTTAAATTGATAACGGTCGTTTCAATATGAAACGCTCGTATCGTCATGTTAAACATACCAAATCTTGGAGTATTCAAAATAGTCCTCGAACATCATTGTACTTTTGCAGGTGAACTTTTCAATTATTAAAAGCTTCAAGCTACTCATTTCTTCGAATCAGTAAAAAATGTGCCTGTTTTGCCTCATCAATCTCATCTTCGTGGTGTACCAGTTAGCCATAACTGTGTTGTTTTGTCCCTCCATCTTGGTGGCTTTGATCAGTCCTATACTTCTGAAGAAAACGGCATGCATAATTTTTTCATTTATCGTTGTCTTTTCACTAATGTTGGTTTAGACACTTGGGGTCATACTAAAAGATTCATACTTTATTCTTTTGACGTGTTGGAGCGTCAAAAAATGATACGTACGTTTCATCATCAATTATGAGTTTAGAATTAAGGCGGTGATTACCATCATTAAATAATTTCAGGATTTCTTTACAGATTCTGACATGATTCGTTTTTTTATTTTTTTTATTTTTTTATATTCTGTTAAATTATGGGACCCAACAGCAAACTTATTTTTTCATTTTTTCATATGCAGTTCTTCGTGAATAATTTTATGTATAGCTGAGGAACCAATGTTAAGTTCCTTTAATTTCATTAGGTACGGGCATAAGCTTATTTATTGATTTTTATTTATTTATTTATTTATTTTCTCATACAGATTGGTATTCTCTAAAAATGGTCAAATCGTTTCCTGATTCCTCAAAACGTGTGAATCCATGAAAAACCGGAAGTCGAATTTTTTTACCAAACTAATACTTTCTTTTATAGAATACAAAGAAAGTAATAAACTAATTTCATATATTATTAAATATATAAAGGCAGCTTCCACTGCCTCTGAAACACTTTTAAGTTTTGTTTCTTTAAAAATAGGTATGCAATTTTATAAATAACTTCGGAACAATTATTTCTAATTAAACCATGCTAGCCTCAATTTAAACTGAAAAACACGAAAATTTCTATTTGGAAAAAAAAAAAAAAAAAAAAAAAAAAAAATGTAGTTCTTGCAATTTAGTATTTTTTTAGTCGAATTGTTTCCGAGAACTTTAATAGTCCAAGGATATCCGAACGCACTTTTGTTTGTACAGGCGAGGTCAAAACTCAAAAGATTTCTAAAAGACGACATGAACGTTTAAGGAAGTGGAAAATAATTTTATTTGCTTTTCGAATGCTGCTTACATACTTTGAATCCAAACTCTTTGGACAGTTCACAAAAAATAAAACAAAATAAAATAATGATTAAGAAAATCTGGCAACAATTAATAATTTTAAAAGCAAAAGCGTAATAGTGGTACAATTAAAGTGAAATGTCGTTCACGTTTTTAGACCGAAAACTCCTCTACCTCCCTTCCACTCTGGAAGAGAATATACAATATATAAACTAAACCTGATTTTTTTCTTGAGTGACTTTGCATTCTATCTACAGGCGACTTCAATCGATGAATTTCTCAAGTTCAAATTTTAACATTTTGTTAATTTCATTTTTATGATACACAGCTGTTAGAACTTTTCATCGTCATAATTGACGAGTACACTGTTCAATTCTACAAACTCTTTTAAATAAATTTTTTGTCAATAAATTTCCATTAAAACTCATAGAGGTTTTTATAAGAACACAATATAAGAATCAGAAGAAATTTTATTCATCAGATCAGTATGATCGCATGGCATCGAGATTATAGACTATATAACAGAACATTTCATACACTAATAAATCACAATAACATAGACATAGCAAACCTAATGACGGAGCCAAGAGTAAATATATAATATATCTGGCCCGTAGACCCTTAAATTTATGTGTAATTCTCCAAAAACTTAACATTTTCAAATCACAAATTCTTTAAAAACAAAAGTACTTTAAGAAATTTTAAAAAAGAAAAAAAAAAAAAGAAATCTTACACTTACTTTTTATAAGATATTTAATAAGGGAAAAAATAAAGGTAACTTACTTTAGCTATGCTAAGTATCTGGCCATGCTTAACTATACTAAACATGCCAGGAGAGTGACATTTTTCTTGTATTAGGCCTGATACTCAAGCTTAAAGCCAAATTTGGAGTTAAGAAGGTTTGTCCATTATTGTTATCGTTTAATTACATAGAATAATAGGTATTATTTTTGAAAAATTCTCTTATGTATGATAGAAATATTGTACAGAAGAGTGACAATCTAAAATGTTACATACCACAATTTTAAACTTCAAAACTATGATAAAAATACTTGGTAACTCAGATCTTCAAATCACTCTATGGATCCAACAAAATGGTGGAAATAAATAATGTTGTTATGCGTCAAGCTAAAAATTCCCTCTTTTCTCTAAAATTATTGAAAAATTCCCTAGGCCAGGAGAGTGACATGAAAACCTTAGGACAAAATTTAAAATTATACCTTGATAAATTAAATGATTAAATAATTTTTTTTTTTAAATATTATATTACACCTGCATATATAATTTACTGATACTAATTTAATTTGTGAAATGTTGAAGGGAAATTAAAATAATAATATTAATAATATTATTAAATTTTGAGAAAAAGATTTGGACAGGCCAGGAGAGTGACATTCTCGTCATTTAAAATTTTTTATATTAAGTAGTAAATGAGTAATCTTTTTCATATGCATGGGGTGGAGATATTGAAAACTTCATTTCCAGGAATTTAAGAACGTAACTGTTTCAGTAATAAACAGTCATACACATATATATTCAATTGAAATTGAAAAGTATTTTTAAATGTTGAGAGAGTCTTTTGGTAAAGAACTAGTTCAGCATTAAATATTCGTATTCTGTACGCATGAACTGTGTAAAGAAATCTATTTATTATTACCGTTTACTTAAGATATTATATAATTACTTGTTTATTATGCTTAATTATAAATTTATCACAATCTCATAATCGACATATTTTCTATGGATAGTTCTTTTGACGTTTTTGTGAACATAACAAGACATATTTATCAATAAAAACTATTACTCCGAAACTGTTGACTAAAACTGTTACATATTACCCAATAACCAGAAAACTATCACTTTCACCGGCTAATTGACATTTTTGATATACACTCGAGATCTATCCAATAATCTGTTAAAACTGGTTGAGAATGCCTCTTGCAGTTCTACAGGAAATAATTAAAAGATATTTTTTACGATAAAAAAAAAAAAAAAAAAAAAAATCCTGATAGTAAAAATGATAATTTTCGTAAAGTTACTTGCCCCAATTTCTGCACCGTTGTGATTAATTTTACTTCAGAGAGACTAAACATCAGTCAGCTTTCTTATTCAATTTTAAATACTAACTATCAATTTACCTTAATGAATTTTGGTGTGCCGGTGTATCTGTATGTCTTGCTTATAAATAATGTAAAACTTTTAATTAAAAAAAATAATAATTTACATTTAATAAGGTAAAAATGTAGTGTGACAGACCTTACAAAAAGCAGACACATTTTCAGTGACTTATCTTTATCACTGAATTGCTCTGAACTGAGACACGTTTAAAGTTTAGATATTTTAATTGATACAAACAGAATTTTATCTAATGTAAAATGTAATTAAAAAAGTATTAAATTTATTTAAATAAATACATAAAGAATTATTAAATGTCATGACAGATATGCCTTGTGTAAAATTTTACTATTATCTTTTAATTTACTATTAATTTTTACTATTAATTTTCTGTTTTATATATAATATACAAAAACTCTTGATATATAATGTGTTACATTATTTGATATGTTTCGTATGTTTTCTGTCAAGAAAAATTAGAAATAATTGACTTTCTTGAAAAGCAAAAGATGTTCATTTAGTCCATTTTCGCATAAAATTAACATTGTACCGCTTGCAAAATAAGAACTTTATAAACGAGCACTATAAAATGCAAAAACATGTAACAATTACTTCGGGTCGAAATATTCCAGCATGACTTTTATCAGTCTTTGCTGCTTTCATGCTGTACCCGTGCCTTTTTCTCTCCGGTGAAGGGTTAGACTTAATTACTTCTACCAGAATCTGTTATTGTGTGTTTTTACTTTTTATGGTATTTATTTACAAAGTTCTTATCCTAGAGCATATATATGATTAGAGAGCGCATTCAATACTAAATTTCCTATTCAAAGAGCAATGAAGATCGAGGATAATTTCCATCGATCAAATGACGAATGAAACGGCGAGATCTGTCCATAATTGGATGACACAACAAAAAATCTTTGACACCCTTTGTCCAAAAACGGGTTGAGGGGCGTGACAAGTGACATTCATTGGTGAAATCTTAAAAAACACTCGTCATGTGAGTTTTTTTTTTTTTTTTTTTTTTTTTTTAATGTTGGTTACATTCTATGACGAAGGGTGCGCTCTGTAGATAAATATATATGAATGCACAATTTCAGACTACTTTTTAAAATGAAGGCTTGGTCTATCGATTTCAAAATTTACCTCAGATAATTGCTTTAAAATGTTATAAAGTCCTGAATATGAAGCAGTTAATTTACGTGTATTAGGATAATGAAATCCTTCATATAATACTTCACACCCACTTTAAATTTAGCAGGAAGAAATGGAGCGTGATATCTAACTTTATTTCACCATGTTATTATTAACTTCGATTCTTGTTTGTTTGTTTGTTTGTTTGCCCAGATGTTTGTTTGTTTGCCCAGATGTTTGTTTGTTTGTCCAGTTTGTTTGATTGCAAGATGTGTATCTTGCAATCGATTTTTGACTAACTTCCCGTCTAGCTAGACATTTGAAACTTTCAGAACAGCTCAGAACATGGTGACAATGCATTTTTTTAATACTTTTAGTCAACTGTTTCGGGTCCCCACTGCCTTCGGTAGCGTTTATGTGATTCAACAGAAAATTTATTTAACTAACTTCTCGACTAGTTAGACATTTGAAAATTTTAGAATAGCTCAAAACACGATAACAATGAATTTTTTAAAATACTTTTCTCAAATTGTTTTGGGTCCCCGCTGATTTTGTTAGCGTTTATATGATTCAACAATCACATAACTTCCCGACTAGTTAGTAATTTGAAACTTTTAGAAAAGCTCAGAACACGATGGCAATGCATATTTTTAATACTTTTAGCCAATTGTTTTGGGTCCCTGCTGTCTTCGATAGCGTTAATATGATTCAAAAATCATATAACTTCCCGACTAGCTAGACATTTGAAACTTGTAGAATAAATCAGAACACGATGACAATGCATATTTTAAATACTTTTAGCCAATTGTTTCGAGTCCGCCTTCGGTAGCGTTTATATGATTCAACAGAAAATTTATTTAACTAACTTCCCGACTAGGTAGACATTTGAAACTTTTAGAATAAATCAGAACACGATGACAATGCATTTTTTAAATACTTTTAGCCAATTGTCTCTCGTCTCTGCTGCCTTCGGTAGCGTTTATATGATTGAACAATCATATAACTTCCCGAGTAGCTAGACATTTGAAACTTTTAGAATAAATCAGAACACAATGATAATGCATTTTTTAAATACTTTTAGCTAATTGTTTCGGGCTCCCGCTGCTTTCGGTTGCGTTTATATGATTCAACAATCACATAACTTCCCGACTAGCTAGACATTTGAAACTTTTAGAATAGCTCAGAACATGGTGACAATGCATTTTTTTAATACTTTTAGCCAATTGTTTCGGGTTCCCACTGTCTTTGGTAGCGTTTATATGATTCAACAATCGTATAACTTCCCGACTAACTAGACATTTGAAACTTTCAGAATAGCTCAGAACAAGGTGAAAATGCATCTTTTTAATACTTTAGCTAATTATTTCGGGTCCCCGCTGTCTTTGGTAGCGTTTATATGATTCAACAGAAAATTTCAAAACATGGTATATAAAAAGTTTTTTTTATCTTTTAATTATTTATTATGATATTCAGTTGTATGTTCTTTTGCCAATTTTCTCGTTTCATGAACCTTATGATAATAATAATTATTAGGAATTAAAGGATCATATGGTAAATTTTCAAACAATAGGCAACGAGGTGAAAATTTTGCAACAGAATGAGGAGTAACATTATACTGGCTTAGAACCTCTAGTAATTTTGTTCAAAGTACTTTAGATGAAGCAGAATTTACTTTACACTTTATCTAGTTACAATAGTTTGGTTGAGACGTTCGATTTTTCCGTTTGTCTCCGGATGATGACTGCTAGCTAAGATATGCTTAGAATTGTAATTACGTAAGAACTTAAATCGCGATGAAGTAAAGGCGGTATTTCTATCAGTTAATATTTTTTCTGGTACTTAAATTTGGAAAATTTGTTTTAAAAAGTTGGTATAAGCTTCAGTTGTCACACTTTTTAATGGAAAACCCCACACATAACGTGTTGTATGGTCAACGACCAAATGCAGATGCTTTTTGGTTGAATTGTAGTAATTAAATCCACCAACAGTGTCTAAGGACAAACATTCAAATGGTTTATCTGTTGAAGGTACTTGCTGCAATAAGACAAATCTTTTTTTTACATTTTTTATTT
This sequence comes from Salticus scenicus, assembly GCA_963930645.1. Lineage (NCBI taxonomy): Eukaryota > Metazoa > Arthropoda > Arachnida > Araneae > Salticidae > Salticus > Salticus scenicus. The sequence goes on from OZ005651.1 coordinate 79,726,469, forward strand.
ACTTGGCAGGTATGACAAGGTTTAACAAAATTTTCTATATCTTTATTTATGAAAGGCTAATAATATTGTGGAGTGATTAAATTGATTATTTTTTGAAATCCCGGGTGGTCGAATTGTGTGTGGGCTTTATTTAGCAATGTTAACCTTAGTGACATAGGAACGATAATCATATACAAACTTTTCTTTTTCGTTACTATTAGATCATTTACTTCAACATATTTTTTACTATTAACTATTGTATTTTCCTCTTGTTGCATACGTTTCAGATCATTCAAGTCAAGGAAGTGTACATGATGAGAAATATTTTGTAATACAGGTAATCTAGACAGATTATCGGCTTCTACATAAGTGGATCCTTTCTGATATTTTATTTCATAATGAAACATACTAAGTTTAAGTGACCAGCTGAAAAGACGTCCTCTAGGATTTTTAACATTTTTAAGCCAAGTTAATGCCGCATGATCAGCATGGATGACAAATTTTTCACCATGTAAATAAAGGTAAAATTTATCTAAAGAATGTATAATAGACATTCCAGCTCAGTTATGGCGTAATTTTTTTCATAATCCTTTAAACTTCGCGAATAGTACATTGTAAAATTTTTTATCTGAATTTTCTAATATATTTTTAATTTTATTACTACTTTTTCGCACTTACTAGAAAAAGACCTGTTTTATTATTAAATAAAATTAGGAGGAAATGGAAGGGATCAGGAAGAAATGGAGCGTGATATCTAACTTTATTTTACCATGTTATTATTAACTTCGATTCTTGTTTGTTTGTTTGTCCAGTTTGTTTGATTGCAAGATGTGTATCTTGCAATCGATTTTTAACTAACTTCCCGTCTAGCTAGACATTTGAAACTTTCAGAACAGCTCAGAACATGGTGACAATGCATTTTTTTTTAATACTTTTAGTCAACTGTTTCGGGTCCCCACTGCCTTCGGTAGCGTTTATGTGATTCAATAAAAAATTTATTTAACTAACTTCTCGACTAGTTAGACATTTGAAAATTTTAGAATAGCTCAAAACACGATAATAATGAATTTTTTAAAATACTTTTCTCAAATTGTTTCGGGTCCCCGCTGCTTTTGTTAGCGTTTATATGATTCAACAATCACATAACTTCCAGACTAGTTAGTAATTTGAAACTTTTAGAAATGAAGTAATTTGAATTTTTGTTAGTAATTTGAAACTTTTTGAATGAAATTAAATTTCTAGTACCTTTACAGACAAATCTCATGGGGGTGAATTTTCAGTTATTCCATCCCCCTAACGTTTCTTCCCCTCCCCCCTCCCCACCAAAATCAATACATTCGAAGGAAGGCAGCGGATCGTACACGGACATGTTTCTTAGGGAAAGTCGTTTATAAGTCATGTGTGGCGGTAATTTGAAAACTTGCGATAAATTTCAACGCTCGAAATACCTGGATAAGTTACGAATGGTGCATGCGTATATATAATCTCTTTTTTAATATATCATCCTACATATGTATTATTTGATAATACCTTATTTTAACTTCAATTAAATATTCATTTTCATATCGGTAAAAGTCCTTAAACCTAATTTTTAATGCTTGTAAACAAGTTGCGTATCATTGAAAAAACTATCCGTGTTACCGAAAATTTCCTATGGCGCGGTGGATTATACACATTATACTACATCTGAGGTATGGTATAAACTGTGAACAGAGAGAGAGAAATTAAAGTGAATGCCTTTGCAGACTAATTGCACTGCTCTGAAAAAAAAAAAAAATAAATAAATAAAAAAAAAATCGAGATCTGATACCATTCTTGCGGATTCTTATGTAAAGCGACCTCTTGAATCCGAATATGACCACCGTTTTGCCCAATCACCCACCGTTTTTTAGATGCACCCCCTCCTTCATTTTTATCATTGTTTGGTAATTTTATACCCATCAGTTTGATTTGGAGAGCAACGATGATTATTTTAACCGTTAAATGTGTTCTGACCTGAGGAGCTACAGAGGTAGAAAGTTCTAAAACACGAACATTTGCAGTAAGGAAAACAGTGGAGTTACCACGAAAGCGGTTCAAGATAGGAAAAAAAGTGAAATAGAAAATGTTACAGGATATTATCGATTTAGTGCGAAAAAACAGTTTGTAGACATTAATGCTAAAAATAGAACGATTAAAACGTGCATTTGTTTGTCAGCAATTTCCTATTTTGTGCACATTTCAACGACATTGCATACGTTGTATTGTAGCGGAGGACATTTATGCTATTAAAATTCAAAGTATGGTTATTGTAATCAGTTATATCAATTAATGTATAGACGTTTTATACCGTCATAAAGGAGGAGGTTTCAATTGAAACCATATTTTTTGTTGTTGTAGTTGAGGTTTGTTAGCTTATAACTACATAAGAAGTGCTTTAATTTTAATCCTTTTTTTTTGTTGTCGTAAACATCTTGACCTGAAATAGTTCTCATTATGATTTCATTAATATCTTAAACAAATTACAGGGTATTCACAAAAGTTCGTTCTCACTCTAACTGCTGAACGGCTGCCTTTGCACTCGTAAAGGTAATATGTAAGTATCATAAAGTGTCCATGTGCTACAAGATGTGACTAGGGACCCTATATAGAGAGAGACTGGACATTGACCGAAAGTCGGCCATCTTAGTGCCAATTCGGAGCGATCCCCGTAGAACGTAATGCTTTTTTCTTCGCGACTGACGCTTTACTATACAACATAAATGAAAGGAAATTGTGCTAAATTTGTGCAGAAAGTAATGCAGAATATAAATATGTAATTTTTTTCGTCTTAGAAAAAAAAAGAATTTAAAGAAAAACGAATTTTGTTTTTAGCCTTCGACATGGTTACTTTTTCAATTCCTATCGGAAAGCAGAGGAATTTTTTGTGGTATACTTCTATACTAAGCAAAATACGTTGATTGAGAAAGCAATTCTACCTTAGTGAAGGTAATTCTACCTTATTTTTTCTGAGGATATACATTCTATATATAAAAAGTTACAACATTTTTAACAAAAATGTGGTAATCTTAGTTTTGGTCAAGTAATTCATGAATAAATGTAAAACTACGGCACAAGAACAGAATTTTTTTTTTATTATTTTATAAAAATATTTACGCAATGTTTTTACAAGCTAAAAATACATATTTCATTTAATTCAATTACGCATTATTAAAAATAATGACTTAATTAAATATTAAAAATAAAAATTGTATTAATAATAATTTGTAAAAATATTAGCTGATATCTTTAGAAAAAAAAAATGTTTTTATTTACTTTATTTACATTTACTTATTTCACTGTTTTTTTTTTTTTAGTTTTTTTTTTTTTTTTTTATATTATGTAAATAACAATATTTACTTATTTAAATATTATTTATAAAATTTATTATGGCAATTATTATTTAAAAGAAATTTATATTTCATATGTTAGCAAATAATATACACCTTATTTTCTTTATTTTTATTAATTTATTTTAAGAAATCTGATACATATTGCGTACTAGCAAAAAAATAAAAAAAAATATTTTTATATAGTTATTTAAGTATGTATTTTAAAATATATCAGAAAAATACGTTGAGATCTAACATATTAAATATATTGCACAACAGAACTTAAAAACTAATAGCTAGCAAATAAATATAGTAATTATCTCATATGTTAGGAAATAAATACGTAAAATAGCATGCAATAAGAGAATTCAAAGTATTTAAAGCATGACATAAAATAAATAATTATGCATTTTTATCTTTTAAAAGTATTCCAAAATTAAAGCAATTTATCTCCCAAAAAAGTAAAAATGTAATAAATAAGTTCTTTTTCGATTATGACGTAAAATAATCAAAATTTCTTCTCAGCGTAATTGTAAGCAATGGAGCAATTGGCACTAAAATGGAGAATTTCGTCAAAAAGCCGGCGCGCCAATGTCCAGTCTCTCTCTATATAGGGTCCCTAGATGTGACCGCTTACAGCGCCACCTGGTGGGAAGATAGCGGAGTTAGTGTTTCTATCTAGAAAACAGTACAAGGTATGAGAGAAAAGGTAAATCACAAAGTTGTACAGACTCATTGATTTAGTCACGAAAAGACACCTTGTAGACATAAATGTTAAAAACAGGATGTTTAAATGTGCACTGTTTGTTCGCAGTTTTCTACACTGTAGACAAATCAAAAAACCTTTATTTCGATGTTGAAACTTCTGTCCGTCAACTGCAACGCATATTTTGATTTTGTTTGAACTTTACGCTGCACATATTCCAGCGTAAAAAGTGACACATATTAACTGTAAAGTTCAATACATGTCTAACCGAATTTTTGGTTACGAATACAGCGTATCCGTTCTTTGCATTTCTAAAACCTTTTTAATTTAATATGTGGTCATTCAATAGATAGTTTTTCTCATATCTGATAAAGGCAAGAAAAGTGATACAACTTAAAAATGCAGTATATAAGGAAAATCAACTTAAAGATAAGGCATTGACTAGAATAAAACTGATACAACTATCTCTCAAGTGGATAATTTTCTAGATGGAGGTGTAACATTTTTTGTTCCCATTGGGACATTTCATATATTTTTCAGGGACATAAACACGAAATTACCATTTTTTAAGTTGTGTCACTTTTTCTTGTGGGTTTGTGAAACCGACGTCGAACGTCTCCTGATGTTCTGCTACATGGATAAATTTTCACTGAAAAGAAAAAATAAAATCTTTTTGTAAAAAAAATAGAACCGACTCCAAAAAGCAACTATTATTCAAACAACTAAAAATAAAAGAAAATTAGAATAAAATGGAACTGTAAATTGCGCCTAAAAGTATAAAATAATTTCCTTCTTCAAACAACCTAAACACTACAATTAAACATAACTATTGAAGTCGGCACAAAATTATATAAAAATTGATAACTTTATTCAATACAAAAATCAAGTTCTATTCAAAATATACATCTCACTTTAGCATCTGTAAAACACAGCCGAAAACTACTTTGATTCGAATAAACAAATAAGATTTCGTAAACTGCAAAAGTTGACGGAACTGCTTGTATCTGGCGTCCTTGGTGCAAACAAATCGCCAAATTATATCAGTAAACATATTTAATTCCTTTGAAAAATCATTGTTATTTTAATAAGGTATATCATCAAGAATATGAAACAATACTTCGTACAGTATATATTATAAAAAATATACATCTCGCGTGTATATTTTTGCATTACGTTTTGATCGCCAAATCCAAAAGCCTCCAAAGATGATAGTTATCAAAGTTTTACCAAGTTTGAAACGAAAGCTTTAGGAATTTCGTAGAAACATAAATACCGAATTGCGAAGAATGTTCACTGTTCTATGTAGATGTTACTAGTGGACGAATTGTATACGGTGATAAAATAATAAAAGAAACATGAAAATGGATCATTCGAGACAATAGCATTTGTAGCTACCGGTCTAAAAGCAAATCTTTAAAAACGAATTAAATTTTATTTAATTTTGCGCCGACTTCAAAAGTTATGTTTAATTGTAATGTTTAGGTTGTTTGGCGAAGGAAATTATTTTATACTTTTAGGCGCAATTTACAGTTGCATTTTATTCCAATTTTCTTTTATTTTTAGTTGTTTGAATAGTAGTTGCTTTCTGGAGTCGGTTCTATTTTTTTTACAAAAAAAATTTATGCCAAATAAAATACTCTGTTCTGAAACGTTATTATGAATTTTAAAATTTTATATGGACATTTTTCACTCGATATCTTTACTGCATTTTTATACTTTGACGTATAAATTATCAAAGTAAATAAACTGTGATTTTCGTTATCATTATTTTGAATATTGCGTTTCAGTAAATTATTAGATATATTTCTAAAATAATAGAATTAATATGGGATGCTTATAATCTACAAAATAATATTTAGAGAAGTAAAAGTTCTTTTATGTGAACTGTAATGATGTTAAAATTCATTTTAAATGCATGCCGTACACAGACCTTAATGTATAAATTTTTTTTCTTGTGTGCGTGTGTGTGTCCGTCCCTGTACACGCACAAGTAACAAACAATGTATACAACAAAAGTTGTACAGTTAACTGTGTAACTCATTCGTCTTCTACCAAATTTTAAGATCCTGTAGGTCTAGGACCCTAGAGTAGTCAACGGGCTTTACGCACCACAACCAACCAACCAACCAATCAAATTTCAAAACAAATGGATGATTTTTTTTTCTAACAGCTACATAGATAGAACTTTTTGAGTTTAAATAGGAATACCTACTGATGTTTCGGAAATAATATGGTGTGATGAGTCCTATATTAAAGTAAATAAGTTAAAAACACACTAGATACAAAATTTTGGGCTTTTTTTTTTTTTTTTTTTTTTTTTTAGTATGTATTTTTTTTTTTTTTAGAAAAAGGGAAGAAAATGCTTTTCATCCTTGAATATGTTAAGTTTTCCTGAAAAGCTTCATATAGAACAGTCGGTAACAAAAGTGTCCGAACACTAGCAAAAGTTCCTATATGAAAAAAGTACACTTAATACTGTTTTGTTAAATAAATCCTTGTCGAATCCTGTTCTTAGTCAGTCTAAGAACACGATTCGAGGAGGATTCATTTAGCAAAACTGCATTAAGCGTACTTTATTTATATAGGAATTTTCGCTAGTGTTCGGACACTTTTGTTACCGAATGTATCTTTCTATACATCTATCTTTTTACTGTTTTTTTTTTTTTTTTTTTTTTTTTTTTTTGTGAATAAGTATGCAATACTTTTAATGTGAGGTTTTAATTTTTTTTTTTCCCTCTAAAAGTAAAGAAACTTTAAGATAAATTTTAAGTGTGCTTTAAGCAAGTATTTTATATGAAAGTAAATAAATAAATAAATAATCTCGAAAATATGATCAGCAGATAGGAAATTGTTTAATCCACCTACTGATTTTTAAGACTACTGATTTTTAAGACCACCTACTGATTTTACTGACCTTTTCAAGATTTTTAATTTATTTTATTAATGCTTTCTCTCTTAAAATAGAAAAATGCAAAAACTTAACTTGAGAGAACTTTCACTCATTTGCCTAGAAGAAACGCGCCATCTCATCTTGAGTTAATTTCATGAAATTGAATGAATTAGTATAATGCACTCAAACTTGAGTTATTTATTGTATATGAGCAATTTATTTTATTAATGATTTTTAATAAACTGGATCACTTTACAATGGCGTTGATCATTGCACTAGCGGGCTACTGAAAAAATGTGTTGCATCGAGAGCGATGTTGCCATTTACAAGTGGTTGAATTAGCAGAAATAACTCAAGTATCGATAAATATCGATAACTCATGTTCGCTTAAATAAAAAGCTATTAATTAGCTAAAAAAAATTGCATTTTTAACTCAAGTCGATTTAAATAATAATAATGATAATAACTTCTGCTTGACATGGGGAATTAACTCATTTTTTTTTAAAGAGAGTTTATTTTAAGGAAAGAAATCGATAGTAAATTTGAGATGCATTTTTAAAGATTTTTATTTTATTTTATTTTTTAATATTAATAATAATACCCACAAATACTTCGCATATTAAAATGTAAATATCATCGTTAATTTATCAAAATATTCGCATTGCTAAAGAGAAAAATGTTGTTCAAAAATATATTGAATATTAATAAATCAATATAAAATCTCTGAACCTTGTTTAATAAGGTTTGATACCGAACTCCAGGTTCCAGGTTCTCTTTTCTACAAAATAGAGGGTTTTTTTTACTTTCTCCATATAGTAAATGTAACTGACCAATAACTATACGTTACCTAGAAACATGAATAGACTAACTCCGTTAAATGACATTAAAATGAACGCGAGATGGAATCATTCTGTTCATCCTACTCACCAATCAACCTTGACCTTATTTAGAGTTCTGGCGTGAGCGTATTAGATTCAAGCGGTTTTTTCTCTCTACCCAAAAATGCTTCCTCTTCTTTCATTTTCCTTCTTGTCATACATAGATTTTATGTCATAGAATATTAGTTCAAGGATCTTTCAGCTTCTAATAGAAGGATCAGCGGCTAAATGAATTGTAGTTTTGAAAAAATACATTATGCATTCGAGGCATTTTAATTATGACAGAGGAGAAACTAAATACACGCACATATATATCTTGATATGAGATTCGCACTTTGCATGCAGATGTAATACATGCATATACACATATAGTGTGTTCGAAAAACCTTGACCTCGGCTTTTATTCCTTAAATATTCATCTTACGTTGACGTATACAATTAATTGTAAATTTGTGCAAAAATCATGTACAGAATTTTATAAAACAACTAAAAATTACAAGGGATTCAGTTTCAAGAATTACATAATTTAATTTTTTATACGACCGCTATAAAAAATATTGAATAAATTAGGCCGCATGAACTAATAAAGTGATATACAAAATTGTAGAATTGTATTGAAAAAAGACCCAATAATATGTCAAGACGAAAAGTTGACTTAAACAACTTTCCATTGTCTTGACATGTTCTCTGAGAAAAAGCAAACTGGGAAATCGTGTTTCAAGGGTCGTATACAAATTTAGGGTAAAAACAATGATAAAGTAAACAATTAAAGACATTTACATTTTAATTTGTGACTAACCGCTCAAAAACTTGATTTCAACGTACTTTTTCGGAAATTTTTTTGATACAGTATTGGAATTTTGTACACCAATTTATTAAGGAATAAGGAAATATTTTATTCGATATATATATAAATATTACGGAAGTAGTTTAAAAATTTGAATTTTGTAATTCTTAAAATTGTAACTCCTGAAAGTTTTTATCGATTTTATAAAATTATGGAATTTTTCTCTCTCTCTCTCTCTTTTTTTTTTTTTTTTTTTTAACGCATCATTTGTAATTTTGTTATGCATAGCATATCTAATATTAATATTTAAGAAGTTAAAGCCGAGTTCAAAGATTTTTAACACTTTGTATATACATTACGCATATACATTTAGGAATTAACATTTATAGAAATGATAGGTCTTTTTTTTTTTTTTTTATTGTAAGTTTCTCAAAATTTCAATGATATTAGGAAATGCTATGAAACATAAAGCGAAAATGCAAGTCAAAAAATAACTTTAGATTATTAGAATCCATATAATTTTTCCTTATACTAGCAGGCTTTGCCTACTTCGCTAGTCACTGTATTTAAAGGATTAAAAAAAAAAAAAAAAGTTCTGTATTTCAAATCACTTTATAAATAAATGCTAAAAAATTTCATTGCAATCGCTTAAAACTTCACTTCGGATCCCCGCTGCTTTCAGCAGGGTCTTTCCCGCTTACGCTATATCGGTTCCAGGTCCTCGTTGCTTGTATTTGTGCCTTAATCGAACATTTCATTAGGAGTTAACTGGACGCTGAGTGGCGCTGCTTTTATTCAAGAACAATGCTTTTTGGACAAACATTTCTCGAACAGATTATCATCTTCACTAAACATTCTACTCCACTGTAAAATTTTAAATTAATAATAAAAAAGTTATAAAAAATTTTTAGGGTACTGTGTAGACATTGAAAGATTTTATTTTATCAATTGACACTTTTTCTATTAATTATCTGCAAAAATTAACGCATTGGCCTTCGGAGGATCGATCCCACCCTTTTCGTCTTATTAGCATGGCGCTCTAACGGACCAAACATAACCAACTGAGCTAACGAGCCACGGAATGTCTTTTCACTTTTACGTTTCTATCTCTAGAGACGACCTTTTCAGAAATTTAAAGATTTTAATTAATGAAAAAAAAAGAAAATGAAAATGAAAATTTCGGAAATCGGGCTTTGAGGTCCATCAGGAAGGTCAATATGAACCTCCATGAAAATTTCTGTAGCTCTGCGACCAGCCGTTTTCCTACAAATTGCCGGGGACACACACACACATAGACATACACACAGACCAAACGCTAAAAGCATAATTTTTGGATTCAGGGGGCCTCAAAACGCGTAAATATAACAAAAACTCAATTTCGAAAATTTGTCCCCAAAACAATACTTTTTCTACCATATATATGGGTAAGAGAAAGTAAAAAATTATTATTTAAAATTTAACTGTTTTTCTTTTCTTTTTAATCAAAATAGTAGAATTCGAGTAATGAAATGTAATTTAAATTAAATTATTCTTGAAAATTATCTTCAGTGTGAATTCATAAAAATCGTTACTAATTTATTTGTCGAAGTTATAATACTTAAATATCCCAATTTAATATCTTTTTTTTTTTTTTTTTTTTTTACTCAACTTGAATCCGATTCCGATAATAGGAAAGTGAATCTCCACATTAAAGTTAGGATGTAGGAATGACTTTTGTGGGTACCCTGTACTCTGTTTTATATCTGTCTAATAGGAAAGTATTAGAATTGAGAAACCATGTCCGTTTAGGTCTCCGTGACTTTTAAATCTGACATCGTCTCATTAATGCTAAGCACTGAAAGAAAGCCGATTTTTTCATTCTTTACATTAAATTCGCTAATTACGCTCATTTTCATTTATTGTCGCATAATTTACCTGATTTATTAGGAATAAAAAGTATTATGCTATAATTATATACATCAACGAATCATTTTCTGATTTTTTTTTTTTTTTTTTAATTTGATTAAAGTGTATAAAGCTACTGTTATCTTAATAGAAAAAGCCCAAATGTCCCGAAACTAACTCTGAAAATGAGATCATAGCTAAAATAATATGCCGAAATAAAGAAAGTAAATTTTTATCCATGGTTTCCATACATGCATTTCAACTTAATTTAATAATGAAAAAGGATAATTTATAGCGGGCAAACTTACATCACAATCGCAACTTAATAAATTAAACGTATAAAAATCTGGAGTGACTCCACTCGACTTTCCGAACATTGAGTAATTAACAGTTTTGCAGATAAAGTAAAGAAAGAGTAGTTGTTAAACAAACAAAAGAGAGAAAACCATAATAGAGTGTTTGAGTATTTTTCTCCATCTATTACACGTTGTTTTATTTAACGCTACTGAACTTTGAGCCCATAGATCATAATGATAAAGAAATTTTCGTTGTGTCCCTGTAAAAACCTATAAATGCTAGATTCACCAAAATGCTTATAGTTAGTGCAACAGTGATTTATAATACTCATATAAATTTTCAGCTGAATTCAATAAGGCGTTTAGATGCTATCGTACTTTTAAAAATTTAGTCCCATAGGCCATAATGATAAAGAATTTTTCTTTGTGTCCCTGTAAAAAAACTGTAAGTGCTAGATTCACCAAAATCTATACAGTTAGTTCAACTGTGATCTATAACATGTGTACAATTTTTTTGCTCGGATTAATAAGGCGTTTAGACGCTATCACATTTTTAAAAATTTGGCCCCATAGGCATAATGATAAAGAATTTTTCTTTGTGTCCCTGTAAAAAAACTATAAGTGCTAGATTCTCCAAAATCTATACAGATTGAGTATTTGTGATCTATAATATGTGTATAAAATTTTTGCTCAATTGAATAAGGCGTTTAGATGCTATCGCACTTTTAAGATTTTGCTCCCATAGGCCATAATGATAAAGAATTTTTCTTTGTGTACCTGTAAAAAAACTATAAGTGCTAGATTCACCAAAATCTATAGGGTTCGTACTATGGTGACTTACAATATGCGTACCAACTTTCAGGTTAATCGAACAAAGCGTTTAGACGCTAGCGTGTTCACTCACAGACATACACACATACACACATACACACATACACACACACATACATACATCATCGTAAAAATAGTGAAAACGGACTCAGGGGACCTCAAAACGTATAGAAACATCAAAATCTCGAATTCGGATTTTTGACATGATTACAATACTTTCCTCACTATAGTGTTCGGAAAGTAAAAATCTAATAAATTAAACATGTAAAATCAAGTACTTCACAAGAAATTAAGAATATAGTAAATAAATAATTAAATAGACACGTGGTTATAAAATTAAGTTAAAGAATTATGATGTTATTCTTAGTTTCTTAGAGACGTTTGGACTTCAAAACATATAAGAATTATGATGTAAAAAATGAAGCTGTTTGTTTTAGATATTATGTAAACCAATGTCTAATTAGTAATTTGAAACAACGTTATTATTAGGTAACACAATAGTCCTATAACCGATATATATATATTTCAGTAATTTTTCACATATTTCACATAATAATATTTAATGAAACACTTTTTTTTTACTTTCTTCTATATGTAATATAGAGAAAGTATTGGATTCGCGAAAATTTTCGAAGTCCATTTTTTGATGGATTTACATGTTTTGGGATATGGAGAACACGAATTAATAGTTTTTAAAAAATGTCTGTCTGTCTGTGTGTCTGTCTGTCTGTCTGTCTGTCTGTATCATTTTTTTGTGGACGCTGTATCTCACGAACCAATGAATGAAACTTAACCAAACTTGGTATTTAGTTGCACCCTGACATAAACTGGTGCTGATTAGATTTTGGGATCAATCGCTCAATAGGTGGCGTTGTGATCGCATTTTATGCAAATTTTTAACATGGCAGCATAGGACAAAATTCCGTATAAATGGGCATAAAGAGAGTTATTTTACACTTGTGATTGTAAAATTAATATGAATTATTGATAATGGTAGTAGTTAGCTAGGAAAAAAAATTTGTGCATGGGGGGGGCATCGGTTCCCCCCCCCCGGGGGGGAAAATCCCCCCCCCGGGGAAGTAAATTTTCAAGATGGGTATCTTTCGAAAGGTCTCGTTGATAATAGTAATAGTTAACTTGGAAAAAAATTTTCTGTATGTGAGGGCATCGGTTGCCCCCCCACCGGGGGGGGAAGTTCCCACCCGGGGGGGCAAAGTTTCAAGATGGGTATCTTTCGAAAGATCTCGTCAATACCTATAAAACGAATGGTTGAACGATAAATCTGTGATAATTTAAACCAAAGTTATCGATTTTTTTAACTTTTAACAAAAAAAAACTTAGAAAAATATCGCAATTTTTTTTTTTTTTTTTTTTTAACGAAATTTAACCAAACTTGGTATTTAGTTGGTCCCCGACATAAACTGGTGCTGATTATGTTTGGGGATCAATAGCTCAACAGGTGGCGCTGTGATAGCATTTTATCTAAATTTTTAACATGGCAGCATAGGACAAAAATTCGTATAAATGTGCATAAATAGAGTTTTTTTTTTTTTTTTTTTTTTAACGAAATTTAACCAAACTTGGTATTTAGTTGGTCCCCGACATAAACTGGTGCTGATTATGTTTGGGGATCAATAGCTCAACAGGTGGCGCTGTGATAGCATTTTATCTAAATTTTTAACATGGCAGCATAGGACAAAAATTCGTATAAATGTGCATAATTAGAGTTGTTTTAAACTTGTGATTGTAAAATTAATATGAATTATTGATAATAGTAGTATGTAACTAGGAAAAAAATTTTGTACCCCCCCGGGGGGGATAAATTTTCAAGATGAGTATCTTTCGAAAGGTCTCGTCAATACCTTTAAAACGAATGGTTGAACTATAAATCTGTGATAATTTAAAACAAAGTTATCGATTTTTTTCACTTTTAACCAAAAAAAAAAAAAAAAAAAAAAAAACCTTAGAAAAAAAAATCGTACTTTTTTTTTTTTTTTTTTTTTTAATATTGTTACTGATTGAATATGTATAGGTAAATATAGAAGAAAGTCTTGTGGTGGCCACAACATACTAGTTTTTCATGTTTTAAGAACAAAATTTAAAAGTGTTTATATAGAAAAGTTAAAATTTTAAAAGAACTAAATTTAGCAACAAACAATAATTTATCAACTATTTTTAAATGTTTTGTCGGTTAAATTTCGTCTACATAAAATATAAAAGAAGTAAAATAAATACTAAAATGATTTAGAACAAAAAAAATATCAAACTACATAAGTAAACAAAAACCTTGGCGGTTGTGATTTTTGCCAAATACAATCTCCAAACTGTTGCCATAGAAATTGATTCAAAATAAGCTGTTACCAAGGGAACCAATGCATAGATGGTTCATGTCATATGACTCATGTTGGACCCTGTCAAGGTTACCCTACTTTATCTCGTTGATTTGAAATGGTAAGGAAAAATAAATTTGAAAATACATGTGTATAAATCGAGCGCTAGGCGGCAGAGACCGACTAGTTGTTGAAGAAATTATCAAGCGTAACTTATATAAAAATTATTAAGTTTTGGATAAACAATTAGATGGGGGGTCCCGTTATCATTTATTGCTCCAGGGTCCCCAAGTTCCTAGTTACGGCTCTGGTTGCTCAATACTTTTGGTTATTAAATTATGCGAATGAATTTTTTTTTTTTAAGTTAGCGCATGCGTAGTTAAAACTTATTTAGCAAAAATGCTATATCTCGTAAGATATTCAACATTTTTGCATTCTGATTGCAGTATGCTATATCTAATGTAGTGTGCCAAACTTCCTGAAAATGGCTTTGCACTGGGTCTAACGTGTTATAATTTAAAAAGTGGATTTTTTTTTTTTTTTAATTTTTTAAAGAAACCGTTATATCTTCTTGAATCTATGTTGTAGCCTCAAAAATATTTATACAATTAACGAGAAAAATCCTCATAACCACATGCTACGTTCAAAACGCATTACTTTTCACAGGATGATCCAAAACATTTTGATTTTTGTTTAATTTTTTACTGGTCCCCTTTTCCTGTTCAAGACACAACTTTTGCGGAAATATATGAGGTATAACAAGTCTTTACACTACCAAAGCTTCAAGATGATTTCTAAAGAACTTTTTTAGCTATTTGACAAAACGTCTAAATTCGAAAATATCCAAATATTTATTGGTAGATAGTGGTGTTTTTACTTTCTTCTATATGTAATATAGAGAAAGTATTGGATTCGCGAAAATTTTCGAAGTCCACTTTTTGATGGATTTACATGTTTTGGGATGTGGAGAACACGAATCAATAGTTTTTAGAAAATGTCTGTCTGTCTGTCTGTCTGTCTGTATCATTTTTTTGTGGACGCTGTATCTCACGAACCAATGAATGAAATTTAACCAAACTTGGTATTTAGTTGCACCCTGACATGAACTGGTGCTGATTAGATTTTGGGATCAATAGCTCAACAGGTGGCGCTGTAATCGCATTTTATGCAAATTTTTAACATGGCAGCATAGGATAAAATACCGTATAAATGGGCATAATGAGAGTTATTTTAAACTTACGATTGTAAAATTAATATGAATTATTGATAATAGTAGTAGTTAACTAGGAAACAAATTTTGTGCATGGGGGGCATCGGTTCCCCCCAGGGGGGAAAATCCCCCCCCGGGGAAGTAAATTTTCAAGATGGGTATCTTTCGAAAGGTCTCGTTGATAATAGTAATAGTTAACTGGGAAAAAAATTTTGTGCATGTAGGGGCATCGGTTCCCCCCCCCCCCAGCGGGGGGGGGAAGTACCCGACCGGGGGGGCAAAGTTTCAAGATGGGTATCTTTCGAAAGATCTCGTCAATACCTTTAAAACGAATGGTTGAACTATAAATCTGTGATAATTTAAAACAAAGTTATCGATTTTTTTTACTTTTAACGAAAAAAAACTTAGAAAAAAATCGAAATTTTTTTTTTTTTTTTTTTTTAACGAAATTTAACCAAACTTGGTATTTAGTTGGTCCCCGACATAAACTGGTGCTGATTATGTTTGGGGATCAATAGCTCAACAGGTGGCGCTGTGATAGCATTTTATCTAAATTTTTAACATGGCAGAATAGGACAAAAATTCGTTTAAATGTGCATAATTAGAGTTGTTTTAAACTTGTGATTCTAAAATTAATATGAATTATTGATAATAGTAGTATGTAACTAGGAAAAAAATTTTCTGCATGGAGGGGCATCGCTTCCCCCCCTAGGGGGAAAATACCCCCCCAGGGGGGGTAAATTTTCACAATGGGTATCTTTCGAAAGATCAGGTTGATAATAGTAGTAGTTAACTAGGAAAAAATTTTTGAGCATGTGGGGGGGGAAGTTCCCACCCGGGGGGGCAAAGTTTCAAGATGGGTATCTTTCGAAAGGTCTCGTCAATACCTTTAAAACGAATGGTTGAACCATAAATCTGTGATAATTTAAACCAAAGTTATCGATTTTTTTTAGTTTTAACAAAACAAAACTTAAAAAAAAAAAAAATCGCAATTTTTTTTTTTTTTTTTTTTTTTTAAACGAAATTTAACCAAACTTGGTATTTAGTTTGTCCCCGGCATTAACTGGTGCTGATTATGTTTGGGGATCAATAGCTCAACAGGTGGCGCTGTGATAGCATTTTATCTAAATTTTTAACATGGCAGCATAGGACAAAAATTCGTATAAATGTGCATAGTAAGAGTTGTTTTAAACTTGTGATTGTAAAATTAATATGAATTATTGATAATAGTAGTATGTAACTAGGAAAAAAAATTTCTGCATGGAGGGGTATCGCTTCCCCCCCTGGGGGGAAGTATCCCCCCGGGGGGAATAAATTTTCAAGATGGGTATCTTTCGAAAGGTCTCGTCAATACCTTTAAAACGAATGGTTGAACTATAAATCTGTGATAATTTAAAACAAAGTTATCGATTTTTTTTACTTTTAACAACAAAAAAAAAAAAAAAAAAAAAAAAATCTTACTTTTTTTTTTTTTTTTTTTTTTTTTTTTTTTTTTAATATTGTTACTGATTGAATATGTATAGGTAAATATAGAAGAAAGTCTTGTGGTGGCCACAACATACTAGTTTTTTTTTTCCCCTAAAATTAAAAATATTTTATTCTATTTCCGAAAAATAAATAAATAAATAAACGTGTATTTTATTTCCTTATTTTGGCATCAAATATTTCTTTCTTTTTAATCATTTTGAAGTTGAAATGGGGTTTTTATTTAATATCTTTTTATCCAATTATCCGACTGAACTAAAAAATACGGCGTTAGTTAGTTTTTTTTCTTGATTAATGAGTGTGCCACTTTTGGCAAGCTGTCGGTTGAATGGTGTAGATTTGAATAGCGAACTGAAAATTCAGGCAAACAAACAATCAGCTTTATATATATATAGATGATTTAAGTATTTCTGTTGCATTAAAATAAATAAATAAATAAAATAATACGCTAAGAATAGGAGTATAATGGAACAATAAAACATAGCTAAAATGTTTCATAATTTATAAATTTGCTGTATTTTCTGGATTAAATTTTATAAATTATTGTAAAATTATAAACAATTTCGTTAAATACAAATTTTCAGGAGTATTTTTAAACAAATGAGAATGATAATAATGTTATTGTGTAATTATAACCAGTTAAAAATATTAACTGAAGTAGAGTTATGTACTTTTTTTGCTTGTGGATAAATTAAGAAAATACTTTAAAATTAAGTTAGATATGCATAAGTAAACTAGTAATCTATAAAGATTCTTATTTAGAACAGGCGTTGTCCTAATTTGTATTTTTAATCCTGAAATAATGCGTAATTACTGAAGCGCAATAATTTTTAGAAAAGTATCCTGAATTCATAAATCTTTCCGTTCTTTGAGATGATTCTGAAAACATGATCTCAATTAGGCGGATACATGACGCTCTAGCTGAAAAGAGATATGCAAATAATTAAATTAAGAATATATTAAGAAGTAAAGTAAACCTGTTTAATATTTTATCACTTTACTCCGACAAAAAATATCCGAAGAAGATTGTGGCAAGATAAATCTTTTTTACTTACTTGTATATACATAAAGAGAAAGGTCTAGATTCGTGAAAATTTCCAGTCGCTGGTTTTTAATGGGTTTACATGTTTTGAGGTTTTCTGAATAAGATCTAACCATTTTTTGAAAAACTTTGTCTGTCTATGTAGGTTTTACTAAAAATGCATGGACGCTATATCTCACGAACCAATTTACGAAATTCTACAAAACTTTATATTTCGTTGTATCTTTCTTTATATTTGAATAAATTGGTGCTGATTAGGTGTTGGGGTATGTCGCCCAACAGGTAGCGCTGCTATGCTTTAATTTCATGCATTTACGGGAAGGCTATATCTCAAACTTTATTGCCTAAAACTCTATATGTAAGAGAGCCTTTAAGAAAACTACGCTGATTTAATTTGGGTACATATCAGCTGACTGATGGCGCTGCTATGCTACAATTTACCAGTTTAAAGGTAAGGCTAAATCACTCAATATGAGTTCAGAGAGGGCAGGTCTTGCGAACTAGCTTTATCAAACATCTTACCGTCTTGCGCCACTAGTTATAACTCTGGGAACTACACAACTCTCGTCTCTTTAGACATACATATCGCATTCAACAATGTCGAATGACCTCACATCCTAAAAGCTTAACAAGACCTAAACTGCCCGGGGAATGTGGCTGGAGTCATCGCATCTGTTGTGATTAATAAAAGGGGTGGAATTTCATGACCTAACATTTTGCTTAATATTTTTAATTTCCTAAGTTAGTACATTGCGGCAATCTATTCCACCCAGGAATTTTTTAACAAACATATTGAAAGGACCGAAGCCCCTGGAAAGATGCTCCATCTCTGATGCAACAGATGCTTGAAATAAATAAAAATAAAGTAGAAAATGGCCATAACCACTTCTGGCAGTTTCTGTGAGCTACTGATTTTAAAACAAGGCCATGATTACAGAACAAACAAAAACTACCACAAGTTTATAAACACTGAAATAAAATAAAAAAAGAAAATATATATATAACTGAGTAGTTACCCCCCAAAAGAAAAAAAAAATATTTAAATATTACAATGGGACCAGCAGTGACTTTTGAGTTAGCTAATCTCTCAGACAATTCTATGGCTCTTTACTAGTTTAACATTTTAACAATCACAAGTTTTTAGGACATCATATTATCCTTCAACATAAACAAGAATTTATCACTGTCACTGCTGTTCCCTAAAGTACTCTGTAAATACTTTCATAAAAAAATTGAAACATAACTTACCCAAAATAAAGTAAAATACTTAGAAAATCATGTAAATAAAAATAAAAACAAGAGCCATTACCTCCCCACCAATAAAACCAAAAATAAAATAACTTGAAATTTTAAAACATGTGTTCTGCTGGCAGTAAATGTATTTTAATTAAACAATTAAGATTTTGCATATCTTTTTCAATGTTTTTATCTAATTTACTCAAACTAATACACATTGAACAGCTGCCAGCAGCACACTAAATGGCTCATAAAATCAACAAATAAAAAAAAAATGGAAATTACTAAAATTGCACATAACCCATAAAAGTAAATTAATGGTAAAATTAAAACACAACTAAACAACAGTTTTGCAATTTAATTTAAACTTTTTAATTTTTATCCTATTGTATAAAAGAAGGAGGCGCCTCACTACAGTGTTACAGAACATTACAACAGAATTTAATAGGAAAATTCATACAGTTCATACTGACTATTACTAGAAGCAATTTGTTACATATTCTTCTCCTAAAAGGGAATTTGGTCAATAATGTCCTAACAGGGTGCTAAAGTCCAACAATAAATAAAGTTCTTGCTGATATTAGCACATCATGCTTCCAGTTTTTTTGTTTGATCATCATATTTAATCAAAGTGGAAAACCACACACACACACACACCAAAAAAAAAACTAGTATGTTGTGGCCACCACGAGACTTTCTTCTATATTTTCCTACACAAATTCACTCAGTAACAATAATAATAATAAAAAAAAGTGGGACTTTGACAAAATTTTGGGCAAAATGTGAAAATTATTCTAAGTTTGTCAAAACACGGAAAGCGTGGGAGTTTGATAGATTTAAAGGGAAAGAAAAAAAAAAGTGGGACTTTGACAAAATTTTGGGTAAAATGTGAAAATATGTTAAAGTTTGTCAAGACACGGAAACCGTAGGACTTTGACAAAATTAGGGGAAAAAAGCAAAAATTAGTTTAAGTTTGTCAGACCACGGAAACCGTGGTAGTTTGATAAAATTAAGGGGAGAGGAAAAAAAAAAAAAAAAAAAAAAAAAGATTTTTTTTCTAAGTTTTTTTTCGTAAAAAGTAAAAAAAAAAATCGATAACTTTGTTTTAAATTATCACAGATTTATAGTTCAACCATTCGTTTTAAAGGTACTGACGAGACATTTCGAAAGATACCCATCTGGAAAATTTTTGCCCTATATCACCCTGTTAAAAATTTAGAAAAAGCGGGATGGCAACGCAACCTGTAAGACGATTTTTAGCAAAAGTTGATAGGCACTAATATATGTCAAGGTGCAACTACATACCAATTTGTATGAAATTCTGTGCAGTAGTTCCAGAGATACAGTTGCCACAAAATTTTGTCACACACACACACACACACACACACACACAGAGAGACAGAGAGACAGACAGACATTTTCTAAAAATGGTAAAATCGTGTTCTACAGCTCTCAAAACGTGTAAATCCATCAAAAACCCGAAATCGAAAATTTTTACAAATCCAATACTTTCTTCTATTGAAGATAGAAGAAAGTAAAAAAGACAGTTTAAAACAATAACATAAAACATTTGATATTCACAGTATCATCATGAAAAAAAAAATGTTTCAACCTTAAGAGACGCAATATTGTTATTATATAAATTGAGACACAGAAAAAATAAATAAAGAAAATTGGGTAAACGACAATTTTTCATAGTCTACTGGGAGACTCCAGGGATCTCAAGGTGGCTGGGATTTTCTTAACTCACACTGCACATGACGAGATACCGTGCAGTATTGGCTCATCAGTTAACCTTCAGATCATTTGAACTTCTTAATCAACTATTTTCCAATCATAAAGAGTACGCAGTGAAGTTATTCCGCCCAATTGACAATCTGACATCCAAAACAGTAAACAACCAACCGAGATCAACTTGTATCTGCATGAATTTGAGATCGGGGTTTGCCACAGTTAGTATTACAAGAAATCTTGATTTTTCTTTTAGTTACCTAGCTCGTATTCCAGCACGATCAGATGTTTTTAATCACGATTATACCACACGCTTCACATCGTTCCTTCTGATTGTATCATGAACCATTTCAGTGCTCAAACTTCAATCGAAAAAACGGGAGCCAAAGAGCAGCGATAATTGGTATATACAATGTCGACAATCCGGACTTTCAAAGGGACAAATGCTGCCAATGGCGATACCACGTTCACACACGACATTCAGCTTCACTAAATACTTCAGCTAATTTCAAGATCCATTTTTCAACTTTTGGGCCTCCCGTTGGCTGTTTTCAGAATACTTTATTTTGTTGATACAAACAAAATCCTAAATGAGTTGTCATAAGTTCTAATCAAACTGAATTCAGAAGTGCGCATAGACATATCTACCAGAGGCCACCAGAGCCCCATCGGGGCCTAGTTTCAATACTAGTTTTCATTTTTTTTCCCTTCATCATGCAACACTTATGGAAACCGACGCCTCAATTGACTATTTTCCCGCTCGATTCTGACCAAACTGGCGAATGTTGCCATACGAGAAAGGAAAAAACCGCGACGCAAAACGCGAGCCAATCAGACAGCGTAACCCTGCTGTCGATATGATCACATAAATCTAACCGGTCTAATTTGAGAAAAACTAAACTAAGGTTTAGGGCTTTTCGCGGGAAAAGGAATTTGACCTTTTCCAGCGTAGAGTTGCACCCCAAGGTCGAAACCAGCCTCCAGTCACGCACTCATATACAGAGGTCAAACTAGATAATAACTGAGGATATTTATTTTTGTCGGAAAAAGAGTTTACAACGAAAAAGAAATACGATTTTGAAAACGCAGAAGAATTTAGGAAGAAGAAAAAAAAGACTGCCACTCTTTATAATAACTATTTTCTTTTTCTTTTTTTTTTAAAGTCTCAAATAGGAATTTATTAATTAGATATTTTTTACGTATAAACAATAGAATAACACAACAGTTAAAATTCCATTATAACAGTACCCTCCCCAACGGGAAAAAAATTTTGCACAATTTTTTTTTTTTTTTTTTGAAAACTGGAAGCCAAAACACTAGTAAAAAGCCTCTAATCAATCCTCGGATCATCAGGAACCGCCAACTAAAACTACGAGTTTCCAGATGAACGCATGAGTCCGTCCGAAACTCAGCGTACAACTTCCGTCCAAAAAAAAAAAAAAAAAAAACCTTAAACCTAACAATTTACAAAATTACTGAACCGCCCTCCCCCCCCCCAAAAAAAAATTTCAAACCCCAAAATTGATGAAAACAACCAAGTAATAATAATAATTAAAAAAAAAAAAAAAAAAAAGAAAAAGTAAACTGACTCAGCAAGATGTCCAAAACTGTCGTTTTGATCGTTTCTCGGAAAAAAGCGTAATCTGAAATGTTATAATCAGCGATTTTACTAGTTTCATTGAAATTTATATCTCCATTTTCTTGATAAACTTTGGTTAGGGCAGTAGTTGTTTTTCCGTGTTTTATATCGCTATTGTGTTTTTTTAATCTGGTGGATATTTTACTATTGTTAGGATAATTAAAGAGTATTTTGTAGATTCCTGCAGTTTCAAGAAAGGGGATGGGATCTTTATCACTACGAATTAACTGGTAAATATTGGGGTTTGGTTTGATGGGAATACTTTAATTGTATTTTTTAGCGTTATTCTAAATTTTAATTGTGCCCCTTGATCAAAAGGAATAAAAAAAGTAAATTTTGGAGGGACTTTTTGGTGGTTAGGAATAAAGTTGAGATTATAGATTCTTTTTCTTTATAATTTGTCTACTAAGTTTTTGTTATTAGATTTTTAATATATTTTATTTCATTTTTTAAACCAAAAAGTCCCCCCAAAATTTACTTTGGGTGAGTGTGAAGTTCTACCGGTTTTTGGATATGCAAATTTGCAGTGGAGTTGATGTCACACATGATATTGCAATGACGCAAATCGTTGGCCAATCAAATGTGTGGATGCCCACATATAAATGCATCGTGTCTCACAAAGTTAATTATCTCAAAAAAATATCAGAGGGTGTAACATCCAAAACGAGAAGGAGCATAATAAGACATTGTTATACGAGTTCCATAGAAAGAGTATGGCAGCCGCAGCATGTCGCAATGTTTGTCAAGTTTATGGGGATGATTCAATAGATGAAAGCACATGTCTTCGATTGTTTCGTAAATTTTGGGAAGGAGACAGAAGCTACCCAGATCAGGCTAGGAGTGGACGGCCATCACACGTTGGACACAACGATATTAACCCAGCCATAAGGAACAACCCGAACCCAATCGTGCAAGAATTAGCGGAGATCTTCAACGTACACCAGACAACGGTCGAGAGACTGCTGATTAAGTTGGGTTTTAGGAGAAAGTTGGATTGTTTGGTTCCACATAATCTGACAGCTAATCAATTGGATGTCCGAATCGCCACCTGTGTTTCCTTGCTTTCCCGATACAAAAATTACCCATTCTTGACACGAATTGTGACAGGAGATGAGAAGTGGGTTATGTACCGTAACGCAAAGCATCATAGAACTGTGTGTCGCCCTTCTGATCAGCCTGCATTGACTTCGAAAGCTGAACTTCATCCCAAGAAGGTGTTTATTGAGTGTGTGGCGGGATGTGCAGAGAATAATTCCTGGGACGTCCTGCCTCTCAACCAAACCATCAATGCTGCCTTCTACTGTCTATAGTTAGATAGGCTGCATTCAAATTTGGCAGCAAAGCGGCCAGGTTTCATCAATTATCACAGTGTTATCCTTCATCATGATAACACCAGGCCACATGGTGCTGTCGTCACTCGCCAAAAGTTACTGGACTTTGGTTGAGAGGTTTTACCCCTCCCTCTCTATTCTTCTGACTTGGCACCAACTGATTATTATTTATTTTGTGTGTTGAACAATTCCTTCAGTCAGAAAATCTTTGATGATCTTGATGCTGTGAAAACTGCCAGAATTTTACTGCCGTGAGATTCATCTCCTACCAGAAAGATGGCAAGAGGTCATAGGTAGCAGTGAGAATTATGCACAATAATAGGTACTGTTCATTTTTTCTTGATTTGCTCTTCTTTATGGGTAATAAAAACAGATAAAACTTTTGCACTCACCCAATAGATATAAATTTCAATGAAGCTATTAAAATCGCCGATTATAACAATTCAGATTACGCTTTTTTTTCGAGAAACGATCAAAATCATCGATAACGAGTTTGCATGTAATGGGCACGAGTCACGTGCAGGCTTGAGTGAAATGTGGCGCCATCTCCTGGAAGAGCGTCAACAAAAGAAAACGTCAATTTCAACTACTGCAGGTCACAACAAGGTCACTGAAGACAAGGCGGATCCGCCTTGAAAGCCGCTACGGCCAAAATGATATGGAGCTTAGTAAGGTGTATCGTTCAATTAAATATAGTTTAAAATGCTCCATTTTTGAGCAAGATGCTATGGATTTTCATTGATATCTGCAGATTCTATTGTTTTATGGCTATTGTATGCACTACTGATACCAGTAGACCTCTACGGATGTTAGTTGTCAATTGATATCCGTTGGCCATTTCCACGTACAATTTTTTTTTCTATTGATCTCTATGGATATCAGTTCAATTGATCTCTATGGATATCAGCTCAATTGATATCCGTTGGCCATTTCCACGTACAATTTTTTTTTCTATTGATCTCTATTGGATAACAATTCAATAGATCTCTACAGATATCAATTCAATTGATCTCTATGGATATCAGCTCAGTTGGTATCCGTTGGCCATTTCCACGTACACATTTTTTTTATTGATCTCTACGGATCATTTTTAGTAGGGAGTGCCTTCAGATTGTAATGACAAAATGTCTACAGTATCAAGAACGTTTACACTTTTCTTTTGAGTAACATTGTTTTGTGCGTTCCGACACACCTAACTCAAATGTCCACATTTTTTACAAAAATTGCAAACTGCATTAATAAATTTACAAACATTTGCTAAATGAGAACTAATACCACAACGATAACAGTAAGTTTTACTTTTATATGCACTCTCAGTTTTGTTCACATTTTGTTTAGTACTTACGTTAATTTGAGAATAATTTTGTTTCAGTTTTTTACCATGAACAGAAACTTTATTCAAATTCAAATTTTTATTTTGTAATTCTACCATATCATTTTCAGTACTTTGCATATTTACGGCTTGTTCTACTGCTTTTTCATAAGTTAAATCCTCAACCAGCGACATTAATTTGCTTTGGATTGTTTCATTTTTTAATCCGCGTAAAAATTGTTCTAATAAATTTTCTGACAGCGAATTGCGCAATGTGTTGTAAATTTCTTTAAACGAACACTGAAATCCTGAACTGATCACTATCCCCTTGAAAACATTTTCTAAATTTAATGCGTTCAGTAATTTTGTTATGGGTCTTACACAGATGTTTTGTTAAAACATCTACTAGTTCAGTGTAAGATTTTGATTCAGGAAGATCGGGAACAATAAATGTGTTAGTAAATAATATAATTTCGGTCCGATAAAGGTAATCAAAGCACTAAGTTTTTTTTCGTCCTTTATGTCAAACAATATGAAATTTTGTTCCAATCTTCTGATATAAGTGTCAAAACACTCAATAGAATCATTAAATTCTTTAAAATTTTGAAAATTTTTAATGTAAGTATGTTAATTCTAATAATAAATATATGCGATCCAATAAAAGAACGGAAAGGAAAATATAAAATAAATCTATAAATACCTTTTTCCCTCTCCTTCTCGAAAATTAAAAAATCGCAGACTATTGCAGAGGAGTAATTATCGATGGTACCTAAATCGTATCTGCTCGCCACCAGACGAAAATTTTAACTGCTGCTGTCTCCGACCGCTTAATGATTCGTTTGAAATAACCAATTTCTTCTTTGTGAGACATTTAGATCTGTGAATAAACTGATACGTAGAACATATTTCGTTCTCTTTTTTATGAAGAACTGCGGATTGCATTTCTAATTATTTTGAAGTAGACATTATTAAATGTTGAAGAGCAAAAAAACTTTTTTTTTTTCTTTTACGATCGTCGCCATTTTACTATATGTGGCAGGAAGAAGATTTATAATTAAACTGTAACTATGTTATGACATGACGAGGCGTACTTCTATATATTTTACATATAGAATTTAATAATTGACGAATAACAATGCAACTGACATACACATGTTTCACAAACAATTACATTTTGAAGACTGATCTGCGTTAGCATTAATACAAGTAAAGGGGGATTAACAGATCATTGATTAGACAGTACAGTTCACAGGTACCTGTACCTTTATGTGACGTCACTTACCAGAAGACCAATGAATTTAGTCAGGAACATAATAATGATACACCACAAATTGACACTTTTCTATTAATTATCTGCAAAAAATAACGCATCGGCCCTTGGAGGATCGAACCCACGACCATCGTTATCAGCATGACGCCGCTCTAACTCAAAGCTGAAGAAAAGTCATAGAATACGCTAGAACTATCTAAGAAATATATATACAAAAAGAATATTGTTCTCGAATGCTTTTCAAAATATTTTATTTTATTTTATTTTATTTTATTTTATTTATTTATTTTATTTTATTTATTTATTTATTTATTTTGTCGTGCTAAAGTGAAATATCTATATTTTTCTTTGAAATTCTCTTATTGTTCAAGCTTTTATTTTTTTGTAGCATGTCTTTACAAGCATAATTTTTTATTGTATGCCTTTTATGGCTTCACATATTATTATTATCATTATTTAAATAATTAAGCTTCCAATTTCATCATTAAGCTTCCAATATTATTATTATCAATATTTAACTTAAATTTTTACTTTTTGCGTTTTAGCAACTAAAAAAAGCTTTTAAAAACTAATAAATTTTTTTTAGGATAGTGTGTAGACAATGAAAGATTCTCTTTTATCAAATGACATTTTTTCTATTAGTTATCTGCAAAAATGCAACTCATCAGTCTTCGAGGTCCGAACTCACGACCATCGGGTTATCAGCATGACGCTCAAATCAACTGAACTAACGAGTGACTTAAGCCGTTGCTTACATTTACATTAAAGTGGACATGTCTTGCTTTTTAGTGTGACACCAAGACACGATGACAAAAATCCAGTTTCAATAAAAAGCTTCTAATTACTTAAATTTTTATTTTGGGCTTTTTAGTAACAACAACAACAAGAAAAGCTTCTTAGAGAAACTCTTCAAAACTTCTTAGGATACCATTTAGACAATAAAAATTTTCTTTTATCAATTGACACCTTTTCTATTATCTATTTGCAAAAAATAACGCTTCAATCCTTCGAGGATCAAACTCACGACTATCGCGTTATCAATATGACGCTCTAACCAACTTTGTCCACAAGCGACGAAAATATTGCTTACATTGCTTAAAGTAAAGGAGCCTTGAAGACGCGATGACAGAATCAAATTCTAGTGAAAAGCTTCTAATAAAATAACCGAGGTTAAGTACTTTCCTGGATACCCAAGTTCCCAGGTACCTTTAGTATACGATGGGGAGTTAAAATATTATAATATATATATATATATATATATATATATATATATATTATTTATGAAATTATTAGCTTTAATAATGATATTCATTTTCAACAACTAATCATAACGACACATTTAAAGACAAAAAAATAAAAAAATATTGTTGGATTTCCAAACAAGGCACTACTTTGCAGAAGGGAGGGGGGGGGGGGAGGCTTAGAAAAAGGAAAATATAAACGTTTAAATATATATATATATATTTAATTTCGATCTCTTTATACATTAAACTATGAGAAAAAATATTATTTTGGCAAATATCTGTAGATTTTTAGCTTATTTATTTATTTTTGAATGTGCGAAAATTTTCAGAGAAGTATAATTTGTTTATTATCATAGGATATTTTCCAAAAACCTTTATTTTTTATTTTTATTAATTTATTAATTCATTTTTCTCGTTTTATTTGACACCATGCCTTCTATAATTAAGCAGAATATTGAAGAGAGAAAAAAAAATCCAGATACAAATTAATTAAAATAACATAATGGGATAGCTAGAGAAATGTTCTTAAAACTGCTAAATTTAAGCACATTTAGATTCGATTTACATAAGGATATGCTATACTAAAGAATAATGGACTTGTCAAACAAATGCGAACCAGAGACGAGAGAGCCTGTGTTCTCATCCATTAAAGGGTAATGTCATCATTAACTTTTGGCGCATACAAAGACAAGTTTTTCAAAGGGCGTGAAAGAAAGCGTAATCCCAATTGCTTATTAAGTTTAATGCCCTCTGATTCAACCTTCATGGTTTTTAAAAAGGCACTACGCCTTTTTCCTCCTGTATCGAATGTGCATTGTGCACATATTTTTAAAATTGTATGAAATGAAAGTTACCAGTTTTCAGCAGAAGGAAATACCGAATAATTTGTAATTTCTAAATTTTACTATAAAATAACTAGGGTTTCTCGCTAGCAAGGCGACATGGTGACAAACATCGTCAAAATCCCAACCATGGTCAATATTTTTGCCGCCTAACATATTTCCTAAACTTATTATTTACATTTTCCTATTTATACTTTAAAAACTATTGAATTCGACTTACTTTCATATGTATAAAATTTTGGGAGAAAAATTAGTTTAGAAATGTATGGTTGTTTGGTTGTTCGGTTGGGTTTACCGTCGTACTAGTACTGCGCTATGGGCAATTGGCGATAGTCTGGGACACACCCCTAAGGATGGTCCGGAGACACGCCATCCCAATATTGATCCTCCACGGAAGGGGTAGCTTCCCCGTTCTGTGACCCCTAGAGGTATAGTTTGGATGGAAACATGAAGGACATTGCGGTCACGACGGATTTTACGTGCAGAGCCACCGTTAGTGTACACGACGGTCTTTGGCCTGCTCGACTATCGAACCCGCAATCTACTAAATGCGAGCTCAGCGCAGTTTAGAACTGGAAATCCATGCATTTGAATTAAATAATAAGGTTTCTAACTTTAATTTTCTTTGATTGCATGGTGATGTTTCGCAGTTTAACAGTCGTTCCGTCGTCGTTTCTCTCTGTTTTTCGGTAATAAAACAAACGAAAAAAAAAAAAAAAAGTTCATTTATTTTAATTTATTTAATTTACTTATTTTTATTTGGTACTCACAAGTCAGTTCATAATGTTCCAATTAACTAAATTTCTTCATCAAATTTATATTGAAGACCAATCATCCCGTTTCCCAAATTATAATTAAAATTCATTATATTTATAATGTAAGCTATGACATGGTCAAAAAAAAAAAAAAAAAAATATTTCCAATCTTTTTTATAAACAAATTAATTATAACTTTTATACCGCTTGATGAGTAGAACATCCTTTTACTTTTTCAGCTGCTTTTTATATTACTGATCGAGGAGGGGGGGGGGGGAGGAGTTGGGAAGGCATGATCAAAATTACGTGTTTCTTTAATTTACAAATACTCTTCGCAGTAGTGATATTTTTCTTATAAAATTCATTTTAATGACATAAAAATTACACCGCATTCAGACGGCATTCTTTTTTATTCCTTTATTTATTCATTCACTTTTTTTTTTTCTTTTCTTTTTTCTTTTTTTTTTTTTTTTTTTTTTTTTTCAATCTTTATTATTTTATAGTTTTACATTTCTGAGAATTAATATTCAAATAAAAACACATAGTTTTCTTTTTTTTTTTTTTTTAAGGATATCTTAAAAGGAAAATATTTGTTCTTTTTTTTTCGCAAAAGAACATTGATATTTGCAGCAGTAACAGGAGTAGGTAAAAAAGACCGGCTCAAGCTCAGGAGGGAGTGCAAGGGTGCAAGGCAAGCCGTGCGGGTGTCACACCACGCCCTGAGGAGTCTAGACAAGTTGGCGTCGACCTTGACGGAGCTCGGAGCACCCCTCCCGCTTAATGAACTTAATCGTGAAATGTGACGAGGGTATTTATTAATGATGTTAATGGAGTAATATTAACCCTCGCTTTCCCAAGATCAAGGCGTTACTGTGGAAAAATTGCTTTTAGGTGCCGCTTGGCACATTTGGCGAAGATCACCAGCACCGCGCCTTTTTGTATCGTTTAGAACAAATCGTCGTGCAACATTCCACTGGTTACGTTTGCTATCTCTGGCGAATTTGCGCATTTTTTGAATGAGGCGGTCGTATCTACATTTCAACGACAAAATGGGGTCAAAATGACCCCATCTTGGGAAAGCGAGGGTTAAGGGTGAGTGGTTTTTGTGAAAGGTTAAAAAAAAGGTTATTTTTGACCAGTTTTAAAAAGAATACTATTGTTTGAGAATGATTCAGTCTTTGAAATTATATTAATTACAAAATTTTAATTAAAAATATTAAGGATTTTTATTACAAACGATATGAGTGGTTTTATCGTAAAAGATGGCGATGGTTTTAAATAGAGGTTATTTTTGACTAGTTTTAAAAAGAATGCTATTGTTTGAGAATGATTTAGTAATTAAAATAATATTGATTACAAAACTATTAATTAAGGATTTTCTTGCAAAAGATTACAAATGTTTTATGAAAAATGGCAATGGGAGTAAAAATTAAGTAGAAAGACGATTATATTTTAACGTTATGGTAGGGATTCAAACAGGGCAACTGATCTATTAATGAGTGTAATTAAAAAATATTAATTAAAGATTTTCTTGTAAAATTCACTAAATGTTTAACTAAAGAAAAAAGAAAATGTGAAATGAGTGTGAAGATTAAGTAAAAAGATGATTAAAATTTCAAAAGTATAAGTGGAATTCGAACCCAGCACCTGATTTATTAATAAATGCAATTAAAAAATTATTAATTAAGGATTTTCATGCAAAAGATTATAAATGTTTTATGAAAAAAGTTAATGACAGTGAAAATAAAGATTGTTAAAATTTCGACTGGAATTCGAACCTACCACCTGATTTATTAATAAATGTAATTAAAAATATTAATTAAGGATTTTTCTTGTAAAATACACTAAATGTTTTATGAAAAAAGACAATGTGAGTGAAAATTAAGTAAAAAGATTATTAAAAATTTTCGACATGGTTGAAATTCGACTCAGGCATCTGATTTTTAAACGAATATCTAATGAAGAGTTTATGCAAATGGTGATATTGTTTTTTATTCGGATGATGTTACGAATGACAGAGATTATAAGATTATTATAAGATAGGACTTAAAAAATTTCATTCTAATCTATTTATTATGTTAGAGAGATATTAGCTAATTGTATTTAATTGTTTTTTATAAAAGATAATTAAAAAGAGTGATTAAGTACTTTATTGAAAAATATTCGTTAAAAATAGTTTTTCCGCAAAGTTTTTAATTGTGAATAAGCTGTACATATTCTAAACTGTATATATTTTAATCTTTCACATTATAAATAGGATAATATTTAATACAAAAAGATCCAATTCATTTGAGAATAATGACACCACAAGGTTGCAGGAAGTGTGAATACCTTCAGGGCGTTTGTTTCTTGGAAGCGAAGTGAGGGACTCGTCCACTATTGCTTTTACCGTGCTATAAGATTTTTCACAGATTTGGTCGAATTGATTTCGATTTTCGTTAACTTTTTTAAAAAAATAATTTCATTCCTTACATTACTTTAGAATTAACCTTCGGATTTCGATATTCAATACGTGGATATAATAGCTTTCAACAAGAATATTGTAAGACAATTGGACACTATTTTTAGTGCATTTAACGACAAGAAATGTACTTTTCCTGAATGTTCAATACATTCTCTTTTTTTATAGTTCATGGGGAATTACTTCCTGCTATGCAACAATCTTAATTCAAACCTTTGTAATAAAATACAAATGAGTAAAAATTTAATTAAGTTGTATAATCTAAAAAGCTTCATCTTTTGAAAAAAATTTTAAACTCTTTTCATTTCAGAAAAGTCGAGTGCAATATAAAAGTTATATAATATTTATAATTATAAGTTAAAAAGAAAAAATAATAATATTGTAACATATAGTATTATACTTTGCTTAAGATCGTTTATTAAGATTTTTTTCATCTGAGCTATCATTTTAAGATATTGCTTTAATACAAAATAAAAGATGATGATGAAAAAAAAAAAAAAAAAAAAAATCACTTGTATCA
Source organism: Salticus scenicus (assembly GCA_963930645.1). Classification (NCBI taxonomy): domain Eukaryota; kingdom Metazoa; phylum Arthropoda; class Arachnida; order Araneae; family Salticidae; genus Salticus; species Salticus scenicus. The sequence goes on from OZ005651.1 coordinate 79,758,478, forward strand.
ACTTTAGGTATAATCTATTGAAATCTTTTCATTACTATTATCGATAAAAATTCCTATCACACAATATGAGATTTCACATTGAAGTAAAACTATACAAATTATCTTCACTTGACATGAATTTCACTATAGATTCAGACAATTTAAATGCCTCACCTTCTAGACCACTCATTATATCATTAAGTTGAATTCGTTTACTTTAACCTAGTTCATACTCAGCATATACATTCTGACATACATTCTTACACATATACTTAAAAAATATTGTTAAGTTTTCTAATACTCTTTAAAATAATATAAGTTTGCACATTCTGGCATACATTCTTGTACATATTCTTAAACAGATTTCTAAATTTGAATTTAATATTTACTTTAAATTTCCTTGTACTCGTAAAAAATAACAGTTCTTTCAATTCATTTAAGTGAGTAATACAAACATTCTTTTAATATTATTAGAAAGACTTATTACTCTTTAAAAGTTTATACGTTTTCAAACATAGGGATAATTAGAAATTTTCATTCATTCGTTTTAAACACAATCTAGGAACGAATCTGACACTTCCCGAACGATAGTGTTTGAAAAATTTTTGTGATTCACTCCCAACATTATTTTTAAGATTTGTTTCCTAAGAATTATTCAACTACCCATCTGTTCTAGTACTTTGTACTACTAACATTGTGAAATGTCTCACCTTTTAAGCTATCTTTCACTCAATTCTTCTTTACAGATATACAAGTTTGTAAAAAATGAAAGTGAACTTTGAAAAAAAAAATACTGAGTTTAAAATATATTAATATATGAACAAAGTGGATTTAGAGCAGGAAGATCATGTATGGATAATATATTTTGTCTTAAACAAGTTGTTGAAAAGGAAATGCCATGGGAAATCAAATTCACCTTTTGTTTATTGATCTTACAAAGGCATACGATAATGTCCCAATCTCAAAATTATGGAGTGTATTAAATGAAATAAACGTATATCCAACTATCATTAGAGCGATCCAAGAACTTTATAGACAATCAAAAACGAAGATAAAAATAGGCAAAAGATTGTCAAATTGTTTTATAACAGATAAAGGACTTAGACAGGGATTTTGTATCTCCCCAACACTTTTCAAAATTTATGTTGATAAAGCATTAAAAATTTGGAAAGAAAATTGCAGAGCAATGGGATTTAATGTAAATGGAATGTCAATCTTTACTCTACAATTCGCAGATGACCAAGTCATAACTGCAAAAAGTAAAAGTGATTTAGAGAAAATGACAATAAAAATTAAGAAAGAATATGAAAAATGGGGACTATACATGAACGTCAATAAGACCAAATACCTATGTATAGGAGGAGACGAGACGGACCTAAGTCTGAATAATAACATCAAAATTAAAAGTTGTGATCATTATAGATACCTTGGTGTAGACATTAATAGAGAAGGAAGAGACTCACAGGAATTTAAGAATAGAATCTGTCAAGGAAGAAAAGCAGTAAAACTATTAAATTCTATTTGGTGGAGTGAGGAGTTATCTAGGACGAGAAAGTATAATATATACAACTCCATTGTAAAAAGCATATTGTTGTATGGAGCAGAGTGATGGACAATTATGGAGACGGAAAAAAAGAAATTGGCTGCTGTTGAAATGGATGCCCCGAGAAGATCATGCAGGATATCAAGAATGGAGAGAGTGAGAAATGAGAGAATCAGGGAAATGATGAAAATAAAGAAAACCATATTAGATGAGGTTCAAAAAAATCAATTAATCTGGTTTGGTCATATTAAAAGAATGAACGATGAAAGATTACCTAAAATCGCTTTTAACTATTTACCAAATCAGAAAAGAAAACAAGGAAGACCAAGAAAGACTTGGATGGATAATGTAAAAAAAGCGATGAGGGCTAGGGGTCTGGAAGAAGAGTGGACCCATGACCGGAAGACCTGGCACAGACTTGTGGATTCTGTCGGAAGGCAACACCCGATGCCATAAACCGAACATACATACAATATATGTTTTATAAATACATTCATTCATGTTCATAGATACATACTTAGATTTTGTAAAGTTTTCATGTGCATTTATGCATACTTAAAAAATGCATACTTAATGCATTTATGTATACCAATGCATACTAATGCATTTATGCATACTTAATTTTCATCTTTGACAGATAAAGCATCACCGTTATTTTCACTCGTATATTCCACATTCGAATTGTTCCAAAAAATTTTTAAGTCTAAGTCTATATTTTCATTTTGAAAGTTGTTGGAAGCCAAAAACATCATTCATACATTCAATGTGAAAATTTTCTAAAAAATTTAACAAGTCCAGATTTTCAGCATCATTGTTATCTGTTGGCAATTCATGGGTAGAACTTCGCTCGTTACATTGATTCTTTCTCTTATGTTGCAATAATTCATACTTACACTGAAAAGTTTCAGAGCATTCATCACATGTAGTTTGAATTGGAGATTTTCTATGCATATTTCTTTTATGCTTTAAAAAATGTCGTTTGTTCATAAAAGTGTCGGTACATTCGTCACAACAGTATGTCTGTAAAGTCTTTTTATTATTTTTTCGCTTACGGTTTGAAAAAGTATGGTTGGAAAGGTTACAGAACATTCCTCACATAGATATTCAGGTTTACGATGGTACATCCTCTGAGGTTTTTCTAATTCATGCTTGCGTTTAAAAGTATCATTGCAAATTACACATAGATATTCAGGTAAGAGTTTTTGACGAAATAGTCTCTTATGTTTAAATAAATCACACTTGCGATTGAAATTTTCAATACAATATTCACATTCGTATCTTGTGGAAATTTTTCTGTGAGTTTCTATGTGTCTTTTTAAACGATGTAAAGTGACACATCCTTTCTCGCATACATAACAAATATTAGGTTTTACATCATTGTGTATCTTCATATGTATAGTTAGAGAGGATTTTTTAAAAAATGTCTTAAATCAAAAGTTCGGCAAATTAAAAGCTTAGACAACTTCTCATCCCCAAAACGTGATGAAGGAGGTTGTTGAACAGAAACTTGGGTCTCCTCAGATGGTAAAGTATTATCCATTTTGTACTTCAGTTTAGTAAAGTATAAAAACAGATAATTTGTACATTTTCACTCTGTATTTTTATGTATGTAGCATCTATGTTAAAATTTTTAGAGTAAAAATATTCTAAGACCTGCAGTAAAGCCCATGTTTTTTTAACACTTGGTTACAGATTTGTCGAAACTTGTAGTTTAGTATTTTCAAAGAAGATAGGTTGTTAATACTTTCAATTTCATGATTTCATCATACATCTGCAGCTTCTTAAATTGTTGAGTAAGTATTTTGTATAAGAAACTTTCGATTTACAAAAAAATTCAGTTTATAAACATATGTTTGAAAATCATCAAACTATATTACTTAAAATGTTAGAAATATATTACATTATAAAATAAGATGCGTTATTAACACATGTTAAACACTAAAATTCCGTACTTCATGATTATTTTTTCAAATATTTACAGTCTCTAAAATTGGTAAGTATGAGATTTTGTCATACATTTTCAATCTTATTATTGACAAAATAAGTTCCTTATATTTTTATTCTAAAAATAAGGTATGTAATTTCTGAGATGATATTTTGCTAAAATAATTTGTGTAAAAAGTTTTCATTTACAAAAAAATTCGTTTATAAGCATATGTCTGAAAAACTTCAAATTAAATTACTTAAAAAAACGTAGTACTTTGTAAAATAAGATGTGTTATTAACACTAAAATTCTTGACTTCATGATTTTTTTTCAAATACCTACAGTCTCTTAAACTGGTAAGTTTGTGATTTTATCTTACATTTACAATCTTAATATTGTAAAAATAAGTTTCTTATATTTTTATTCAAAATAAGTTACCTTAATTTCTAAAATACTTTGTGCAAAAACATTTTCAGTTTATATACATATGCTTGAAAAACTTCAAACGTTATTACTTGACTAAAGCATTTTTAAGTATGCATAAATGCACATGAAAACTTTACAAAATCTAAGTATGCATCTATGAACATGAATGAACGTATTTATAAAACATATATTAATATATTTTAAACTCAGTATTTTTTTTCAAAGTTAATTTTCATTTTTTACAAACTTGTACATCTGTAAAGAAGAATTGAGTGAAAGGTAGCTTATAAGGTGAGACATTTCACAATGTTAGTAGTACAAAATAGTAGAAAGTCTTTATTTTCAGATGGGTAGTTGAATATCTCTTAGGAAACAAATCTTAAAAATAATGTTAGTAGTGAATCACAAAATTTTTTTCAAACACTATCATTCGGGAGGTGTCAGATTCGTTCCTAGATTATGTTTAAAACGAATGATTGAAAATTTCTAATTATCTCTATGTTTGAAAACTTAAACTTTTAAGGAGTAATAAGTCTTTCTTATAATATTAAAAGAAAGTTTGTATTACTCAGTTAAATGAATTGAAAGAACTGTTATTTTTTACGAGTATAAGGAAATTTAAAGTAAATAATATTAAATGCAAATTTACAAATTTTTTTAAGAATATGTATAAGAATATATTTTGAATGCAAACTTATATTATTTTAAAGAGTATAAGAAAATTTTACAATATTTTTAAAGTATATGTGTAAGAATGTATGTCAGAATGCATATGTCGAGTATGAACTAGGTTAAAGTAAATGAATTCAACTTAATGATGAGTGGCCTAGAAGGTGAGGCATTTAAGTTGTCTAAAACTATAGTGAAATTCATGTCAAGTGGGGATAATTTGTATAGTTTTACTTCAACGTGAAATTTCATATTGTATGATAGAATTTTTTATCGATAACTGCAATGAAAAGATTTCCATAGATTATACCTAAAGTTGATACCAGTGAAAAAATTTTTTTTTTCATCATCAGCTTTTATTTTGTATTAAAGCAATATCTTAAAATGATAGCTCAGATGAATAAAATATATCGTAATAAAAGATCTTAAGCAAATTATAATACTATATGTTACAATATTATTATTATTATTTTTAACTTATAATTATAAATCTTATATAACCTTTATATTGCACTCGACTTTTCTGAAATGAAAAGTGTTTGAACATTTTTCAAAAGATGAAGCTTTTTAGATTATACAACCAATTTTTCTAGAAAGAAGAATTTCGCATTTTTTTCTTAGACGTATTTTTCATATAAAGTTCTAATCATTTGTATTTTATTACAAAGGTTTTTAGATTAAATCAATTAAGATTATTGCATAGCATGAAGCAATTCCTCATGAACTTTTAAAAACATCAAAGTATCAACAACGGTTAAACTGTAAAAAAGGAGAATGTATTGAACATTCAGGAAAAGTATATTTCTTGTCGTTAAATGCACCAAAAATAGAGTCCAATTGTCTTACAAAATTCTTGTTGAAAGTTATTACATTCCCGTATGGAATATCAAAATCCCAAGGTTAATTCTAATGTAATGTAAGGAATGAATTTATATTTTTAAAAAAGTTAATGAAAATCGAAATCAATACGTCCAGATCTGTGAAAAATCTTATAGCACGGTAAAAGCAATAGTGGACAAGTTCCAACTTCCCACATCTCGCTTCAGAGAAACAAACGCCCTGAAGGTATTCACACTTCCTGCAACCTTCTGGTGTCATTATTGTCAAATAAATTGGATCTTTTTGTATTAAATATTATCCTATTTATAATGTGAAAGATTAAAATATGTACAGTTTAGAATATGTACAGCAGTCAGCAGTACAGCTTATTCACAATTAAAAACTTTGCGGAAAAACTATTTTTAGTGAATATTTTTCAATAAAGTACTTAATCACTCTTTTTAATTATCTTTCATAAAAAACAATTAAATGCAATTAGATAACCTCTCTCTAACATAATAATTAGATAAGAATGAAATTTTTTAAGTCTTATCTTATAATAATATTATAATCTCTGTCATTCGTAACATCATCCGAATAAAAAAGAATATCACCATTTGCATAAACTCTTCATTAGACATTCGTTAATAAATCTGATGCCTGAGTCGAATTTCAACCATGTCGAAAATTTTTAATCATCTTTTTACTTAATTTTCACTCCCATTGTCTTTTTTCATAAAACATTTAGTGAATTTTACAAGAAAAATCCTTAATTAATATTTTTTAATTACAATCATTAATAAATCAGGTGGTGGGTTCGAATTCCAGTCAAAATTTTAACCATCTTTATTTTCACTGTCATTAACATTTTTCATAAAACATTTATAATCTTTTGCATGAAAATCCTTAATTAATATTTTTTTTTAATTACATTCATTAATAAATCAGGTACTGGGTTCGAATTCCACTTATACTGTTGAGATTTTAATTATCTTTTTACTTAATTTTCACACTCATTTCACATTTTCTTTTTTCTTTAGTTAAACATTTAGAAAATTTTACAAGAAAATCTTTAATTAATATTTTTTAATTACACTCATTAATAGATCAGGCGCCATGTTTGTATCCCTACCATACCGTTAAAATTTTAATCATCTTTCTACTTAATTTTTACTCCCATTGTGATTTTTCAGAAAACATTTGTAATTTTTTGTAAAAAAATCCTTAATTATTAGTTTTGTAATTAATATTATTTTAATTTTTGAATCATTCTGAACCAATAGCATTCTTTTTAAAACTAGTCAAAATAACCTTTCTTAAAACCATTGTCATCTTTCACAAAAACCACTCATTAATATTACTTCATTAACAACATTAATTAATACCCTCGTCACGTTTCACGATTAAGTTCGTTAAGCTGGAGGGGTGCTCCGAGCTCCGTCAAGGTCGACGCCAACTCGTCTAGACCCCTCAGGGCATGGTGTGACACCCGCACGGCTTGCTTTGCACCTTTGCACCCCCTCCTGACCTTGAACCGGCCTTTGTTACCTACTAACAGATGATAAGAAATTATTCATGTATATGTTAATATACTTTTACTTTTGTCTACTATCTTATAATTATGGACTAAGTCACAATTTGCAAAAGTAAAATTTTATGCAGATAACGGACAGATTTTCTATGAGTGAAAATAGAATTTTTAAAATTGTTTTGAAAATCTTGAGAAAACTTCTATAACAAAATTTTTCCATGATCTAACATGGTATTTAAGTTTTGAGAATAGTTTGAAACATAATAAATATATTTCTACAGTAGTTTGCATGTAGAACTGAATTTGGTATCAGTTTTAAACAGTTAGATGACTATCGTTAAGGAAATGTCTCATGGTTGCATTGATATTCAGTGATACAAAAGTTCATTGGGAAATTAAAAGAGGTAACATATCTGCTCTTATGATACTAATTTTGATCTACACTATTATAATCCAGAGCACGAAACTTCCGCTCGCCAGCTCGTCATTGGTGAGCAGATTTTTTACTGTGGCGAGTAAAAATTCGGTCTAACTATAAATAGAATTATCACACCATACTGTGGTTTAAATTTTTTTTAAAATTATTATTATTGATTTCAAAGTGGTATATCTTGCAGATCTTAGGTTATAACCTCATATTTAACCTCTCTTTATTCGCTTCGCGGAGTACCGAGTCTCTGTGTGCGTTGTCCAACGACTCTTCCCCTGCCTCAGAACAGAACATAGGTATAGGCTCCAGGAATTCGAAAAGAAACTAGTCGCCAGGAAAAATTTCTGGTAGTCAGTAAAAAAAAAAAAAAAAAAAAAAAAAAAAAAAAAACGCACTTCCACTTCCACTTTTTTTTTTTTTTTTTTTTTTTTTTTTTACTTTTTCAATTTACTTGAATATAGAAAATAAAATTCTATGCATAAAACCCAAATATTTAACAGGGCACACTGATTCATCAGGAAACACATGTTTAAATTTAACATCATGAACCCGGTTTTATTATTTTCGCTAAGCTCATACAACACCCGCATGGATACATCATTACACTGGCACAATGATTCAGTACCATAGGTCACAAAGCACGTGCAAACAGGAGCAATGTAAAACAATTCCCTAAAACAGTGTACTTATTTGACACTGAGTTGGGAAACATACACGGGGAAAAGTGGTGTAAATAACCAAATGGTGTATTGATTCAATACATTGTCTCAAAACGTAATGAGAGGAGAGGAATCAAAACAGTGAGAGTTAGCCTAAATCGGGACTAGAATCGGAGTCCGATTCTGGGACCAATTCCCCCCCCCCCCCCAAAATATAAAAAAAAATGTTGAGTTTTCTAAAAGATTAAACATAGTCGCGAGTTAAAATATACTGGTCGCCAATGGCGACCAGGCGACCGTATTTCACGAGCACTCGGTATAGGAGAAATGTTTAACGCATGCATAAAAGTTCTTATCTCTTCAGCAGTTGCAATTCTAGAGAATTAAAACTGTGTAAGAAGCAGCGAGAGAACAGAAGGACAGAGAGCCTCCTTGCCCATCACTCGGTGCTATACCTAGAGACCACTATCCAAGAGGAAAGAAATGTGAAAATTTGATACATGGGAGGGAACGAGAATAAGCCCGAGCACTTTTTCTGATACTACCTGCCCTACAAACACACTTATCCACAGTTCGTCCTAAAGATATCCCTTTCATATATATTTCATTCTCAAGATGTCCTATAAATGTCCTGGAAAGAAACTGTGTTTGTAGGGTATGTTTGTATTGTTGAATAACGATTGAAAAACAGTCAAAACTTTCTCAATTTTTTACTAAAACGCCAAAGATTTGTGCTTCCAATGATGTAGTAAACAAGAATATTATTGAAAAAAGTTATTCGGAAATAGTCGTTTCAAATGACAGCAGTGAACACGTTATACACATCGGCATTTCGTCTGATTGGAAAAATAAATTGGACGAATAAGACATTTCTCATGTAAAAAGTTAAAATAAAAGTGGAAGTTTAATCGTTCATGGGAAAAGGATTTTGACTGGATATTGTTTGACTAAGTTCTTTGAATGACTCTCCACTTTTATGCAATTTAATATTTCAATAATTTTGAAATTTTAAATGCAATACATTAAAATAATATTTAATTATAGATAGGATGATATATGAGACCATTTTATCATACAAAATTTTATAAAAGCATTTCAAATAAGTGGGAAAAAGTTCCTAAAATAAATAAAAAATAGAAAATGCCAACCCTATTTTGTGGAGAGTAATTTTTTTCTTCCGCGAGTATAATCTGAGTTGGGCCCTTCGGACCCTGGTATAATCCTTAATCGGCAAACGTGTAGATGTCGCTAATTAGCTCCTATTCACCGAGAGTGAATATTTTGATGCAACTCAAATTTAACAGTTGTTGTACGATAGAATATTTAAATTTATCGAGCGACATTTTTTAGGGCAACAAAATTATGGAAAGCCTCGTGCATACGCTGTGATGGTTAGCGTCCTGACTTAGCTCGAATCTCGGACATGGCATGGATGGATTGTCCCTGTTAGGGGTAGCTTTGGGTGCTCTAAATGGCCATTAATTCAGCTTCTGCGAAACCCCAACCAATGTTTAATTGCAAGTTTTTTTTTTTTTTTTTTTGAAAAAAAAAAAAAAAAAAAAAAAAAAATAGAAAAAAAGAAAAAGACTATAGAAAACAAAAATAAACTTCAGTATCTTTTCTTTCTCCACCACCCGTGGCCGAGTGGTTCATCGAGCGGGCTCGATCCCAAGTCGCTCTGTTCGACCTAGCCGTTCAGAGTTTTCCGTAGTTTTCTTCAAAACACGCGTAAATACGGGCTAGGATCCCTTAAAAAAAAAAAAAAAAACAGAGGTCATTCCACCCCATAGGCCTAGGACCCTAGCGTAGTCAATCGGCCTTAATCCGCACAACCAATCATCAAACCTGTTTTTTTTTTTTTTTTGGTTTGTTTGTTTGTTTTTCTTTCCCAGTATTCGCAACTACTAAATTCGAGATTAAAAATTTAGTCATATTGCGCATACGATACGTCTTATACATGCTGAATATCAAGCTAATTTATTTTTATTTTCGAAATATCTCTACACATTTTTCTTTTTCATTTTTTTTGGGGGGGGGGGAGGAGGGAGAGGGGGGAATAGCATTCTATTCTGCAACTGTATTTACGTAAAATATATGTCTAAAAAATGGAGGATTCATATGTGAATCAAAATATATTAAATAACTGAAATATTAATACAATCAAAACAAGTTTCCCATTCATCATTTGATTAAATAAATAAAATTTGTTTAAATTTGTTTATAATTAATGCTGAATTTGATCTATATTTAGAAAAAAGAAAAAAAAAATAATTAAAATATATTAAGCAACACTTTAAAAACACGTATTAAAATTTATTAAAATCTTTTACAAAGCTTTTCGCCAAAACACTATGGCATCATCATCATTTTTTACATAAAAATAGAGGAGACAACATCTTATATATCACAGGATTTTGAAAAATAAAAAAGCAAGTTTGAATTCTATAGGGTGAGCGGAACAAGTTTTTCACTCTTATATTTTTCGTGCTATTAATTATACTTTTTTTTTTTCAATTTAACGAAAATAAAGAATTAAATAAAATTATTCAATTGGGTATTAATGCTGGATATAATAAAACCAATATCTTAAAAATCATCAATAAAGATAGTAATAAAATATATTATAATAACACTAACACTAACACTAATAATCAAATTACTAAAATTAAATGTACTAATAGTCTACCATTCTGTAATGAATTTAAACATCTCAAACACTTTATATTTCGTAAATTTAATATTCTATTCTAAATTCAATTTAATATTCTATTCGTAAATTTAATATTCTATTCTAAATTTAATATTCTATTCTTCCTTTCACCTTCCCTTTTACTATTAAACAACTATGTGTTAACGATCGGGACCTTAACAGACCTACAGGTGGTGTCTATAAAATTCCAACAAAACTTAATGATGAACTGTATTACTACATTGGGCAAACACGTCGTAACCTCCAGACTAGAATAAATGAACGCATCCACAGCGTAAAAGAAGAAAAAAGCTCTGCTATTGTTGAATTTATTTATAATAATACTGGTGCTATTCCTTTATGGTCCCAAGCCGAAATAATATCTGCTCCTCATAATTATCTAGACCTTCTCCTGACTGAATCCATTAATATCCTTAAATGCAAAAAAAAAAACTATTAACTTTAAATATACTGAAATTCTCCATAAAATTTGGCATATATTATGTAAATAAAATTAATGACATTTTTATCTTTTCATTTAACTTCTATTTTTCAAGCTGTAAGCTGCATGTTGTTATCTGAAATCTCCTGTCTACGTTTTAAGATTGGATTTTCTTTTACAAGCATTCAAAGTTGCCCCTACTGAAACCTACAGAATGTAGCCTTGGTGCTCTCTTATTTGATCTCGACTAATGGTTACGTATTCAAGTAACAAATGGACTCATCATTTTTTGTTCAAGTTGACTTTTTACTGTAACAGTGTCAAGATCCTGTGATATATAAGATGTTGTCTCCTTTATTTTTATGTAAAAAAAATGATTACCTGACGATGCCATAGTGTTTTGGCGAAAAGCTTCGTAAACGATTTTAATAAATTTTAATATGTGTTTTGAAAGTGTTGTTCAATATATTTTAATTACTATGTTAACATGTGAGCTTAGTACGAATTCTAAACTTTTATAAATTTCAGATTTTAATTAACAAAAAGTCTCATCTTTAAATCTTTTATGGTTCGATCAAATTTTAGTTACTACATATATAGTATTATTATTATTATTATTATTTTATGTATAGCATTTATTGAACCCAATGAAATTTTAATTATAAAGGAAAAACTACTTAATTCAGATAAAAAACCGCAGGTATGTGTATAATCGAAGTGCGCAAGCGTGCGTGAAGGTAAAGGCAACTGTCAAGGTCTTAAGCATTATTTATTCAATAAGTGATTTGTGAATTCGTAAAGTAAGTATAGAATATAAATCTAGGAGTATTTTATAGATTACATGTTCATAAAAATTAACCGAAATAACGCAGTCTTAGTCAACATTTGATATATTATCTAGTTGTCTTAATAATTATTAATTATAGTATAGCTTGTAACATAGTAAACATATCATAGTTAAAAAAATTAAGTTTTTAAGATATTTTAAGATTTTGACTCTAACTAGTTTCTCATTAATTTTTATTGGGTAGTTGTGTTTTTTTTTTTTTTTTTTTTTTTTAATTCTTTTTAAAATAAAATTAATGGATAGTTATATGATTAATGATTTGGTAAATAAATAGTTAATACAATACTTTTATTTTCAAAATAAAATCATAGATTTAATGAAAGATCGTATCCTCACATTTCGATAAAGGCATGATTTTTCATATAATTTTACACCTTTCTTAATTTTAACTTTATTATTATTATTATTATTATTATTTCATAGTAATATTCTCACTTAGTTTCGTTTTAATGGATATATTTTTCAAAAGGCACACATTAAAACTTTTTAAATTAATATTTTTCCCTTTCATCATCATTCTTATATTTCAATTTATTCCTATTTATTTCAATTTATTCTTATCCCATATCCTTTTGAATATATATATATATATATCTATAGGGGAAAGTGGTGTACCTCGGACCTATGCCATTTCTAGCTCTATTTATTTAGATATATAAACAATATCACATGCAGTTAAGTGTCGGTGAAGTAATCTATGTTTGCTTGGAAGCTCAATTTTTTGAACAGTTCTTGAAAAAGTAAATTTTTCTCAGATACATTTATGTATTTCTATACCCACACAAACACATACACTGTATATTCTAAAATGAGTGTTTTGCATCATGAAGTAACTTTCTAGTTGTAGCCCCATATGCTTGTAATCAAGTTCAGCCCAACCTGAACATCATGATTAGCAGTTTCGTTAGTAGGTAATAAAGGAGAGTTCTAGCGCAGCAGGCGGAGGCACTGAGGCACCGGCAAGCCATGCGGGTGTCACGCGGAGCGCGGAGCGTGTCAATCATGTTCACGGCCTTTGCGGAGCCCGGAGCACTCCCTCTGACTTAATCGTGAAACGTGACGAGGGTGTTAATGAGGAAATTTAATTTAAAAAAATTAATTAGTGATTTTTGTAAAAGGTGACGATGGTTTTAAAGAGATGTTTGCGGTAGAATGAAAAAAGCATGATATTGTTTGTGAGTCATTGGGAAATTAATTAGAAAATTAATTAAGAAATTAATTAAGAAATTAATTATAAAAAAATTAAAAATTGGGAAATAAATAAGGAATAAATAAATAAATATGAATTTAAGAATGTTGATGTGAATATACTATGAAAGAAATAGAGAGATCTGACTGGGGTTCGAACCCGGTACCTTGCAGTAAAAATATTTCCATAAGACAGTAGTTTTCGCGTGTGTGTGAGTGATTTTTCTATTATATACCTGTACAAATCTTTTTAAAACTATGAATGCTATTGTCCGAATATTAATTAGAGATTATATTAATTAGAGAATAATAATTAAAATAAAATATTAATTAAGGATCTTCTTGTAAAAATTCACCAAATGTTTTCCGAAAAAAGACAATGAGAGTAGAAATTAAGTAGAAAGAATGAAAGAAAGTGTAGAAATAAAGATTATCGGGTAAGATTCGAACCCGACACCTTGCAGTAAAAATATTTACATTGTGTGTACGCGTGTATGTGTGATTTTTCTATTATATGTCTGCACAGTTCTTTTTAAACCTATGAACGCTATAGTCTGAAAATTAATCAACCATAAAAATGATATTAATTACAGAATAATTAAAAAATAATAATTGAAGATCTTGTAAAATTCACCAAATATTTTATGAAAAAAGACAATGTACGTGAAAATTAAGTTAAAAGATGATTAAAATCTCAAATGTACATGTGGTATTCAAACCTGACATTTTCCTTGAGTTATTTTAACAAAACCCATCACCCCTTACACTGAAATGTAACAGCCTACGATACCTTACATCCCTAACAAAATGAATGGAATAGTCTGCCAAACTTATTACCTATTTCGATAATTGTGGAATGACTCTTTTTTATCCTTAGTAATTAAAGCAGTGTAATTACAAAACTGTTAACTATGAATTTTCTTGTAAAGATTACGAATGTTTTATGAAAAATGACGATGAGAGTAAAAATTAAGTAAAAAGATGATTGAAAATTCTTCAACATGTCTGAAATTCAATTAGTTATCAAATGTCTAATGAAGTGATTTGCAAAAGGTAATATATATTTTTCCCTTATTCAATCTCCCCTCACAATGAACTAGGTTGATATACCAAGGTCACACATCCCTTCCCGAACCTGTTTTTCCCCCCTACTTACACCCTCGAAGGAAATTGACCATTCCTGCCTTTTTAGTGATGCGAGAAAATATCAGATTTTTTTTTATAGATTTCCACTAACTTTTTTAAAATATAAATTCATCCCTTGCATTTCTTTTGAATAAACTTTACCCGCTACGACACTTAGAATTTGGCAGGATTTTAAAAATGTAATATTTTCGGATATATTTAACAAGATATTTAAGGCATTTGGCGATAAGATAATTCAGATTTGGCTAGAAACATGCGATATAAATGAAGAGTGAAAAAAAATTTATCACATGCTAACTTATTTTTACGGAGTGAGAACGTTTATTTTATAACCTGAATCCAGTGTTACATATTGGTAATTTCAATTAGTGTTAGAGATGAGTCTACCCGTAGAGATACCTATTTTAAATCAACAGTTCACTCAGTCACGAATAGATGACAAGAATTTGTACAAACTTGTTATAAGACTTATTCTAAAAAGTCTAATTTAATTCGACATTTGAAGGTTCATATGGGTGTGAAACCTTTTATTTGTAATGTATGTCAAAAATCATTTAGAAGACCCGACGATTTGAAAAGACATTTAAAAATTCATGAAAAGACTCTTACAGAATATGAATGTGAACAATGCAGTGAAAGTTTTAATCGCAAGTATGATTTATCGATTCATGTTAGAAAAAATCATAAAAAGACTTTATCTAAGCATATTTGTGAAGTATGTAGTGAAATCTTCAGATGGAAATATGAATTATTGAAACACATAAGAAAAAATCATAGGAAATCTTCACCCCAACATTTATGTGAATTATGTAATGAAGTATTCAATAGTAAAATAGATGTGTATTGTCATTTACGTACTTCAGTCAGGCATCAGTCATCACCAAAAACTGTAGAAAATTCTTCCCAAGATCCACTTAAGGAGAAAACTAAGTTTTTTAAAAGACGAAGTGCTGTTATCGTACATACATCCACTATCTTTGACAATGAAAATAATGATATGGATTTGTTATAATTTTTTAATAATTTAAGAACTAACATTTTAACCGAATTGAACTTCCAATTAAGCGATAAAAAAGGAATGAAATGGTTTCTAGTTGTTAAACTCACCCTTAAACGTTCTATGGAAGGTAAAGAAGAATTTATTTCCCATCATTTGCAATCAAAAACCTTTTCTACATTTTTATCAAGTGATTTGAATAACGATCTTGAAAATGCTTTCAACAAAATGACAGAAAGTTTTGAAGAATTTACTGATCAAGAATTAGGTTGTACTTTAGTTGAAATTAGCAAATTACAACTTTGTATGGTAAAATTTTAACTCATGTATCACCTATCTCATGTAATTTCATTATATTCAATAAATTGAAAAACAAAAGTTTCTACATAATTTGTTAAATAAAACCCAACATTAGTTATTTTAAGGTATATTTCCTAAGAATTATTCAATAATCTATGTCAAATAAAGACTTCCCAACTACATTTTTTACTACTTTTCATCACTTTAACATAGTGAAATGCCCCACGTCATATGCTACCCTTCACTCAGTTTTTCTTTACAGATAGCAAGTTTGTAAATAATGAAAGCTATGAAAAAATATTAATATATGTTTTATAAATACATTCATGTTCACAAATGCATACTTAGGTTTTCTAAGTGTATTTAAAAATACTTAAAAAATATTTTAACCAAGTATTGTAGATTACAAACATATGTATATAAACTGAAAATGTTTTTGTACAAAGTATTTTAGAAATTAAGATAACTTATTCTTGAATAAAAATATAAGAAACTTATTTTTACAATAATAAGATTGAAAATGTATGATAAAATCACAAAGTTATCAGCATAAGAGGCTGTAGGTATTCGAAAAAATCATGAAGTATGGAATTTTAATGTTACGCATGTGTTAACAACACATCTTATTTTACAAAGTACTAAGTTTTTTAAAGTCATTTAGTTTGAAGTTTTTCAGACATATGCTTATAAACTGAAATTTTTGCGAATGAAAAATTTTTTACACAATGTATTTTAGAAAAAATATCATCTCAGAAATTAACTAACTTATTTTTAGAATAAAAATATAAGAAACTTATTTTTTCTAATGATAAGAATGAAAATGTAAGATAAAATCTCATTCTTACCAATTTAAGAGACTGCAAGTATTTGAAAAATTATGAAGTATGGAATTTTAATGCTTCACATGTGTTAATAACGCACCTTATTTTACAAAGTACTAAGTTTTTTAAAGTAACGTAGTGGTAAGGGGGAATTTACGTCACAGGGGTTATGACGTCAGCAACAGGTTTTAGTGTCTCCTCAAGCTTGTTCAACCATGTCTAAACTTGAAAGTATGTATACTTTTTGTTATTACTTCACATATGGTTTTTCATATCTTTTAAGTTTTATCTATAAATTTTCTAACTTAATGTTTTGTGTTAGCAATTCTGCTAAAAATCAATTAATTTTTTCTAAGTGATGTGACATGAGGAAAGCATTTGACAAAAATGTTTAAAAAAAAATTTGTGAAATTTTACAAACTCCTAAAATTAATCTTTCACAATTCTTATAAAATATTTTCTGTATTCTAAAAATAAAAAAAGTTAAAATACAATCGTGAAAGTATCTATATATAAAAGTTGTTACTCAAAAATTATTTTTACACTCTTTAGAATAGAGATTGTGATTTTAGTTAAAGTACAAAACACTTTGATGATGCATATTCAAAGTAAGATTCAATCGTGATACTTAGGAAAATACTAACTTCATAATTATATCTAAAATTTTTATAAGTTAGTTTTTCAGGAAAATTGTTAATATGATAAATTCATTTAAGATTTTCACAAGTACTTTACAATTGAGTGGTAAAACAATTTTACAAGTTTTTTTTCTTCTTCGATGTAAGTTTGATAGTTTATAAGACTACTATCGTGTATAATTTTTACTTAGTGTTTAAATATTATACTCAATCAATTCTACTACAGTAGTGAAAAAGTATATCGCTAATACACAAGTAAACTTTTTGCATGTTTTTATTTTAAAAAGATGACACTTAAGTTTGTATTCTAATAGAAAATATTATATAAAAGGTGGTTTTGTAATAAGAATTAAAACAAACCATTTTCATTGAAATCTTTTTATTTGAAATTCATTCACAATAATACAAGACAACAAATTCACAAAAATCTATATTGTTGGGATATCGTTCATACATTCGATATTAAAGTTATTCAAAAAATTTAGCAAGTCTAGATTTTCATTGTCACAGTTTACTAGAGGTAAATCAGTTTGTATCAGGTTAAAATTATTTAAGTCCTTATTTTCAACTTTGGTAGATAAACCATCAATATTATTTTCACTTGTATATTCCACATTCGAATTGTTCAAAAACATTTTTAAGTCTAAGTCCATATTTTCATTCTGAAAGTTCAGTGTGAAAATTATCCAAAAAATTTAACAAGTCCAGATTCTCACTGTCATTATTAACTGTTGGTAATTCATTGTTAGTACTTCGTTCATTACAATTTCTACGTATGTTAAAGTCTTTAAGATGATTCTTTCTCTTATGTTGCAATAATTCATACTTACACTGAAAAGTTTCGCTGCATTCATCACATCTAGTTTGCATTGAAGATTTTTTATGCATATTTCTTTTATGTTTTAAAAAATGTCGTTTGATTGAAAAATATCAGTACATTCGTCGCAACAGTATGTATGTAAAGTCTTTTTATGACTTTTTACGTAAAAATTTTTCATTTACAAAAAATTTCGTTTATAAGCATATGTGTGAAAAACTTCAAACTAAATTACTTTAAAAAACTTAGTACTTTGTAAAATAAGATGCGTTATTAACATATGTGAAACATTGAAATTCCATACTTCATAATTTTTCAAATACTTGCAGTCTCTTAAATTGGTAAGAATGAGATTTTATCTTACATTTTCATTCTTATCATTAGAAAAAATAAGTTTCTTATATTTTTATTCTAAAAATAAGTTAGTTAATTTCTGAGATGATATTTTTTCTAAAATACTTTGTGTAAAAAAGTTTTCATTCACAAAAATTACAGTTTATAAGCATATGTCTGAAAAACCTCAAACTAAATGACTTTAAAAAACTTAGTACTTTGTAAAATAAGATGTGTTGTTAACACATGCGTAACATTAAAATTCCATACCATTTTTTCGAATACCTACAGCCTCTTATGCTGATAACTTTGTGATTTTATCATACATTTTCAATCTTATTATTGTAAAAATAAGTTTCTTATATTTTTATTCAAGAATAAGTTATCTTAATTTCTAAAATACTTTGTACAAAAACATTTTCAGTTTATATACATATGTTTGTAATCTACAATACTTGGTTAAAATATTTTTTAAGTATTTTTAAATACACTTAGAAAACCTAAGTATGCATTTGTGAACATGAATGTATTTATAAAACATATATTAATATTTTTTCATAGCTTTCATTATTTACAAACTTGCTATCTGTAAAGAAAAACTGAGTGAAGGGTAGCATATGACGTGGGGCATTTCACTATGTTAAAGTGATGAAAAGTAGTAAAAAATGTAGTTGGGAAGTCTTTATTTGACATAGATTATTGAATAATTCTTAGGAAATATACCTTAAAATAACTAATGTTGGGTTTTATTTAACAAATTATGTAGAAACTTTTGTTTTTCAATTTATTGAATATAATGAAATTACATGAGATAGGTGATACATGAGTTAAAATTTTACCATACAAAGTTGTAATTTGCTAATTTCAACTAAAGTACAACCTAATTCTTGATCAGTAAATTCTTCAAAACTTTCTGTCATTTTGTTGAAAGCATTTTCAAGATCGTTATTCAAATCACTTGATAAAAATGTAGAAAAGGTTTTTGATTGCAAATGATGGGAAATAAATTCTTCTTTACCTTCCATAGAACGTTTAAGGGTGAGTTTAACAACTAGAAACCATTTCATTCCTTTTTTATCGCTTAATTGGAAGTTCAATTCGGTTAAAATGTTAGTTCTTAAATTATTAAAAAATGATAACAAATCCATATCATTATTTTCATTGTCAAAGATAGTGGATGTATGTACGATAACAGAACTTCGTCTTTTAAAAAACTTAGTTTTCTCCTTAAGTGGATCTTGGGAAGAATTTTCTACAGTTTTTGGTGATGACTGATGCCTGACTGAAGTACGTAAATGACAATACAAATCTATTTTACTATTGAATACTTCATTACATAATTCACATAAATGTTGGGGTGAAGATTTCCTATGATTTTTTCTTATGTGTTTCAATAATTCATATTTCCATCTGAAGATTTCACTACATACTTCACAAATATGCTTAGATAAAGTCTTTTTATGATTTTTTCTAACATGAATCGATAAATCATACTTGCGATTAAAACTTTCACTGCATTGTTCACATTCATATTCTGTAAGAGTCTTTTCATGAATTTTTAAATGTCTTTTCAAATCGTCGGGTCTTCTAAATGATTTTTGACATACATTACAAATAAAAGGTTTCACACCCATATGAACCTTCAAATGTCGAATTAAATTAGACTTTTTAGAATAAGTCTTATAACAAGTTTGTACAAATTCTTGTCATCTATTCGTGACTGAGTGAACTGTTGATTTAAAATAGGTATCTCTACGGGTAGACTCATCTCTAACACTAATTGAAATTACCAATATGTAACACTGGATTCAGGTTATAAAATAAACGTTCTCACTCCGTAAAAATAAGTTAGCATGTGATAATTTTTTTTTCACTCTTCATTTATATCGCATGTTTCTTGCCAAATCTGAATTATCTTATCGCCAAATGCCTTAAATATCTTGTTAAATATATCCGAAAATATTACTGTTTTAAAATCCTGCCAAATTCTAAGTGTCGTAGCGGGTAAAGTTTATTCAAAAGAAATGCAAGGGATGAATTTATATTTTAAAAAAGTTAGTGGAAATCTATAAAAAAAAATCTGATATTTTCTCGCATCACTAAAAAGGCAGGAATGGTCAATTTCCTTCGAGGGTGTAAGTAGGGGGGAAAAACAGGTTCGGGAAGGGATGTGTGACCTTGGTATATCAACCTAGTTCATTGTGAGGGGAGATTGAATAAGAAAAAAATATATATTACCTTTTGCAAATGACTTCATTAGACATTTGATAACTAATTGAATTTCAGACATGTTGAAGAATTTTCAATCATCTTTTTACTTAATTTTTACTCTCATCGTCATTTTTCATAAAACATTCGTAATCTTTACAAGAAAATTCATAATTAACAGTTTTGTAATTACACTGTTTTAATTACTAAGGATAAAAAAGAGTCATTCCACAATTATCGAAATAGGTAATAAGTTTGGCAGACTATTCCATTCATTTTGTTAGGGATGTAAGGTATCGTAGGCTGTTACATTTCAGTGTAAGGGGTGATGGGTTTTGTTAAAATAACTCAAGGAAAATGTCAGGTTTGAATACCACATATACATTTGAGATTTTAATCATCTTTTAACTTAATTTTCACGTACATTGTCTTTTTTCATAAAATATTTTGTGAATTTTACAAGATCTTCAATTATTATTTTTTAATTATTCTGTAATTAATATCATTTTTATGGTTGATTAATTTTCAGACTATAGCGTTCATAGGTTTAAAAAGAACTGTGCAGACATATAATAGAAAAATCACACATACACGCGTATACACAATGTAAATATTTTTACTGCAAGGTGTCGGGTTCGAATCCTACCCGATCATCTTTATTTCTACACTTTCTTTCATTCTTTCTACTTAATTTTTACTCTCATTGTCTTTTTTCGGAAAACATTTGGTGAATTTTTACAAGAAGATCCTTAATTAATATTTTATTTTAATTATTATTCTCTAATTAATATCATTGAAACGATTGAATTCTTTTCGGACAATAGCATTCATAGTTTTAAAAAGATTTGTACAGGTATATAATAGAAAAATCACTCACACACACGCGAAAATTACTGTCTTATGGAAATATTTTTACTGCAAGGTACCGGGTTCGAACCCCAGTCAGATCTCTCTATTTCTTTCATAGTATATTCACATCAACATTCTTAAATTCATATTTATTTATTTATTCCTTATTTATTTCCCAATTTTTAATTTTTTTTATAATTAATTTATTAATTAATTTCTTAATTAATTTCCTAATTAATTTCCCAATGACTCACAAACAATATCATGCTTTTTTCATTCTACCGCAAACATCTCTTTAAAACCATCGTCACCTTTTACAAAAATCACTAATTAATTTTTTTAAATTAAATTTCCTCATTAACACCCTCGTCACGTTTCACGATTAAGTCAGAGGGAGTGCTCCGGGCTCCGCAAAGGCCGTGAACAAGATTGACACGCTCCGCCCTCCGCGTGACACCTGCACGGCTTGCCGGTGCCTCAGTGCCTCCGCCTGCTGCGCTAGAACTCTCCTTTATTACCTACTCTCGTTTTTAATAACAGAGTGGTGTACCTTGAACCCAACACAAGTAGTGTACCTTGGACTGGTCATATTGTGCGGTGGATTAGAAATGCAGCTACAAAAGTTAACATTTGGAACTGGCCTATCCAATTACAATTACAATCTTGATTATAAATAAGTGTGAGGATTTTTGCCAATAATCACAATATGGCTTAATGTAGACTTTTTAAAGTTAATATTTAATATTTTCCACTTTTTAGACTCAAATTAGACTTAATAACAATACAATTGTAACAAGTTAATGATTTTGAAAAAAAAAAAAAAAAAAAAAAAAAAAGAAAGAAAGAAAAAAAAATGGTTGTTTGAATTCATATGTGTGTATTCATATGTGTGTATAAATGGATTTTCTTACTTAAAATTGAGTTTTTCTGTGTCTTTTAATAAATGGTCCAAGGTACACTACCAGTGGTGTACCTTGGACCTAACTGCACTGTTTTTTATTTTTTTTTTAAATATAATTTTAATAAAATTTTCGATTAAATATGTTATATATAACACCATACAGTATTTGAAAAAGCTATTTGTTTTCAGTTTTGGCGAATAATTACAAAATTAAAATTGGAAAAGTTAAAATAGGTCGAAGGTACCCCACCTTTCTATATATATATATATATATATATATATATATATATATATATATATATCGTTCTTTTTTAATCCAATGACAAAACCTTTACATTCGTACGTTACTTCTGCGTTGCGAATTTACGAATTTCATAATTTTCCATGTATTAAATTCAAATTTAATCAAAAATAAAATTTAATCAAAATTTAATCAAATATAATTTTAATTTTTATGGTTTAGTTGTTATCAAAATTAACAGAATCATTTTATTTTAAATTTTATTATTACTTAGTAGCAAATAACATAGCTGTTAACTACTACTCTTCATCTAACTGTGAATTTAATTCTGTTTGGCCTCGTGGCTGTTCTGGTATGTTTGAGGTGTGATCGAAGATTTATGCAATTGTATAGTAAGTAATAATTTTAGTTTCATTATTTATTCTTAGGATTAATTTTACTTGTTAAGTAATATTGGTGATTGTAGGATTTAAAAGTATGTTTGTGTTTTGATTTTTCCTTTTTCTCTTTGAGTCTGGCATTATTTACACGTCCTTTGGATGTTATAGGGCCTAGCTTACTGTAAACTTTTAGAACATTGCATACAGTAAGACAGAAATAACACCTAATCTTCATGTAACATTCAATCTATGCCCTTGAAAATGTATTGATATTGTATGATGGATTGGAGGGGGGGGGGTGTTAAAATCTCTTTTGTAAATTTCTGTTTTAGAGTTATGAAAATATGCATATATATGCATTGAAATATAATAATTCTTAGTATATTAAAATTTCTAGAAAACTATTTAATTTTAAAGAAATAAGATTATAAATTTTAATTAAAATATGAATAAATAAACCGTTATCTTCTATGTAATTTATAATTTTCCTGTCGATTTCACATTATTATCTTTTAACAATGTATTCTAAACAAATGCTTTATGGATTTATTGATAATTTATTTTTATTAAAAAAAAAAAAAAAAGTTTGAATCTAAAAATTTGTTTTAAATTTCAGCGTTCAAACTTAAAAATATTTTTAAGAAATTAACTTATCAAAAAATTAACAAAATAATGTCCAAATGCGTATAGAATATATTGTTAAGTTATAATAATGTAAAATCGAGGAATAAGACTAAAAATTATAGTTAGTAGGGAGCAGTTTAAAATAAATAAATAAACAAAATAAAATTTCAATATATATATATATATATATATATATATATATATATATATATTTAATTTAAATAATTTTCTAGAAAATTTAATATTCTCAATATTGTTATATATTTCAGTGAATATATATAAGAATTTTATAAATGAAAAACAATTTTCAAAATAATTAAAAAAAGAAATATTATAACGTTCAACCCTTTTTTAAACGTGAAATTTCAGTCGGCATCATAAAATGTTATAGTTAATAATAATATACAGATACAAGTAGTGCAAAAAGTTCATTTAATTTTGCTTTAGAGAATTAATTATGGATTTTTTTTTAAAAAAAGAAAAAAAAAAATTTCTTGAGTAATTATAGGGATAAAAGATCTCAACACATGAAAAAAGAAAAATATTTAATATGTTATTTCTGTGATAATCTCATAATGTCATTTTAAAATGATGTCTCATTAATTTTATATAAGGAGGATACAAAACAAAAGTAGGAATTAAATTGAATGTATAGAACTTAGACACTTTTAAAAATTTGACACATTATATATATATATATTCTCTCTCTCTCTCTCTCTCTTTACCCTTTCATCTTTAGGAATTCTCTTTCTCACCCTATTTAATTAACTGTTTGAAGCATGGTGGTATATACAATATACAACCTATTTTTATTTTTATAATATTCCTCCCAGATTTTAATTTTTAAATTTTGTTTCTTAAATTAAGCAGCAGAAAAGCAATTAGTTCTTCTCTTCTAACTTTGATTGTAATTTCTGGTGGCAGTCGATATTAAATGAGCATAAATACATAATTACATTAAATGAGCATTATTAGTCGATATTAAATAAGCGTAATTCATTTAATTATTAACTAAATGAGCCTAACTATTAGTCGATATTAAATGAGCATTAAATAATAACCCTTTTGTATTATAGGGTTAAAAAAATCGAAAATAATATCTTTTAAATCTCCGAAATTTTGTAGATAAAAGTATTAAATTGTACTCATTAACTCTTTAAAGCAGGCCTGCCCAAGCAAAATTGCACGGTGGGCCGCATTGGGAACCTATTTTATTTAGGCGGGCCGCACCTTATGTATATATGTGTACATATGTTTGTGAGTGCATTAATCATGTATGTATATGCATTTTCGGGGAAGGGTAGGATGAAGATTCGGAACAGAATACATTAATTTAAATTATTTACATTCAGTCATAAAATAACAATGGTATCATAAAACATTTCGGACATATATATTAATAACTATAATAAAAAGAATTAATGGATCTAATAATGTTTTGTGACAACAATGTGATTCTTTAGTTACCGTAATCGTTGAAAGGTATTTATTTTCACTTCGGAAAGTCAGAATATATTTATTAATTTTTAATGTGTTAACCAAAGTTGTGAAACGGTAAAAATCGTTAGCCTCCTCGCGGGCCACACGCGGCCCGGGAGCCGCGGGTTGGCCACCCCTGCTTTAAAGCATAGTAGTATGGAGAACACTACATATTCAAGCTTTCCATTTTTGCTACCAATTGCTATTTCAGTTGAAATACTTCTATTTAAAAATTAAATTAAATATTATATACTATATTTAAAAGAATATATTGTTTTCAGTTTTTTCCCCTGAAAAATGTTAGTAGTGTATTATTTGTGAAACTACGAAATATTTTGTAAGATATTAGGGGAATGGTAGAATAACTAGATATTTTATTGAGACAAAATGCAAATGATGTAATAATTTATTTTTATTTATCAATAATTATTTATTTATTATTATTTTTTTTTCATGAAATTGTTAAATATGTACGGTTTGCTTTTCATGCTTTAATTTGTTTTAATATTGTTAGAATCGTTAATAAGCGTATAAGGAAAGGGCATGTTTACAAACAAACGCTCCGTCAATCAATCTTTGCCACTCTCGAGCGGTAAAAGATCGACCAGGATTGGTGGAAATACCAGTGTTTTGCCACTTTACCCATAATTTGACAGCAAGTGACGTCACGTGCCCTTTCCTTATAGAAGCAAAACAAATGTACAGTCGGTAACAAAAGTGTCCGAACACTAGCAAAAATTCCTATGAAAAAAAAGTACACTTCGTACAGTTTTATTAAATAAATCCTTGTCGAATCCTATTCTTAGTCAGTGTAAGAACATGATTCGATAAGGATTTATTTAACAAAACCGTATGAAGTGTACTTTTTTTACATAGGAATTTTTGCAAGTATTCGGACATTTTTGTTACCGACTGTATTTGCATCCTAAATAAACGAATATTTTTTTCTTTTCATTTTAAAATCGTATTAATTTCTGATCAATATTAAAAACCGTTAAAAACTAAAACTAAAATATTAATTTGTTTTCTCAAATGTATTATTGAGTTTTATCATCAAAATGAAACTTTCTAATATAAGTTTAAAATTCTTTTTAATACAAAAAGTTAAATTATACTCTCTTCACGATATTTTATCCATCTTTCATCACAAAAATTGGTTAGAAATTGAAATAAATAAACGCAGGAATAAATAATACCGGTACTTGCGCAAATGCAAAAGTTTTGCCGTTGATAATTTTTAAACGAATCCAGATCGAAGTTTGGGGTCATTATCTGATTGCAAAATCCGTCCTCGTGACATCTTTCGGAGGGCATAAAAAATATTTTATGTTCATTAAGATGTTTTTATTTATAACTTTGTCCATAGTGCCTTCTAATACTGTCATTAAAGGACCAACGTCTTTAAACGAAAGGCTCCGCACGCTATGATGTTTCCCCCTCCATGTATTACAGTCAACATTTTATATCTAGATTCATACCTGGCATTATTTGGTTGTTGAATGTATCTCTTTTCGTCATTTTTAAAAAGACAAATCTTTGTTTCGTCTGAAAATAACACTTTTTTACAGTCTTCGACTGTCCCGTATTCATGTGCTTTAGCAAATTTTAATCTTGCCTTCTTATTCTTTGTACAAATCAACGATTTCTTTGCTCTGACGCATCTAGGACGTCCAACTTGGTTCAATCTATGCCAAACAGTACTCCGATGAACATCAACCAAGTTTTCCTCCAATAAATCACGCGCTATAATTGCAGCATTCTTCTTTGGATCTACAACTGCCTTTATCTTAATAACTTTATCAACTGACTTAGTCATTTTTCTGGGTCTTTCAGGAACTAATTTGTCTGTCAAAGTATTTGTTACATTCCATTTTTTATTAATATTATCAACAGTTGTTTTTTCAATAGATAATGTTGAAGCAATATCACGAAAAACTGTTAATATGGTGTAATTTTACGGTTCAGTAAATGAGTGCACTGCGGCATCTTGACATCACAGTACTGACACACAAGTGTAAACAAACTCGATTTTCTTCTATATAGTCGTGTTTTTTCTTAATCCATTAAAGACCGAATTAATTTTGCAAAATATTATTAGCTGATTATTTCATTTCTAAATTAATATAGACAACTGACAGTAAAATATATTAACTTAAACAATTCTTCTGATAGTTTTAAATTTAAAGCCTATCCTCATTTATTGACGTTTAGTGTTCTAGCGGAAAAACTTCGAGCTAGAAAAACTTTGAGATAGCAGGTTAATTTCTTATTATATGTTGACAAAGATCTCGAAAGTAAAGTATTATAATGTATATTATTATTCAACTTGATTTAAATTAGTATACCTGCGCAAAAAGCAAATATATGTGCGACGAATGAAAAATCATAAAATGACTATCCAGATTATGAAATAATAATTAATAGTAAGCACAAAAAACTTTCGGGGATCATTTAGAGTGACGCTATAAACTGTCACTAAAAATCCGAAATCATTCCAAGAAACCACAAAAAATATACGTGCCATTTTATTAGCTGTCCTCAAATGAGGACACTGGGCACTAACAGGTTAAATAGACCAATCATTTCCGGGTATTAACGTCACTGTGAATTTTTAATTGCTTGGCCCGAAACTTTTGATCAACGGATTTATATATATTTCACTATATATTTAAATACATTCATTGTAAAAATTTGCTCGTTATATATTTTCAATGTATATTTGATAAAGTTTACGATACAATATTTAAATTCTTTTTACCTTAATTTATTCAAAAGCTATTGGTAAAAATTAATTTGACCCGAAACTTTTGCACGCAACTGCATCTAACAAGAGTTACTGTTTCATATCTGAGATATTCTATATTAAAATAATAGTTTGAGAACTAACATAACATAATCTAAACATGAGAAAGAATTATTGGGGATTTTGATATCTTTGCACAATTATTGCATATTTTTATGAATGGTTCAAAATTCTAAAGAACTAATATTAATAAAATTATATCTACTAACTACACCATACTGCATAAAACTACATAATATCACAGAAAACAAACGTGACTCGTTTGATTTTTAAATCGTTATTTTAATCGTTAGTTAAATCGTTTGATTTTTAAATCGTGATTTTTAATCGTTATCGTTTAATCAACTTTTCGTTATGTTTAATGGAATTTATTCAACTTAGAGAATTTCATAATAGATTTACGTTCATATTTATTTATTAGTAGGAAATTCATTAGAAATGCAAATAATATAGAATTATGCATCTGTAAAACTCGTTTCATTCAAAGACAGCTCTTTTATGTATAATAATCTGTTATCTATTAAAACTACAATAATTTCCTTATTTATTTTTGCCTCTCAGACTTATTTTTTCAACTCCCTTTTCCCTCATTACATATTGTATTTCCAATCTTTTTATTACAATTAGTTATTCTAAATCGGTCGCACGTGAGAGTTCAAGTTCAGATATATATGGAATTAAAAGACTAAATGAATGAAAGTATGTATTACACACCACCATATATTCGGTTCAAGGCAGTTCAAAGAAGTGTAAGTTTGAATCTAACCGTAGGCTATACATGGCAAGTGTACGCAACTTGCGGTATTTTAAGACAAATATAAGATTGCGTCGCTTGTTGTTTATGAGGTTATAGACGAATTTAGACGCGACAGGAATTGCAATTAATTTCTATGACGTAGTGACCAGAGAAAGTTAAGATACCATTTTATTGCATACGTCAAACTTGCGATACATTCATAAGAAGTGAAAGTTTATCTTTTTCAATTATATATATTTAAATTTAGAATCTAGAATTTACGTTCTGTTATATATAAATTTACTTTTATCACTAAGGTGCCACTTTTAAGTGTTATTTTAATCTGATTATTTTTAATGTGAAATATCATTTTATTGCCTACGTCAAACTTGCGAAGAATTCATAAGAAGTGAAAGCTTAACTTTTCCAATTATATATATTTAAATTTAGAATCTAGAATTTTATATTTTATTATACATAAATTTATTTTTATCACTGAGATGCTACTTTTGAGTGTTATTATAATCTGATTATTTTTAATGTGAAATAGCATTTTATTGCTTGCTGCCAGAAATTCTCAGTAATGGTAGAAAAATACGTTTTGTCAACGTAAATTTCCGTAATTTACTACTATTTTCTCAAATTACAGAGAATTTCTGGCAGCAAAGTTGCATTTTTTAACAGTGTACGTTGAGCTTGCGATGAATTTGCAAGAAGTGAAAGCAAAACTACACATATTTAAAATTAGAATATATATTTTGTTACACATCTTTATCATTATGATGATATTTTTAAGTTTTATTCTGATATGAATATTTTTAAATACACGGGAAAAAATGTGTTTCTATGAATATTTTCTGTATTGTTCGGTTACAGTAAATTTCTGTCAACAGTTATTTTATTTATTTATTTATTTTTTGTAGCAAAGGGATATTTTCTGGCAGCTTTTGCTGCCAGGAATTTTCTGTAATATTACAGGATTATTTTTACTGTCAACTAAGCCGACGAGCGTGACCTGGGTTCAAACCTGTTAATTCCAATGTACCATATTTTAGCGCAGAACCTCTAAGCCACTGGCAGGACAGGCTTTTAGAGGATTTTAAATATGATATTTGAAAACAGTTTTTAGCTAGTTTACTTAAATTACTTTTTATTATTATTATTGTTGTTGTTATTATTATTATTATTATTATTGCAACAATACTGTTCAGAAAACCTTAAACCTTATATTTTTATAGCGATAAATTTTTTACTTCTTTTGACTATTACTACGGACAAATTACACGGTATTCAAGAAAAATAAAACATTTGCGAAATTGTACTGTAGGACCTGTACAAATATTGCAAGCCAAACTTGTTTAATTAAGTTTTCCTGTTTTACAATTCTTGGAAAAAATTCAGATAAGATTTTAAACCAAACACATTTTAAGAATTTTTCGTGTATTAAAATTTGAACACATCGATTAATTTTAAGGAAAATCAAAACGCTGGACTTAAAGCGTGCTTTTTTAATAAATTCATAAATTTGGCATTGCATTAATAACTTTCTTAATTTTATTTATTTATACTTTATTATTATTATCATCATCATCATCATCATTATTATTATTATTATACGTTATTCCTATTTTTTATTGTATAAATCAACGTCTAATAATAATAATAATAATAATAAATAATGTAAATAGTAACTGCGGAAGATAAAAATTATATAACAACTTTCGATATTGCAACTTAATCGAATTATGTACGCCACTTATTACGTTATTAACGGATAAACATAAGGAAAGCTAATATCAAGGTTATTATAGAAAAATTAAAATATAAATGAATAATAATTCAACTGGTCATAAAGTCAGCAATTCATCGAAGCTCGTGAAACAGATTTTGACCCCAAAGTGAACAGAAAGAAAATGTTACGTTCTCAGAGCATGAAGGTTTTACGCTTTATATGTGTCCGTGAAGCGTGAAAGGGCAGAAATCTGTTCCAAAAACTACATAAAAAGGACAAGGAAATAATAGAATGAAAAAAGAGCGAAAAATTTGGAGCGTGTTTAAAAAATCTTTTTCATGTTTGCCTTGGCTTTTAAAGATTTATCATTCCATAGCAAGGTTACGCTAATGATTCACCTAATTAAATTAGGCGAGTGCATAAATTCAAGAAATCAAAATAAATAAAATTTGTAGAAAGCAGCAAAACGAATAAATAAATAAATAAATAATTTCAAGTGTCGGGTGTGATGCATAATCTGCGATAGGCTTTTACATACCAGACAAGTATATAATGTTTGTGTACGAAATAACTTTTATCTCATCTTATACTAAATTAAGATAAAAGGTATTTTCACACGCATTAAATATATATATATATGAAAGAATAAAAAGAATTAAAATATTAAATTATTATTTTAAATTAATATTGAGTGATAACTTAAAGAAAATCCCATTAAAAATTCTTAACTAGAAATTAATTCTAAAGATTCCCCTGTAAAATTAGTTTTATGACAATGCACGTTCATAACGCAAAAGTCAGGATAATGGACAGATTTTAGAATAAAAAGTGCTGAGTAGTATGCTATTCTCGTTTTCTTGTGGTTAAATAATGTATATTAATTAATCCTGGGGATCCGGGGCTAAGCTAAACTATCAATCATTAAGTTAATAGCCAATGACTAAGCACAGGAGGAGTGTATGTTTGCGCGGAAAATGGGTAGTATTTAAGAGAGAGCACGCGGGGATTAAGGCATCGCTTCGTGTGTTGTCTTGCCAAATTAACTTATGCCAAATAACGACCCCCAGGTGAAGGGGCAATTTGCAGCTCCGCGAAGTAATTCAGCAAAGCGCGGTAGCATTCGTGCTGGGCTTACGTGAATGTATTTTCCAGCCTGCTTAGATCTAAGGACTTAAAATAACCTGTAAGATGTCCAAGAGTGTCAAATAAACGACTGCCTAGAACCACTGGACTCGTTACTGAGCCTCTCTTCATTATGGATAATATGTGTCAATGAGTAATATTCGTAACATATATATAATCCTTTTATGGCAAAAGAAAAAAATGAGAACGAAGAATAGTCAGTCAAATAATTCACCAAAGAAACATACACAAGCCAAACAAAATAACTAGATATCTTAAATTAATTTAATTTTTAAGATTATTAATAGTACTTACTTTAATTTTTAAGACTACAATAGCTGATGAAAATTAAATACGACCATGTAGTAATATTCTGAAGAAAAGAAAGTTGACACTAGGATATTATTTTAAGGGGAAAAAAGAGAACAATGTTATGAAATGAACCTATAAATATATATATATATATATATATAAGAAATTTTTAAAAACGAATATATGTATGATATAAAATGATATGTAATTAAAGATAATTATAATAAAACGCAAAACAGAGAAAGCTAACGCTAAAAGCTGCTTAGCTAAACAATGTTTTTATTAAATAAGAAACTTTTAAAACAAATATTTATGTATATGAAATTAAAATAAAAGTTTAAAGATTAGACTAAATCTGAAACTATTTAATATTTTTTCTTGAAATTTTCACAGATTATGTAACATTTCAGATCCTTCAAACGGAACCTAAATTTGTTCAAATTTAGGTTGAAAAAAGTAAAAAAAAAAAAAAAAAAAAAAAAGTTTAAAGATCATTTATTTTTTAATAATATCTGAAGTATCACCTGCATGAAAAATAGGGGGGGATACAAATTTAGGTTCAGTTTGAAGGATCTGATATGTTACATAATCTGTGAAAATTTCAAAAAGAAAAAAAAATTAAATAGTTTCAGAGATATCTGCGCGCAAGGTGAAAAAAGCACATTTATTCTTAACACATAAATTATTAAATAATTCACCACAGAATTTAAATTATACTCCAAAATACATAATAAACTTAAAGGTAACAATCAGACATGCCCAATGAAGCTTAGTTAACAATAGCTTACTTAAAAAAAGACTATAATTAAATTGATGTTTTTTGAAGTTCTAAGGGTCGTATGTCCCCTTAAAACTTTATTTTAAGGCAGAGTACGCTAGAATCAGGAAAAAAAAAAAAAAAAAAAAAAAAAAACAGAAACTTTAGTGACAGATTTTGCAACCTCATTGCGATTGAAAGTTAACTGCTATCAAATCTTGCATAAAAATTAAGACTGGACATATTTTTGTGAACCCTGGGAGAATTATAGGCGAAAACACAAACAACCAGAATATATTTTGCTCAGACTTTAATTGCTAAAGATCTCTCCAGGGGATCTAGAACGAGCTTATCGAAATCCTCTCGTTATCGGAATTTCTCCGATGTGACGTCACTTTCCGACAGCCTTTCTTATTTCGCTAGAACGAATTTATCGAATCGCTTTCATTATCGGAATTGTCTGGCGGAATCGTTTTCTGAAATTTCGACAGGTCTTTTCCGAGTGGAATCGTCGTGAGATAAAGAATTCACAGTTCCAATGGCGTCCATCTTGGCATTAGATGTTATTCAAGAAAATGAAAGAACAAGTTTTAAATATATTTAAATATTGAATATATATATACAGTGAAACCCCGATCTATCGTTCCCGCATTGATCGTTTTATTTCTATGGTCCCTGCACAAACTGTATTTCAATAATGTTAACGGAACCCGCATGTATCGTTCTTCAAAAAGTCATTTTCCCGCATTCATCGTTGTAAAATTATTCTTCTGACCGAAATGAAATTGAAAATCAAGCGATTCCATATGGCATTCAAACTGGAATTACTTCTTTTATCCTAAAATAACTCTTTTCCTCCTCCACGGAGGATTAAAATTGTGATGGCATGTCTCCGGATCATCCTCGAAAGTAAGTTCCAGACAGTCGCCATTTGCCTATATTGTAGCACTAGTGCGATGTAAAACCGAACCAACCTCGACTACTCAGCCTTTTGCCATTTTAGGTGAAGAACAGGAATTGCGCAGATATTGCAACATGTGTCAGTGAATTTCTGAATACGGATCGTGTGTTGTTGCTTGGAGAATAAGTTATTCTACTTTGTGTAAAGAGGAGAATGGATGCATCCAGTATGGCCACTGAGCTGAAGAACAACTGGAGCAAATGCTTCCAATACCTTTACTCAGTCTTCGTGCGTGCCAGTTTTAATGCAATCGTTCGCCTGCCTTGTACGACAAGCAACATTTGTCGGGTCGTCTATTACTATTATAATCTTTAAAGAATTAAAATTTAAAATTATAATGTCATGTTTAGCATATGGTTGTTCGAACAGACAACCTTTACACAATTTTAATTTGAAATAGATATATATCAAATGCTTTTTGCCGTGTAACGCTCGGAAGACAAACCTTTAAAAAACGTTATTTATTGAAATTTTATTTTTCCGACTGAGTGAAAATAATGCCTGGACCGGGAGTCGAACCCCGGAACTTTGACTTACAAGGTCAAGGCTCTACCAATTGAGCTATCCAGGCCGACAACCGATCAGCATTACTCACTCGGACAACCTTTAGGCAGAAAATGTGATATGATTGAAATGTGATGAAAAAAGAAAATGTGCAGAAAATGTGATGTAAATATGATTTTCTTCCACAGTTGATTGTGTGATTTTAATAAAAATTGTACTTCAAAAAATTAACTATCAACACTATCTCTTTGCACAAATTTTCACTTAGTTGGATGCTATGATACAAAGTAACATTTACATAATTTTTACTCACAGTTTTGGATAGCGTGACGCAAAAGACAAATCAATTTATTGAAATAAATAATTTCAATTTATATGCAAACTCAGCGAAAGTGTGACAATTTGACAGTATATTTGAAAATTAAAAGCACTGTTTCAATGTGTAAATATACTTTATTAGACAAAACAAAAGTAATTTTAATGGAATCTAAAAAGAAATCTTTTAAAATTACACCGAGGCGTCACTGGAATTTTGATATCATTCCTTTTAAAACTATTATTTTGAATTTGAAATGCAAATGAAAAACCATCAGTGAGTATATTTTATATATCTGTCTTATCTTAAAGTTAAAAATATTGTGTTTGTATTGTATTGTAAATATAAATAAAAGAAAAAAGAAAATGATCAAATAAGAATATCTATGTATATTTTAACTAATAGCAAAGAGTCACTTAAAATTTGATATCATTATTTTTAAGATCCATATTTCAAATTCTTATAGTGATAAAGTAGCTAGGTCACAAACTTTTAACCCGTTAAGGGTTTTTGTACTGATATCATTACTTTTTAGAGGCTATTGATCAAAAAATTAAAACAAGTCCTTCCGGCTAATAGAAAGGTTAGGTTGATTTATCTTTTCTTATGAAGTTGACACCATTTTTTTCCAGATGACAGCAACAATTTATTAATGGACTTGGTGGATTTATTAATGAGGGCTATGTATATATGGAGTTTTAAGCAAATCGGTTCAAAAGTTATTGTGATAATTTTCAAGAGACCACCATTTAGAAACAAAAAGACAGTGGGACTTAGATGCCCAGTAAACTTATCAAAGATATTTGAATGATATGTTCACTGTGCAAATTTGATTCGAACTGATTTAGTATTACAAAAGTTATTGTAATAAAAAAAAATTTAAGTTGCTGCCACTTGGAAACAAAATGGTGGAGCAAGTTGCCTAGCAAACTTATTCAAGATATTTGAATCGTAAGTTCACTACCCAACTTTGACTTGAACCAGTTTAGTATTCTAAAAGTTATCGTGGTGGCACATTTTCAAGTAGCAGCCTGATTTTAAGTGGCTGCAACTTAGAAACTAAATGTTGGAGCAAGTTTCTCAGTGAGCTCATCCAAGATATTTGTGTGATAATCTCAATGTATAACTTTGAACAGATTCAGTATTTCAAAAGTTATTCTGATGATAAATTTACAAGTGGTAGCCTGATTTGAAATGGCCGTACTTAAGATATCGGTCATTTTGTTAAAAATCGCAGATAAAGTTCATTAATAAATACTTGGGTGAGATGTATGTGGTCAATGTAAACATAAAAATTCAAGCAAATACGGTCTTAACTAAGCTTTTTTCAATGAGGATTTGAAATTTTCAAGTAGCCGCCTCTTTAAAACAAAATGCAGAGCAACTTAGTTAACGAACTTATCCAAGATATTTGTAAGATAAGTTTGATGTGTAATTTAGGTTCAAGTTTGAGCATTATTTCGAAAGTACTTAAGGTAGTGGTCATTTTGTTAAAAATGGAAGATAAAATTCATTAATAAATACTTGGTTGAGACCCTTATGTGGTCAATGTAAACATCAAAATTCAAGCAAATCCGTTCTTAACTAAGCTTTTTACAATGTGGATGTAAATTTTCATGTAGCCACCACTTGAAAACAAAATGCGGAGCGACTTAGTTAACGAACTCATCCAAGATATTTGTAAAATAAGTTTGCTGTATAACTTTGGTTTAATTTTGAATGTCGAAAGTTATCGTAATAACAAAATTTCTATTATACATACAGAAAAACCCAATTTATACACCTTTTACATTTATACGAACTTTTAGTGAAGTCCTGATTCATTCCTATTCATTTGAATGAAAAATTTCTTTGTTTATAAGTCACACAATATTAACCCTTTGGCCGGAACATATTTTCATCATGCTTATCGGGAACATCGGTCTCACAGACCGCTTTTTGAAAAAAAAGGTACTGAATGTATTTAACGAAATTTTGTGGCGATAAATTATGAATTCTTGCAGCCATAAATTTACTTACTGAATCATGACGTATCATAGGGGCGTCAGGGTATATTTTATGGTGATTAGATTTAATGTCGTATTAGTACTGCGCAGTATGTAAAAATGGGAAAAAACGATAACTACTAATAAAATATACCTTTCAAAGGGCAAATAACTCCTCAAGGAAACTCCATTCAATGACTCGCTTGCGAATGAATTGGCTCTGGAAGCCTTCCTACAAATAACTCTTCTTTGCTTTGAATGACTTACTACTTAAATATATCTGACGATTGGAAAAAACTTTGAATAAATCACCGCAACAAAACTTTACCTAAAATACTTTCCATTCCAACTCGAACATCAAAAACTCGCCGAAAACCATAATTCCGTTAGAAACTCACAACTTCCCTAAAACTCGTAACTACATCCGCAACTTTCTTCATAGCACTCTAATTCTACCTAATACCAACAAAACCAATCGAACTTAAACTTTCAGAAAGAATTCTCAATTAGTGACATTTCTACGTAATGTGTCTGTTAGCGCTCAAAAATTGAGATTCCTAATATTCTAATAACATTTTACAGGTTTCCTTTCAACACTAAGGGGGCTCCGCATCCTGCTCACTGCCAACCCCCAAGGGTAGATTCCCTTGTTTGAGCGGGTCTTAAGTTGCACTTGTGCCACGCTGTGGACAATTGGCTACGGTTCAGGACTCATCCCTAAGTGTTGTTCTGAGACATGCCATCCTCTTCAAGTTGAGTGCATTTTACGTCAAAACTAGTGCTTCAGTTAGACACCCTTGGCGTCTTGGACATTTATCGCCAAACGTGCCGGTACTCTGTTCTAGGAATATTCCTCCGCAAGTCCCTGCACTAAGCCTAACCTTTAGCGGTCTCAGAGACCGATGATCCGGTATAAGGGTTAATTATGTCTTTTCCACTTTTCTAAAATTCACAAAATTTCTCGACTGATCATTACTCTACTATTCTAAATATAAATTTTGATGAGTATGTGAACTTTCATATCAATATCATGACTTTGTAGTTATTCACAATCTATTAACTAATTAAAAACAAATTGTCTGATGCTAATTTAAGCGATGATAATGTAGAATGTGAAGACGTTATTCTTAACAGTGGGCAATACCTAATCTTGGCGACAGCTATGGTTTATGTTATGGGAAGATTTATTTTCATAATTACTCATTACCAAATGTATTTTTTAAATTCCATTTTCACTTTCAAAAAATTCACAACCATTAAATTAGTACTCATGTAAAAAAAAAATGATTTTTTAAAATTTTTATATATTATTTTTGAGTTCAAAAATGCGAATTTTCACACATTGCATTTTTTTTTCATTTTTTAACCACAAAATGAAATACCAAAAATTTTAAAAAATCAATTTTTGAAAAATGAGTACTATTTTAACGATTTTGAACTTTCTGAATATGAAAATGGTGTTTTAAAAAATGCATTTGATAACGATAACTAACAATAATCTGTTTCAAAATTTATTTTAAATTTGATTTTGAATACAGGAAGCGTGCTCGACAGAAGTGCAATAACTGGAAGAAACTAAATTTAATATATAATTACTGCAATTTTTTAGCCTTTACACTTCGTAGTTGTTTCTTGATAAAACAAACAATTCATAAATCCTCTAAAACATTTACAATTAAGAAGTACAGTGATGGAAAAAAAATCCCAACACCACGAAGGAGCTGTGCTAGATAAACGAAATTTGGTAGGCGTGTTTATACATCTGAAAGATGACGTCGATTCAAATTTCGAGCTACGCGCATAAGTGTGGCGCTAGTAGCCACACTATGAACATGCAAATGAGGTTTGCTTTAAATGAGCGCTGTAAGGTTCGTGATCGTTATTTACAGTTGAGATTTGACGTAGTGGGTTAATGTTAGTCAACGATGCCTCTAAGAAGACGAAGAAGCCATTATCAACAGCTCACTGAGTTTGAACGAGGTCGTGTAGTAGGGCTACGAGAAGGTGGGTTTT
This sequence comes from Salticus scenicus, assembly GCA_963930645.1. Taxonomy (NCBI): domain Eukaryota; kingdom Metazoa; phylum Arthropoda; class Arachnida; order Araneae; family Salticidae; genus Salticus; species Salticus scenicus. Next base: position 79,796,600 of record OZ005651.1, read on the forward strand.
CTTTCCGCGATATTGCAGAAAGACTTGGCAGGAATGTATCCACTGTGCATGAGTGTTGGCAGCAGTGGTCAAGGGAAGGTACTGCCTCAAGAAGACCGGGTTCCGGGCGGCCACGTGGCACTACTGAGAGGGAAGACCGCCGTGTTCGGCGTATGGCTGTGTCTAATCGTACTGCGTCTGCAGCTGAAATTCGAGCTGCAGTTGGCACCACAGTGACACAACGAACTGTTACAAATCGGTTACTTCAAGGACAGCTCCGAGCCAGACGCCCTGTAGCGTGCATTCTACTGACTCCAAACCACTGCCGTTTGCGACGTGAGTGGTGTCAAGCTAGAGCTCATTGGAGGACGGAGTGGAGATCTGTTGTGTTTTCTGATGAAAGACGGTTCTGCCTTGGTCTCAGTGATAGCCGCGTGTTGGTTAGAAGGAGGCCAGGTGAACGCCTGCTAGCGACCTGTCTGCGGCCTAGACACACAGGGCCTACTCCTGGAGTTATGGTTTGGGGAGCAATTTCGTACGACAGCAGGAGCACTCTCGTGGTTATCCCACGCACCCTGACTGCAAATTTGTACGTCAGTCTAGTGATACAACCTGTTGTGCTGCCATTCATGAACAGCATTCAAGGGGGTGTTTTGCAACGGGATAACGCTCGCCCTCATACCGCTGTTGTAACCCAACATGCTCTACAGAGTGTCGACATGTTGCCTTGGCCTGCTAGATCACCAGATCTCTCTCCAGTCGAGCACGTATGGGACATCATTGGACGACAACTCCAGCGTCATCCACAACCAGCATTAACCGTCCCTGCATTGACCGCCCAAGTGCAACAGGCATGGAATTCCATCCCACAAACTGATATCCGACACCTGTACGACACAATGCATGCACGTTTGCATGCTTGCATTCAAAATTCTGGCGGTTACACCGGTTACTAATGTACCAACATTTCACATTTGAAATGGCTCTTCTCGCCAAAGGCTCTACCTGTGATCTTGAAACTTTAATCAATTAAATATGTTACCTAGACAAATGTATTGCTGAAATTTCATTACTGTACAATAATTTTTTCTTGGTGTTGGGATTTTTTTTTCCATCAGTGTATTTTGAAATAATTTCATAATATCCCTCCCCCCCTCCACCTTTCTTTTCTTTTTTCCTTTTTTTATTTTAACTTTTATCAAGAAATTCTAAAGAAGTTTTAAAAAGATAACTACAGACTTCAAAGCAATAAATACAATACTAGCTAAAAAATTGATGAAATACTCAATGAGCAAGGTGGAAAAAATTGGGGAAAAATCCCCCTCATGATATATTTTTGAGTGAGATTTTTCAAAATATTGCAAGATTGTCACAGTCCTACCCTCTAATGTGAACCCTGCACAACTCTACAGCAATTTATAAAATAATTAAAATTTTCATCTACAAAGAAAATAAATTTAGGATACTTCACACAATTTCCATTACGATGATTTAGGTCTATATGTTTCATAGTTTTATTACTTTTTTTAATTAGTTATTCATATTTTAATAAAGATTATAATTAGATTATATTATAAATATTGAAATTTGCAGACTCTTGATTCCCCTTCTGGCTTGCCGTATCGGCTAGAACTAAAAATCGTCAAGAGAAAGCAATATCTATAACATTTACTATTTTTTAACCTAATGGACAAAATGAATATTAATAAGAAAATTATTTATTAATTGACACGACACTGATTAGCTAAAATTTTTTTACTATAATGTTTTAATAATTTAACCAAAATGTGTTTTCATAATCTCCATGTTCCAATATCTAAACTACTCAACAAATTTGTTTGAATAATAGAAGAATTTCAACTAAATAAATAAAATTTCAGAGCAGAAGTATAACTTTAAAAATAATTTAACATTTAACAAGCATTAAAATTCAAAAAACAAAATATACAGGTTATGCAACCTAAAATTACTTTCTATTTTAACCAGAGGTCAATCTAGGTTTTTGAAAATTTCAATCTATTTGTGAATCATACAAACAATCTGTGCAAAAAGTGTAAATTTGTGAAAATTACAAATACTTTTTGAACAATTAACCAACATGTACAAAGCAATTTTGAAATACATATTAATGATATGAACAGAACAATTGTAAAACAACATAACTATAGATATAGGATGCGGGTGAATATAAACGATTTTCAAATCACTCTATAATATAATAAAACTAGTATATAACCCCGTCAAAAATGACGGAATGTGAAATCAATTAAGGTAGTGAATCAACGAAGGCTATGTCTGCTTCGCTGGTCACTATATTTAAAGGAAACTCTTTTCTATATCGCTTTATAAAAAATAAATAAATAAATAAATAAATAAATAAAAATCATGAAATTACTCAAAAGCCCGCTTTTTGTCCCCGCTGCCCATTCACACATTCTCGGGTGCCTGTCCCTATTGCCTGTGACAATAGCTTACCAGTTGGCTTCCATTTGGGTGCTTATCAGATAAAATTTAACTGGTAGACCGCTAACAGAAATAGTTGCTTTAAATTTTGGACTTGTATTCCTATTCATGTATCCTTCTACGCCACGCTGTTGTGGTTTTTGGTTTTCGTTTTGTAGGTTTGTGGTTGGTTATGGGTAAATTAAATTTCATTCCTTAGATCTATGTTTATATAAATCTGTTACTGGTTTGATGTCTTAGTATTTTATTTAATCTTAATTTCATGTTCATATTATAAAGCATGATGTATGTGGTTTTAGATAAAGCTAATATTAAAAGAATCTGTCAATGCATTCTACGAGGCTTGTCCCTCTTTTTTTGTAGCTATTACGTAAGGTGATTTTTTATTTATTTATTTATTTATTTATTGCAAGGAGTGACAGATACCAAATCAGCTACATTTCATTTTCTGACAATAAATAAATAAAGTTTACTGTTCTATTTATTTATATTTATTATCTGATTTCTCAGTTAGAGCTGTAGTATTGGTACGTACTCTGTACTTGGCCAATCTGCCGAGTATTTGGTTCACTGTACACGACCAAAATTTGACTAAGTGCTCGGTCAATACTAAGTTAGTTGCTTTGTGCCTGTGGCAGAATTCATTGTCACAGAAAAGAAATTGTCACTTGCAGAAAGATTTGCCCATAAAAACGAAAGCTATTTCTAAATTTCAGTAGAAAATATAAACTCATGTATTGTATTTAAGAATTCTTCAACAGTCTACTAATAATATTGGTCTTTATAGTTACATGTACATATTATGTGTAAATAAGAAAATATGTCAATATTGTCTTGCAGTAAAGGTTTGCACGAACAAGACTTGTCGCAGAAAGCATAAAAAATTTCTGTCATAGGGGTTATTTGTAAGATTTGCATTTAAAAAAAAATTTTTTTCTTTTTTTCCTAAACTCCTTGTAAATTTCGAATGATTTTTTTTTTTTTTTTTTTTTTTTTGGAAACTTTAATTTAAGAGAAATTCAATCATGTACCCACACCACTGTATTCATAATCATAAGGCGATACATCTGAGTTGCATTGTTTACATACGTGCCCTTGTGGTAATTTGAGAATTTTCCATTTCAGAACAGAGGCATTAAAAAAAAAAAAAAGAAAAATCTAAATAATTTATTGGCTGCATTCAGGTTGGTAAGCAAAGAGGTTGTCCGCTTGAGTAATAATAGAATTGAAAGCAGACGACTAACTCTTGTTATTAATGATGTCGATAAAAAATAGTAATTAAAAATTTATATAAAGCACTAGTACAAATCATTAACAAAATTTTATCTTAATGTAATATAAAAGTATTTCTTAACCACTTCACTGGCCATTGTTGTGTGTGTAACGCTAATTTTCCCCGAGTTCTCGGGATAGATGGTGAAGTGGGTAGTTTAAATGGATATTTTCTGGTAGTTCTCATTTTGTTTGAAGATGTAATGCATTGTGTGGAGAGATGCCTCAAAGACTAATTACAAAAGTTTGTGAAACTATGTGATCGTGAACTATTTTTACCTACATGATCAATGTTTATTTGACCTACCAACAAATCTCGCTGGTTTCGTCTCGAGAACTTGTTATCTAACTAAATTATTCGTACCTAAAGTGTATATAGTTAAATCATGCATGGTGTGGAGAGATGTCTCAAAGACTAATTACAAAAGTTTGTGAAACTATGTGATCGTGAACTTTTTTTACCTACATGATCAATGTTTATTTGACCTACCAACAAATCTCGCTGGTTTCGTCTCGAGATCTTGTTATGTAACTAAATTATTCGTACCTAAAGTGTATATAGTTAAATCATCCAAAACTGCAAGTAAAATTTGTGTAAATGTTTTCTTTACGTCACACTACCTCTTTGAGCAAATTTTCACTTAGTCGGATACTATGATACTATGTTTTGGATAGCGTGATGCAAAAGATAAATCAATTTATTGAAATAAATAATTTTACTTTATAATGCAAACTCAGTGAAAGTATAATTATTTGACAGTATATTTGAAAATTAAAAGCACTGTTTAAATGTGTAAATATACTTTATTAGACAAAACAAAAGTAATTTTAATGGAATCTAAAAACATATCTTTTAAAATAACACCGAGGCGCCACTGGAATTTTTATATAATTCCTTTTAAAACTGTTATTTTGAATTTGAAATGCGAATGAAAAAGCATCAGTGAGTGTATTTTATATATCTGTCTGATCTTGAAGTTAAAAATATTACGTTTGCATTATAAATATAAATAAAAGATAAAATTAAATGATCAAATAAGAAAATCTATGTATACTTTAACTAATTGCAAAGCGTCACTTAAAATTTGATATCATTATTTTTAAGACTCATATTTCAAATTCTTATAGCCATGAAGTAGCGGCGTCACAAACTTTTAAGCCGTTAAGGGTTTTTTGAACTGATACATTTACGAAGATTGTCTCTTGGATAAAATAAAAAGTCTATTGGAATCGGAGTTCTCGGTTAATGAAAAATATCGGACATAAAAATATTACAGTTTACTTCTATTACACAACAATTTCGTGGTACCCCCTCTGTCTGGTTGTTAGAATTATCATATAAAATACACATTTTCTTAATTTTTTACCATTTCCATTGCACTGCATTTCCTATTTCCTATTGGTTAATTCCTCAATAAAAATCACAATTCTATTGGTTTTTATTTTGGCACTGGAATTCGCTTCTCTGTTATATTTAGGCGCAATAATCCGTCTTGCTATACTGCACTGATGACGATAGGCGGCTGCCGAAATTGCAGTACACTTATTTGTTTATTATATTTATTTTGGCATTTTTTACATTGAATTAAATTCACTTTATCTATGTACGTCAAGTTTTTATAAAATATTATACATTCCTTTCAAGTCGGCTACAACTCACTTCTATTTCCCTGCATAAAATTTTCAACAGTACTAGACCAATTTGATTCTCTTTATTGTTTCCCACAGCATTTTGCAACGGCTATTTTCTTTTTTTCATCTTTTGTTTTTGTATTAATATTATGAGTATAAAAAATAAATTAATATGCAAACAAATTGCATAGCCATGTTTGATGGAAGTAAAAAAAAAAGAAGTCACAGTCTATAAACCTGCTATTTCTAATTATAAACATGTGTGTGTGCGTGTGTGTGTGTGCGCGCGCGTGTGTGTGTGCGTCTATGTATAATGAAGTGGTGGTGTTAGGATTAAAGCCTACACGTGGGGCCTAGATTTAGATGGAATTACCCCCGGGGAAGTCTTTTTAAAGGGTTCTAACCCGCATTCACACAAGTTTCGGGAAAAACAACGTAAAATTTTAAACGACTATGTTGACGAACGTGATCTGGGTTCGAACCAAGCACCTCCTGTTAACCAGTTTGTAGAATAGAACCATTGGTGACCCATGGGTCTATAATTAAGACTTCAGAGAGTAAATGCGATTTTTTTTTCTCGTAAATTTTATGTAAAAATCTTACATTGTTCTGATGTAGGAATGTAACAAACACATTAATCAATTAAGTAATTTCTAGTGATATGTGCTAAAAATAAGTAGTATATGTTTTTATTTTATTTTATTTATTTTTTATGAAGCTGTTTAGTGATTAAATAAAAATGAAATAATTGTTAATTTTTCTTTTTCAGTAATTTAGAAATACAAAATAATTTTCATATATAAACGAGTTTATTTATAAAGATTCTTTCTGAGCGGTGAAAACTAACAACGAAAGTATGAATCAGTAAAATTCCTTTTGAAACCAAACCAAGCTTAATTTAAAAAGCACAGTCAAAAACATTGGGCGAGTGCAAATATGGTGCAACAACCCCCAGGGTGCAAGATATGACCCTAGAAGTTTTAGCTGTTTCAATGAAAACCAACAAAACAGAATCAAATAGCGAGAAAGTGTATTGCAGTGGTAGAGTGTTGGGCTAGAGTAAAAAATGAAGTGCGTTTGAGTCACGGCACGATCTTTTTTTTTTTTTTTTCTTTCTTTCTAAGGGAAATTTTTTTTTGAAATCTTTAATTAAATTAAATTATTTGTTTAAGAGAAAATATTTTAAAACATAAGTTACTTGAAGATATCTTTAATTCAAAATTTGATTTATTTACCTTTTTTGTCTTGACTAGACATCTTTCGCTGGTGGGCCCGTTGTGTCTTCAAGTGTAGTGTTGTCCTGAGTCTCTTCATTCCCTTTATAGCTCGATCTGAGCATATTTTGCCGTTTGGCATCTATTAACGTCGGAACATGGTCATTATGCATGCTATATGATTGGTCAGTACCTCCATGGTTTCTCTTTTTAGCGCGCAATTTTTATTATAGTAATTTGCTAGATTTTTAGTATGATTAAAATATATTATAATATCTCCTTTCTAGTTAGTTTTGGGTAGTATTGTTGATATTTTATTAATTTTGAAACAATTTTGATGCTCTTTTATACTCTTTTTAATTTTTCTTTTGTCATCCCTATAATATACGCCTATATTATTGTCTGATTTAGTATATTTTAATTTGATTGATTGCCCAATACCTCCACGGCTTCTCTTTTTAGCGCGTAATTTTTATTATGGTAATTTACTAGTTTTTTAGTACGGCTAAAACCTATTATAATATCTTCTTTCTGGTTAGTTTTGGTTATTGCAGTTGTTATTTTATTAAATATTGTTAAAGTTACTTTTATTGGGGATTCTGCTTCTTGCCTTCGTAGTGAGAGGACGTGTGCTTTCCCTGCTTCTGTTGTGAGCGGTCTTTTCATCTGTGTGCAGCGGGCAGTACCAATTACCGGGCTGCGCTTTTCTCTGCTGTTTGTGCAGAGGGTAGCTATTTGCATTTCGCTGGTCGGGACTTTTTTTAAAGCTAGAATAGTATATCCGGGCGCAACAGTGGTTTCCCTCGGGAAGATGTCGGTGATGTTGGATAATATGGATACTTTGGACGGCGCTTCTAATAGCGGCATCGTCACGGATCAAGAACGGCTTACGGAACTCCATACAAAGATCAAGAATCTTCGCGCTACCTATTGCGAGCTGGATTGCAGATTAGATAAATTGAGAGCCAAGAAGGAGAGGACGGAGGAAGAAGAGAGAGAAGTCAACGGTGGTATCTTGAGCCATTCATAAAGAAATGAAGGATATCTGTGAGGTAATTGGATTTTTTATGTTCGATGACTCACCTCCATCCGTGCTTGTCGGGGTTGTTCCGGCACAGACTCAGGAGAACTCGTCCGGCGAGGTGGCGTCATCTGGTGCCGCGGGCGGACGATACTCAAAATCATCGCGAAAACAAGAGGCCTCCTGAGTTTGAGGTTGAACCAACCGAGACCTAAGAATACACGGTCGTTACCAAACGTAGGGCCAAAAGAAAAGTTAATGTAGACAATGAGGAATTTGCACACATGGGGGATTTGAACAAAATCCTATTTTTCTGATCGTTTTTGGCCCATAAATTTCAAAAAGTTTATTAAAATGCAAAAAAAGTTCTCATTAATTTAAAAAATAACTTTAAAATTAACCAAAAATCACGTGACTTCAAAACGCTGCCTGACGTCACACTTTATAATGCTTCAATGTTTACATTTTGTTCGCCTGGTTAGTAAGCAGCAATTCGTTTTAACTTTCGTAATTATCAATTGTTTATGTGATTTCTGAGCATTTCTTTTTCATTTTATAATCATTTAATATCATTATCACAATTTTCCATTATCATTATTTTCAATTGTTTTTTTTTCATGGCGGTTGTCCAATGTTTTCGTTTAATAGGATCCTGTGGAACGCTAAAGAATAACTTTTGAGAAGCTTTAGCCGTTGTATTAGTGCAAAATGGTACAATACAATATTTATACTACGTTTTTTAATATCCGTCATTATTATAACATACAAAACCTATTTCACTGATTCAAGATGCAAAGCAAAGCACGGAATCGAATGTAAACAACGACTATTTCCGTTTGTTGTCATAAAGAGTGACGTCACGATATATTATACTGCGTTTTCTCGATAGAGTAAATAGTGCGATGTTAAAATTGTTATAAATCAGTCATTAGATTTCAAATAAAGAAAATGTATGTATTTATTTTCTTACCTTTTCATTTTCTATTATATAAGAATAAAATCAGAAAACGTGCAAATTGTCTATCCTCAGGACGTCCCCCCTTCAAATATGGAGGCTGAGTCGAGTCAAAACGCGCGTAAGGTTAGGAAAATTCAACTCCCCTTTTTTTCATCCTGAGGTTTTTCTGGTTAATTTCAAAACTATTGATAGTAATCTTAAAAGTAAAACTTTTGGCAAATTCCTTAAAATTACTGCTTCTGACGAGGATTGTTTTAGTCAAATTCAAAAACACTTAATGGATGCGAAAGTTCAATTCAAGACCTTCATCTTGGATTCTGAAAAACCTCTGAAGGTAGTTATTAGAGGCCTTCCCATAAATACTTCTGTGGATGGAATTAAAAACGCACTCTATCACCGTTATGATATTGACAACGCCACTGTTGTTCAATTATACAGAGGGTCAGTTTCGAAAAACATTACATGCCATTATTCCAAATTTTTATTCCTAAGTCCAACATTTAGGACAACATCTTTAAAATTACTGAACTTATGGGGATGTAAGTCAGCATCGAAGAGTATCGTGGTAGGAAAGGCCCCACACAGTGCTTCAACTATAAGGGATTTTTTCATTCTTCTGCAGCCTGCGCCCTGACCCTGAAATGCGTTAAATGTGCCTGGGATCACAGGTCAAAGGACTGCACAAAAGAATTCGGAACGCCCTGCAGTTGTGTACGCTATGGAGGGGAGCATCCCGCGAATTATCGGAGCTGTCCAGAGTTCTCTAAGTCCGCCCCTCCCTAAAAATCAAGCTGCTTGTGCAAACTTCTTGAAAAAATGATTAATAACCGGCTTGTATATGTACTAGAAAAGAATAATTTCATCTCTCCATGGCAAAGTGGATTTCGAAAAGGTCGTTCGACAATTGACAATATTCTTCTGCTTGAAACCAATATACGCAATTCCATTGTTAGACGTTGTCATCTAGTGTCAGTTTTTTTCGACATTGAAAAAGCATATGACAAAACCTGGCGTTATGGTGTTTTAAGAGACCTTTTTAATCTGGACTTTAGAGGAAATCTGCCTATTTTTATTCAAAATTTTTTAAATGTCAGACGCTTCCGTGTACGAATTGGATCAATTTTTTCAAATTTTTACTTTCAGGAGGAAGGTGTACCTCAGGGCAGTGTCTTGAGTGTCACACTCTTCTCATTAAAAATAAATGATATTCTTAAACAGTTGCCACCTAATGTACAGGGCAGTTTGTATGTTGACGACCTGCAAATTTCTTGCAAGGGTTATGACATGCGCTTTATTGAACGTCAGCTGCAGCTTGCAATCAACCGCATTACAAATTGGACAAAAATTAATGGCTTTACTATTTCAAATGACAAAACACAATGTGTGCATTTTTGTCGTAAGCGGGGTCTTCATCCTGACCCAGAGATTTATATGAACGGTAATCTTATTTTTGTTGTTGACACTGCTCGTTTTTTGGATGTTATCTTTGACAAAAAGCTTACTTTTATTCCACACATTTCACAATTACGGACAAAATGTGATAAAACATTAAATATTTTAAAAGTTCTTTCAAACACTTCCTGGGGTGCTGATCGTACATCTCTCCTGAAAATTTACCGTGCTCTTATACGCTCCAAGTTAGATTATGCATGTCAGGTTTATGGCTCTACTTGCACATCTTATCTGAAAAAACTTGACACGGTGCACAATTCTGCTCTGCGAATTTGCTCCGGTGCTTTCCGTACCTCTCCTGTTAACAGTTTATATGTTGACTGTGTGGAACCTTCCCTCACTAACATCAGACAAAAGCTCTCCTTGGAGTTGTATTATCGCATACTTGCTCATTCTCATCACCCACTCCAACCTCATATTGGCAGCACAGATCATTCTCTTTTTCAGAATCGCCCTTCTTGCATCCCACCATTTGGACTGAGAGTAAAAAACATTATTTCTTGTACATCACTCAGTGACATTCATGTTCGCTCTCGTTCTTTTTCATATATGACTCCCTGGAACTCCAAGACTGTCACTCTCATACACCTGTTCAATGGTTTCGACAAATCCAGTACTGATGCAACCATTTTTCAGACACTTTTCTCATCGGCACACATACAATGACTATATTGATATTTATACAGATGGGTAAAAAGTGAGTGGACTTGTTGGCTGTGGTGTCGTTCTGGATAACACTGTTGTTAGGTATCGCCTCCCTAGTACATTTTCCATTTTTTCTGCAGAGTTCATTGCTGTTGAGGCTTCTCTCAAACTCATTTCATCCCATAGTCATAGAAAATTCATCATCTATACTGACTCAAAGAGTGTCTTGGATTCCTTGACTTCTAGCTCTTGCTCTACCTCTTTTACTTCAGTTTTAAAAATTCATAACGAACTTCTTAGAAAGGGATACAAAATTTTATTTTGCTGGGTTCCTTCTCACGTTGGCATTAAAGGTAATGAAGCTGCAGATAGAGCTGCAAAGCAGGGATTGACTCCTCTTGAATGTCCAATTCCATATGAAGATATAAAACTTGCACTAAGAAGTTCTTTAAGAAATATCTGGCAACGAGAGTGGGAATGTGAAATTAATAATAAATTACAGGGGATTAAATCAAACATTGAAATATGGCCTACATTAACTCCACGAAAGCATGATGTTATTATTACTAGACTTAGAATTGGGCATTCACGATTTACACACCGGCATTTACTCCTAGGGGAAAGTGAACCTTCTTGTCCCAAATGCCACTTTAGTCAGCTTACCATTCGCCATCTCCTCACCGACTGTCCTTGTCTCCGTCATCTTTATCGGCAGTTTTTTAAATCATCCTCACCAAATTTGACAAGCCTTCTCGGTAGCAATCCTCATTCGGAACTGATAAATTTTTTAAAACATTCGGGTATTTATAGTGAAATTTGATTTTACTCTATTTTTTATCTTGTGCTGTTTTGTTTTAATTGTTATGTAACTGCATTAATTTTTTAAAGTATCTTTTTTCTTGACTTTGTGGATGGGGGTAGTTCCCCATCCATGTGCTTATCTTTGGATTTTTTTTTAACATCTCTGTTTGGCGCAGTATGTCCTTCTTGGGACCTTGCGCCATAAAAAGACACCAACCCTAAAAATCAAAAGAAAAAGAGCAATGTTAATAAATATCCGACCGATAGAGTCGAGAATACGAGGGTTGCTATTTATATTTCTGGCCTAGTAATGAAAAAACAAATATGTAGGATCGAAATTGGTTTTACTGTTTTTCAAAATATTCTCCATGATGATCAATACACTTTTGCATGCGTTTGAACCAATTTTCAAAGCACTTTTTCCAGTCCGATTGAGGTAACTCCAAAACATGCGTTTTGAATGCATCAACCGCTTCTTCGGGGGTCGAAAATCGTTGTCCACGTAATTTATTTTTGATGTGTGGGAATAAGAAGAAGTCACTGGGTGCCAAATCAGGGCTGTACGGCGGATGAGCCATCAGTTCGATCTTTCGCTCAGTCAGAAATGCATTTGTTTAAGTCGATGTGTGAGAGCTCGCATTGTCATGATGAAGAATGATTCGCCTGTTCTTCTGCTTTTTTCGAATTTCTCCGATGACTTCTGGCAAACAAATGGTCGTGTACCATTCAGAATTGACCGTCCTGCGTTGCTCTAACGCCACTGTTGCCACATGACCGTTAATGCCGAAGAAACAGGCAATCATTTGTTTCGATGTGCTTCTTCCTCGAACAACTTTTGTTGGTTTTGCCTCGCCTTGGAAGACCCATACAGTTGATTGCTGTTTTGTTTCCGGCTCATATGCATAGATCCATGATTCGTCACCTGTGTAGATGTTATACACAGCCTTTGATGTACCTTGAACGTATTTTTCCAACATTTCCTTGCACCAATCGACACGAGCCTTTTTTTGAGCGTTTGTCAGATTATGCGGGATCCAACGCGAACAAATTTTTTTTACGCTCAAATGTTCATGCAATATTTTATTGATGCTAGTCATACTAATGTCCAAAGACGCCTCAATCTCACGGTATGTCACATGACGATCTTGCTTTATCAGTTCACGCACAACATCGATCTTTTCTGGCACAACAACGGATTTTGGACGACCTGCACGGGATTCGTCCTGGATCGAACATCGACCACGATTAAATTCGTTATACCAATTTTTTACAGTGCTGTAGGATGGCGCTTTATCGCTGTATAAAGAATTAAGTTCATCGAAGCACTCTTGTCTTGACAATCCACGTCGAAAGTTATGAAAAATAATCGCACGAAAATTTTCACGATTCAATTCCATTTTTTGAAAGAGAAGAACTTTTCAATTTACTGTCAACAACACAAATAAAGCTATAATGGTAAATCGTCTGCTGAATTTACGTTTAAAAATATCAAACTTTCGATTAAAATCGTCTGCGGTCGCCTAGCAACACTTACTGTTGCCAAGGCCAGAAATATAAATAGCAACCCTCGTAGAACATTCACATCCAGGAAGGTTGATCCAGCCCAAACTTTTTCGGGCGTTGCCCAAGGACGTAGCGAGGCTGTTACCCTCCCCCCTGCCAAAATTAAACCTCAAAATTCGTCGGTCCCTGGCAAGGATGCTAATTCGGCCACCGACTTCATTCATATGCTATTAGCATTCCAAAATCAATTTGACCCTGACTTGTTTTTTTTTACCATTCACGAATGCTCTTCCGGCACTCCGTTCTGCATTCAAACCCGCAGTTTGTCTTAAATGATCCCCCCCCCCCAATGTAAATTCTTTTTCGGCTGTCCATGTTCCCGTCTTTTAGAACTTGAATTCTTTCACAATTGGTATTTGGAGTGCCAATGGACTTCTGGATAAAGCGCACGACTTTAGGGACTTCGTTACTCGTAATAATTTAGATTTAATTTTGGTCTTTGAGATCCATTTTTACCAGGGACAACCTGTTCATGTTGCTAACTATGAGATTTTCAATGTTAACACGGCTCAGCTTGTTAAAATTGCTGGTGGCACTACTATTTATGTTAAAAATGGTTTTAATGCTTCTCTCGTTAAAATTCCCAATGTAAATTGCATCGAAACAACGCCTATTGTTCTGAACTTTCCCCTTATTTCAAATTTGTTAGTTTCATCTATTTATATTCAAAGTTCTAGGCAAAGTTCTAGGCACCTGCTAGAGCAAGATCTTACCCATCACACTAATTCTTTTCCAAATTTTATTCTTGTGGGTGATTTTAATTCAACTCATACTTCTTGGAACTGTCCTCGGTATAACTATTCTGGTTTTAGGTTAAGAATGTGGATGGATCAAAATTTCGCGCAAATTCAAGCGCCCCCTGAACCCACCCCTTCGTGAGACCTGAAAATATTTTAGATTTTGCTATCACCCGCAATTTTCCGTTTGCCTACAGCATTCAAACGCTGAATGATCTGGACTCTGATCACCTACCTTTTGTCTTGAGGTAATATGTGGGGTCATACGATCTGGATCCGAGAACGGCTCTATCTACAATGTGGAGTCAGTTCGCTGATATTCTGTCGGAACGTGAGATTCCATCCCTCATTCCAGATTCCAAAGTGGAAGTCTAGCAAGCGGTAGTCATGCTTGGAGACTCACTCTGAGAGGCCTACATGAAAAACTCGGAACCTCGGAAAAGATCGAGCGACCACTACAGATTGCCGGATAACATCAAAGGATCAGGGATCGAAATCATGCTCGCAGGCAATGGCAGGTTCATAGGAACCCCTATTTCAGGAATACGTTAAACAGGCTTATTCATAGTGTTAGAGCTGCAATTAAGGAGTTCAGTAAAACACGTTTTAACAATTTTGTCGAGTCCCTCTAGACCGAAGACAACACAATTTGGAGGGCTGCCTCCCGTATTCGTAGGACACGAACACACATTCTCACCATTATTAGCCCTAACAGCATGGCTTATAGTAACACGAAAAAGGCTGAAGCAATTGCTGAAAGTCTTAGAAGTCAGTTTTCGCCTCGTTTGGACATTGTTAACCCATTCATCGAGTATATGTTTGACTACAGGGTTCAAAATTTATTACTCACTGACACACTTAACACTCTCCAACCTGCTTTACCCTCTGAGGTTCAGGAATATATTTCGGGCTTGAAAAAACACAGGGCACCCGGTGAGGACTAAATCTCTAATAATATGCTAATTAATCTACCTCTTAATTTTATCTGTTACATTACTCTGATTATCAATTGCATATTAAATCTCAATATTTTTCCCGATTGCTGGAAGAGAGCTATCGTTGTCCCCCTACCGAAGGGGGGGGGGGGGGAGACAGGTTATTCACTCTCCTTCTAGTTATCGCCTTATCTCACTGCTCTCTTATTTCTCGAAAGTTTACGAATATATTCTCGTCCGCCGACTGAATGAATTCCTTGACTCTCATCACAAGATTATACCCGAGCAATTCTGGTTTAGGACTCGTCATTCAACACAACAGCAGTTGTGGAGAGTGACCGAATTCATTCACGAGGGATACCAAATCCGCGGTGTGGCGAGAATTATATTTCTCGACGTGCAAAAGGCCTTTGATAAGGTCTGGCACGCCGGCCTTCTCTTAAAAATGGCTGAGTTGGGTATTCTTGACCAGCTAATTAAAATCTTTGCTGACTACATCTCTAACAGGTCCTTCGTGGTGAAAGTAGGAAATTCCCTCTCTAGCCCAAAACCTGTACTTAAGCTCTGTTCTTCAAGGTTCTCTCACCGGGCCCCGTCTTTTTAACATCTACATCAATGACGTTCCACGCAAGACCGACACCAACTTGGCACTTTTTGCTGATGACACTGCTATTATGTACAGACACCCACAACCATACACTGTGTTTGAAAAACTCCAAGATTACCTTGATTAGTATGCTAATTGGTTTAACCAAGTGGAAAATTAAAGTTCGCCATTTTCTTCACCAACAAGTCCTATTCCCCCAATATTAACTTTTTTCTCAATATTGATATTATTCCCTGGGAAACTTCATATAAATATCTAGGATTTCCCCTAGATTCTAAATTATCGTGGCACAAGCTCATTTCGGAAACTCTGAATAAAGCTCATCGTGCCACCGCCCCCCTCTTTCCTCTTTTGACTTGGAATAACCATCTGTCAGTTAAAAATAAATTGTTACTGTACAAGTCCATGATCCGAACCATCTTGGCCTACGGGTTTGTGGTGTTCGGGTCTGCCTCAATGTCTGCGCTTGAAAAAATTCAAATATTCCAAAACAAGCATTTGCGTAGGTGTATTCGAGCCCATCCCTACGTTCGCAATGATGTCATTCATAAAAACCTGAAAATTCGGCCAATCTATTCTGAAATTAAGAAACTTACGTTGAAGTTTCACAGGTCTATCCCAAAAGTCCAGAATCCTGTGTTAAACTCCATCGAGAGGTACGATCCTACAAGAGGAAGGGGCAGGAAACGCCCACTCGCCATCCTCTACAGGCAGGACGGGTTCATCCCGGTCGCTAAGCGTAAAAGGCGAGTTCCTTCTGGTGTTACATAACACAAAATTCTCGCTCTAAATTTATTTTTCCCGTTTATCGAACAATTTATTCATCTACTTTTGGCTATCCCCATGACATCTGCAACTTACTGTGTCGTTTCTTACAGTCGCGTATGGTCAACCTTCCACCAGTTACCTCACATGTAGGGTTTAAAATTTTTAACTTGTAAATAAATATACTGTAAATAATCTGTAAATATAAATTTTATTGTAAATAGTCTTAATTTAACTGTTAAATTGTAATGCAATATTGTATTCTTATCTCTGACTGCTTAACAGTGTTGTTAGGCTAAATTCTAATTTAAATTCTATTTTAATTGTTGTATTTCTGACTGCTTAATAGTCTTGTTAGGCTTTATTCCAAATTTATTTTATTTTTATTATTTTTATTCTGACTGCTTAACAGTTTTGTTAAGCTATCCTAGTTTATTTTATAAAAAAAAAAAAAAAAAAAAAAAAAAAAATGCATGCTTAGTGCTAGGATTTTCTCCTCCTGCTCGTTTTCCACATGTAAAACCACAGCTTCCAGATCGGCACTGCTCTGTTTTTCTCTTCTATCAAGCATCAAATCATCAAGTCTGAGTTCCGTGGAAACTCACTCTGTTCATGGTCCCGATCACCTAGATCATGCAAGTCCAGGTCATGTTTTTCTTCTCTTCTCAGGTGAAGGTAAGCGACGGTCTCGACCGTCGTAGGTATTCCCAGAAGCCCCGTGATGATGATGATGATGATGATTTTATTAAATTGGGTATTATTTTGATATTCCTTTACTCTCTTTTCTAATATTTCTTTTTGTCATATATACGCCTGTATTATTGTCTGATTTGGTATACTTAATCTGATTATCAAATTATTCGTACAAATCAATAACGAAAATTTATCTAAATGTCATACAAATTCATTTCCCCTTAAATTATTCATTTATTTTAATTTAAATAGTTAAGACACTTTTGAATTTTAAATAAAAAAATTTCAAAATTCGACCGATGCAAGCTACGAACTTAGCACCTTCCTTACTAAAGCTTAGCACTGTACCATTGCGTCACGCTTTGTTACCATCCGCATCTGTTTCGTTGATTTTGATAGAAACAGCTAAAACTTTTAAAGTCACTATCTTGCACTTGCAATTTGTACTTTACACTATGTTTTAGATTTAGATTATACTCTTAATTTACGCTTGGTTTAGTTTCAATAGGAATTTTACTAATTCATACTTCCATTGTAAGTGGTACTGCCATTTTCATATTTATTTTAATAATTAAGGGTACAATCTCTATTAAAAAGAAAAAAAATCTGGAGTGACTCCACTCGACTTTCCGAACATTGAGTAACTAACAGTTTTGTAAATAAAATAAAGAAAGAGGAGTTGCTAAACAAACAAAAAAGAGAAAACCATAACAGAGTGTTTGAGTATTTTTCTCTATATATCACACGAGGTTTTATTTAACGCTACTGAACTTTGAGGCCTTAGATCATAATGATAAAGAATTTTTCGTTGTGTCCCTGTAAAAATCTATAAATGCTAGATTCACCAAAATGCTTATAGTTAGTGCAACAGTGACTTATAATGTTCATACAAATTTTCAGCTCAATTGAGTAAGGCGTTTAGATGCTATCGCTGGTCTCATAGGACATAAAGATAAAGAATTTTTCTTTGTGTCCCTGTAAAAAAACTGTAAGTGCTAGATTCACCAAAATCTATACAGTTGGTTCAAATGTGACCTATAACATGTGTACAAATTCTTTGCTGAGATTAATAAGGCGTTTAGACGCTATCACACTTTTAAAAATTTGGCAAAGAATTTTTCTTTGTGTCCCTGTAAAAAAACTATAAGTGCTAGATTCTCCAAAATCTATACAGATTGTGTATCTGTGACCTATAATATGTGTATAAAGTTTTTGCTCAATTGAATAAGGCGTTTAGATGCTATCGCACTTTTAAGATTTTGGTCCCTTGGCCATAATGATAAAGAATTTTTCTTTGTGTCCCTGTAAAAAAACTATAAGTGCTAGATTCACCAAAATCTATAGGGTTCGTACTATGGTGACTTACAATATACGTACCAACTTTCAGCTTATTCGAACAAAGCGTTTAGACGCTAGCGTGTTCACTCACAGACATACACACATACATACACACATACATACACACACACATACATACATCATCGTAAAAATAGTGAAAACGAACTCGTTGAACCTCGAAACGTATAGAAACATCAAAATCTCGAATTCGGATTTTTGACATGATTACAATACTTTCCTCACTATAGTGTTCGGAAAGTAAAAAAAAGGGGGGGGGGGAGGAGGTTATGATAAATGCGAGTGAAGATATTGCAATTAGTTTGGAAATGTATATCGGTAATTCATTTCAACTATTTTCTCGAATAAACTCTTTATATGCTTTATTCTAGACTTATAAGATTTATTTACTAAAAATCTGGAGTGACTCCACTCGACTTTCCGAACATTGAGTAACTAACAGTTTTGTAGATAAAATAAAGAAAGAGGAGTTGCTAAACAAACAAAAAAGAGAAAACCATAACAGAGTGTTTGAGTATTTTTCTCCATATATCACACGAGGTTCTATTTAACGCTGCTGAACTTTGAGCCCTTAGATCATAAGGATAAAGAATTTTTCGTTGTGTCCCTGTAAAAATCTATAAATGCTAGATTCACCAAAATGCTTATAGTTAGTGCAACAGTGATTTATAATATTCATACAAATTTTCAGCTCAATTGAATAAGGCGTTTAGATGCTATCGCTGGTCTCATAGGCCATAAAGATAAAGAATTTTTCTTTGTCTCCCTGTAAAAAAAACTGTAAGTGCTAGATTCACCAAAATCTATACAGATTGAGTATCTGTGACCTATAATATGTGTATAAAGTTTTTGGTCAATTGAATAAGGCGTTTAGATACTATCGCACTTTTAAAAATTTGGCAAAGAATTTTTCTTTGTGTCCCTGTAAAAAAACTATAAGTGCTAGATTCTCCAAAATCTATACAGATTGAGTATCTGTGACCTATAATATGTGTATAAAGTTTTTGCTCAATTGAATAAGGCGTTTAGATGCTATCGCACTTTTAAGATTTTGGTCCCTTGTCCATAATGATAAAGAATTTTTCTTTGTGTCCCTGTAAAAAAACTATAAGTGCTAGATTCACCAAAATCTATAGGGTTCGTACTATGGTGACTTACAATATACGTACCAACTTTCAGCTTATTCGAACAAAGTGTTTAGACGCTAGCGTGTTCACTCACATACATACACACATACATACACACATACATACACACATACATACACACACACATACATACATCATCGTAAAAATAGTGAAAACGGACTCGTTGGACCTCGAAACGTATAGAAACATCAAAATCTCGAATTCGGATTTTTGACATGATTACAATACTTTCCTCACTATAGTGTTCGGAAAGTAAAAATTACAAAGCTTTTTTAGTAAATTGGATGATTGTATTAAAAAAAAAAAAAGTTATATCTATTTTTAAGTTTATTAAAAAGCGTATTTAGTGAAAATCGTAAGATACCCCCATTATTTTAATTTATTCATTCAGTTTTAGCGACAGAAAAGCTATTGTTTCAAGTCGCACAGAACGTTGACGTTAGATTCATGATTACCTGATTATTAAAAGAAGACGGGGGAGGGGAGTTACAAAACTTACAAATATATCATGGATTCACAACTTTTTTTTTTTTTTTTTTAATTCTTCTTCATTTGGAGACGCACATGATTATATCAGAAACTAAAAAATTCTTTGGAATAAAAATTTTAGGAATTTTTTTATTTTTAATATAACAATAACAATAATTTAAATTAATTCTATGAATTTTTAATTTAGCAGCAGGAAAAAAAAATTAAATTATAATGCAGATGTCAAAGACCAACCCTAAATATCTTTTATTAATTAAAAAAAAAAAAAAAAACTTATAACAACCCTAATAAGTTTCAACCTTAAATATCTTTTATAATTACAAGAAAAAAATAAAACCTTTTTGTAAAAAAATAGAACCGACTCCAAAAAGCAACTACTATTCAAACAACTAAAAAAAAAATTGGTATGAAATGACTCTGTAAATTGCGCCTAAAAGTATAAAATAATTTCCTTCGCCAAACAACCTATAACAGTACAATTAATCATAACTTTTGAAGTCGGCGCAAAATTAAATTAGTTTTTTAAGGTTTGTTTTTAGATCGATAGCAACAAATGCTGTTGTCTCGAATGATCCATTTTCATGTTTCCTTTATTATTTTAACACTGTATACAATTAGTTCATTAGTAGCATTTACATAGAACAGTGAAAATTCTTCACAAAGCTGTATTTATATTTCTACGAAGTTAAGAGTTTCCTTTGCAAATTTGGTATAACTTTGATAAATATCATCCTTTGTGGCATTTGGATTTGGCGATCAAAACATAATGCAAAAATATACACGCAAGATGTATATTTTCATAATATATATTGTACGAAGTATTGTTTCATATTCTTGATTACTCTCTTAATATACCTTATCAAAATAATCATGATATCATAAAAAAATTAAATATGTTTGCCAGATAATTTTGCGATTTTTCTTTTACCAAGGACGTCAGATACCAGTATCTTCGGCAACTTTTGCTCCTTACGAAATCTTATTTGTTTTCTTGAATCAAAGTAGTTTTCGCTGCGTTTTGCAGGTGACAATGTGAGATGTGTATTTTGAATAGGATTTGCTTTTTGTATTGAATAAAGGTATCGATTTTTATTTAATTTTGCGCCGACTTCAAAAGTTATGATTAATTGTAATGTTATAGGTTGTTTGGCGAAGGAAATTATTTTATACTTTTAGGCGCAATTTACAGTTTCATTTCATACCAATTTTTTTTTTTTTTTTTAGTTGTTTGAATAGTAGTTGCTTTTTGGAGTCGGTTCTATTTTTTTTACAAAAAGATTTTATTTTTATCTTTCCGGTGAAAACTTATTCATATACCAGAACATCAGAAGACGTCAGTTTCACAAATCACAACTTCTAAGAAAAGTGACATAACTCAAAAGATGGTTTAATGCACTGAAAAATACATGAAATGCACCCAATGTGAACAAAAAAGTTACATCTCCATCTAGAAAGTTATTCACTCGAGAGACAGTTGTTCCAGTTTTATTCTAGTCAAGTTATTTTTAAGTTGATTTTTCTCAAATGTTGATTTTTAAGTTATGTCACTTTTCTTGCCTTTATCGGATACGATCCAAAAACTATCTATTGAATGAACATACGTTAAATAAAAAAGTCTTTAGAAATGTAAAGAACGAATACGCTGTATTCGTAACCAAAAATTCTGTTAGGCATGTATATTGAACTTTACACTGAATACGTGTCACCCGCTGCGCTGGAAATTGTGCAGCGTAAAGTTCAAACAAAGAACAAAATATGCATTGCAGCTAACGGACAGCAGTTTCAACATCAATATTTAGTACATACTGCTTTTACCAGTGTAGCTGCATGTGTTCAGCAGTTAGAGTGAGAACAGACTTTTATGAGTATCCTGTAATTTGTTTATATCTCAATGCAATCATAATGAAACCTATTTCAGGCCAAGATCATTACGACAACAAAAAAAGTATTAAAATTAAATCATCTCTTACGAAGTTATAAGCTAACAAATTTCAAACAACAACAATGAGAAACATGGTTTGTATTGAAAACCTCTTCCTTTATGAAGTCGGTTTAATTCGTCTATGCGTTAATCGATGTGACCGCTTAAAATAACC
This sequence comes from Salticus scenicus, assembly GCA_963930645.1. Taxonomy (NCBI): domain Eukaryota; kingdom Metazoa; phylum Arthropoda; class Arachnida; order Araneae; family Salticidae; genus Salticus; species Salticus scenicus. Next base: position 79,818,426 of record OZ005651.1, read on the forward strand.
ATACTTTGAATTTTACATAGCATAAATGTCTCCCGCTACGCTACAACATATGCAATGTCGTTCAAGTGTGCAGAAAACAGGAAATTGTGAACAAACAAATGCACGTTTTAAGCGTTCTGTTTTTAGTATTAATGTCTAAACTATCTTTTCGTACTAAATCGATGATGCTCTGCAATTTTATAATTTACCTTTTCCCCCTGTCTTGAACGGTTTCCGAGATAGGAACGCTAACTCCACTGTTTTCCACCAGGCGACGATGTAAGCGGTTGAATCGCGCAGCACATGTCTATATTACTATACTTACATACCATTTTTATGACTATAGCTGCAGCTGTTCAGCAGTTAAAAGAGTCGGGACTGACTTTATTGGGCACCCTGTAGTTTCTTTTGATCGTAAAGATATTACAATGGGACCTATTTCAGACCAAGACCTTTACAATAAAACAAAATTATCAAAATCGGATTATCCGTTCAGAAGTTATCAGCCAACAAACAAAAACAAAAAAACATACGCTTTGAATTGAGAACCCCCTCCTTTTTGAAGTCGGTTAATTAGAGCATCTCTTACGAAGTTATAAGCTTACAAGCACCAACAACAACACATAGCTCGAATTAAGAACACCCTCCTTTCTGAAGTTGGTTGAAAACGACTTTGCGCTAATCGATGTGACCGCTTACAGTAACAGTACTTTGAACCTCAGAGTATATCCGCTATGCAGCAAAGTGTGCAACGTATTTCAAGTGTGCACAATGTAGGAAACTGCGGACAAACAACTGTACGTTTTAAGCGTTCTATTTTTAGCAATAATGTATAAAATCTGTCTCTTCGTAGTAAATCGATGATACTCTACAACTTCGTAATTAACCTTTCTCCCATCGTGAACCGTTTTTGAAATTGTAGCGCTAATTCCGCTGTTTTTCACCAGATGGCGCTCTTTTTTTTCTTTAGATTGTAAAGATATTACAATGGGACCTACTTCAGACCAAGATCTTTACAACTACAACAAAACAAAAAGTATCAAGTAACCGTATTTTGAACTATATAGCGTATGTCTCACCAGGTACGCTATAACGTGTGCAATGTAGCTCAAGTGTACACAGTGTAAGAAATTGCGAACGAACAAATGCACGTTTTTAGCATTGTATTTTTAGCATCAATGTCTAAACTATCTTTTCGTACTAAATCGATGATGCTCTGCAATTTTATAATTCACTTTTCCCCCCTGTCTTGAACCGTTTCCGAGATAGGAACGCTAGCATAAATGTCTAAGTTATCTTTTTGCACTAAATCGGTGATACTCTTCAACTTTGTAATTCACTTTTTTCTCTAGAATCCTTTTCGAGATAGGAACACTAACTCCGCTATTTTCCACCAGGTGGCGCTGCAAACGGTTTAACCTTAGGGACCCTATATATAGAGAGACTGGACATTGACCGAAAGTCGGCCATCTTAGTGCCAATTCGGAGCGATCCCCGTAGAACGTAATAATTGACGCTTTACTATACAACACAAATGAAAGGAAATTGTGCCAGATTTGTGAAGAAAATAATGTAGAATATAAATATGTAATTTTTTTCGTCTTAGAGAAAAATAATTTGAAGAAAAATGAATTTTGTTTTAACCTTCGACATGGTTACTTTTTCAATTCCTATCGGAAAACAAAGGAATTTTTTTTTTTTTGTATATTTCTATATTAAGCAAAATACGTTGATTGTGAAAGCAATTCTACCTTAGTGAAAGTAATTCTACCTTATTTTTTCTGAGGACATACATTCTATATATAAAAAGTTAGAAAATCTTTAACAAAAATATGGTAATCTTAGTTTTTGTCAAGTAATTCATGAATAAATGTAAAACTACGGCATAAGAACAGAAATTAATTTTTATTATTTTATAAAAATATTTCCGTAATATTTTTACAAGCTAAAAATATATATTTTATTTATTTCATTCACGCATTATTAATAATAATGACTTAGTTAAATATTAAAAATAAAAATGTTATTAATAATAATTTGTAAAAATATTAACTAATATCTTTAGAAATTAAAAAAATGTTTTTATTTATTTTATTTACATTTGCTTACTTCATTGATTTTTTTTTAGTTTTTTTAAATATTATGTAAATAAAAATAATTACTTATTTAAATATTATTTGTAAAATTTATTATGGCAATTATTATTTAAAAGAAATTTATATTTAATATGTTAGCAAATAATATACACCTTATTTTCTTTACTTTTATTAAATTATTATAAGAAATCTGATACATTTTGTGTACTAGCAAAAAATCAAAATATATATTTTTATATAGTTATTTTAAATATGTATTTTAAAATATATCAGAAAATTACATTGAGATCTAACATATTAAATATATTGCACAACAGAACTTGAAAACTAATAGCTAGCAAATAAATAATGTAATTATCTCATATGTTAGGAAATAAATACGTAAAACAGCATGCAATAAGAGAATTCAAAGTATTTAAAGCATGATGTAAAATAAATAATTATGCATTTTTATCTTTTAAAAGTATTCCAAAATTAAAGCAATTTATCTCTCAACAAAGTAAAAATGTAATAAATAAGTTCTTTTTCGATTATGACGTAAAATAATCAAAATTTCTTTTCAGCGTAATGGTAAGCAATGGAGCAACTGGCACTAAAATGGAGAATTTCGTCAAAAAGCCGGCGCGCCAATGTCCAGTCTCTCTCTATCGAGGGTCCCTATTTAACCTTGTACTGCATGGCCACTTTGCTATACTTACATACCATTTTTATCACTATAGCTTCAGCCGTTTAGCAGTTAAAAGAGTTGGGACTGATTGTTTTGGGCACCCTGTATTTTCTTTAGATCGTAAAGATATTACAATGGGACCTATTTCAGACCAAGACCTTTTCAACAAAACAAAAAGTATCAAAATCGAAGAATCCGTTCAGAAGTTATGAGCTAACAAAAAAAAAAAAAAAAAAAAAAAACATACGATTTGAATTGTGAAAACTTTCCTCCTTTTTTGAAGTCGGTTAAAAAAGAACGAAAGAAATTTTCCAGTGACTTTATATGTGATTTTTCTGAAAATCATATTAGGTATGTGGTACTATGACGCTGATGTTCTGCGCGGAACAATCTAGAGTTCTTAGTATAACTTCCCTTTTATTTCTTCAGAAATATTAATGACAGAAGGATAGACAAGGTTTGAAATTTCTTAACTAAAATTTGCATCTTTTAAGATAATAAATAATTACAAGATAAAAAGAACTTTTATACACCATGTTTTTAAATTTTCTGTTGAATCATATAAACGCTACTGAAGGCAGCGAGAACCCGGAGAAATTGGATAAAAGCATTAAAAAAATTCCTTGCTATCGTGTTTTAAGCTATTATAAAAGTTTCAAATGGCTATCTAGCCGGGAAGTTAGTTAAAAGTTGATTGCAAGCTTTGTACTGGTAACGCTGCCGAAGGCAGCAGGGTCCCGAAGAAATTGGTTAAAAATATTTTTGAAATGCATTTTCACCGTATTCTGAACTATTCTGAAAGTTTCAAATTTCTAGCTACTCGGGAAGTTAGTTAAATAAATTTTCTGTTGAATCATATAAACGCTTCCGAATACAATAGGGGCCTAAAACAGTTGACTAAAAGTATTTAAAAAAATGTATTGTCACCGTGTTCTGAGCTATCCTGAGAGTTTCAAATATCTAGCTAGTCGGGAATTTCGTGAAAAATCGATTGCAAGCTTTGTACTGGTAACGCTGCCGAAGGCAGCAGGAACCCGAAACAGTTGGCTGAAAGTATTAAAAAAATGCATTTTCACCGTGTTCTGAACCATTGTGAAAGTTTCAAATGTCTAGCTAGTCAGGAAGATAGTTAAATAAAGTTTCTGTTGAATCATATAAACGCTGCCGAAGGCAGTAGGGACCTGAAGCAGTTGACTAAAAGTATTTAAAAAAGTATTGTCACCGTGTTCTGAGCTATCCTGAAAGTTTCAAATGTCTAGCTAGTCGGTAAGTTAGTGAAAAATCGATTGCAAGCTTTTTACTGGTAACGCTGTCGAAGGCAGCAGGAACCCGAAGCAGCAGTTGGTTAAAAATATTTAAAAAATGCATTTTCGCCGTGTTCTAAACTATTCTGAAAGTTTCAAATGTCTAGCTAGTCGGTAAGTTAGTTGAATAAATTTTCTGTTGAATCATATAAACGCTGCCGAAGGCAGTAGGGACCTGAAACAGTTGACTAAAAGTATTAAAACAATGTATTGTCACCGTGTTATGAGCTAGCCTGAAAGTTTCAAATGTCTAGCTAGTCGGAAAGTTAGTGAAAAATCGATTGCAAGCTTTGTACTGATAACGCTGCCGAAGGCAGCAGGAACCCGAAACAGTTGGCTAAAGGCATTACAAAAATGTATTTTCACCGTGTTCTGAACTATTCTGAAAGTTTCAAATGCCTAGCTAGTCGGGAAGTTAGTTAAATAAATTTTCTGTTGAATCATATAAGCGCTGCCGAAGGCAGCGGGACCTGAAATAGTTGACTAAAATTATTAGAAAAATGTATTGTCACCGTGTTGTGAGCTGTCCTGAAAATTTCAAATATCTAGCTAGTCGGGAAGTTAGTTAAAAATCAATTGCAAGATTTGTCCCTGACAAACACACAAACAAACAAACAAGAATCGAAGTTAATAAAAACATGGTAAAATGGGAATAAATGTATCTGTTGTAACCATATCAGCTAGCATTTATTATTGTTAATAACGCATTTCTCTCTCTCCCTCTCTCTCTCTCTGAATTTTTCTTTTCCTTAACTTATTAATTAAAAAATTTTAAACTATTATACTAGTTAAATTTTTTGCAGTAATTATTAATTTAAAATTATTGCAAAAGTTGCCGAAGAATTTCATTTTTTTTTTTTTTTTTTGCGCAACTCTTGAGAGAATTTCTTGTGTCAACGGACATTTATTTTTCTCTTGCTCATTGTGACAATCTTTGAACCAGCATGCATTTTTAAGTTCCATCAGAAGAGAGCAATGACTTCGTGTTTATTCAACTTCATCGATCATTTGGCTTCCCGTAAAAACATTTGCCCGCATCCCATTTTCTCTACTCTTAGCAGTGAAAGAAATGCGCCTGAATTATTTCTTTTGTATGAAAACACCTTGAAATAAATAAAATGTAACCAAGTTATGGTTATTGGCATATAAAAGACGAGCAGTTGGTTTTTATAATTTCTAAATGATTTTCTGGAGATGTATGGATTATGATAATTCTTCTTTTTTTTTTTTTTTTTTTTTTTTTTTTATTAACGTTTGGAACAATTTGGAAATAACTAATAATTTAACTGTCTGCAAACAAGTTGCCTTACAATTTCAATTTTAACCAACAGCAATTTGCTAAGCTTAAGGAGAGATTCTACATTGTTGCCATACACTCTATATAAAATATTTTGATCTACGAATTTTGCATGGTGAACAATTTAAAAATATGCGATGGAATATTTTTCATCAAGTTAAAATGAGCAATTCTAAACATATTTCAAAAAGAAAAACTTAATACGCTGTATTTTTAGTTAGTTAGAAGGTTTTTAATTGAAATTGACTTGGTCATCGTGTCTTCGTGTCACGCTAGTAAACAAGGCGCCTACATTTTAAAGTAAATATAAGCTATTTTGTTTGTTGCTCTGTGGCTCAGTTGGTAAGAGCGTCCCGTTAGTAGCGGAATGGTTGTGTGTTCGATCCCTGGGAGGTCCAGCGTGTTAATTTTTCCATATAATTTGTAGAAAATGTGGCAATTGATACAAGAAAATTTTTCGTTGCTTACACTAAGAATTTTTTAAGGAATGTTTTTTAAGAAGCATTTTTTTTTTTTTTTTAATTTAGATATTGGAAAACACAAAATATTTTAGATATTAAAAAAGCACAAAATAAAATGTTTTAAGTAAAATATACATAAACAAAATATTTTTAGAAGCTTTATATATATAGATAAGTAAAAATAAATAAATAATTTTTTTAGAAGCTTTTTATTGAAATTGGAATTTCTCATCGTGTCTTTGTGACACGCCAAAAAACAAGCTGCCTCCCCTTTAAAGTAAATATAAGCAACGCATTGCATTCCTCATTAACTCCGTTCGTTGGTTAGAGCATCATGTTGATAACGGTCGGTTATGAGTTCGATCCTCGAAAGGCCGATATCGTAATTTTTGGAGATATTTAATAGAAAAGGTGTTAATAAGTAAAAGAAAGTATTAAAAAAAGAATAGTCCAGCAGGAGATATGCGGTTGAAATAGTTTAGACCTGAAGGTGTTATATCTCCATTTTTCGGGTAAGATATTTTCACCCATTTTAACTAATTTTTATTACATGAAGCTGAATTTGTCATCGCGTTTTCTGTCACGCTAAAATGTAAGACACTTTCACTTACAAAAAAAAAAAAAAAAAAAAAAAAAAAAAAAAATTGTAAGCAATTCATTGTATCTCTATCTCTTAATGGCTCAGTTGTTTAGAGCATCATGTTAATTTCTCAAATAATTAATAGAAAAGAAAGGGTCAGTTGATAAAAGGAAATATTTCGTTGTGTACACAATATCTTAATAATTTTTGAAGAGTTTTTTTAAATAGCTTTTAATCTAGTTACTAAAAAGGACAAAATAAAAATTTAAACAAAAATAAATAAATATATTTTTTAGAAGCTTTTTATTGAAATTGGATTTCGCTATCGCGTCTTAATGTCACGCTAATAAATAAGGAACCTCAACTTTAAAGTAAATGTCAGCGGTCCTTATAGTCGCTTGTTGGCGCATTTGGTTAGAGCGTGAAGTAGCTAATGCGATGGTGCTGAGTTCCATCCCCGAAGGATCGATGCGTTAAATTTTGCAGATAATTAATAGAAAATATGTCAATTGATACAAGGAAATTTTTCATTGTCTACACAGTATTCTAAGAATTTTTGAAGAGGTTTTTTGAAGAAGCTTTTTTTTAATTACTAAAAGGCACAAAATAAAAAGTTAAATAAATTAAATAAATAAATAAATATATATAATTCTTTTAGAAGCTTTTTATTGAAATTGGATTTTTATCACCTTGTTTTTGTGTCATTCTGTAAAAGAAGGCGCCTCCACTTTAATGTAAATTAAAACAGCCTTTTTCGTCGCTCGTTAGCGCATTTGATTAGAGCGTCATGGTGATAACGCGATGCTCGTGGGTTCGATCCTCGCCAGCCGATGTGTTACTGTTTTGCCGATAATTAATAGAAACGATGCCAATTGATAAAAGAAAATCTTTCATTGTCTACACGGTGTCCTAAGGAATTTTGATAGTTTTTTAAAGAAGCTTTCTTTTTTTTTTTTTTATTTACTAAACGCACAAAATTAAAATTTCAGTAAAAATAAAAATAAATAAATAAACAAATAAAAATAACACTGAAAGTTTTTTTTTTTTTTTTTTTTTTTTTTTTGTGGAGCCTTAAATAGCCTAAAATAAAATTTATTATTGCAGAGACATGCATTAAAATCATAAAAGTTTCAACTACAAGAAAATTTTAAAGAAAAATATAGATATTTCACTTTTCCAAAACATGAAAAATTTTAAATATTCCAAATATTTAAAAAAGCATTCGAGAACAATATTCCTTTTGTATGAGTATTTTTTAGATTTTTCTAGAATGTTCTAATTTTTCTTGACAGTTCTTAGACTTTTGGTTAGAGCGTCATGCTGATAAGGCGATGGTCCAGGATTCGGTCCTCGAAAGACGATATATTATTTTTTTGTAGATAAATAATAGAAAAAAAATGTCAATTGATAAAAGAAAATCTTCCGTTGTCTACAAAATATCCTAAGAAATTTTAATTAGTTTTTTTAAGAAGCTTTTTTCCTTTTTGGTAACTAAAAATCACAAAATAAAATTTAAGTAAAAAATCATTTTTTAAAGTTAGAAGCTTTTTATTCTGAAGCCCTAAAAAGCATAAAATAAAATTTATTCTGGCAAAGACATGCTACAAAGAAATGAAAGTTTCAACACTAAGAACATTTTAGAGAAAAATATAGGTACTTTCCTTTTGCAAGAGATGAAAATTTTTTAATGTTCAAAATATTTTAAAAAGCTTTCGAGACATTTGAAATTTCTGGCCTAACGAATGATTATAGAAAAACTAATGACTAAGAAAAAATATTGGTCTCGAAAGCTTTTTAAAGTATTTTGAACATTAAAAAATTTTCATCCCTTGCAAAAGGAAAGTACCTATATTTTTCTCTAAAATTTTCTTAGCGTTGAAACTTTCATTTCTTTGTAGCATGTCTTTGCCAGAATAAATTTTATTTTATGCTTTTTAGGGCTTCAGAATAAAAAGCTTCTAACTTTAAAAAATGATTTTTTACTTAAATTTTATTTTTAAACGTAAAATTAAAAAAAGAAAGGAAGAGCGAGTAGGTTTTACGTCTCATTAGTGAGAAGGAAAAGAAACAATTAGCAATTTAAAATCCACAATATTTTTCAGTAGTTTTTATTAAATTACAGCAAAATTAACGAGAAATACAAATGAACAGAAAAAACAAAATATTCATTACTAAATCACTTTTATATATATATATATATAAAAACATTCTTCGATAAATATTTAGATAATCTTTAAGGTTTACATTTTACATTATTATACCTAAAATAAGATAGCTTTAAGCGTTACAACTTAAAACAATGTTTTTCGGCTTATAATATTTATCAAATATTTAAATTTGTTGCTTAACATTACTTATTTTATATATAAATTCATAAAAAATTGAAGTATTTTGCAGAATTAAATGGCGTTTGCAAAAAAGTTATTCACGTGAATGTTTTCTTTTTTCTTTTTTTCTTTTCTTTTCTTTTTTTTTTTTTTTCTTTTTGATGAATTAAAAAATAATAGTTAGAATGTTCTTTAATAGAAGGCGCTGTACAGGAGCAAATCACATATTTCCATGAAAACCTATGTTTATTTGCATGCAAATTTTTACAAGCATATAACTCCTATTCTATGTGTCAGCCTTCGCCGCAAATTGTATTTTGAAAACGAGTTACAACACTGCTAACTACATCTTTAGTCGGCGATTCCTAGCTGAGCTAAAACATCTTCACTAATAACACTTTATCCACCAAGTCAGCTTTGCAGTTAAAGCTTCATGTATGCACAAGTAGAAGATAAAATACAAATGAACTGCTAATCGTAAAACCACACAATTTATAGAACTCTGATTTGTATATTTCTCTTTACACTAGAGACCCTATATTAGGACTGTGCAGCGCCCCTGTCCACGAAAATTTTAACCATATTTTCTCACCCCCCCTTCACCCCCCCCCCAAAAAAAAAAAAAAAAAAAAAAATCCTCCTTCGTACAATTTTTACTTTCCGAACACTATAGTGAGGAAAGTATTGTAATCATGTCAAAAATCCGAATTCGAGATTTTGATGTTTCTATACGTTTCGAGGTCCAACGTGTCCGTTTTCACTATTTTTACGATGATGTATGTATGTGTGTGTGTATGTATGTGTGTATGTATGTGAGTGAACACGCTAGCGTCTAAACGCTTTGTTCGAATAAGCTGAAAGTTGGTACGTATATTGTAAGTCATCATAGTACGAACCCTATAGATTTTGGTGAATCTAGCACTTAGTTTTTTTACAGGGACACAAAGAAAAATTCTTTATCATTATGGCCAAGGGACCAAAATCTTAAAAGTGCGATAGCATCTAAACGCCTTATTCAATTGATCAAAAACTTTATACACATATTATAGGTCACAGATACTCAATCTGTATAGAGTTTGGAGAATCTAGCACTTACAGTTTTTTTACAGGGACACAAAGAAAAATTCTTTATCTTTATGGCCTATGAGATCAGCGATAGCATCTAAACGCCTTATTCAATTGAGCTGAAAATTTGTATGAATATTATAAATCACTGTTGCACTAACTATAAGCATTTTGGTGAATCTAGCATTTATAGATTTTTACAGGGACACAACGAAAAATTCTTTATCGTTATGATCTAAGGGCTCAAAGTTCAGTAGCGTTAAATAAAACCTCGTGTGATATATGGAGAAAAATACTCAAACACTCTGTTATGGTTTTCTCTTTTTTGTTTGTTTAGCAACTCCTCTTTCTTTATTTTATCTACAAAACTGTTAGTTACTCAATGTTCGGAAAGTCGAGTGGAGTCACTCCAGATTTTTTTCAGTTTTTATGATCTTTTAAAATATCCAAACTTATGGGACACCCAGTATATATATTAAAGCTTATTAAATAATAATAATAATAAAATAAAATGTAGAGAATGATAAAAATTAATATAATAAGTAGGCTCATTGAAAAAGATCAAAATAAGACAAAATCAAATGAATGAAAGCATGCTGATTCCAAATTTTTTAAAAGGCATTGAAGGATTAGAGCATGCAAATATTATGGTTTTCTATGTTAATAAATGCATAAAGCTAAAATTTCTTTTTCACCAATGCTCAAAACATAATCACAAAAAAGAACCATAATAACTAAAAAATAAAATTAAATAAATGAAGAGTTAAAATAAATTAAAAACAAAACAGTTCTCACAATGACGTCTACATGAAGCAGATGAGGAATAGTGAACCTGCGATCAACAACGAAACATGCATTCCAAGACAGTTAAAATGCTTTAAACATGGATAAAAAGGTAAAAAATACAAGGATTCAAACTTAATTTTAGCCTTTTATAATTGTAAATATTTAATTTAATTAAATAAGTATGATAATATTTTCTTTAAATAACTATTTAAAATAATAAATTAAAAGTAATTTAGTCTAATTTACTCGAAACATTTTTAGAATCTGTTAACAGGAAGTGCTGCCAAATATATATATATATATATATTTTTTTTTTTTTAATTAACTTAAAATTTCATGACTAATGTTTAATACAAGGTCAAAAAATACATATTAATATTCTAAAGTAATAGTTACAGTACTGCCAGATGCGACATTTATTTTTTCTTTCTTTTTTAATTATTTTCGTACTACTATTTACATAACATAAAATTTATAATAAACTTATGTAGGCAAAGTACAGATTTACCTGCAAAAATTTATTATAAATTTTATTTTTTTGAAATAGTGGTACGAAAAGAATGAAAAAAAAATTGCCTGTGGCAGCCATGTAGTTGGCAAGAAATTTACATAATATACAAATTAATTTGAAATTACACTGTAAATAGAAGCGTCTTAAATTAAGACAGAAGTGTGTCTGAAATGTCAATTCAGACACATAAATGTCTGAAACACTTACGCATGCAAAATTTCAGACGCATGTGCTGTCTTAAATTAAGACACGTAAGTGTCTTTTTTATAAATGATCTCAGATAAGTGTCTGAATAAGGTCGATATGTCTGAAATTAAGACATATAACATTTTCAGACACATAAAATTTCAGACATTTTACGATTTATGCACTTAAAAATTCAGACATTACAAATTTCAGACACTTAGAAATTCAGATATTTGTATTACTTAACAAATTTTCCATATGGAATCTGCTTTAAGCAGCATGCATATCCCGTTTTAACATTTTTTTAAACAAATAAATTTGACATTATTTTATGTAATAGAAGTAGTTAACTTATTTAAAATACTTAGACACGGATCTTATTCTGTTAAAAATTAAAAAACAAAGTTAATTTTTATTTAAAATTCTCACATGTAATAAATCAAAAAAAGATTAAGATAAACGAAGCATGTAACTTGTAGCTAAGAAAGCGAATTCGTAGCTAAACAATCTTAAACAATTTGTGCATAATTGATTTTTTTTTTCGCGTTTTAAAAATTATTTTATGTTTCCCTACACTTCAAAATGTAAAAGAGCTTTTTTTTTTTTTTTTTTTTTTTTTTTTTGTTTTGTTTCATGTATATAGTTTGTTTTCTTGCAAATACCAGTTAAAAAAAAAAAAAAAAAAAAAAAAAAGCGTTTAAAATCCATAGGCTACTATTTTTTCATATTTATTACGCATTTTACAAAAAAAAAAAAAAAAAAAAAAAAAAAAAAACTCTAAACCTCTACATATGAAATTTAAGATAATATATATTAAGCTTTACTTCTTATGAACAGTTTTATTGCAAAGACATAAAACTTCAATTTGTTTTACGGATACTAGATTATATTTCGTTATACAAGGAGAGTACAGCGTGAGCACCGATGGCTTGATTGGGAAGACACTCGACTTTGAATCCATAGGTTGTCAGTTCGATTCCCACCGCGGGCGACGGCGACTGTTATTGTAAAAATTATTAATATATATATTCTATGCTCTAGGAGATTCCAATTTATTTATTTATGAAAAATCTTCACTTCAGACAGGATCAAAGATGGCGGAATTTCAGACGTTTCGAGTGTGAAACGATGTGCCTTTTAAGACACTTTTTAGCATCTTAAAATTGAACACCCGTTTCAGACACAATTTTGTCTGAATTTCAGACACTTGTATTTACAGTGTAAGTAGAAATTAAATAGTTTTAATTTTATTATTCAAATGTAATATATTACATAATAAATTTGATAAACATTAAAAGAAATTTAAAAGGTAATTAAAAACAGTGAATAAATGTATTTATTCATTAAAATTAAATTTATTAAACAAAGAAAATTATCAATGACTTTATATATATATAATGAATTCATTATATATATAAATTCATTCTTATATTATGTAATTAATATAAGAATTGAAAATTATTTGAAATAAGAGCAAAAGCCAAACAAACAAAACAGAAATAATAAAGCTGGTTAAACCAGTTTATAGAGCGCCCAACTATCTCCTAATCCTCTGCAAGACCATATGATTACAATAAATAAATAAATAAAATAAATAAAAATAAATAAAAAATTAAAATGGAGATTGATTTATATTATTAGGTAAAAAATAAATTATTCAATGATTACTGATATTTATAAGCCAAATTTATATAATCTAAATCAATCATATACACCCCTGTTTAAAAGTTTAGCAAGATTTGCAAACGATCAGTTTTTTTTTTTTTTCAAATTAAAAACTTATCTCTCAATGAAATGTTTTCAAACATTGGGTATTTAAAGAACTAGGTCTTCCTCATGTTTTTCAGTGAAGATTGTTTTAAGAAAACAATTAGGGGACTGGTAACAAATTGAGCAATTGTTGTGATGTTTGTGATCACCCTGTATCGTTAAGTACACGAAATGAGCTGTAACTTTAGGGTGTGTTAACACAGACCAGTTCAATTTGTGGTTGAATTTGTGTGATGATAGCATGTTAAATAAGGGAGATATAAGTATTTATTTTAAAACTCCAAAAAAAAATCAACATGTTTTTTATTTATAATATACAGAGTTTTTAACGAAAATTATTCCCACTTTTAGATAAGTTGAAAAAACACTTTTAAAACAATATACTGTAATCGGAATACAAATATCTTAAATATCTCATGAAATATGAACATTTTTATGAAAAACATTTTTACTGTGCATGTGCGAAAGGTAAAACATTTTTTATTGCATAGGTTGAAAGCTAGATGTATTGGGCAACTTTTATCAAAAGTGTATTTGAATAGAATAAAAATTTAGTGAATTGTACGAAAAGAACGAGCTAGATTTTAGATATTTTCCAAAAGTTGAAATTTCTTAAGGGGTTTTTCACATGCCGCGTAATTAATTTTAAGATCCAATTATTTCAACCAACTTTTTTTGTCAAAAATCCCTTATAAGCTTGTAACTCTAACATATTTTTGTTTATTTACTATGATTTGTGAGATCGTAAGGGGTTTTCCCCAAAAAAAAACAACCTTTGGAAAGTGGTTGAAATAACTGGATCTACAAATTAATTACACGGCATGTGAAAAACCCCTTAAGAAATTTCAACTTTTGGAAAATATCTAAAATCTAGCTCATTCTTTTTCGTACAATTCACTTATTTTTTATTCTATTCAAATGCACTTTTAATAAAAGTTGCCCAATACATCTAGCTTTCAACCCACGCAATAAAAAATGTTTGCACGCACATGTGCAGTGAAAACGTTTTTCATAAAAATGTCTATATTTCATGAGATATTTAAGATATTTGTATTCCAATTGCAGTATATTGTTTTAAAAGTGTTTTTCCAACGTATCTGAAAATGGGAATAATTTTCGTTAAAAACTTTGTATATTATAAATAAAAAACATGTTGATTTTTTTTTGGAGTTTTAAAATAAATACTTATATCTCCCTTATTTAACATGCTATCATTACATAAATTCAACCACAAATTGAACTGGTTCTATTTTAGCATATCCTAAAGTTACAGCTCATTTCGTTTACTTAACGATACAGGGTGATCACAAACATTATTAATTTTGCTCAATTTTTTACCGGCCCCCTAATTGTTGTCTTAAACCAATCTTCCCTGAAAAACATGAGAAAGACCCTGTTCTTTAAATAACCAATGTTGTAACCAATGTTCTCTCATTTCATTGAGAGATAAGTTTTTAATTTGAAAAAAACTGATCGTTTGCAAATCTTGCTAAACTTTTAAACAGGGGTGTATATTATATTTTAAAAATAATTATAGATATTTTAAATCAATATTATAGAAACTAAATCAATCAAATATATTATATTTTAAAATGTTATACAAACTGTACAGCGCTGTTTAATGATGTCTAAATCATAATCACAAAATACATTTTTACTTCAAAGATTTAAAAAAAAATGTATATAGTCATTCTTAACCGCATAACAGCATAGAAAAATTAAACTAATGATGCACACAGCATGTGCAATACTTTTAAAAAATATTTTTTCAGCAACCCACCCACCCAACCAAGCCAAACAGCGCCACATATCCTCTGTAATCATTCAACTGACCACCCATCCTTCACACCTATATTTATATATATTATTACCTTGTAAAGATGCACCGAATACTACATGATGAACACTATCATACTGATCTCTACAGGACAATGAACTGCAGTTTATAAAGATTATTTCTGAGAGGGGAAAAGTGAGTGGTACTATCATTCTCCAGTTTATTTTAAAAATCATGGGTTCAATTTCTGTCCCAGAAAAGAAAAAAAAAAAAAAGTAAATAAATAAATGAATATTAATAATAATAATGATAATATGATAAATGCGAGTGAAGATATTTCTATTCATTTCGAAAAGTTGATTGACCATTTATTTCGACTATTTCCTCGAATAAAATCTTTAATCTAGACTTTTTAGCGATTTCCTTTATTATAATTATTTATTAATTAAAATAATAAAGCTTTTTAAATAAATTAGATGATTGTTTTTTCTTCCCTTTTCTTTCTTTATACATACATATATATTTACTACAGAGACAGAGCTTTAACTATTACTTTTAGTTTCATTAAAAAAGCGTATTTAGTAAAAATCGTAAGATACGAACTTTAACTGTTATATTTAGTTTGGTTAAAAAGCACATTAAATAAAAATCACAAGATACTCCAATTTTTATTAAATTATAAAATACCTCGAAATACACTGTATCGTAACTTTATTCTAATTTTAAACTACCCTTGCTTTTATTTGCGCTTTTAGTATTTCTTTACATTTCTGAAAGATTTTCAGTCTTATGTTTAGAGTATATATACTATAAGCTGCAAATCTGCGTTTAATTATAATTTTAAAACTCTTTAATTTGTTTTTAGAGTTTAATATCCTTCTTTTGCATCATTAGTATCCTTCTCGAAATTTTCATTTATAAGAAGATATCTTCTATACTTTTCCTACCTCGCCATTTAGAATCGCCGTTTTACCTTGAACTAATTCTTTCCAGCTCAACAAACAGTGAAACAGGGTGTTTACAACATTAAATTCCTTATTTATGCATTTTCTTAGAGTAATTCCCATATCACAAAATTTTACACCGAGGTCTCATGCTACAGATGTATTATATTTTCAAGTGCACTTATTGCATTTCTAATTCTGCTTTTGAAGTTCCGCTTTAGAATTCCGTTGTTTATGCAGCACATGTTGCAAGGGTTGACTCTCCTTCCCAAACAAATGTTTGCATAAAGCATAAGTGCCCCCTTTTTTAGGATCACGCTTTTTGAACGTTTTTTATTTTTATATGAATGGCTTTGTTGTTCCTGTTCTTAGCATCCCCATACCATAGATCTAAGATGCTATCTTTACCATACGAATGTAAAACATGTGACACTGTTACCTAACTTCGTTTAAATTAAATAATATCAACGTAAGAAAATATTATTTTTGATGAGCTTGTAAAAACTAAATGGCACTTAAACAATTATTTATAAAATTCTTCTTACATTCCTGCATTCTCCCCCCCCCCCACACACACCCATGTAATTAAAAAGAATGTTTTTTTTTTTCTTTTTTTCCTTCGGGTTTTTAACATTTACCTTTTCCGGTATGTTCTGAGCACACTTTGACTATAATAGACCATGCCTGAGTGTGTTCTACCGAAATTTTTAGGTTCTGTAACTCAAGAACTAATGCATGAAATTGAATTAAACCTTGTGTTTGTTGGACTATAAAACAAACTTGTCCAAATTAGATTTTGGCATACATCATCTGAAAGGTGGAGCATTTCCGAAGCTTTTTTGTAAAGCTATATCTCGCATTCAGGCTTCTTATGAACTACTATGCTGTTTTAAATTTTATGCTTTTCAGTCGACGTATGCAACAAATAGCATAAAATTTAATATGCTTTTATTCTTATATAAAATAAATAGAGTAAAAGTATAAAATTTAAAAACCTTATTAAAAAAAAAAAAAAATGTTGAATCAGTTTTGGTATATATCGTCTAAATACTATTCTTTGTCATTTTTTATCACTGAATAAGGAGTGATACTATCTTTTTCTTCTTTTTTAACACTTTCCAACAAGGTTAAAAATTGTTTATGACTTTGGTTTGTCTGTCTGTCCGCTCTCTAACTCACGTAAATATTTATGGAATTTTCTGAAACTGATATATGTTATTCAAGTTCACTATCGGATGTTCCCTATTGAAAATGCAGTTTATACCTCTACTGGTTTGTGTACAGGGACCCCCGATAATATTTCAAAGCATTGCGTTCTATGAGAGGCATTTCTATAAACCATATTTTCATACCCTTGCTGTACAAAAATCTGAATGAAATTGAAATATGTTATACAGGTTCACTATCGGATGTTCCCTGTTGAAAATAGAGTTTATACCTCTACTGGTTTGTGTACAGGGACCCCCGATAATATTTCAAAGCATTGCGTTCTATGAGAGGCATTTCTATAAACCATATTTCCATACCCTTACTGTACACAAATCTTAATGAAATTGAAATATGTTATTCAAGTTCACTATCGGATGTTTCCTGTATAAAATGGAGTAAATACCACCACTTATTTTGTGTACAGGGACACACAAAAGCATTACGAAGCATTGTGTTCTATGAGAGGCATTTCTATAAACCATATTTTCATACTCTTTCTGTACAAAAATCTTAATGAAATTGAAATATGTTATACAAGTTCACAATCGGATGTTCCCTGTTGAAAATGGAGTAAATACCACCACTGATTTGTATATAGGGACATACAAAAGTATTTCAAAGCATAGTGTTCTATGAAAGGCATTTCTATAAGCCATATTTTCATACCCTTACTGTACAAAAATCTTAATGAAATTGAAATATGTTATGCAAGTTCTCTATCGGATGTTCCCTGTTGAAAATGGAGTTTATACCTCTAATGTTTAGTGTACAGGGACCCCCTAAAATATTGCAAAGCATTGTGTTCTATGACAGGCATTTCTATAAACCATATTTTCATACCCTTACTGTACACAAATCTTAATAAAATTGAAATATGTTATTCAAGTTCACTATCGGCTGTTTCCTGTATAAAATGGAGTAAATACCGCGACTGATTTGTGTACAGGGACACACAAAAGTATTTCAAAGCATTGCGTTCTATGAGAGATATTTCTATAAATCAAATTTTAATAACTTTACTTTCCACGAAGTTTTAGGAAATTGAAATATATTATTAATATGCACAAAAGAATGCTTTACATAGAATATAGCATGATTAATATTAGATTTACAGGGTGACACAAAAATATTCTGTTATATTAAGAGCTATTATTAAAAATTTGCTAGAATTTTACTTTCGTTTTCATTCAGCGTTTTTAACACTTTCTAACATTTTTTTAAGTGTGAATATGATATCAATTTGTGTATCTGTCTGTCTGCCCGCACTCTAACTCCCGTAAATATTTATGGAATTTTTTGAAACTGATATATGTTATTCAAGTTCACTATCGGATGTTCCCTATTGAAAATGGAGTTTATACCTCTACTAATTTGTGTACAGGGGCAACCGAAAGTATTTCAAAGCATTGTGTTCTATGAGAGGTATTTCTATAAACCATATTTCCATACCCTTACTGTACACAAATCTTAATGAAATTGAAATATGTTATTCAAGTTCACTATCGGCTGTTTCCTGTATAAAATGGAGTAAATGCCGCGACTGATTTGTGTACAGGGACACACAAAAGTATTTCAAAGCATTGCGTTTTATGAGAGATATTTCTTTAAACTAAATTTTAATAACTGTACATTGCACGAAGATTTATGAAATTGAAATGTGTTATTTATAAGCACAAAAGAAAATGCTTTGCATAAAATATAGCATGATTAGCATTAGATTTACAGGGTGACACAAAAATATTCAGTTATATAAAGAGCTATTAATAAATATTTGCTAAAATTGTACTTTCGTTTACATTAAGCGTCTTTAACATTCTAACATTTTTAACACTTACCAACAAGGTTGAAAAGTGTTAATGACTTCGGTTTGTCTGTCTGTCTGTCCGTCTGTCTGTCTCTTCGCTCTAATTCCCGTAAATATTTGTGGAATTTCTTGAAACTGATATATGTTATTCAAGTTCACTATCGGATGTTCCCTTTTAAAAATGGAGTTTATACTTTTACTGGTTTGTATACAGGGACACCCAATAGTATTTCAAAGCATTGTGTTCTATTAGAGGTATTTCTGTAAATCATATTTTCATAACTTTAATGTACACATATCATAATGAAATTGAAATATGCTATTCCAGTTCACTATCGGATGTTCCCTGATAAAAATGGAGTTTATACCTCTACTAATTTGTGTACAGGGGCACCCGAAAGTATTTCAAAGCATTGTGTTCTATGGGAGGTATTTCTATAAATCATATTTTCATACCTTTACTGTACACATATCTTAATGAAATTGAAATATATTATTCAAGTTCACTATTGGATGTTTTCTGTTTAAAATGGATTAAATACCAATACTGTTTTATATACAAGGACACTCAAAAGTATTCTAAAGCATTGCGTTCTATGAGAGATATTTCTATAAATCAAATTTTAATAACTTTACTTTCCACGAAGTTTTAGGAAATTGAAATATATTATTAATATGCGCAAAAGAATGCTTTACACAGAATATAGCATGATTAATATTAGATTTACAGGGTGACACAAAAATATTCTGTTATATTAAGAGCTATTATTAAAAATTTGCTAGAATTCTACTTTCGTTTTCATTCAGCGTTTTTAACACTTTCTAACATTTTTTTAAGTGTGAATATGATATCAATTTGTGTATCTGTCTGTCTGCCCGCGCTCTAACTCCCGTAAATATTTATGGAATTTTTTGAAACTGATATATGTTATTCAAGTTCACTATCGGATGTTCCCTATTGAAAATGGAGTTTATACCTCCACTAATTTGTGTACAGGGGCACCCGAAAGTATTTCAAAGCATTGTGTTCTATGAGAGGTATTTCTATAAACCATATTTTCATACCTTTATTGTACAATATCTTTATGAAATTGAAATATGTTATTCAAGTTCACTATTGGATGTTTCCTATATAAAATAAATTACATACAACCACTAGTTTATGTAAAGGGACACTCAAAAGTACTCCAAAGCTTTGCGTTCTTTGTGAGATATTTCTATAAATCAAATTGTAATAACTTTAATTTCCACAAAGTTTTAGGAAATTGAAATATGTTATTTATATGCACAAAAGAATGCTTTGCATAGAATATAGCATGGTTACCATTAGATTTACAGGGTGACACAAAAATATTCAGTTATATTAAGTGCTATTAATAAAAAATTGCTAGAATTGTACTTTCGTTTACATTAAGCGTTTTTGACACTTTCTATCATTTTTTTATTGTGAATATAATTTCAATTTGCGTATATGTCTGACTGTTCTTCTGTCCGTCTATCTGTCTCTCTGTCTGTTTTTTAGCGCTCTAATTCCCGTAAATATTTATGGAATTTCTTTAAACCGATATATTTTATTCAAGTTCACTATCGGATGTTCACTATTGAAACTGGAATGACTACCTCTTCTGGTTTGTGTACAGGCACACCCAAAATTATTCGAAAGCATTGTGTTCCATGAGAGGAGTTTCTATAAACCATATTTTAATACCTTTAATGTATAGAATTTTTAATGAAATTTTAATATGATATTCAATACCCTATCGGATGTTTCCTATGTAAAATAGAGTACATTTCTAACTGGTTTGTGTACAAGGCCACTTGAAAGTACTCCAAAGTATTGTGTCGTATGAGAATTATTCTTATAAATCAAATTTTAATAATTTTATTTTCCACAAAGCTTAATGCAACATATGTGAAGTTTTATGTTAAACTTACGTTCTAATGCACGTGTCTGAATGCCATTTTTACCATTCACAATATTCTGTAGATTCTTTTGTTTAAAATGTAAATCGTTGTTTCATACATTAACTTATCAGAAGAAAATGCAATTAAAAATTTTTAATAAACGTAATTTTTTTTTATTTTGTTAATACAGTGTAACCCTGCTTTTACACTTTCCGAGGGACGTAACGTAAAATGGCGTGTATTGCGGGCAGTGGCGGATCCAGAACTTGACTTTTGGGGGAGGGGGGGGCGCTAAGATTTTTCAAAGTGTTATTCTAGACCAATAAAAAATTTACAATTGCAAAATTCAATTATGAATGACAGTGTTTTTTTTTTTTTTTTTTGGGGGGGGGGCTTTAGCCCCTGCCCCCCCCCCTTAAATCCGCCACTGATTGCGGGTCCGTTTAAACTGCAAAAAATAAATTTTACATACAATTGATGATCAAAAAATGTCTAATATGAAAAGAAAACCTTGTTATTGATATAAGTTATTGTATTTTATTTTAAAAACTAATTAATTTCGACAAATAATATTGAGAAGTGACAGAGCATTCTCTCTCAGTTACTAGTGTGGCGATCGCTACTTAACTTTTTGAGAGGGACTCTTCCGAAATCCTATGGTGAAACGTGACAGATGTTGTCACAGCCCCTTTCAAAAGGAAAGGGTATATTTAAGCCTTTTTCTCTCTATCAGTTAAAAAAAAAAAAAAAAAAAAAAAAAAAAAGGCCATACAACTGTTACATTAAGCAGTATATTATGAAGTGTACCTACGCAAATACTGACGGGTGTCGTCCTCCCCCCCCCCCCTTCCACGAAAAAAAAGTTCAAAATTGCTTTCTGCTTTGATTTTTCACTATGGCTGTTTTTATTTCTTACTTCCTATAACTTATGATGTCACTTTGAGTTTAGGCATTGATCAATAGGAATAGATCAGTTCCATCCAATTCTAATTTTGGACATTGTTTATTTGTTTTTGAGCAAACGATAAAGAATATTATCACCTGCCTTGATTGAATTCGTCTCCGAAATATTTTTATTTTTTTATTACGTTTTATCAATTAAATCACAATATGTATTTCTTTTATATTTGCTTTATACATATGTAAGTGTAAATGATGAAAATTTTAAAACTTTATTAACGTAAAAGTGAGGATTGGTATTTACTAAAAACCTAGGTAAAATGAAGGGATCTAAAAAGAAATTCTAAATTGCAGGAAAACAAAAATTTCGAGAACGTGAAAGGGATGTTATTCTGTATACACGATTTTATTTAGACAAAAGAAAAAAAAAATCAACTTATTTTTTGCACCAGAAATTTTTACTTCCGCGTAAGTGTAAACAGATCTGTGTGTACCTTTTAAGAACCAGTAGAATCTGAAAAGCAGCTGCAGATGTAACCCTGATTCAAAATAACATGATCCGTTCCGGGTTGACCTTGGATTGTAGCTAGAAGATTCTGATCTTCCCAATCTTTTTCAACCTCTAACCTCTCTCCCCTAGATTTTCTCCCTCAAAAAAGGAAATCATAAAAGCCCCCACCCGTAACCATCTAAAAAATAGTTTAAAAAAAAAGTCTGTGCACTTCGTTTTTCTAAAAATAGTTCACGTATAACATGCACCTTTTGCGACATTTTTCACTGAAAAAAAAAAAAAAAAAAAAAAAAAAAATACGTTCTAAAAAAAGTACTGTTATATCTGACCTTATATTATTTTATTCATTCAGAGGCATTTTTTATTATCGTTGAGTTTATTGAATAGAACGAAATGTTTTTTGCCCTCGTAATATATATTCGTACTCCATATTTAATGACCTAGATATCCCATATTCTTAATATACATCCTCCTCTCTTACAATCCAAGATACGTATTATAAATTCTCCACAATTTTCTGTTGATAAAAACAAGAATATCCAATAATATTTCGTTTAGTATTAAACTATTAAGACAATATTTCATATTAAAAAATATTTACAACTTATAGAAAGTGTAGAATGATAATTATTTCTACGTATTATAAATCTGACCAAGGCATGAATAGTAAGTGCTACATTTGTACATTCCTTTCATTCTGCATTCTTGAGTTCTTTTTTGCCTGATGAAAGGTCATGATGAAAGGTCATAAATATTTTAAATATTTTATTTTGTTATAACAAAAATTGCATATTCATATACATTTTACATCATCGCATAATTATTTAACTGTCAACATTACGTACTGAAGCAAACTCAACATTATGCACTTTTTTTTTTTTTTTTTTCCTGGCTACAGCCTTGCCTATAGTTATTGTTTTAAAGATTTGGGTAACTTCACAAAGTAAGATCACGAAGTAACTTTTTTTTCTACTCTCAATATCCAATATCATACTGTAATAATAGTTCACAACAGATTTACTTTGTTACATTTGTAAAATACTCTGAAATACTCTGTCTTTATTATCTGAAATTCTTTTAACCTAAATTATTATTATTATTATTATTATTATTATTTTTTTTTTTTTTTTTTTTTTTTTTACTACCATATGTCCTTTAATTGCAATAATTGCAAAACTGGCAGACATTCCCTGTTAGCAAATTCCATTTTTAAAGTTTATTTTATTTTTTTATTTTATTTTTTAAACAATCGTGTACTTGGAGTGCAAAATTCGCAGACAATATTTAGATTTTCTGAGAGACAGTCAATCCCAATACTTCGGATAATTGAGAGTAGGGAAAGAATGAGCGTTTTAACGCAGGAGGCGGAGGGACCGTGGAGCGAGCGGAGCCGTGCGGGTGCCACACCGTCCCCTGAGGGTCTAGACGAGTTGGCGTCGACCTTGAGACATCCCTCTGACTTAATCGTGAAACTTGACGAGGGTATTAATTAATGTTGTTAATGAAGTAATATTAATTCAAGCATTTGGGATTAAACTTATACAAAAAATTTAACAATTTCAGACTTTGATTGTCATAGTTTACTAGAGGTAAATCAGTTTGTATCAGGTTAAAATTATTTAAGTCGTTATTCTCAACTTTGGTAGATAAATCATTAACATTATTTTGACTTGTATATTCCACATTCGAATTGTTCAAAAAAAATTTTAAGTCTAAGTCTATATTTTCGTTCTGAAAATTGTTGGAAGATAAGTCAAAAACATCATTCATACATTCGATGTGAAAATTATCCAAAAAATTTAACAAGTCCAGATTCTCAGCATCATTGTTCACTGTTGGTAATTCATCGATAGGACTTCGCTCATTACATTTTCTACGTACGTTAAAGTCTTTAAGATGATTCTTTCTCTTATGTTGTAATAATTCATACTTACACTGTAAAGTTTCAGAGCATTCATCACATGTAGTTTGAATAGAAGATTTTTTATGCATATTTTTTTTTATGTTTTAAAAAATGTCGCTTCTTTGTAAAACTATCAGTACATTCGTCACAACAGAACAACTCAAAGACGTGAAGAGATTGTAACTAATACAATTTTTTTCTTCATTCATTAGTTTTACTTAAGAGGGGATAATACCTAATCTCTCCGGCAGCCTTCGCCCATGTTATTCTATGGGAAAATTTGTTGCGACAATTACACATTACCTAATGAATATTTTTTAATTCTGTTTTCGCAATCAGAAAATTCATAACCGTTAAATGAGTACTCCTTTTTGAAAAATTCATTTTTTTTAATTTTTACATTTTAATTTTGAGTTCAAAAATGCGATTTTTCACAAAATGCATTTTTCTCATTTTCTAATCGCAAAATGAAATACTAAAATTTTAAAAAATCAATTTTTGGAAAAGAAGTACTAATTTAACGCTTATGAATTTTCTAAATGTGAAAACAGAATTGAAAAATATTCATTAGGTAATGAGTAATTATGTGAACAAATTTTCCCATTGAATAACATGGGCGAAGGCTGCCGGCGAGATTAGGTATTGTCCGCTCTTAATAATCAGTGCCAAATTCTCTTATTTTATGCCAAAGTTTTATAACTGTCGCCAATATTAGCAAAAATTTAGCCAAATATTGTCTTATATTGTCTTATATGATACTATAATAATTAAATCTTACTGGAAATTCTAGTTTTTGACGAAAATAAGGGGATGTATTTAGCCATATGAAGTTCTAATTCAATAATTTCTTCTAAAGTCCAGTCTGATCCTTGTTCATTAAATTCTTCAAAACTCTTTATCATCTTGGCAAAAGCTTATTCAAGATCATTATCAAAACTCATTGATGAAAATGAAGTAAAAGTATTTGATCGAAAAAAGGGGAGGAAAATGCCTTACTCTCTTCTTGCACAGTACGGCTAAGTTTAACTTTAACAAATGTATGTTATTTCAATCCTCTTTTATCGCTTAATTGAAAGTTCAATTCGATTAAAATGTTAGGTCCGCCAAAAATCCCCCCTCCTATTTCGGAAATGCGTGAGAATTTCGGAAAACTGAGAAACATGTGTTCAATGATTTCGAAGGGGACCACTTTTGTTGAAAAAATTTTGTACTTGCGGTTGGCTAAGGAGACCGCTAGGGAGGGTAACTTTAAAATTTGAAATAGGAAAGTATGTGTTGTTATACATATATGGAAACGTCTCTTTAAGACAATGAATTTGATATAAATAGTTTTGTCTTGCCATGATTATTAAAGAAGATACATGAGTATAAAATTCACATTTCAAAACTCGAAAAAATCCCACATCCCCCTCCTATCAGTGGCGGATCCAGAACTTGACTTTTGGGGGGGGGGGGGCTAAGATTTTTCAAAGTGTTATTCTAGACCGATAAAAAATTTACAATTCCAATATTCAATAGTGAAGGTCAGTGTTTTTTTTGAGGGGGGGGCTTCAGCCCCCTAGCCCCCCCCCCTTAAATCCGCCACTGTCTCCTATCTTGGAAACGCGCCAAAATTTTTAAAAATGGCGAAACCCGTGTTCTTAGAATTCGAAGAGGATCTCTGTTGGTGAAAAGTTTTTGGGCTCGGGAAGGGACCTAACTTTAAAATTTAAAGTGGGAAGGTCTTGTGAGATATCCTTGGAAACATCTCTTCAAGACAATGAATTTGATATAAACAAATTTGTTCTGCAATGATTATTAAAGGCGTACTTAAGTATAAAACCACATTTCATAACTTTAAAAACACATGTATCTCCTTTAATAATCATCGCAACACAAAACTATTTACATCAAATTCATTGTCTTGAAGATATGTTTCCAGGGATGTATCACAAAATATACCTTCTCATTTGAAATTTTAAAACTGCCCTCCGAAGGGTCCCCTAGCCTCAAAAATATTTTGACTAAAAGAGGTCTCTCTCGAATTCATTGAACATATTTTTCGCAGTTTTTCAAAATTTCGACGCATTTCCAAGATAAGAGGGGAGGGGGAGGAGAGACTTTTGGCGGACCATATATATATATATATTTTTTTTTTTTGTGAGCGCCTTTTCTTTGAATCTCACTACATGAAATATTTTAATACAATTTATCCATATGGATTGAATCATGAATATTTTAATAGGGTTGTTAAGGTTTATACTAACATTAATCCCCTTCATGATTACTCCCCTGTTTACTCTGTACTTAATCATAGTGTCAACCAGAAAACTTCTCGTTCAAATAGAGGTAAAAAATCGAATAAATCTACTAATGGTTTAATATCAAAAAATCTCATAATTAAGAATATTCTTGCCTTACAGTCAAATTATCTTAATCATTATGATTGGATTTACATTAGAAAGTTTATATTTGCTATCAAAAAAAAAGTATTTGTCCATTTACTTGAGTGTATTTAAAAAACAATCCTATAATCAACATTTTTCTGATATTTTTTGTGATTTAATATTATACAGACTAAAACTCTTCAATATAAATATCTCTAAAAAACCTCACAAAATCCAATCTAATTCACAGCTTATTCTAAATTATTCTAATCAAATATTTAATAGCATTAATATTTCATCCATTCTTAATGATAAAACCTGCATGTTTCCAATTAAAGACATTCATATTTCTCGTACCTTTAAATATCCTATTACACTTGGTCGCCTGCTTTTTAACTATAATTCAGTCTCTAAATCTAATTTATCTTCTCATGTGACTTGCAGTTGTGCTCATCCCTCTTATGTAAAATATGTTGACAGAGATCATGCACATATTATCACTGGTGATCTTAATATTATTAATGACTCTAATTTAAAGAAATTTATGGAATATGGTACTAAATATCGATTCCCTTCAAAAACTAATATTTCACAGATCATACAACAGTTTTCATATGATATTTGTTGGAGAGAAATTGTTAGTTTAAGACATTCTCCAAACTGTATCGTACATTGCGTTAATTACATTAAAGTTACACCCAAGTTCTTTAAATATTTTTAATGGATCATAAAACTTATCTATCTATTAAGGAGATGACTTCAAATTAAAATAAAATTTCCAAAATAAATAATTCCTTAATTAATAGATATACAAAGAATTTCATTAATAATGCATTTTATTAAATATTTTGGTCTCTTATACAAAACTAATATTTTATTCAATTCAAGTGTAATTTTATTCAACATTACTTTAGGTAGTACTCAGACATGACTAAATAATAGCATAAATGGGGATAGATACAATTAAATATTTTCTTTTTTCTTAGAATATTAAAATCTGACTCACCCAGATGAGCATTATAGAGATTATTCCATCGTAAACGGCAGTAGGATATTTCTACTTCTTTCCTCAAGCAAATCATAGAGGACTTCTATTTAACAATCCTAGGGCACTTTTGGAGGCTCCATTAGATAGATTCTGTTCAAAGATGAATCATAGGTGTTTTGGGCTCTTCGGGTTGCTCCTATTTTTCATATCTTGAGATTAAAATTCAAGGACCGGAGGAAGCAGTATAGCTGGAGAGCTACCGGGAGATTGCACCACCACGAGATTCCATCACCGTCTCGTCGAAAAATTGATCCCGAAGCCGTCCTCTCACTTCGATAAAAAAAAAATGCTCTTCTTAAGTCGAGGGCTGCAGGGAGAGTCTGTGTCCTGCGTGCGGGTGGGCTGTAGTTCCCTAGCCTGGAGATGTTTTTGCGATGCTCCATTCAAGTTTTAAGAGTCCTATAAATTTTCCTCTTTCCATGTTTGTTCTATAATGTCACTGGGCAGCCAGCTAGTCAAAGAGATCCCTATCTCATTTTTTTCCCTTCTCCTTCAATTTTACAAGCAGCACTTATAAATTTATCTTATTCTTTTTTTTAAAGCAAACAACTTTTTTTTTTTTTATCAAAATATTTATATACAGATTATTAATTACTTTCCATTATTCTACCACAAAAAATATTTATACACAAATAGCTATATGCTTAAATGAAAAATCATTTCTGTATCTATATATATCTAAATGTGTAATTTAATTACAACATTTATATCCCCCCCTTCTACAAAAAAAAATATATATATAAGCCTTTGTTACATCATTTTGACCTATAAAATAAAATACAAAAATACACACAAACAAAATACTAATACTCATATGATACTGAGATATGAAGAAAACAGAATAAGTATTGTCCATTCTTTCAGTCCATAGCACTTTAAATGTTCATTTAATGTAAGAGTTCATTTCATTTTTTCTTTGTTTTATGTCTCTGTGTATATTCCTACAGAGACATAAAATATAATAGATAAACATATGAGTTCATTTTTCATCATTCTGTTTGTTGCTGTTGAACACATCTTATTATTAATTGTTTTTGGGTGAGTCTACTCCCAAAAAAAAGAAAATATTTTTCTTTATTTTAAAAATGTTTTTCTTAAAAGTTTTTTTTTTTTTTTTTAAATTTAAAATTATATATATATCTATACATAAATATAAATAAACAAAATCATAGCATTTCACACACAGTTTATATATATACTATTATGTTATTTTTCTGGATTATTTGCATATTTCAACATTCTGTACACAACTTTTATTTATTTCTTCGTTCGTTTTATTTTATTTTATACACAGTTTATCTAAAAACTCCTTATCTACTTAATGTTAGAGTCTAAAACCCGTGCTTTTTTTTTTTTTTTTTTTTTGTCGTGCTTGGGATTTTTTTTGTTATTTTTAACCTCTAGTGTTTAAGAAGAAAATTCCTATCCCCGTTTTAGAGCCTTCATCCAATCTCTATCTTACATTCTATTTATTCTCAATGTAATTCACGTTCATTTCTCTATTATTACAGCTGTTATTGATTTATTCTACTCCAATTTCTATGTTTTTCCAGCCAAAATGCAATAATAACTTTATCACTATTATTATTATTATTATCTGCACACTCGCAACTTGATACATTTTTGTATACATTCTAATGTTAGCTTTATTACAATTCTTATTACTATTAAACTTTTTTTATTATTGTTATCAAGGCCACATTCAAAATTCTTCACTGGCAAGGAGAAAAGAATATCTATAGCTTAATAAAGGGGCCCCGCCATAAATATTAATTTCTCTGTTTGAAGACCAGCTTCAAACAGTTACCAGTTAAAATCTGAAGCACCCCTCTACAACAATAAAATTATGTATGTCTCAACTAACCACACTATTTTACTATCTATTATTATTAGTGTTTTTTTTTTTTTTTTTTTTTTTTTTTTACCTGTTCTATTATTTGACGTAGATCCTTCCTATATCCTCTAGCTGGTTATTTTAATTTTCTTTTTCTGGTGGTACTTTAAATATTTTTGAAATATGAATTTTTAAACTTCTATTTCCCTCTTTTTCTCGTATCAAGTAATTCGAGTTTCTGAACTTTCTTTCTATAAAAAATGGTCCGTCAAACCTTTTACCTAATTTTCTATTCTTTCTTAGTGATTTAAGATAGACTTCATCACCTATCTCCAATTCCTTATGATTTATACTTTTATTTCTATTGTACTCTTCTGAAATTTTTTTCATATTTAGCAATGCATTTGCTCTCGCCTGATGCATATGCTCTTTTATTTTTGATA
The DNA here is from genome assembly GCA_963930645.1 of Salticus scenicus. Taxonomy (NCBI): domain Eukaryota; kingdom Metazoa; phylum Arthropoda; class Arachnida; order Araneae; family Salticidae; genus Salticus; species Salticus scenicus. The sequence goes on from OZ005651.1 coordinate 79,848,099, forward strand.
TATACTGCAAAGGGGTTTCCTTATTTCTGTCATTGCAATCTAGAAATGGAGTTTTTAATTTTCTCCCAAAAAATAACACCGCGGGTTCGTATCCCGTTGCTCGATGTTTCGACATATTATAGTTTAACTTAAAAAAATTTATTCTCGTGTCCCAATCAAAAGTTTCCTGACACATGGCTGAGATGGAATTTTTTAAAATTAAATGTGCTTTCTCAATCGTACCATTACTACTGGGTTTGTAAATGCTCGAATAACGCAATGTTATATTTAGATTCTTAGCGAAGTCTGTAAATTCTTTGCCTCTAAAATAAGGCGCATTGTCTAAATTTATATACTGGCATAGGCCATATTTTCCGAAATATTCTAGCAGCGCATTTATGATGGTAGTTGCATTAGTATTTTTTAGCGGTATTACTTCTAAGAACCTAGAAAATGCACAAATAATTGTTAAAAGAAATTTGTTCTGTTTTAGCGTTGGTACTAATTTTCCAACAATATCAATATTTAATGCTTGGCCACATGCATAGTTCTTATTCATTACTTGTAACGGAAGTTTTATTGTTTGATGCGGTTTGTAAGAGTTACATGGAATACATCTCCTACAAAAATATTTTACTGTTTGGTACATCCCAATCCAGTAAAATCTATTTTTAATCATTTGATATGTTTTCTCAAAACCGAAGTGTGGGGAATGCGCGGTATTTATGATTTTCTCTCTTAAACTATGTGGAGCTATGATAATATTTTGCGTATTTTCCGTAGCATTATTTGAATGTTTCAATACTAATAGATCATTTTCTAATAAAGAGTATTTTCTTTTGTATTTATTATTTCTCTTTGATTTTAAACATGCTACTATTTTTTGTATTTTGTCGCATTTTTTTTGTTCATTTAAAATGTTTTCTTCTGACAACTCTTTTTCGGCTTTAAATAAATACATTTCATTCTCTTGATCTTCATGCGTTATGTTTGCTATGTGCCTACTTAAAAAATCACTCGGATTCTGTGATCCTGATATATGTTCTACTGTTATGTCAAATTCTTGGAGATCTAAAAGCCATCTCGAAATTATGTCAGGCTGTTTCTCCAAATTAATAAAATATGTTAACGCCTTCGCATCTGTTAACAAAAATATCTTTTTTCCTAACAGTAAGTTTTTATAATTAAATACTGATTCATGTATTGCTAGTAACTCTTGTTTCATGGCTGGATAATTTTTTTCTGAATTTTTTAATTTCCTACCATAATATTCAATCGGGTGCAAGATTCCATTCTCTTTTTGTGCCAAAATCGCCGATATTGCGTATTTTGAAGCATCCATGATCAAATAAAATTCTTTGTTCATATCTGGAGCTCTTAGAGTTGGTTCATTTAATAACGCGGTTTGTAAATTTATAAATGCTTTCTCTTGTTCTTCACCCCATTTAAATTTTATGTCTTTTCTTGTAAGTTGTAATAATGGATCTATTATGTCGTTGTAATTTTTTATCAATGTTCTGAAATAGTTCGAAAACCCTAACAGTTGTAAGATACCTTTTTTATTGTTTGGTCTCATTAATTTTTTTACTTTGTTTAAATTTCCCTCCGAAGGTGAATAACCATGTTCATTGATTTTATACCCTAAGAACTCTATCTCATTTTTACATATTTGCATCTTTTGCGGGTCAATAGTTAGATTGTTTTTTATTAAAATGTCTAAAACTTCCTGCATTAATTTTTTCATATCTTCTATTGAGTCTGTTCCTAAAATAATGTCATCGATGAAGTACCCAATTTTATTTTTATCTATGTGACCTAAAATCTTATCCATAAGTTTAGCAAATGTCATAGTTGATATTTTATTACCAAAATTTAATCTGGTTGGCTGATAGCAACCAAATTCCGTAATGAATGCTAATTTTTCTCGGTCTTCTTCTTTTAAATTAATTTGGAAGAATGCCGAGTGAAAGTCCATCACAGTATAGTATTTTTTGCCACTAAGTCTCTGAATTATTTCTTTCGCATCTGGGATGGGATGTGGTGAAACTTCTATGATTTCATTAAGGACCCTGTAATCTACTGCTGCTCTCACTTTAATGTGTTTGGAATCATTTGTTTTTGAGTTACATTTTTTCTTTACGAAAATTACGGGGGCTGCATAATGCGAGTTTGTTGGTTCAATAATTTTTGCCTCTAATAATTTATTTATCTCCTCTTTCGCAACATCTTTCATATTATAAGCCAATTTATACGGTTTTAATTGAATGGGGTAATTATGAGCTAATTTAAATATTGGTGTAACTAATGATGTTTGCCCTAGTGTCTTGTACTTTTTGGAAAATGCCGCATAATTTTTCATTAATATTTCATGCATTTCTTTTTGTGTTACTGAATCTAAATGACTTAGATTAAAATCTTCCTTTTTTAAGTCAGCTTTTCTCATTTGTTTAACATCTACCATGTTTAAATTGTTAATAATTTCTCTCTTTGGTTTTGTTTTGTCCGTTATTATGAATTGTTGTGTAACTTTCGCCAGTTTCATATTTTTATTCAAAGTAATTTTGTGGTCCTTTGTATTTGAAATTTGAACTTTTAGTTTATTTTCATTATCTATTTTATGTATAGAGCAATTTATGTTTGTACCCGAATTATTTCTCTGTGGTTCAAGGAATATTGTTTCGTGTTGGTATATTCTAGGAACTTTTATTTCCGCCCAAACTGTTTGTTTCGGTGCAACATCCATTTTTCTTATTAGTCTTGCAAAGTGATAATTTTGATTTAACGTATCCTGCCTTATAATGTTTTCTTCATTTTTCTCATTTAATTCTATCATTTGTTTACTAGAAGATGCCTCCCAATTTATTAGTTCCTTTTCATTGTTTTTTGACTTTGTCTGATCTTTTGAGTATTTAAAATATCCATAAATTTTTCCATTTTCTTCCTGTTCCTGATCATGCACTCCTGACTGTGGGAATTGTATTTTGTCCTCCATCTGTGATGTGTGTGTATTTGTTTCTATTGACATGGTATTTATATGATTTGGAATTTCTTGGTTGTTTGGAGTTTTATTTAATTCCAATTTCATGTTTTTAAATAGTACATGTCCTGCCTTACAATCTACTATCATTTTGTTTCTTTTTAGAAAGTCATAACCTAATATTACATTATACGTCTTATCAAAATTAAAGTTCAATATATAAAATACACCTGTCACGAATTTCCCTTTAATTTTGAATGTAATTTTAATGCATTTTTTGAAATTAATTCTCTGATTGTTTAATGTGTGTATGTTTACATTATTTGACAAATACTGAATTTTTATCCCTGTTTCTTTGATTTTTTGAAATATTTTGGGACACATTGCATTTAAAGTTGCGCCTGTATCGATTAAATTTCGTGTAGGTACCCCATTTATATTCAAATCTAAGATGGGTAAGTTACCTATATCATTTTGATCAATATTTGTCAAATATTTAATTTCTTGTGTGTTTTTCCATCTTTTTGTGCACAGATATCGATCTGGTGTATGAATTACATTTGATTTATTTTTGTTTTTATTATACCTGTGTGAATTGTTATCTTTTTCGCTTCTCTGCCTCTCTACTTTATAATATTTTTCATAATAATTTCTGTTTAATTCCTTGTCTGTTTGCTTCACATATTTCTTATCGCTATTTTGATGCATTTTTTAGTCCCCTGGATATGTTAAGGGATTTACGAGGGACTATGTTATTATTATTTTTACTCTTGGTAAACCCCTCATTTAGTTTCCCGACTGCTTTGGAAACGTTATAGCAGGGCGGTTTGTACCCCTTTGTCTAAAATTTCTATGTGAACTTCTTCTGAAATAATTTCTAGTACCCCTATCGAAATTTCCATAATTTGTATTACTAGATCTATTTTCGTCTGATCTTACGTTTCTAACCCCTGCATTTTCATTCTCTTGTATTATAGGGACTGTATTGTTTACAATATTGGGATTAGTTCTTGAATTGTACCAGCATTGTTCAGTATTATGTGATCTAGTTTTGCAAATTGCACAAAATCTTGTGCTGTCATGTTTTTGTCTCTCTTGACTTTCTGATCTGTTATTTCTTATTTCTAATTCTTCGATTTTTTTTTCTAATTGTTTGATTTGTTCAGTTTCTTTCGATGTTAATTCTAATAATAATGTACACATATCGGTTTCGTTGCTATTTTTTTTCTCTATAGTATTTATTTCCTCCACGTTAAATTGCATTGCATTTTCAATGGTCTTAGCCATTTTTAATGCACTTTCAAAATCTTTTATATCTGCCTTTCTTAACTCAAATGCTATGTCTGCCCTCATGCCTTCAATAAATTTATTTAATTTTAAACTGTTTACAAATTCTTTTGCCCCATCTTTGTTTTCGAATCCAGACCCTTTTAAAAATTCATTTGATTTTTTTATTATTTCCGTTGCATATTCTTCTATAGTTTGTTTTGGTGATTGCCTGATATTCATGAAATCTGCCTGAGCTTTTGAGAAATTTACTTTGCTCTTAAATTTTTCTTTTAATTTAAGTTTGAATTGCTCATACACATTCTCATTTATTAAATCCTCATCCAAGTTTATTTTCTCCTTCGCTTTTCCACTGATTTTACTTTTTAAAATTAGTAATTTAATTCCATCGTCTAATTCTGTCGCATTTGTTAATGTCTCAAATGATTCTAGAAATTTATCTATATTAGCCTGACTGTCCCCACTGAAGTGTGGAAGACCCCCTAATAGCGTCTCTAATGACACTGTTAATTTTTTCTCCATTTTTATTTTACCCGGTACTACCTTCTCAGTTTTTGTTTCCACCGTCTTCTTCTGATTTTGAGTTTTTGTATCACACTTATTCGCAACTTTATTTCTCAATTTATAAGTACTTTTCATTTACATCCCCTACTTTCTAATCTTTACTTTAAATCAACTCTTAAAAAATCATTCTTATATGTATTAACATTAACACAAATTATGCTTGTATACATATATTTACTGACTAGCTAGATTATTCTAGTTCAATTATTATTATTATTCCTTATTTTAGGAAACTATTTACTTTCTTCAAAGTAAAATATTCAAATTTTATATGTATACAGGCATCCAAAATAATATTATCAAACAAACAAAATATTAGATTAATTGTTTTCAAGAAACCTTTCTGAGCAATCTTGCTGTTTATGTGTACATATAAAATATTTCCAGTAATTTTTCAAAATAACTGTAATTATTTCAAATACACTTCATTTATTTTCATATTCTACTTATCATTATTAATGAAAGTGTAATTTATATCTATATATATTATATGTACACATTTGCATATCTATTCGTTATATATATTTTTTATCAGTTATTCATATACAAATACAATAACATTATAATGCTATGATTTCCTTTATTTATATCTATCCAATTTTATTTAAGCAACTGCTTAGTATATTTTTATATTATTATTTTGTCTGAGTCCACCTTAAAGTTTTCCTAAATTAGTTTATCTTATTTTATTTATTTTTTTCTTTTTATTATATCATTTTATGACCTCAACTGGATAGGCACCAAATCGCTTTTTGGTTGATTTTACAGTGTTGGAGAGAAATTGTTAGTTTAAGACATTCTCCAAACTGTATCGTACATTGCGTTAATTACATTAAAGTTACACCCAAGTTCTTTAAATATTTTTAATGGGTCATAAAACTTATCTATCTATTAAGGAGATGACTTCAAATTAAAATAAAATTTCCAAAATAAATAATTCCTTAATTAATAGATATACAAAGAATTTCATTAATAATGCATTTTATTAAATATTTTGGTCTCTTATACAAAACTAATATTTTATTCAATTCAAGTGTAATTTTATTCAACATTACTTTAGGTAGTACTCAGACATGACTAAATAATAGCATAAATGGGGATAGATACAATTAAATATTTTCTTTTTTCTTAGAATATTAAAATCTGACTCACCCAGATGAGCATTATAGAGATTATTCCATCGTAAACGGCAGTAGGATATTTCTACTTCTTTCCTCAAGCAAATCATAGAGGACTTCTATTTAACAATCCTAGGGCACTTTTGGAGGCTCCATTAGATAGATTCTGTTCAAAGATGAATCATAGGTGTTTTGGGCTCTTCGGGTTGCTCCTATTTTTCATATCTTGAGATTAAAATTCAAGGACCGGAGGAAGCAGTATAGCTGGAGAGCTACCGGGAGATTGCACCACCACGAGATTCCATCACCGTCTCGTCGAAAAATTGATCCCGAAGCCGTCCTCTCACTTCGATAAAAAAAAATGCTCTTCTTAAGTCGAGGGCTGCAGGGAGAGTCTGTGTCCTGCATGCGGGTGGGCTGTAGTTCCCTAGCCTGGAGATGTTTTTGCGATGCTCCATTCAAGTTTTAAGAGTCCTATAAATTTTCCTCTTTCCATCTTTGTTCTATAATGTCACTGGGCAGCCAGCTAGTCTAAGAGATCCCTATCTCATTTTTTTCCCTTCTCTTTCAATTTTACAAGCAGCACTTATAAATTTATCTTATTCTTTTTTTTTAAAGCAAACAACTTTTTTTTTTTTTTTTTTATCAAAATATTTATATACAGATTAATAATTACTTTCCATTATTCAACCACAAAAAATATTTATACACAAATAGCTATATGCTTAAATGAAAAATCATTTCTGTATCTATATATATCTAAATGTGTAATTTAATTACAACATTTATTGATTTGTTTATTTATAAACTCTCCATCTCTTATAATAAACCTATTGAATATTTCAATCAATGGAAATTTTTAGTGATTTCAAAACTTAAAGCTGAATTAATTCAACATAGATCAAATCTCAGACATTACAATAAATCAAATCTCTTTAAATCTATCAAAGAATTGCAACAAAACTTTGTTATTACTTATGTAGATAAATCTCTTAATAATTATGCTATAATATGTAAAAATTATTATCTTTCTTTACTCAGTTCATCTATATCTAATAGTACTAACTTTCATCCTACCAATAATGATCTTAAAATCAATAACCGCAAAATTCACTGCTTTTACAAATTGCTAAAGCTTCCATTTAATAATTTTAATTATCCTTATATTGTACTTATCCCTAAATTTCACAAAAATCCCATTAAATTTAGAACCGTCACTATAGGGTGTAATACTTACAACAATAACGCTAACAAAATTCTCCTTGATATTCTCAAACAAATCTATGACTTAATCAGTAAATCAAAAAATTTCTTTTGCCTTAAAAATAGTTATCAACTTAAAGCCAAAATATTATATATGAATAATGTGACTGATATCATGACTTATGATTTTGCTGACCTGTTTAATAATATTAATTTAACAGATCTTAATCATATCATCTTTAACCTTTTTGAAAAATTTAAAAGTCAAATCTCTTTACCAAAATGCTTTTCGGCAACATCATTTAAGACACTTTTAAATTTTATTATTCATAACAATTACATTCTACACTGTAATAAGATCTATATTCAAAAGGTCGGTATTCCACAAGGAGGATGTAGCTCGAGTATGTTAGCTGATTTATACCTTTACCATTATGAACAGGGATTATGTATTGAAAATGTTTATTTTTACCGATACATTGATGACATTATAATTTTTTATGTCAATAATTTTTCCCCTAATCTATTTAAATTTGAATATCCTTCTCACCTTACCTTAACTCATAATCTTCTCAACAATAACTGTATAAATTTCTTAGATTTAAAACTTAAACTTGATGGTAGTAAAATTTATACTGATCTGTATGACAAAAGACAAGATTTCAGTTTCAAAGTAAATTTATTTACACTCTTTACTTCTTGTCTTCATATCTCTGTTTACAGAAATATTATTCTCAATCACCTCTTTCGTATACATAATCTTTGTTCATATAGGTTTAAAAACAAAAATATCTCTCACATAATTAATGTTGCTAAAAAAATGGGTTATCCCAAAAAATTTCTTTATTCAATTGTTTATCATCAAGGGTCTCTGTCTAACACACACACACAAAAAAAAAAAAAAAAAAAAAAAAAAAAAAACTACTAAGGTTTAATAAAAAAAAAATGGTGGATGGGTGGACAGATGTTTGATTAAGGAGGAAGGGTGGTGTTGTTTGGCTGGTTGGTTGGGAGGGTATGATGCTGAATAAAATTAAAAAAAAAGGTGGGGGGGGGATTACTGTAAGTTACATTCTTATTTTTCTGGTTGATTACTATGAATTATGATATCTTTTATCCTTAAATTTAATTATGTGCATCTGGCTACTGAGGCTTCCCTTGTTAAGTTTGAACAATCCATCTATTTGCATAACAAAAATAAATAAGATCTTATATTATTAAGTAAAGAAAAAGGAAGGGAAAAAAAATTCTTTTAAATTATAATTTTAATTATTGATGACTGCCTTTTAATGCTTATCCTTTTATGTGTGCTCTTTGGCATTATTGCTTGTATTTGAGTCTTCTTAAAACTTAACATTTAATACTTTGACTTCAAGATTACTTAATGTTGGGTTAATCATAAGTTCAATTCTTCTTAATACTTAATTGGTGCTAAAAATTCTTATTATTACTTGATTGGTGCTAAAAATTATCTTAATCTTGCAGTCAATACTTCTAAATTATCTTAATCTTGCAGTAACTACATCTTAATTACACTCCTTATTGCATTGGCTTATTCTCCTGAAATTATTTAACTGACTTAATGTTTTTAAAGCTAAGCGAAAGATGGCACTGGCACTCTGATGTCTTATGCCTTCCTTCTTCAGTCCTTCACTTAAACGATTTAATTATTAATGTATTTGGTACGATTTAATTTAACTCTACTAGTTTTAATTTTAATTAACTCTAAAACTATTTTAACATTATCATTTAATCTTTACTCTGTGTTTTTTATCTTTAATGAAAATGCTCTGAAGTATATTCGATTAATCGATAACTGTCGAGCTTTTATTTTACTTCAATTTAGGTTTTGGCATCATTCTTTTCTCCAGTTGGTGTTAAATGTTATACATGTGGTTACTCAGCTTTTTTCATGATATCACTTTGGTTTCAATTAAGTTTTTAATTAATCTTTATTTAATCTTCGTTTTAATTTAATATTTCACATATTTCTCATTCTTTATTGTTCTTACTGTATCGATCTTTATCCAGTTGGTGTTAAATGTTATGCATGTGGTTACTCAGCTTTTTTCATGATATCACTTTGGTTTCAATTAAGTTTTTAATTAATCTTTATTTAATCTTTGTTTTTATTTAATATTTCACATTCTTTATTGTTCTTACTGCAACGATCGGGGCGTGAAATGATATAAATTGCTATGAATAGCAATATCGTTTTACGAAATCGTTGCAGTTTTCACAGCTTTATGAAGTATGCGCCCCTTGAAAAGTATGCTTCTAACTTTAAGCATTTACATCCAATTAATTCTGTGATTTTTTATATGTTTTTCTCTCTCATAAGTATAATGGTCCTTTTTTATTATCATTCAGGTCGGTGTAAGTTTTTCATGTTACTATCGTAACTCATTGGTTCTTAATCTATATCGCAACTTTTTGTGTAATTCTTTCCTCTATGTTAAATTCAGTTCTATATTTCAGTGTGCTGTTATTGTTTTAGTTCTATTAATTGCTAAATTTTAAGATTAAATTTTATTACGATATCTATTATTTATTTATATATATATATATATATATATATATAAAGCATAAAAAAATAATAATAAAGACTAAATTAATCTTGCATGATACCAACATAAAGCGTCGTGAATTTGCGCGAAATCAGCTGGTAAACCTAGATTACACGAAAGGTTATAGCACTCAGGAGTAAAAACCTTTCGTCAGAAGTTTTCGCAACATTAAAACTAGTAAAAAATACTGACATTTTCGATTAGCCAGTTTTCATTCCTCACATAGTTTTTCAAAATAAATAAATAATGCCTATTACTACTTTTAATTTGTTTATTTTTCCATTTTAATATGTATATTTTTTATTATTATAATTTTGCATCCATTCGATTATTTTTGTAATTTTTACATTCAACACTTACTTTCTAACATTTTTCAAAAACTGAAATTTTTACTTTCGAGTTATGTAAATAAAAAATGCATAGAAAGATATATGTATATATATATGTGTGTGTGTGTGTGTGTGTGTGTGTGTGTGTGACGTTAAAGAATTTGGCATGTGTATACATTCTTATTTATTGTCAATTTGTTATTACCACGTTTTTATTAACTCGCTTTCTTGTTTGTTTGTCCAGTACAAATATTGCAATCGATTTTTAACTAACTTCCCGACTAGCTATACATTTGAAACTTTTAGAATAGCTCAGAACACGATGGCAATGCATTTTTTTTTTTTATATTATTATTATTACTTTTAGCCATCTTTAAGCAGAATTGAATTCATTTTCAGTAAATTTTGCGTAAAAAAATTAGAAACCAAGTAGGCTCTGGTATTAATGTTTGTAAAAATCTCATATATGTAATTCAGTTAATAAATGTTTGAAAATTTCTTATAATTGCTCTCTTTATTACGCATTTGGTCATTTTCTTTCAAGTTGACGGGATAATTAATATATATATGTAGTGGGGAACTAAAGTGAGCGTTAATAATTAATTAATATACAATTACTATTAACTATTTAAAATGTAATAAAGAAAAACTATGATACACTATTTACAAGATTATAGTACGAATTAATATTAAACAGCCGACCAAAACAGTCACTTGTAAAAGTCAAATCATAACAGGTAATAGGAATGTCCGTAATAGGAAAAATAGGAATGTCCGTATCAGAAAACAAAGCACTGGTATTAGTGATTAGCAGACGAAAAAAAAATAATAAAAAAAATTCCCCTCTCTCTTCCTTTGCTGTGTCTCCTAGCGCGTGAGTGGAATCGTCCTGGTACTTTGCCAATCGGGGATCAATCCAGCGCAGTTTATCAGTATACAGTATCGATGAATATTTTTCGATTAAATCGATAACCAATATGTATAATGAAGTCTTATTGTAGAAAGTATGCTTAATTGATCTTTTATTTTGTTAAAGGTAAAGTAATTATTAAGCTTCATTTCTAAAAAAGTTGTACTGCACAATTTAAATTTAAAAAGTCTAATATTTTGCTGGGCATTTTCAAAAAACAGATCACAAACTGAATGTAGCATTATGCTAATCTAGGATGGAGGCCTAGCAAGATAAATTATTGTTGCCTCTCTATTCGGTGGTTAGAATTAAGATCTATACACACTATCAAATGAACAATTTTTCCTTTCAGATGTTTTAAAACAGTCGGTATTACCCCCCCCCCCCCCAAAAAAAAAAAAAAAAAAAAAAAAAAAAAAAATGTTCTTTATTTTAATTGCCCAAGAGTGTTGCAGCAGATATTTTTATTGCTGGGCTTCAACACCTGCTTAATGTTATTAGAGTGCAATTTCTGATCCGTCCTTAACGGTTGTCTCACACAGTATTTTTATTATTATTATTATTATTATTTGTTGCTATAACACTAAGCCAGGGTGAAAAGAACCCCCCCCCCCAAAAAAAAAAATAAATAAATAAATAAAAATAAAAAATAAAAATAAAATAAAATAAAATAAATAAATAAATAAATAAATAAATAATAATAATAATAAAGTAAAATAAATAATAATAATTGTATATATATATAAAGTGAAGAATCTAATAACGTTATAAAATTTAGCAAATAATAGATACATGATAATACCAACAACACTCACATTATATATATATGTAGAGAGAGAGAGAGCAGATGAAACATTAAACTTCTCGTAATGAAGTTGAAGGTATTGCACAAATTATTCCCTACCAGTGACTCAGAGATTTTGCATTCGAAGGTGGTACGCGGAAAGTGCTTCTTTCGAACCTAGGCCGTGCTCGTCAATCTAGTTGCCTAGAGTTTTCTGTAGTTTTCTCTAAACCTCGCCTAAATAGGGTATATCTCCTGGGGCGCCAATTAACTCTGCTTATGGAAAAGGTCTTTAAAAATTTCAATTAACAATCACAGTTTAATTTTTCTACGGTGTTCCTTTCCCCCCTTACTATAATCGAAATTGTCTTACATTTTCCATCAACCTTTGATATCATGCAGATTAAATTTTTAAAATTAAAAGAAATAAATTTCTCGTAATTACATGAAATGTATTATCTTCAATATAAAACATATTTTATTCAATTTGAATTTTATTTTATCTCAAGAATATGTTGGTTCTTTAAATACACTTGATATGATAAAAATTGAATAAATATACATTTAAATTGGTGAATTTCTTTTTATAATTAAAATGTTCATTAACACACGAACTCAAAAAAAAAAAAAAAAAAAAAAAAAAAAAAAAAAAAAAGATAAATTTTTAGAAAACTGGCGTTTTCACTGAAAAGTTTTTTTTCTATTTATTTCACAGGCAAAGATTTTACCTTTTAATGTATTTTCAGTTTTTAAACAATTACATATTATTACAAAGTGTGTATACCGAATAGATAATAGATATTCTTTGAAATACGTTATAATACCTCCTCAACGAATAGTATTCATTTAAAAAAGAATAAGAAAAGTTATATTTTATAAAATTTTTAAGATTTTGACTAGAATTATTTCATGTCAAAGCTCTTTAAAAAGTTCTTTTTCCTATTTATACAAATATAAATAATAGTTTACCGATCGCCTGATACAGTGAACGTCTCAATTTAGTTACTTCAATATTCTTAGCCATTTTCTAATTCTCCAAAAAAAAAAAAAAAAAAAAAACTTTTTTCTCTGGTATAGTTTTGAAACAGTTTATTTCTATTTAAAAAAAAAAAAAAGGGTAATTTCTATATATATTTTTTTTTTTTTTTTTTTTTTTTTTTTTTAATATTTCATTCAAAAATTGGTAGCATGCGATCAATGATAAATGGAGTGTTTCACAAACAAGGTCAAACAGCAGACTAAAAAAATAAAAATAAAAAATGACATACGTATGTTTTTATCCCTTATTCATAAAAATATTTTTTCAGTGCTACTCTGTTTATACTCAGGTATCTGAGGTTTCAAATTATCAGTTATCAAATTTCAAATCGCATGAAAAATGAAAAAAAAAAAAAGAAAGAAAAAACAGAAAAAGAGAAATTGAAGGTCACATTAATCGTTCCGACAGTGTGTCATCTATCAATATAATCTAAAACGAAAACTCTCCGTTTGTGATTCTCAGGAATTGTATCGGATCACACTAGTGGGCATGTGTAAATACACGTTGCTTTCATTCTTGTAAACACGCTATTGTTTGATTGTCTTTTGCTTATGATGGAAAAAATATGTCATGGAGATAAAAATTTATAGATAATAAAAAAATTTTAATTTTTTTAATTTTTTTTTTTTTTTTTTTAGATTATATTTATTTATTTATTTATTTTATATATTTATTTTATGATTCATTTATTAACTAAGACGAAATTTCATTATCAGGGTCCACAGTCACAGTTTTTCGAAATACTTAATCTGATATTAAAGGATAATAAGAATAGCCCTAACAAAATATTTCGTCAAAGAACATGTATGTATAGCTTTTACAGGGAAAGTCTCCATGTGTGCATATCCAGAAAATTTTGAAAAAATAATAATAATAGTAGAGAAGACTCTTCTCATGAAGCTATGTATATTTGCAAAAATAATTTTGGCAGAATCTGTATACATCGTCTATAAAATAATAATAATAATAATAGTAATAGTAATAATAATGTTCGCTTCTTGGCTATTTATCACTCATTGGTGACACAAGAAAATTTTAAACAAATCTTTATATATATATATATATATATAAAGATCGTTAAAGATTATATATATATTATATATATAATCTTTAACGAAAACCTGTTTCTATGCTCTTCACACTAAAATAATTTAAGTTGGATTACTTCAAATAAACACATTATAACTACGGATTTGTCATAAATATATTTAATTATAAAAGTATAAATTTAATTCTTATGATCCTGTGTTAACAACCTTTGATAATTGTAGAACAATTAACCTTTAACTGCTGTTAGCGGTCTGAGAGACCGCTAACAGTAATTTAATCCTAATTGCGTTTTTTTTTTGTTGGTCACAAACACCGACATTCCTTTGTAACAGTGTTCATTTTCGAAAGATCATCCTCCTGTTTTTAAAATTAGTGTCTAGACATTTAAATAGATGAATATTGTGAAGGAGTTTTCCGGTAGAGGTATAATAATTATCCGTTAGATAGTGTAGTTACCATTCAACGGTTTCCACTAGGCCATATTTTCGTATAAGTGAAAAAGTTTTCCTTTTCTTGCGTTGTTTGCCGCCAGACATCTGATTTATATCTTTTCCATTGAAAAACCAAGATTCTATCCAGAGGTGTTAAAAATGGAAAAATCCAGAAATCAATAAAGATCGACACAAGAATGTGAACAAAGATTTTTATTAACTTGCAGCATAAAATGAAAAGGGAAGGTGCCCCTAACGGATAAATATTCAAGGCCTGCATTGGAAGGTGCTCTAAGCAGGAGCGATCAGAAAAGAATGATAAAGTTCCAGCCAAATTCAAATTATCATTACATATTGGTATCTAATTTCATCGCCAGCAAGAACACATAAAAAGTGTGGGGGAGGGGGGAGGGGGGTTAAGTAAGATACGTAATACTCTAATCAAGCCAATAAATTTTAACACACACAGCAGGAGTGTCAAAAAATAATAATCCTTGAATTTCGCCAATTACGTTCTATTCGCTATTACGTTCTAATAGCATTGCAAAAGTGTTTCACGCATTTGCAGTGTATAGGCTGCAAATTTCGAATCGTCTCCCCTCTCCCCCGACTTTTTATAGATGAAACATTTTCGAGCGGATCGCGATTAGGACTATTCCCATGTCTGGTAAAGAAGAAATTCTACTATATCTTTTGCGGGATTTAACTAAAATAGAAAAAAAGGTATGATTGCTTACAGAATTATAGGTTCTCATGGGAATGTATAGGAAATTTTGACAATCTGAATTGAATAAATTTACCACAGACGCCGTGTAGTCAGGTGCATTATCATCTTGAAATGCTGTTTACGGAAATTTCCGAGATACTTTCAAAAGAGACGGACTGGCACCACTTTTATGAAGATTGTGTTTTATTTCGAGTTAATTGATCCCTTGAGCATAAAAAATTGCCCGACTGTTTGAAAGTTATGTACCTCCGTACCATAATGTATGGAGAATGTGTCACTGTTTTAAAAGTGCGATTTTTACTAAGTCGGTCATATTTTCGTTGTCAGATCTACTTGTTTTCTTTAGCTCGAAATAAGTTAAACTTGACTCATCAACGAGAACCAGTTCAGCCCAATAATTAACTAATCATTTTTTTATATTTTTTTTAGCCATCTCAGATCTTGTTTTCCTAATTCTCTTCACTAAGAATGGAATTTCTTCAAATTTTCTGTCATTTAAACCTGCTTTGTTTAAGAGATGTTGTACTGTAGTTAAAGAAATTTTACTGCTAAACACTTTTTCTGACTCTCTTTTAGGTTTTAAATGTAATACAATCCGATTTTATAACCAATGGCTTTTTAGCTTAGGTCATCTCGCTTGGATGAGCAAAATGGCCGCCTAAAACCAAATTGCCAGTTTAAACGCCAAAAACTTTTCATATCTTGCTAAAAACCATTTTACCAATATTTCGTTAACATTTAATTATTTTGCCATCTCACGTATTAAAATATTTTTTGATTTTCATTCAAAAAATTAATACTTTTTGTGGCATCGTTAACTGCCTTGTTCTTACCATTTTTGAAATAATTTCTAAAATTACAATTTTGCAGACAATTGCATTTTGTTTTAACACTGGACTCAAATCTAAAGTGTAAGTGGAGGACAACATAATAAAATCTGTTCGAAAATTTGCTTTTTATACGATGGAATTGGCGGTTGTAGAAGACGAAAAGGAAAATATCCAAGTGCGACTTTTTTTTTTTTTTTTTTTTTGTCGCTTAGTGTATGTAACAGAATCTTGCCATTCAATTTTCAGACACATCTGGTCGCCCGACTAATCAGAAATTTTGTACACGACATCATAATTAATAACAAAACTATATGAAACACCTTTTCTATCAGGGGCAGGTTCCAGGTGGTACCAGGGAAAATAAAAAATCTGTATGTATATAAATCGCTATCGTATGCGGCATACGATTTCACATTATTTCTATAACTACGAGTGTGAAAAATAAAATTTTTTTTAAAGACACAGAAATATGTAAATAATCTGGTGTGTCACTCACACGACTTTCTCCTTCCCTGCATTTGAGTACTATAAGTATAGATTTATGCAGTTATTTATTTTTAAGTTATGTTAATAACAGTTATTCATACAGATCAATCAATAAAATTTGAACTTTCGTATTGAGAACACCTCGAAGCACAAAAAGCCAAAAATTAATAGAACTTCGAAAAATAATTTATTTACAGTATGGGTATGAAAAATTAATTCTCCTTCTTGAGTAGTGTTCATCGACAAAGTAAAATGTAACAAAGCACATTCATTAATTGCATTTAACAGAAAACAGCGTTTAGGGTAACTTTCGGTATCCTTGTATATTGTCTATAAACTATATGCACATCATATTGTGTACTTAAATTTAGTTTTATATTAAAAACACTTGACACAAAATGAAACACACTTCCAGATATTTCTAAGTATAGCTCCTATATATCCAAATACTTATGGTAGCCCTGTAAACAAATGCTGAATGATTTCCTTGTCACAATCTGCATATAAAAAATATGTACATTGCATTTTTTTTAAAGCAAGATATAGATGTTACACTGTACTAAACAGAAATTTGCTCCATCGACATAATCTTCATAAGAACATGCTTTTATTGAAATGTGAACTAAAAAGAACAAAATAATTTTATATGTAATTTTTTTATTGGCTAAGATGTTCCACAGATGGATATAACCTAATCATTGAAATAAGCTTCGAATTAAAATAAAATATTAATAAAAATGCAGATAAATATAACGTACTTTCGAAGAAAAAATAAAGGCGTGGGGTGCTCGACTTCAGTTGTCATAAATTTTGGATCGTGACTATTTACAGAGGAATTATGAGAATGTAAGAAAGAGCACCCCACGCTTTTATTTTTTCTTCGAAAGTACGTTATATTTATCTGCATTTTTATCAATATTTTATTCTAATTCGAAGCTTATTTCAAGGATTAGGTTACATTCATCTGTGGAACATCTTCGCGCTATCCAATAAAAAATTTACATTTAAAATTATTTTGTTCTTTTTAGTTCACATTTCAATAAAAGCATGTTCTTTAGTTTTTTAAAATTATAATTTTATATTACACTTTTTAGACTTAAAGAAAAATTTAACTGACAACTAATGATATTCAAGTATATGAATTTCATTAAAATATCATTTATTTTATTTTAGTCTAAATTAAATTATTCTTTAAGTAATGACACTTCAATCTTTTTATTTTATTAAATTTCTATTTTTATACTCTTTTATTATTAATGCAAAACGGAACCTATAAGTTACGACACTTATGTTTTTATAATTTTAATATGGCAATGGATGTAGTTAAAAAAAATTTCATTAATGTCTTCGCAATTTAGCTGTTTCATGCAATTCGTCACCATTACACCAATCTTTACTGCTAATTTTGAGCTGCCAAGTTTTATTTGAGGAACATTCAATTGCTCACCTCGGTAGCTTGGCCAACTTCGCTAGCAGTAAAGAGACGGGATCCAAAATATATAATCATATAATCTACTGTGATATGGTAGATTCCGAACTCAAAAATATTTTTAACATTTGCCTTTTAGCCTAAGAGCCCACGACGGCCAGACCTTCGTTATTTAATAAAAGCTGAAAATTCTTCTGTGCGTGTCCCCTATACAGGTAAGAACGACCAGGGACTATAGAGTTTGGGTAGTGGTTACTTGGGCAGGTAACAGGTAGTAAAGGTGTATAAAATAGTACCTTAAATTCGTTAAAGTATAAAGCTCAATTTTTTTATATTTTATTAGGGATAACTTTAGAAATCTCGTCATCCATTGCCGGACACTTATGACAGATGCTACCCCCTGCCAGACACCCCTAAATTTTAATAAATTATAATTATACTTTCGTTACAGTATAAAAGCTAAATTTTATATATGTTACTTGGGAACCTATAAAAAAATGTTACCTCAATAGCCGGACAGTTTTAATGGTTTTTACACCTTGCCAGACACATCGAAAGTCCGCTGTAGGTGCGAGCGCGAGGTAACGACTGTTCTAGCGGGTGCGAGTGAGATAGGGCGCTTAGTCGACTGCGATCTTTCACTGCGCATCATCTGTCTTTTAGTGATGTATTGAAGAATTATGTGTAGCTACAACCACGTTTTACCATTGATATTTGTGTCGTTTTTTTGTGAAATAAAAGTGTAATTTTAGTAAAAAGTGTTATCATGGGAGACACATTAATTTGTTTTGTGTGTAATAAAAGTGATGGTAAGATAATATTGTTCTCGGAGGAAACTTTAAAAAAATGTCAAACTGTTTTGAAAATCAGAAAAAAACATAACTTTAAATATAAAGACATTATTCTGCCTGATGAGTTTACAGAAAATGGTTATCACCGGGGATGTTATAAAGCATTTACAGGACTTATGAAAAAATACTTAACTTCTGAACCTGAAAATTGGACAAAAAACAGTGAAAAACAAAAACCAGCCAGTGTTTCTACAGACAATACCTCAACAACCTCGTCGTTGATACCTAAGTTGACCACAGAACCATCTCATTTACAGTCATCCTCTACAGAATCTTCAGTAACAATGCAATCAAGTTTAACTTCTAAATCAATAGGACTTCAATCTACAACTTCTCAAGAAAATATTGAAGTTTTTGAACCAGATCTTAGTGAAGATAATGATTTAACTCAGGATGGAAAAATTCTAACCGAGAAGGAAGCTAATAATATCGACTACCTAATTGTTTGTGTGTTTTGTGACAGGAAACATAAAAAAAAACGTTCACGAATGCTTCCACTTCATAAAGCTGATACCAACCAATTTAAATCTAGCGTACTATCCAACATCGAAGGTCAAGAGAAGTATGCAGAATTATTGAATAAATTAAAAAAAATTTCTGGTCCAAAAATATCATGTCTTACAGAATGTAGAATTAGTTTCAATAATGAAATATCATCTTCTAAAAAACCATCCAGTAAAAGTGATTGGCATTTTCATCGGGAATATCAACAATTAGCTTTTAATGAAATAAGTGGCATCATCGAGGAAGACGTAATTAAAAAAGGGCGCTGTTATTTATTAGTATATTTGCATGAAATGTACACCGATGTATTGGAAAGAATATTTGAAGAAAATTCTGTTGAAGTGAATTCTGTTTTTACTGCACATCATCTCGAAGAAAAAATGTTGAAAAAATTTTCTAAAGATATTAAATTTTTTACTATTTGTAATAAAAAAATTATAGCACCCAAATATTTACAAACAATAGACGATACAATATTTGAAAACTTACAAACCGAAAATACTTTACAAAAAGCTGCATTAATTTTAAGAAAATTAATACTACAAATGGAAAAAAATAAGTTACCGATAAAAAATCTAACAACAGAGCATTTAATGTCAGGAGAAGTTTCGATACCACCGCAATTACTGGACTTTTACTTTACTCTTCTAGGTGGATGTAATAACAAACGGAAAAAAAGCCTGAAATGTGCTCGTCAAGTGCGTTCTTATTCTCAAGACGTAATCTATGCTGTCCATAATGGCCGTGTAAAAACATCAAAGCACATCATGTTAGGTATAACTTTAAAGAGCTTAACAAGCAGTAGGAAAATTATCGATATTATTAATCGATATGGGCATTGTATTAGCTATCAGGGTATCGAGGAACTAGAGACTGAGACAACGTATACTTCTTTTGAACAATCCAGTTTATACCCAGAAACGATTAAAAGAAATCCTGACCTTTTTACTGGTGTGGCATATGATAATTTCGATCGTTTTGTGGAAACTACAAACGGAAAGGATACTCTACATGACACCGTAGGAATTATATACCAGAACATTGAGGCCAATATAACCGAAGAATCTGAGATGCCCGAAGAACTTAACATGTCTGAAGCGCCGATTACAGATAATGAAATTAATTTACCACATACAACGGTAAAAAGAAGAAGAACTTTTGAAGCCATATCTACAGAAGAGATTCCGTATCCTAAAAAACCGAAAATGACAAGTGAACTACAATCAACAATTGATAATACAGAAATTATACGCCCTACAAACTCGCAGCTATACACCGAAATCGACAATATATGGATGATCAGTCACGTTTTGCAGTTACCTGACGTTCCTACAGTGCGTTGCATGAATATAAACGCACCTTAGCTTTAAGAATTAGAATGGTATAGAAGTGTAATAAAGAAATATGAATAGGTGACACTTGAGCCAAACTCTATGTGTATGATTCTTTAAATGAAAATACAAGTCAAAACAATGAAAGACCAATATGATTTTATAGGAAATAACTTTATTAAATTTATGACAAAAATACATGTTGCGTGAATTTAAACGCACATATAAAAAACAAATAACTGAATAACAAATACTGTATCTAATACTTTGTAAAGCCACCATGGTCTTCTAGAAGAGCCAGTAAGAGTCTTGGCATTGACTGATATAATGGCTTGAGGCCATCCAAGCTGATTGCCTTCCAAGCTAATAGAATGACCGATTTTAGTTCATCTTTCGTGTTAAACTGCCTTCCGTTTACGTAAACACGACGAACCAGAATACCCCATACATTCTCCATTATGTTTAAATCGGGGCTTTTTAAGGGCCAATCCATAACTTTAATTTTATTGTCACGGAATCATTTTTTCACGATGTGTACTGTATGTACAGATGCACAATCTTGCTGAAAAATATAATTTTTTCCAGCTTTCTAGCCTGCTTGACGGCGGAGGTTCCTTGTGAACATCTGGACATAATCTACAGAGATCATAGTGTTCTCCACGAACTCTAATTCGAAAGTCCCTTTAAAACCTATGACTGCCCACACTATGACAGACCCACCTCCAGATTGACGTTTTGAACACTACATTCCTTCGGTTCTCAAATCGTGCCAGTAGCTATGAAATCCGTTCGGGTCATCGAGATTAAACTTTTTTTCATCTGAGAAGATGACGTTTTGCCAATTTAGTCGATCTAGTATCCATTTTCATCTCCATTCCAACCGCATATCTTTGTGCTTCTGAGTGAGGGGTGCTTTCGCCTTCATTTTCTTAAATTTAATGAATGTTACAGCTTTGATGGCTCTCCATATGGTTGTCCGATGAACACCCAGCTTATATTGAGCCTTTAACTTCGCACAGGAAATATTCTTATTCTTTGCAGCGTTGCATATTCGAAGTTTGTCGTAAGTGGCGAGCTTTCCTGTTCGCTTCTTAACGCTTTTTTCCCATAATTTGCTCCTTTCTTTATATAATTTCGCACAACACTCTCACTTCTTCCGATTCGGTGCTCAGGTTTACAATTGCTAAAAGTTTTACCACGCATAAAGTCGATTTTTGTCCTCTCGGCTACTGTCAAAGTTTCCCTCTTGTAATATTGAACAAACTCCGTAAATTTTGCACTCAAGCATTAAAACTGATTTTAGAGAACTTTAGCAACACGACTATATGCGTTTTAATTTAATTCCGGTGGATCTGTTAAATTTTAAACGCAAAATACAGAGTGCGTTTAATTTCGCGCAACAAACGAAAAACAGTGAAAAATAATAAAATGCATAAAACTCATTTACATAAGTTTGCATGAGCCTAAATATACGTGCTCAAAGCATCTTATTCAGTTGTTAGTCATATGCAATAACTGTAAATCACATTCCTTCTTTTAAAAATTTAAAAATTCTATTTCTGGTTATTGGAAAAGGTGCGTTTATATTCATGCAACGCACTGTATGTGGGTTGGTTTCAATAGTCGGATTTGTAATAATGCTGTCTCACAACAACTTATTTCTTATTTAACCCCAATCAATGCATCACCAACTAGTACATCTATAGTGCTAGAAACTATGGAACAGAGTAAAAAAATTGCTGAAGATTTACATCAACGTTCCATCCAAGTAACCTACGATCTTGCTATAGCTAAAGTAGCATTTCAAATACAGTCTACGGAAAAACCCAAATTTGATAATTTATTCATACACCTCGGACCGTTTCACATTATGATGGCTTATTTTAAAGCAGTCGGTAAAGTAATTAGTGACTGTGGGTTAACAAATGTTATGGTTGAGAGTAGTTTGCTGGCAAGTGGTTCTGTGAATGGGTTTCTCGATGGAAAGCACTTCAACCGCTGCAAAAGATTGCATCCTTTGGTAGCATTGGGATTGGAGGTTCTACATTTTGAATCATTTTTACAACATGACAACTCAACACTAACAGAGGATATGATAGAGGAAGTGAAAAGACTACAAAACTGCGAAATATCGTCTTTCAACATTGAAAATGATGAACTGAAAGAATTGATGAATAATTACAATATTTTCAAGCAACAATGTCTCAATGGTGAGCATGGTAAAACTTCACAATTTTACTTAATTTACATAAATCTCATACATCATTACTTGGACTTGTCACGGAGCATTCGTACAGGGGATTTTGAGCTTTTTAATATCAACATTGCCTAAGACTACAAATATATTTTTTATATGCAACCAACAAAATTATGCACGGTGGACCGTAAAATATTATGATAATTTGCAGAAAGTTGCAGAAACTCATCCTGACTTATACGAAGGATTTAAACAAGGTTGCTTTGGTATCAAACGGACCACCAAACCATTTTCTAGACAACCAATTGACCTGGTGTTAGAGCAAACTATAAATGCAGACGCTGCTAGAAGGCTCACAGGTGTTATACACTTTACCAATTCGATTTCGGCTCGTCAACGGTGGGCTCGTAATCATGATGTTAGGTCCTCAATAATAAGTCAAGTTTATCTAGAACTAGGACTGCGAACTCATCAAGATGTTTCAACAGACTTAAATCTTCATAATGTCCAGAAGAATTCCAAACAATTGAGACAATTTATCGCTACTTTTGATCGATTTATTAATCCCTTAAGTTCAGAAGTACCGAAAGACCAACTATTAAATATTTCATCTGGAAAATCCGCATCGCTATCAGTAGAGACATTCCTACTAAATATTGAAAAAAATGGAGATAATCTTCGTAAAACATTTGTTTCCGAATGTTTTTCAGATATTACCAGATTTGAAAAAGCTATTAAAAAAAATTCCCTTGACAATTTTTCTATCGATTATAAGAAGAAGACAAAAGTTCAAGTAGGTAGTAAAATTCAAGAAATTAAAATCCAAAGAGATTTATTTGGACGCATGCTGGGTATCTCAATGGATTTTAAGGTAGACATTTCAAAGATTTTGTCTTACCCAATTACCTCAGTGCCATTGTCTATGTGCCATTTGGATGGCGCTATTTGTAAGACAGATAAATCTGCCCTGATGAAATGTCTAGAGAAAGAGGTCCAGCATGAGCAACCACATCATATAGATATTATGATAATTGACGGTTTCTTCTTGTTGCATACAATGAAGAATGTTCCGAAAACATTTGGAAATATTTCAGAAAATTTTTTGCAAATGGTTACTCAATTTCAAGCATCGAGAATTGATGTGATCTTTGATCAATACTTTACTCCATCGATCAAAGATTACGAGCATTCCCAACGGCTAGAATCCGCGCAATTAATTGGAGTACTCTATAACTGGGCCTGAACAAATTCGATCAAGTGATTTCGCGAAAGAGTTAAAAAATTTAAATTTTAAAGAGGCTCTGGTTAATTTTTTTATTTCACATTGGGCTACTGATGAAGTGGTGCCATTTATTGGCAACAAAACGATAAACATCAATTTCAGAAAATGTCATTCTTTCACTGTTGATAATTCTAACAAAGTTATCTCAAGGGTTGATGAAGAGTTGTCATGCCCATCACACGAGGAAGCAGATACGAAAATAGTATACCATGCATGTAACATCAGCTATCCAGCAGAAATAGTAATAAGAAGTGCTGATACTGATATTGCGGCTATAATGCTTGGTAACATGCATCATCTTAAAAGTGATTCCGTTGTTCGGATGCTTACGGGTACTGGCAATAACTTTAGATATGTGGACCTAACTAAAATACATGCAGAGTTGGGACAGTTAATTTGTCAGAGTTTACCTGGATTTCATGCCATCACAGGTTGTGATTTTAACCCTGCATTTTTCAGAAAAGGAAAATCAATACCATACAAGAAATTTAAAAAAATCCCGAGTACCAGGAAGCTTTTAAGAACTTCGGCAACAGCGAATTAATTGAAAATTTAGATTTTCAACGAAACATCTTCGATATTATTCAGAGATTTATATGCAATGTTTACAATGTCCCTAATGTTATTGGTGTTGATGACGCTAGACTGCAATTATTCATCGACTCGTATACAGTCTCCGATGTAAACGAAGCTTTTGACCGGAAAAAGTTGCGAAATTTTGACGCTAGCAATCTACCACCTTGCAAAAGCGAGCTATTGCAACAATTTCTGCGAGCAAATTATATATGTACCATTTGGAATAATGCTCATCTGAAAAATCCAACTACATATCAACCAGACAATAACGGCTGGGTATTGAAAAATGACAAATACCAATTCAAATGGTTTTCAGGAGATCAACTACCAAGTTATGTTAGTGATTCGCTTAAAACTCAATCAGGTATGTAATTATTATGACAAATTATTGTACATAATTTTTTAATTATTCATAATTGTATAATCTTGTTTATTTTTTTTTTCAGAAACTGACGAAAAAGGCGATATTGAAGACGACTGGGGGAGTAGTGACGAAGAAAATGAAAATATCGACGACAACGAATAAATATTTTTTTTACATGTAATAATGCTTTTTTTTGTATAATATAATAATAAAATTACATTTTTTACTTTATATAACCTGACTATGAACGTAATAAAATAATTTTTTTATTGGATATCTTTGAAGATCGCAATCGACTAAGTGCTCGCGCTCGCACCTACAGCGGACTTTCGATGTGTCTGGCAAGGTGTAAAAACCATTAAAACTGTCCAGCTATTGAGGTAACATTTTTTTATAGGTTCCCAAGTAACATATATAAAATTTAGCTTTTATACTGTAACGAAAGTATAATTATAATTTATTAAAATTTAGGGGTGTCTGGCAGGGGGTAGCAACTGTCATAAGTGTCCGGCAATGGATGACGAGATTTCTAAAGTTATCCCTAATGAAATATAAAAAAATTGAGCTTTATACTTTAACGAATTTAAGGTACTATTTTATACACCTTTACTACCTGTTACCTGCCCAAGTAACCACTACCCAAACTCTATAGTCCCTGGTCGTTCTTACCTGTATAGGGGACACGCACAGAAGAATTTTCAGCTTTTATTAAATAACGAAGGTCTGGCCGTCGTGGGCTCTTGCTCTATTTCAGCTGTACCATAGCAGTATTTAGCAAAAAAAAAAAAAAAAAAAAAAAGTAACTCTGCCGGTTTATTTAGTTACATTCACACCCCATGGACCAAAATCGACACGGACTGTTGGAATGTCCATATAATACACTTAATCTCGTCAGAAGAGTGACCCGATAATCTCAGTGAAAATATTACTTTCTCTTATCCAATATGGTAAAGAAAATGTTGTTTTGGATCAAATTTTCGAAATTGAGTTTTTGTAATTATCACATGCTTTGAGGTCCTCGAGATACGAAAATAACATTTTTGGTGGTTGGTCTGTATGTGTGTTTGTCTGTCTGTTATCAGCACATCTCAAAAAAAAAAAAAAAAATATATATATATATATATATAAATAAATAAATAAATAAATAAATAAAAATAAAAATAAATAAATAAATAAATAGCAACAGAAATCCAAACACGGTATTTTAAATCTGTATCATATATGGATGCTACACTAAACTTTTCGTTGAGATCATGCAAATGGTTTGCGTACGAGGGACATCAAAGACATTTAAAATATATTATGTCGATGGAGCAAATTTCTGTTATTACAGTGTAACATCTATATGTTGCTTTAAACAAAATGCAATGCACATATTTTTTATATGCATAAAGCTTTCTTTTGCGCAGATTGTGATAAGGAAATCATTCAGCATTTGTTTACAGGGCTACCATATGTATTTGGATATATTGGAGCTATACTTAGAAATATCTGAAAGTGTATTTCATTTTGTGTCAAGTGTTTTTAATATAAAACTAAATTTAAGTACACAATATGATGTGCATATAGTTTATAGACAATATACAAGGATACCCAATGTTACCCTAAACGCTGTTTTCTGTTAAATGAAATTGATGAATGTGCTTTGCTGCATTTTACTTTGTCTATGAACACTGCTCAAGAAGGAGAATTAATTTTTCATACCCATACTGTAAATAAATCAGTACAAAAAACCCTTAACGGCTTAAAAGTTTGTGACGCCGCTACTTTGTGGCTATAAGAATTTGAAATATGAGTCTTAAAAATAATGATATTAAATTTTAAGTGACGCTTTGCAATTAGTTAAAATATACATAGATTTTCTTATTTGATCATTCACTTTTATCTTTTATTTATATTTATAATGCAAACGTAATATTTTTAACTTCAAGATCAGACAGATATTTAAAATACACTCACTGATGCTTTTTCATTCGCATTTCAAATTCAAAATAACAGTTTTAAAAGGAATGATATAAAAATTCCAGTGGCGCCTCGGTGTTATTTTAAAAGATTTGTTTTTAGATTCCATTAAAATTACTTTTGTTTTGCTAATAAAATATATTTACACATTTAAACAGTGCTTTTAATTTTCAAATATACTGTCAAATAATTATACTTTCACTGAGTTAGCATTATAAAGTAAAATTATTTATTTCAATAAATTGATTTATCTTTTGCATCACGCTATCGAAAACATAGTATCATAGTGTCCAACTAAGTGAAAATTTGCTCAAAGAGGTAGTGTGACGTAAAGAAAACATTTACACAAATTTTACTTGCAGTTTTGAATAGCGTGACGCAAAGGATAAATCAATTTATTGAAATAAATAATTTTACTTTATAATGCTAACTCAGTGAAAGTATAATTATTTGACAGTATATTTGAAAATTAAAAGCACTGTTTAAATGTGTAAATATATTTTATTAGCAAAACAAAAGTAATTTTAATGGAATCTAAAAACAAATCTTTTAAAATAACACCGAGGCGCCACTGGAATTTTTATATCATTCCTTTTAAAACTGTTATTTTGAATTTGAAATGCGAATGAAAAAGCATCAGTGAGTGTATTTTAAATATCTGTCTGATCTTGAAGTTAAAAATATTACGTTTGCATTATAAATATAAATAAAAGATAAAAGTGAATGATCAAATAAGAAAATCTATGTATATTTTAACTAATTGCAAAGCGTCACTTAAAATTTAATATCATTATTTTTAAGACTCATATTTCAAATTCTTATAGCCACAAAGTAGCGGCGTCACAAACTTTTAAGCCGTTAAGGGTTTTTTGTACTGATATCATTACTTTTTAGTGGTTATTGATCAAAAAATTAAAACAAGTCCTTCTGGCTCCTAGGAAGGGTAAACTAATTTATCTTTTCGTATGAAGTTGTCACCATTTTTTTTCAAAATGGCAGCTACAATTTATTAATGGACTTAGTGGATTTATAAATGAAGGCTATTTATATATGGAGTTTTAAGCAAATCGGTTCATAAAACCTTTCTAATGTAAATTTGAAATTTTCAGTGTGTTGGCACAGGGAAACAAGAGGGTGGATTAAGTTGGCAAATGAACATATCAAATACATTTCTGAGATAAATCCACACTACAAATTTAGTGTGAATTAATTCAGTATTTCAAACGTTATCATACTCACAAATTTTCAAGTAGCCTGCCACTTGGAAACAAAATGGAGAAGCTTCGCACTAGAAAAATTTATTGACTGGGATTCTCAAACTCTTAAAAAAAAAAAAAAAAAAAAAGTAAGTGAAAATTTTTAAATTTAAGTTAGAATTACGTAATTTACATTTTGCAAGTTTCTTTTTAGAGAATTACAAATTAAACAATTAAAAAAATATATCAAGTAAATAATAAAAATGGAATTTTATATATTTTCTTTCCCCTTTTGAGGCTAAGTATACTGCTCCAATATTCACAATTTAAATTTTCATCAAAAGTGCAGGTAAAAATTACTTCCTATATATTTTCATATAAAACGTTTGGGGGGAAAAATAGACAAAATATAAATTAAGCTTTACATTTCTATAATTTTAAAAATAAGATAAAATCACCTGGAGAAAAATTTTATGGAAAATATAAGTTAAGTTTTAAAAAAAATGAAATTTCTGCGTAAAAGTACTATTTCATAAATATATTTACAACTACAATAAACAAAAAACGCTCCTTTAATTTTAAATAATTATTTCTACATGTTTCGAAGCTATTAAAAGTTTTTTCTTTCTTTCTTTCTTTCTTTTTTTTTTTTTTTTTTTTTTTTTTTCAAGAAAAATAAATTAAATGTAGTGGCGCCATCTAGTAGTTTTTTTTTAAATCATATACATACAGATTTAACTTTTTTTTTTTTTCATTAAAAAAAAAAAAAAAAAAAAAAAAAAAAAAAAACTTGTTTAGAAACAGGTAGAAATAGTTATTTAAAATTAAAGGAGGATTTTTTGTTTACTGTAATTGTAAATTATGAAATAGAATTTTTCATGCACAAGTTAATTAATTAAAAAAAGAAAAGAAAGAATATTTTTTTAAAATAAATTATTATGGGTTTCAAAGTAAAGATGTTATTTATTTATTTTGACATGTTTTTTAATAATTGCTATTTGACACATTTTTCATGAATTTTACCGAAATTCATGAAAAATGAATTTTATTAAAACACTGTTTAAACACTGTTTATTAAAACACTGTTTTTTCTAATAAACAGTGCAAACATTGTTTCATCCTCTAGTCATTGCTTTGAATAATAATAATAAAAAAAAATGATTATGTTAATATTTAAAATATGTATCATTTTAAAGTCTGAAAAATAAATAAATGAATAAACACTAACTGTATTTTCAAAAGAGATTTTTAATTTTTAAAAAGAAATATATATATATATATGTATTTACGAAAGAGTATGTTTTAAATAAAAACGATAGATGGCGCCAAAACTGTATTTACTGTTTTTTTTCCATTCCCGTAGCGTAAGGATACATGAATAGGAATCGCAAATCATTGAGTTATTATAAAATCGATTTTCATGAATGATTAAAAAAAATTTCGCTTTAAAAAATTGTAAATTCATCATTATTATGATAAAATGGAATATCTAAAATTATAAAATACTTCCTTATTTAAAATATTATCTAAATATTTCTTTGACTAAATATGAAATTTTGAAATCAAAACTATTTTTTTCATAACAGAAGAGAAAATATATTTAAGTGAACTTGACTTAGTATATATACAATAAATATTTTAAATATGTAATAAAGTACTTTTGCGTTAAAAAAAAATTCTAAATAATTCATTGGCTGCATTCAAGTCGGTCAACAAACCAACTTACATACCTTACAAGTAAGAACCGAATAACAGCGTTTTCACCCGAAGAAACATATGTAATTGGCGGAGTAATATAGTTCCATATTTAAAGCAATTTATATAAAAAACAAGAGTTTTCCTGGAAAAAACGAAAACGTTACTAGATTCAGAAAGGTCCTATTAACAACATATATTAATTATATGAAAATCCTTCGAACCGTTTTAGAGATATTTTTCAGAATTTCAGTCCATTACTCCAATCGTTTTCCCATTTTGGCTTTAAATTGAGATTCAGATCTTAAAACATATTGCATGTAGAAATGTAAAATTTTCAGGATAGATTAAGACCGAAGATAAAAGATTATTTTAAAAATATCAGAACAAAATATGGTATATTTGCTGAGATATTAAGTGTCGGCTTTTACAAATCTCTTTGATGTCGAACTAGGCGTATATATGAGTTCGCAGCTTTCCGTCCGTTTGTCCTTCCGCTTGCGTCACTCGAAAAACTGCCGTTTTTCATGATTATTTTTCGAAGTTCTATTTTCACTTTTGGTTTTTTATGCTTTGAGGTGTTCTCAATACGAAAGTTCAAATTTTATTGATTGATCTGTATGAATAACTGTTATTAACATAACATAAAAACAAATAACTGCATAAATCTATGCTTATAGTACTATAGTACTCAAATGCAGGGTAGGAGAAAGTCGTGTCAGTGACACACCAGATTATTTACATACTTCTATGTCTTAAAGAAAAAATTAATTTTTCACACTCGACGTTATACAAATAATGTGAAATCGTGTGCCGCATACGATAGCGATTTATATACATACAGATTATTTATTTTCCCTGGTGCCACCTGGAACCTGCCCCTGATAGAAATGGTGCAAGGAAACACTTTTATATAGTTTTGTTATTAATTATGATGTCGTGTACAAAATTTCTGATTAGTCGGGCGACCAGATGTGTCTGAAAATTGAATGGCAAGATTCTGTCACATACACTAAGCGACAAAAAAAAAAAAAAAAAAGAAAAAGTCGCACTTGGATATTTTCTTTTTCGTCTTCTACAACCGCCAATTCTATCGTTTAAAAAGCAAATTTTCGAACAGATTTTATTATGTTGTCCTCCACATAAACTTTAGCTTTGAGTCCAGTGTTAAAAACAAAATGCAATTGTGTGGAAAATTGTAATTTTAGAAATTATTTCAAAAATGGTAAGAATAAGGCAGTTAACGATGCCACAAAAAGTATTAATTTTTGAATGAAAATCAAAAAATATTTTAATACGTGAGATGGCAAAATAATTAAATGTTAACGAAATATTGGTAAAATGGTTTTTAGCAAGATATAAAATTTTTTGGCCGGTTATGCTGCAAATTTGGTTTTAGGCGACGATGTTGCTCATTCAAGCGAGATGACATAAGTTAAAAAGCCATTGCTTATAAAATCGGTTTGTATTACATTTAGAACATAAAAGAAATTCAGAAAAAGTGTTTAGTAGCATAATTTCTTTAACTGCAGTACAACAACTCTTAAACAAAGCAGGTTTAAATGACAGAAAAATTGAAGAAATGCCATTCTTAGTGAAGAGAATTAGGAAAGCAAGACCTCAGATGGTTAAAAAAATAAAAAAATTATTAGTTAATTATTGGACTGAACTGGTTCTCTTTGATGAGTCAAGTTTAACTTATTTCGAGCTAAAGAAAACAAGCAGATCTGACAACGAAAATATGACCGACTTAAAGAAAATCGCACTTTTAAAACAGTGACACATTCTCCGTACAATATGGTACGGAGGTGCATAACTTTTCAAACAGTCGGGCAAATTTTTATGCTCAAGGGATCAATTAACTCGAAATAAAACACAATCTCCACAAAAGTGGTGCCTGATCGACTATTTTGGAGGTATCTTGGACATTTCCGTAAACAGCATTTCAAGATCATAATACACATTAATACACAGCGTCTGTGGTAATCACTTCAGATTGTCAAAATTTTCTATACATTCCCATGAGAACCTATAATTCTGTAAGCAATCATACCTTTTTTCACTTTAAGTTAAATCCCACAAGGGATATAGTAGAATTTCTTCTTTACCAGACATGGAAATAGTATTAATCACGATCCGCTCGAAAATGTTTCGTCTATAAAAAAGCGGGGGAGAGGGGAGAGGATTCGAAATTTGCAGCCTATAATTCTGCCAGAACTAGAAACAATTATTTGTGATATTTGGCACATTGAAATTTCTGAGATTTATATTAAAACACTGTATAAAAACATGCCATTGCGCATCAAAGCAATAATTCCATATAAAGGTGGAATTAACCCAATGCAGAATACATATTTTTAACAAAAAATTGCTTAGATCTAGCAAATAAATAGTTTTATTTCATATATTAAAATATAACTTGTTTATTTCATCATAATAGAATACAAAGTGTATGGTTATTACATTATGTACAAAAAGAAAATTTTATGCAGATTTTTAAAAAGTACTTTGTAAAGTGCAATAAAGCGAATTATTAAATCGAAAATGTACATAGTTATCGTTTCATCACATTGGTATTTTTCAAACAAGACAGTTTTATTTGTTTTAAACATTAATTTTAAAATTATTACAAATAAAAAATGTATGTCATTTTTTCTGCTGTGCGGCTTTTTTTTTTTTTTTTTCTTTTTGTCGTTTAGTGTACATAAATAGTTACATGTATGATGTCAAGTTAATAATAAAAATGTGTTAATTTTCTACATTTTACTATGTCGACGAATAATTTTCAGGAAAGAAAATTTTTTTTTTTCATTCCCATAATCAGATAACGTATGTCTCGAAATTCTATTTTTACCTTTATTTTTTAATATCATTTTTTGAGGTACCCCGAATACGAAAGTCCAATTTTTAGCGATTGGTATATATGTATAACTGTCGTCACCATAACTTAAAAACAAATAACTGCAGAAATCTGTGTTTATATTATTGATATGCAAGATAAGGGAAAGTCGTGTGAGTGACACACCAGATTATTTATATATTTTTAAATATTTAAAAGTTAATTGTTTTACTTGACGTCATACAAATGCGGCTAAATCCTGTGCCGCATACGATAGTGTTTTATGTATGTAGATTGTTTTATTTGCCCCAAAATTTGCCCACTGGGGTTTGCCCCTGATGAGAAAAGTGCCTGAAAATAGATGTATATTTCATTGTCATCAATTATGAAGTGGTGTGTAAAATTTTAGGTTAGTCGGACGACGAGAAGTGTTCGATAATTGAATTGCAAGATTCCGTTACATACATTAATAGTTACATCATATCAAGTGAATAAAAACATGTTAAAAAGTCTAGAAATTACATAGCATTAACTGAATAAATAACATAATGAATAAATGAGGAATAAGTAATTTAGAATTAAACAAAAACCATTTTTAAAAAATCTCCCCTGACTAGGCTCGAACGTTCAACCTTTGGTTCCGCAGCCCAGCTCTTTACCTCACAGCCACAATGATCACCTGTGAAAAGTCTTTAGTTACAAAATAGATTTTTTGTTTGCCCCAGAACTTGCCCCCTAGATTCTGCCCCTGATAAGAAGGACGCCTAGAAATACTTTTATATAGTATTGTCATCGATTATGAAGTCGTGTGCAAAATTTTAGGTCAGTCAGACGACCAGAAGTGGCCGAAAATTAAATTGTAAGATTCCGTTACATACTTAGTTACATCATATCAAGTTTATAAAAGCATGTTAAAAAAGCTTGAATTGAATGAAGCAGACCCGTTATATTATAAAATATACAGAATACACTAACTTATTTTACTATATGTAAAATTTCTTATTAATGCAACACCATATCAACACTAATGTAGAAAAACGGATGATGGAAACACATGCAGAGACTTAATTCATATGTTAATGTGTTTTTACGTAGCAGTATTATATCATTTAAATTTAAACATATTCAGCTATCTCAGCTATTAATTTTACTGTTTTTTTCTTTCTTTCTTTCTAAAATACATAACTATCGCAATAAACTTTTGCAAAATCTTCTTAATAAAAAAAAATGCACACGTTTCCCCGAGATAACGCTGAAACCTATGTCATAGCTGCAAGGATAAAGAAAATAAATTTTATTTTTGGTTTGGAGGGCTGAATAAAATAACTAAAGAAGGATGACTCAACAGAAAAAAAAAAAAAAAAAAAAAAAAAAAAAATGCAACAATGTATTGAGATAAATAAATTTTACCTGCGATATAAAACAAATAACTCGAGAATAAAAAAACAATTTAAATGAATAGATGTAAATCTATGTAAGGACCACCAATTAGAGATTTTCAGGTTTTCTTTCTTGGCGATCGCTGCAAACTATCATTTTATCATAGCATAGTTTTTGAAAATATCCATTTTACATTTTGGTGATTTATATATCATAGATGTTGGTACATTGCTTTCCCGTAAACAGGGTTACATTGCAACATAGCAGTATCATTTCTCAGCCAATACGCACACTAATTGAATAAACATAGCTTTTCGTCACGATTCTCATTCATATCATGTTTCGTGCATTGATACACTATAGAAACTGTGATATATAGCCTTATCTTACATGACCGAAATTGCAGTATAATGCATTTGGGCGGTATATTCAAAAATCTAATAAATAGCAATTTAAGTGAAGGTTGAACAGAGTATAAAGTTTTGTTGAATTCTGTCCTTTGGTTAATGAGATACAGTATTTACAAAATTGTGCTGACGCACGACAAACGTTTTCTAAAGTGGTAGAATCCATATCCAGTGTTACGACACTTGAAAATGAGTAAATATTCATAGAAAACTGGTAATCGAAAATTCTCATGAACCCAATGTATTTTCGTCTTTTGTAAAGAAAAAAAAAATAATAAAAACATTAAAAATAAAATTACACACACACACACACACACAACAAATAAATAAGTGAACGATTAAATAAAAAAAATAATATAAATTAATATCTTCATTCTCTCAACATGTAAAGTGATTCTGTCTAATGTGTTACTGTTATTTCTAAAGTCATCTCCGCTTGACCGAATAAGAAATTGCTCGCCACTATGAGCATATACTACTAAAAAGGCTTAGCCCTGGCAATGATGGTCATCGCCTGGCTGAAAGCCACCTCGCGACATTGGGCGATGATAATTTTAGATGGATTGTGCCAGGCCCTTAAGGCCTCTCGCGACAGACGGCACTAGGTGAGTTGTCACAGCTCTTGATGTGCACTAGAGAGTTCAAGTTTGACTAGAAAAGTCCAGGTGGTACAATTGGATGACAGTATTGCAGAAGAACTGTGCACTAGAATAGTCCAGGTGGTACAATTGGATGACAACATGGATGACAGTATTGCAGAACAACTGTGCAGAAAACTGATTTTGCAGGGTAATTTGGGTAACAGAGGAGAGACTGAGAGAGTTAGGATTGTTGCTAATTTAAACTATAGAGTTTACTTAGTTTTTAAGAGAGGTTTTGAGTAAGAGGCTTCCTTGCAAACAGATTTTTGTTTTGGTGACGGGTATTTTGAAAAAGGGTGGGAGGATAAGTAGCTTCATTTGGGAAGAAGATTAGCTGCCAGTGGGAATAGTTATTAATCAGTCAAATTGGTTATGTCCATTAAGAGGGAGTAAATATTGTTTAGTTTCTTAATTAACAGTTTTCTGGTTAAGATATTTTCAAGCCAATTATTTGGTCTTGCAGAGGGATTTCTGAAATGGAACTGTTGGGTTAGGGGGCAAGAGAAATAATAATGTTCGGGATGCACATACAGACTGGCGTGCAGATAGGCAGAAAGTGGTGTTTTCTGACGAATCCCGCTGTAATTTGAGGCATCATGATGGCCGCATTCATGTTAGACGCTATGCCGGTGAACTCTACCTTCCGGAGTACATTATCGAACGTCATAGTGGACGAACACCCGGAGTTATGATCTGGGGTGCGATTGCGTATGATGGACGATCTCTGCTGCTACGAATTTTGGGTAATCTTAACAGTGACAGGTACATGAGAGAAGTGCTGGAGCCCGAAGTCGTTCCTCTCCTTCAAGGCATTCCTGGAGCTATCTTTCAGCAGGATAATGCCCAACCATATGTGCCAAGGAATGTGCAAGACTTCTTATCAGCAGAAAACACACAGCTTCTTTCGTGGCCTTCTTATTCGCCGGATATGCCATTGATTGAACATGTGTGGGATTTCATTGTTCGGCGTCTCGTTCGTGATCCTCGTCCTACAGCTTCAAGAGATGAACTTTGGGTACGCCTACAAGAAATATGGAATGCTCTTCCCCAAGCATACATTCAAAATCTGTTTGACTCTATGTCACGTCGTATAGCAGCACTTATTGCAGCGCATGGTGGCCATACCAAACACTGATTTTGGACGCTTAATATTGTTTTTTTGCTTTGAAAATTTAATCATTTATTTGTACTAATACAAGTCGTTTGTATTAATAATGGCAAAAGTGTATCATTTAAATTAAATCATATCTTAAATACTTAATTGATTTAATTTTACTTTTGCTATATCTTATAAAATAGTTCAATAAAGTTTATAAGTCAAGTATAATCCACTCACCTTGTTTATGAGTATCCTCTGCTATTTCACATCTTAGGAACAGAACCATTCTGTATCAGTTAAGGACTTTAACTTTCTAGAATTATGATGTAGTCAGCTGTAGCTATTTAAAATCATTTGAAATATGTTATTATTTGTGTTATTACATATAGATAAACGAAGTGGTTGCAATAGGTCGATTTCTAAAAAAATCAACTTAATTTACAATAATTTTACAATCATGCGTATAATATTAATAACTCTCATTATGATGTACATTTATACAAAATTTTGTTCTATACAGGCCAAAATTTGCCATCTGTTGAGCGATTGATTTCCAAATGTAATCAGCACCAGTTTAAGTCAGGGCCCAACTAAATTAGAAAATTAAAATTAAATTTCTTTCGTTCATTCATGAGATACAGCGTCCATAAAATTTTTGATATAGGGGAGACCGGGGCTAGTAGCGACGTTTTCGTCATTTTTGATATTAGCTGTAAGATTTGAACTGAAGTGAAACAATCAGCAAATCATACCATAGAGTAAACCTTGCGTAATATATTTTTAAAAATACTATTAATATAATTAACGTTTTTCATACCATAAAATGAATTCTGCGTAACCTTGAAATTTGTCCCAACTTACCCAGTAGTGAGGCTAGTAGTGACATACTTGGGGCACATTGTGACATACAAATTATACATACAAGCACATTGTAACATATATAATTTATGTGAGAAAGCTAATTAAAAACAATATTTTAAATCAACAACGAAAAATTTATTCATTTATATCGTTCTTAACACAATAAAAACACTTTCATTTTTTTTTTAATAACACTGTAAACAAGATGAAAAAAAATAAAAAGTTAAATTACTAACACTTGTAAACTCTTAATCTTTTATAAAGCTACATTTAGAGACACTTAACAATAGAAATAAAGGAAAAAACTGTGTTAATCAGAAAAGAAATAAAAAATAGGCCAACACAAATCTTTGGCTATATTGATCTGGGTGGCATACTACAACGTGTAGGTCATCCTATAGGCCTACCTAAATTTTTAATCACTCATTGTCATCGTTTGTTTCAGTGTCTGATTTGCAGTTAATATAAATATAATAAGGTTCATTTTTGGTACATTTGACATGAGCTCATCTTTTACATGTCATGCATTGCACCCAGTTTTCTCCAGATCTAGAAATTTTGTATTGTTTCAAGCAAACTAGACATAAGCAATTTTCGTCATCTTCAGAGATCCAATTATTGCTACTTCAGTTTTTTCAATACCGTAGTTTTTTTTCTTTTTCTTTTTTCTTTTAAATATATATATATATATATATATATATATATAAGAAACTTTTAAAACAAATATTTATGTATATGAAATTAAAATAAATGTTTAAAGATTAGAAAAACCAACAGGAGATTTACAAACCAATGCGCAAAATTACTGCAAAAGGAAATGTAAAACTAGAATATATGAATAATTTAACAAATGAAATGAAATAAAACCCCAAAAAACACAGAAGTCTTCATCGGGGAGGCCCTTCCGTGTAGGGGTTTAAAAGAAGTTTCTGAAAGGATAGTAGCAATTAGCTAATAACTATCCATAGCCCCCAACTTCTCACCAAACAGAAAACCAGCTTTAACAGAATAGAAATCTAATCTTATTTCATTTCATTTGTTAAATTATTCATATATATATATATATGTGTGTGTGTGTGTGTGTGTGTGTGTATGTGTGTGTGTGTGTGTGTGTGTGTGTAGTTACAATTGGATGAGTACATAGAGTCAGGTCTATATTTAAATGCGTTTTCAAAATTTTAGAACTACTGACCAATGAGTTAAATTAAGTTTTCTCACCAGATTACCAGACGATGGGAGAGTAAGTGCTGCCAGGGCATGAGAGGTTGATCATTCCATTGAACAATTTTTATTTTTCTTTGGCACTTAATAAATACACTCGGAAACATTTATTATACACCATGTACTCTTTCTATGTTGTTTTCCATCGCCCCTTGTCGCGGTAAGGCTTCATGCCTGGCGATGCCTATGTAAAACCTTCTTGCTTTTTAAATAAACGTCAGGCAGGTTGCAGGGGGTTCTTCTCGGGACAGCCCACGTGAACTTCGGTTCTAGAAGCGCTCAACACCGGATTTTCGAGTTGTCCGGTTCTCGTCTGTCCATTTCAAACTTCATAAGTTGTTCAAATTTCGCCCTCTGTCGTCGACGAGGCATAATTACGTCTCACCTCACGTTTACCACAAAGAGATAAACATAGACTATTTTAAACATGCTGCTACAGCTCTTTATTTATATGGTTTCAGCAGCAGTACAGAGGGCGCTGCTAAGTCCACGCACGCGCTGGGGCTTTGAAATTTTAATCATTTGCTTTACACAGTATAATTTGCATTTCCTGAAAATTTCAGCTCAATCGCTTCATTCTTTCATGGTGTTGCAATTTTCACAAACCTGAGTGTGTATTATGTACTAATACCTAAGTTCCATAAATCTCCTATTAAATTCAGAACGGTTACTATTGGATGTAATACATACAACAATAATGCCAATAAATTGCCTCTTGATATTCTGATACAGGTTTATAACATCATTTGTAAAGATCAAAACTTTCGCTGCCTTAAAAATAGTTATCAACTCATTAACCATATCAAACACCTTGATAATGTAGAAAATATTATCACTTATGATTTTTAGGATCTGTTTAATAATATTATTTTATCTGACCTTTATAAAATTATCAATAATCTATTCATTAAATACAATGATCAGATTAAATTACATAATAACTTTGATGTTGAAAAATTTAAAACTCTTTTTAATTTCCTCATCTATAATAACTATATTTTACACATTAACCTCATTTATTTACAAAAAGTGGGCATCCCGCAAGTGGGATGCGCTCGAGTTTATTCGCTGATCTTTATCTATATTATTATGAGTGCAAATTTACTTTTGATAATCTGTTACTATACCGATACATTGACGATGTCATCATTTTATTCATTAACAATAAGTCATCTGATTTAATTACTTTAGACTGTCCTTCAATTTTAAAATTGACTAAGACTATGCATAAAGATAAAATCATAAACTTTCTCGATCTTAAAATTTATTTCTATGATAATAAAATTCATATTGATATTTAGGACAAAAGACAAGATTTTAACTTTAAAGTAAAGTTGTTTACTCATTTTAAATCATGCCTTCATCTCTCTGTTTTCAGAAATATCATTTTTAATCACTTATATCGAATCATTAATTTATGTTCTGATAAATATAAAAATAAAAACATCAATAAACTTATTAAGGAAACCTTAAATATGGGATTCCCAAAAAATTTTGTTTATTCACTGGTATATCAATAATTGTATCTGTCAAACACACATACACACACACACACACACACACACACAAAAAAAAAAAAAAAAAAAAAAAAAAACTCTTATGTGTTAGAAATTTTTTGAAAATAATAAAAGACAATAAAAATGTGGAGGATTGGTGGTCAGATGTTTGATTAAGGAGGTGGGGTGGCGTTGTTGGTTGGATGGTTGGGTGGGATGTTGAATTAAACTTTATATATATATATATATATATATATATATATGAAAAAAGGATTGCTGCATTTAATTTTATTCCAAAATTAATTGGTTGAAAATTGGTTATTAAATAAGTTATCAAGGAATGATACAACTCAACTTCTAAAATACCATTTTCTCCTGTTAAGATCTCTGTTTTGATCGTGTTTTGAATTCAGTTTTCGTGGCTCGTGTTTTTATTTTATTTTATTTTTTCTGGTTGGTGTTTCAACACATCAGGATGGATTGTGTCTAAATTGCCTCTCTTTCATTTCGGGGTGAATTTTTCTTGCGGGTTTAGGTTCTGGTTTTATTACTTTTTAGGTTCATGGTGTGTTTTTGTTTTTCTGGAGGGTTTTCTGTTTTTGTTTTTCTGGAAAATATTTTGTCATTGTTTCATTTGATTCCTTTCGGGGTTCTTTTTTATTGTGGGTTAGTAATCAATCAATAAATTTCATGGTTTCATTGTTTTTTTTTGCTATGGGGTTTTGCTTTTTTTTTTCCATCCATGTGTCTCTTAATCTGGTCTTCGCAGGCTGGGGGAAGTGTTGCCGGCGTAAAACTAGTTTAACCCCACAGGCAAGTCACAAGTCTTGCCGCCTGCCTCCTTCCTTCCGTTCTTAAGTTTCTTAAATTATTTTTTCATAAATTTCATTTCAGTTTAAGTTTTTCTGTTAAGATTTTGTTGAGATGGTTTATTCTTTCGTTTGTTTTGCAGGCTGTTAATTAATAAATTTGGTTTCTTTGGATATGTGTCTTTCATAGCCTGATGGATTTTTTTTCACCTATCTGAGCTTCACCTGCATAGAAGGAATTTTTCATTCTTGTTGGTCTTTGTGGTTTCGGTGGTCTTGTGTCTGTTGCTTGGGTTTTCTACGCTTAATAAATCATTATATATATATATATATATATATAGATAGATAGATAGATAGATAGATATTTTGTTTGGCGTGTGTATGTCTCTTTGGTGAATTGTTTGACTAACTATTCTTCGTTCTCATTCTTTGCTTCTACTACCAAAAGGATTATATATATATATATATATATATATATATATATATATAATGAAAATTATATCATCACGGTAACTTCCGAAATAATACTCCTAATCGAACCAAATTTGGACAACGAACTTATCTTATAAATAACTTGGTCTTGGATAAGTTCGTTTACCAAGTTGATATGCCTTTTAGTTTTCAAGTGACGGCCACTTGAAAATTTCAAATCCACATTGTAAAAAGTGTATTTAAGGTCGGATTTGCTTGAATTTTGATCCAAATACACACCACATTAGGGTCTTAACCAAATTTATTAATGAACTTTATCCGCTGTTTTTGAAAAAGTGGCGAATATTTTAAACTAGTAGGCTATGTCCGCTTCGCTAGTCACTATTTTTAAATGAATCACTATAATTAATGAATTATCAAAATTGCATTAATATTTACCATGTGAATAAAAAAAGAATAAAAAATTCTGATCGGAAAAAATGTCGCACCTAGTCCCCGCTGTCTTCGGCAGCGCAGGCCATTGTGCATTGCACGCACGCATTTATGTTCGATACTCTTAAGGAATCATTATATTATCATAAGGGAAAAACATAAATATAAAATACAAAAAAATTCTTCTCACATTGGTGTAATAATCGGTCCGGGCCGCATATTTACTACATTTACTTGAGTTCAAACGGGGATGCAGTTCGACGTTGTTGATTGGTTTTTGTTTTGTGTGTCATATCTGACGTCACGCTTTCCGCCAAAGTTTAATGGAAAATTCTATCGTATAAAGTTTTAATGATATTATTTTATTGTATTTCGACTTTATTTGTAAAATGTCTGTATTTTCGGAGTCAAAATTCCCTCCATCATTTATTCATGAAATTGAATCAATTACTGATAATATAATTACAATTCGCAGTAATATAAAAAATTTAGAAGAGTGTGAAAAATAGATACAAGAGTTTGGCGGGTTGACAAACACCAAGCGGAAATCAAGGTCATTTAATTCATCAGCTCAAAGATTTGCTTGCTCTTAAATGTTAATATAAGGGCTTTTTTTTTCTTTTCGCCCCATTTTAATTTTATATGTATCGTAGCTATCGTACAGTAATTTTAAAGAAAAAGCCGTAATGCAAATAACCGCATATTTACTACATTTACTTGAGTTCAAACGGGGATGCAGTTCGACGTTGTTGATTGAAATTGAAT
Source organism: Salticus scenicus (assembly GCA_963930645.1). Taxonomy (NCBI): domain Eukaryota; kingdom Metazoa; phylum Arthropoda; class Arachnida; order Araneae; family Salticidae; genus Salticus; species Salticus scenicus. The sequence continues at coordinate 79,890,149 of OZ005651.1, forward strand.
CAATTACTGATAATATAATTACAATTCGCAGTAATATAAAAAATTTAGAAGAGTGTGAAAAATAGATACAAGAGTTTGGCGGGTTGACAAACACCAAGCGGAAATGAAGGTCATTTAATTCATCAGCTCAAAGATTTGCTTGCTCTTAAATGTTAATATAAGGGCTTTTTTTTTCTTTTCGCCCCATTTTAATTATATATGTATCGTAGCTATCGTACAGTAATTTTAAAGAAAAAGCCGTAATGCAAATAATAATAATGAATAGATAGATAAAATAATACATTTCTATTCTGTTTTCAATTTTAATTTCAATTACTTTTTATTTATTTATTTTTTTTTTTTAAATCTTTTTGTCTTTGCAATACACAAACATTTTTTAAATATTTTAAAAATATGTTTAAATGTGGCGCCATCTGTATAATCAGATTTTAGTTAATACACTTAAAATATTATTATTTAGTTATTTTAATTTATTTTATCTAAGTATTTTATATTAATAGATTTTACAAGATATTTTAATCATAATTTATAAGGATACAAATGAAATTTATATGCAGGTGTACTCTACGTTACTTTCTTTTTATATAATAAGAATTTATTATTTATCTATTTATTTATTTTTGAATCTTCTTAACTATTTTATGTTACAATTATTTATTTATTTATTTATTTTTTAATGTCAGATAATATCTTCTTAAATCGAGTATCTTTTAACAGAAGCAATGATTTTGAATAACATAAATATTTTACATTTTATAACTGGAATCTTACTTAGAATATCTAAAAAATTTGTGCATGAATGTTTTTATAGTATTTTACTATACATAAAAAGAATTTTTTTTTATTTAGCTTTACAAAAGAGCTATATTTCATTTTATTAATTTAATTTTCAATCAGTTATAGAATTTTGTTTTAACTCTTTCGCTACCAACATTTAAAAAATAAAATAAAAATTATAACAATAAATAAATTTAAAAATGAAATTAAACTGTCTAGTGCTGCCATCTATTAGTGTTACTTTAAAATATCAGTGCTTTTGGTAAGAAAATAACTAAAAATGCAGACAAACTTTTGAAATCAGTTTTAAAACGTCTTAAAAAAAAAAAAAAAAAAAAAAAATCTAAAAAGCATGTCATTGATCATGTACATCAGTAGTGAAAAGAAATAAATGACGAGAATAACAACAGAAAAATTATTTTTCATGAAATTTTTGAAGTAAAGTAAAGTTATATATTTCAATATTTCTTAGGAATACACAATATACTTTTTCTTCTACTACATGAGTAAGAAAAAGTTGTAACGTGAAGTATAAAAAACTATTTTTATCATAAAATGGATAAATAATGCAAGAGAGAGAGAAAAAAAATCATATCAATTTTCTTTAAAAAAAATAAATAAATAAATAAGAAAGAAAGAAAATAAAGAAAAAAGACTTATATAATATATTTTCAAGCATTCAAGAATTTAAAATATATTACTATGACTTTAATGGATAAGTCATATTCCTTAAATGGTAATAAATTGTTTATTTATTTTTACAAAAGTTCAATAAATTAATAAGGCATTTAGTACTACGTGTAATTATTTATTTTTCAAATCAGATTTCGAGAAAGTGTTTTTCTTTTTCCATTTATTTAATATTTTTAAATTTGTTATTTCGATATTTATAATTTTATTTTCCCTGAGGTTAAAAAAAAAATTATTAATAAAGTATTTATAATAATAACAAGGTATTTAGTATTATATGTACTAATTTAGTTTTGAAATCAGATTTCATATATATATATATATATATATTGAATATTTTTTATTTTTTTATTTTGATGATTATAAAAGAATAAAAGTAAAAAATATTTTTTGTTGTTAAAAATAAATGCATAAATAAATAAAAATGATAATATTTAACAAAATTGTTGTTAAGGAATTGTTTAAAAATGTGTTTAAGGCGTGAAATTAATTTTGCGTGAAAGCTATCCGAACTTCTTACATAAAAGAAAATAAGAGGAAGTAAAAAATAAAATGAAATGAAAATATTACATAATAATTGAAAACCAATGAAAAAAAAAAAAAAAAGATGGCGCCACTATTTTTCTTTTTCAGAATTATTTTATTGAAATAATTTTATCTGCCACAAATTTAATTTAGTAAAATTTAAATTACTCAGAAAAAAAAAAAAAAAAAAAAAAAAAAAAAACTTTGTTTTTCAAATATAGTTAGAAAACTCTTTCAAATATTCATATTCATTTATTCGCATGAAACGAGAGGAATATTGTAGATTATTACTGATTTAAGCTAAGTATTATAATCAGTGGAGAATCATTGCGTCGTAAAAGGTAGCAACCAATCAACAACTTTAAACTGCATCCCCGTTTGAACTCGAGTAAAGGTAATAAATATGCGTCCGGGCCCCCACTGCCTGCAGCAGTTTGTACACGCGCGCATGGCGCGGGTGTTCCTTCGCCCACCGTTCCTGCCCTTTCTAATTATTTTACACTTACATAAATATCCGAAATCATTTTTTCGGGCTTTTAAACCAAATAATACTAATTTCCAACATTCTATCTGAATTTCTTTCTTTATGCCCCGGCGGCATATTATGAAAGACTAACGCTTTCAGCACCCGTTGTCGCGGGAACTTCGTTGACGATGTTGAAATGCTTCACACTAAATATGGCACTCCCCTATCCCTCCGTTCTTGGAAGAAGCAGGGAGAAGAAGGGGGTTGTTTTGCAATTATCTGGTAAATTGTAAATGAAGATGAAATAGAATGAAAGTATTTTCAAAAGATGAAATTTATTTTTAATAAGTATTGAAACAAAATACAAGTTTTTTTAATATTATTATTATTTAAGCGTATTTTAAAGATCATAGATACGAATTGATATTACTAATCTTCAGCAATTTGTGAGCGTAATCACAAAATGATAGGATTAGATTACTAAAAAACAATAAAATACCTTTTCTTTTTTTTTTAACATAATAAAATATTCAATGTGTTTTTTACGAAAAAATTCTTTCATTTTTCTATATTTGTAAATTTGTGTACAGGTTCAAAATAATGCGTCAGTTACAATTTGAATAAATTGTTTTAATTATATTTACCGAATATTAAACATACAATAAAAATAATACATTTATTAGGGCTATAGGAATATTGCTTTCAGACAAAATACACCATTTGAAAGTGGTTTTACACACACACTCTCTCTCTCTCTCTTTTATACAGCCTGGTTAAAATTCTGGTTTTAAGTCAAACAATCTGGTGTGACGCTCACACAACTTCTTTTCTTGCATTTCAAAATAAAGACAGATTGCACATTAAATAATAAGTTAACGAGTAATGTGTACAAGCCTACGTTAAAAAGAATTCAAGAGAGGTTTAGGAATATTTTTATTTCACAAATAATTCTGTGTGAGGAGCCGATTGAAAATATTACTTACATTTATGTAGAATTCACACTGTTATTAAATTTAAAAGTTTACTCAAAATTATTCAGAGAACTATCACCTGCATCACTCCATGGAATTCAATTTTAATCAAGCTTTTGAAGTAGCAAACTCACATGAACTTTTAAATTCAACATGTAAACTGGCTGCAATTATTATTATTATTATTACTTTAGTTAGGCTGATAACAGACGTACGCAAGAATAAACACTTAAAATCTTAATCTTTAGTATTCAAAGAAACTCGAAACGCGTTATACGAAAACAAGCACATAAAATTTCATTTATAAAATACTCTATTTGCTGTATGCGTAAGAAGAATTAATTTTCATACCTCTGAGTAGTTTTTCTACAATTTTCAAATATAATTCCATTATATTCTATTTCTATTGGATTGCGTTGTAAACGAATTGTGAATGGTTTTCGTACGATATTCTACACGGAACATGCTTTTATACATATAAAAAAAAATTTATATTAGTTTCATTTTGTTTAGTATAACATGAACTGCAAGTATTAAAAATTTCACCTACAGACATAATGCATTTGAAATTCTTTTCGATGTGCCTAAACACGAAGCATTCGTTTAATCTCATCAAAAACTGGTGCAGCATCTCTATATGATACAGATTTAGAATTCTAAGTTTGTACACTTTGCTACTATTTATTTTTTAGATATGTTGATTGATAACACATAGACACACAGAGAGAGAGAGAGAAAGAGAGAGATCAACAGCTAAAAATCTGATTTTTGGATTCAGAGGACTTCAAAACATGCAAATATACAAAAAAAAAAAAAAAAAAAAAAAAAAAAAACCCTCAATTTTGAAAATTTGGTTCACAACAATACTTTCTCTATGGTTATATATAGTGCTACTATATTTTTGAGATATGCTGATGAGATACAAACACACACAGAGAGGCACACATAGACAGACACACAGATCAATCACTAGAAACCTGATTTTTGGATAAGTAGACCTTAAAACATTTAAATACAATAAGAACTCACTTTCGGAAATTTGACCGCAAAACAATACTTTTTCTGTCATATATATGGGTAAGAAAAAGTAATAAATAAATAAATAAATAAATAAATAAATAAAAACAAGTTTAAAAAAATATAATTAAAGATAAAATTGGCAGAAAAGTGATATATATATATATTTTTTTAAATCTTGTGCCAAATTTTTTTTAAAGAAATGAATCTAACCGTTCAACCAAGCAACTTCATATTTTAAAGTAAATAATTTTTTTTTTTTTTTATTTTTTTTTTAAACATTGTTTTTATATTTAAACCAGCTATTTTTTCCTTTTTTGTTCTGTAACATTTAAAAAAAATAAAATAAAAATAAAATAAAAGTAATAAAAGTTAAATTAAAAGAAAACATGCGAAAGAAATTTTTAAAAATGAATAGAGCAACCATTGCTAAGGAACGCAACACAGTTACCCCACGTCTTTATGTGAAAAAATGTACTTAAAAAAAAAAAAAAAATATATATATATATATATATATATATATATATATATATATCGTTCTAAATTAAATTTGGTTGTGTAGGAAATTTTATATTCATTACTTAGAAAACAAAAATAGGCTTCAGTTTAATTTTTCTAGCTTCTTTCATTCTTGTATCAGAATGTGCAGTTATTTTTATGCTGGGAAAACACCATCGAATTTTTTTCAGGTGTTTTCATTTTAATATTGCGTTAACTGTGCAACCGTTTTGTGTACTGACATTTATTAAAGATTTACGATGCATTGGGGTTTGTGAGAAATATTTTTAAATACTTACACATTATTTAAATGCACAAACCTATTTCTCTTGTAGAATAAGGTATGATTAGCGTAAATTATTCATTTATGTTCAGATATATTGTGAGATGTAAATGGAAATTGTTCAAAGTAGATTTAAAGTGTTATGAAATTTTTTCAAGTACACTGTATAGACAATAGAGCATATGAAAATTTTAGATGACATAGAGGATACAGAAATTTTTAAATGCTTTCATTTTGGAAATAAAATTATAAAATATTTCTTCCAGATAGTTGCCAACTTCTATGGTTTTTTAGAACCACTATTTCTCTGGAAAAAGTTTCATCATGTTTAATCACAGAAAACTACTAAAACATTTATTAAAAATTTTTATTAAAAATTACCAGTAGGAGAAAAAAAAAAAAAAAAAAAAAGTACAAGTTGGCAAATATGCTTTTATGATATTTTGTTTTCTCTGCAGTTAAAAACAAAATATAATTTTGTGTGGCTGATGTCTTTAAATAACGTACAGGGCTGCACCTAACTAAGCTCTAGTACGATTTTCTTTAAAAGTGAAGCTGTAAAAATAACTGTTGCGAGTTGTCTTCCTTCGTAATAAAAAAAAAAAAAAAATGTTTTGTAAGTGTCACTTGTGAGTTAAAATAAACTAAAGAATATAGATTAAACTATGTAACGAGTAACGAGTAAATACAGTTGGAAAGTAATTATGCTCTATGCAAGTCAGATGATATTTTCTTTATTATATTTCACTTCAGCTGACATATTCGATTTTAATATTTTCGAAAAATAATAAAAGTTGTTGCCTTCACTTTCGTTCATTCATTCTTTTTTTTTTTTTTTTTTTTTTTTTCCACTGAGTAATAAACATAAAATATATCAAACTTTTCTGTAAAATAGTTTTAATAAATACATGTGTGATTGGTTATTAAATAAATAACAAAAAGAAAGAAAGAAAGAAAAGAAAAAAGAAAAGAAAACTTTTTATTATTATTATTTACATAAATGTGAAATTTTCTTCTTTCATTTTTATTATCTAATTCACTAATGTATTTCATTATAAGAATTTCATCTAATAAGCAAGTCATAGACTGGAAAAAGAAACGATACGTTGATCAAGGTCAAAACAAAACAGAAAAAAAAAAACTACGGAGCGGAAGCGGAATGGGAATTGGCGATAGAACTGGTTGTGCTTCAGCGGTTTCGCCAATGCGCCAAAGAGGTGCTGAAAGCGTTAGTCTTTCATAATATGCGCCCCGGCACCCGCCCCCTTTTTCCGCCCCTCGTAATAATTCTACACTTTCAAAAATATCCGCAATCGATTTCTTGGGCCTTAAAAGCTAGCAACACTAATTTTCAGGGCTCTGACTCTTATTTATATATTTTTGCTTCTCCCCCCCCCCCTCTTCCCGTCTATCCTAATAATTTTACAAATTCCCAAATATCCGCAATCGATTTGTCGATATCAAAAACCTCTACGTACCAATTTTTAACGGTCTAACTCCATTTTTATTTTTTTTACCCCTCCGCCCCCCCCCTTTCTGCCCTTCCTAATAACTTTACACTTTCGAAAATATCCTCATTCGACTTGCAGACCTCTAAAACCCATCTTTACCAATTTTGAACGGTCTAACTGTATTTCTATTTTTTTGCCCCATAGCCCCCCGCCCCTTTCCCGCCCCACCTGAGACGAACCTAATAAACTTTATCTGCCATTTTTAACAAAGTTCGGATGTTATAATCTAAACGGAACAACTTGAAATCACGCTATCACCTGAAAATGTATAATCATAACTTTTTAAAATTTGATTGAATTCGAATCAAAGTTGGACAGTGAACTTATCATATAAATATCTTGGATGAATTCTCTGGACAACATGTACAGACTTTTTGTTTTCAAGTTGCGGCCACTTGAACTCTGACCCACTAGAAAATATGCCATCACGATAACTTTTAAATTACTAAACTGATTCAAACCAAAGTTGGATAGTAAATTTACGGTTCAAATATCTTGAATAAGCTCGCTTGGTAACTTGCACCGCCATTTTATTTCCAAGTGGCGGCCACTTGAAAATTTTTCATTATGATAACTTTTGTAATACTGAATCAGTTCGTATCGAATTTGGGTAGTGGATTTATCATTCAAATATCTCAGATAAGCTCGCTGGGCATATCACTCCAATATTTCGTTTCCAAGTGGTAGCCACTTGAAATCACACTGCCACTAGAAAATTTAATATCAGGATAATTTTTTAAATACTGGATTAGTTTGAACTAAAGTGTGACTGTGAACTTATCATGCAAATATCTTGCACGATTTCGCTGGGCAAGTTGCTCCGCCATTTTGTTTCCAAGTTGCAGCCACTTAGACTTCCACTTGAAAATTTGTCATAACAATAATTTTTGAAATACTGCACGGATTCGAACCAATGTTGGACAGTAAACTTATTCTTCAAATATCTTGCATGAGTTTGATGGCAACTTCTGTCATATTGTTTTCAAGTAACGGACACTTGAAAATTTGTTGTCACGGTAACTTTTGACATACTTGATCAATTCAAAGCAAAGTTGAAAAATGAATTTATCATTCAAATATTTATGGTTTGGGTGGGCAAGTTTTTCTGCACTTTTGTTTCCAAATTGCGGCCACTTGAGAATTTGTTATCGCGATAACTTTTGAAATACAGAATTTATTCGAACCAAAGTTGGACTTATCTTATAAATGTCTTTGATTAATTCACTGAGCATCTTGTTCCGCCGTTTTGATCCAAGTGGCGGCTACTTAATTTTTCAACACGATAACTTTTGAAATTCCGAATTAATTCCAACTAAATTTGTACTGTGCAATTTTCTCACAAATGCATTTGATAGATTTGTTAGCCAACTTGGCCCGCCATCTTGTTTCCAAGTGCCGGCCACTTGAAAGTTTCAAATTCACCTAAAAATGCATTTATGAACCGATTTGCTTAAAACTCCGTATATACATAGCCCGTATCAATATTTCTATCAAGTTCACTAATCATTTGTAGCCGCTATTTTGTTTCAAAATGGTGGCTACTTGGTAAGAAAAAAGAAATTAACCTACCCTTCCGAATGGCCGGAAGGACTTGTTAATATTTTTTGTAGTAAGCTAGAAAAATAGTGTGTGCAGGAGTACTCCCGGGTGTATATATTGTCCATATGGGTATCTTTCGAAAGAACTCGTCATCGTCAGTACCTTTAAAATGAATGGTTGAATCATAGTTCTGTGATAAATTAAAACAAGGTTATCATTTATTTTTCATTTTTAACCAAAAAAAAAAAAAAAAAATTTTTTTAAATCGCATTTCTTCTGAAGTTAGTACAAAATTACTTTCCTTTGGCATTTAGTGTTATACTTCTCTGAGATAAAAATCGTCTGAATTCGCCATGGGAAACAATTTCAGTAAATAATAATTTAATAAATAATTTGAACTGCGTGAATTTGTAAAATTATATAGATTAATTATTATATTAATCAATTAATTATTATTATTATGTAGATTACATAGAAGAAAGTCTTATGGTATCCACAACATACTATTTATTTATTATTATTATTTTTTTTTTTAATTTAACTGTAATTTAACAATTTCATATATATATATACGTATATATATATATATATTTATTTATTTATTTTTTTTTTTTTGACTGCATGGTATTATTCAACTAAAAAGTTTCAATATATATATATTTACACAAAATGATAAATTTAAAACGCATTCCATGAATTATATTTTTTAAAAATGCATTTAATAAAATATCTATCTATTTGTATGCATACTTTTTTAATTATATTCGCCTATTGTGAAACCATATAAAATAAGATCGAGGGCTTCAACTATGGCTCGGTGCGCACAGGCAGAGCAGTTTTTATCTCACTCTATTTAAGCTTTTTTTAAGTGCATTTGCGAATTTTCTATACACATTCTGATATTTTCGATCTACAAATAACCGTTATCAATTTCTATATAATCCCTAGTTCCACCAAACAAACATCATTTTAAGTGAAATAGAAAATTTTCACACGAGTCCCCCCCCCCTCTGTATTTTAATTAAGTTTGTTTTAAAGATAAAGTTTTTTTTTTTTTTTTTACCATGATTTAGTCAAAGGCATTGGAAATTAAAAAAAACTTATGTTATTGTTATAAATATTGTAAATATTTCATCATTATTATTATTGCACCATTTTATAATTTATCTATATATTTAACGCACGGCTAAAGTTAAAATGGTTATCGTAGTCGCGAAAATATGTCCTTGGCGAAAAACATCCAAGCTACTTCAGCTTTAAATTTTAAAAGTCGCTAATTTGATCATACTAAAGATGTTCCTATTTAGCCAACCGTTTAAATATGTTTTGAGTTTAAAAAAAATAAATCTTTATGATAAAAGTTGTTGTCTCTTAAATTTCATTGTAAAGTTTCTGGGCTTAACTTAAAACGTTATAGCAATAGTTATTTAACATAATCTTGATATTAATTATTATATCTTTTTCGCCTGACGTTAAAATAAAATAAAATATAAACTAATTTTCATCTCATCTGGATTAAATTTTTCCTTAATAATTTAAAAATCTCGGTTATTTTAAAATGTTTTCACTATTCTAATATTTTTTTTCTTCTCTGGAGCATCCCAAGGTTGCCAAATTTTCAATTTCTTTTTCTTTCTTCTTCTTTCTCTCTCACTTTTTTTTTTTTTTCATTTAATTTTCTAAAAGTGGAAAAGAAGATATCTCGTACGATAAATTAAAATCCTAAAGTTTTTCTTTTAAATAAAATATCTAAGATAACGCTTTTTATTTATTTGCAGACGATAAATTTCTTAATTTCTTTGTGAATAGCAACATCGACAAGTTACCAGTAGCAACATTCACGGTCTTTTTTTTTTTTTTTTTTTTTTTTCAGATTATGACGTGAGAGACCGTAGTAAAAAAATCTGGTGTGAAATAACCACACGACTTCCATTACCCACACACAGAAAAATAAATTGGTCACAGTGACCTGCCAAAATGCTCAGCTGACAATACAGAATTGACTAACCAAAATAACTGACTAGCCAAAAAGTGTACTTGCTGAACTAGTCTCCAAAACTGAAAAGTGTACTTGCTGAACTAGTCACCGCAACTGAAAAGTGTACTTGCTGAACTAGTCTTCAAAACTAAAAAGTGTACTTGCTGAACTAGTCACCAAAACTGAAAAGTGTACTTGCTGAACTAGTCTCCAAAACTAAAAAGTGTACTTGCTAAACTAGTCACCAAAACACTACTCCAGACTAGGAAGGTTAATATTATTAGACAAAGAAGGCTAGTCGATAATCATAATTATCTGACCAGGAAGGTTAGTCAACAACCGCAGTTGCCAGACAAGGCAAGTTAGTCAGAATCTGCACTTGATTAAGACGGTTAGTCAGCAGCCAACAGGTATCTTACGAAGCAAGCTAGTCAATTTTCAATGAATATCTGAAGAGGCAGGATAGTCAAGACTATTTACCTGACTAATCTGTCTGGTAATATTTGAAAAGGAAAACTAGTCTCTATTTGACTAAGCTGCCTCATAATATTTGTGGAGAAATTTTAGCCCGAAAAAAAAAAAATATATTTGACTAGCCTGTCTCATAATATTTGAGAGAGATTAAACAAACAAATTTAATAGATTAAAATCCCTCATATTTCATGAGGAAGTGGCCTCATACTTGTTTGTAGGGGCTTTTGAAAAAGCATTGTTGTTAGTCTTAACCTCATTACTTTTGTAATCGTTTAATTTTTTTCCCCGTTCAAGATGTTCAACATTGGAAAAACATTTAAAGAACTTTTCTGAAAAAGATTACTTGTCCATCATTTGGAATAAAATACTCATAGCTGCCAACTTTTTCAATTTATTACGGAATGCTTCGCCCTTTTCTTCGTACCATATTCTTTCTACAGTAATTTTCATTAGCATGTAATTACAATGGACTCTTCCCACCTGACGTCAGAGGTCACGTGATAGAGGAAAAACAAATAGCAGACGAAGTTTTGTTTATCTAGAGCAATTGCTGAAATAACATATTTTCTGTTCTTATTTTTGATCAATCGTATTTAATCAGGGTTATTTTTTATACATCATCATTTTTAATCCATTTTATATCATTATTCATCACCTTTTGTTTGCTGTATACATTTACAATCATCATTTAGTTTATACCTGTTTTTAAATACTCTGATTTTTGGTACTTAAATCAGTGACAGTGCAATATCGTACTACGTAAATCCATTCAGACCAGTAACTAAGTTAATTAACTTGTTGTAACACCTTTATGCAATTAAATTAAATGAAAACATTTTAAAATTTCAAATTATAATCCATAAACATTCCACAAGAAGCTATTATTTATTGCTAGATCAGTTAATGTTACAGTTACACTACAATATACAAAAATCGATTCTTATAGGTAAAAATAAATAAACACATAAAATGTTTTTTAAAAATTATTAAATCTACAAATACAATTACTCTATTGTTTACAAATACACAATATTACTTTTATTTTATTTTATATTAAATATTAACATTTTTGTTCTTAAGAACAATATTTAATTGAATTCGATTCTCAGAATCCGATTATTCGTTTTCCTCTATCACGTGATTGAGCAGACGACGCTGGGAAGAGCCCATTAAATATGAAGGCAATTACTCTTCAAATATGATTTGAAAAAAGGGCGATACTAACAAAATTCCTGAATCAATTAAAATAGTTAGCAGCTATGAATACTGGAAATTTAACAAACCTAGTGAAACAAAGAATTCGCTGGTTTAAAACTTCCTACATTTATTTTAGTTCCTTCCCTACATTTATTTATCATTAACACATGCATTTATCTCGCACACATGTTCAAGAAATGGAAGTTCGGGGATCAATTGTGTGTTGGTGTTGCATATTAAGGCCGATTGACATCACGAGAGTCCTAGGCCTATTGGAGCGTTGCCCTCCGTGGGGGGGGGGGTCTTTCTAAGTGGTCCTACTCCGTATTTTACGCAAGTTTCAGAGAAAACCACGGAAAACACCGAACGACTGGGTCGGCGTACGCCTCCTGGAATCCCACTTTCCGTCTACTAACTTAGAGCGCAGAGCCTTATGGCTGACGTCATCACAGACAGGCGAACATTATCATCACCGGCTGTGAGCGTTTTGTTTGGTGTCAGCTGCGATTTTTTTCCCTTTCCTCTTCATAAAAATAAAAATTGAATGTAGTAACAGAAGCAAATTTTCGCAACTACAATATTGAACTTGCTTTATTTAAAATCATTTGAATAATTTAAGGATGATTGGATTTAGCAAAAATTTCTGAATTTAAAACCAGTTAAAAAACAAACAAGAATACTCCAATGGCAATATCGTTCCATTTACAAATGAAAATAACTTATTTTCTAAAAGAGATTATAAAGATGCTTTCTTACTCGCCCCCCCCCCCCTTAAAAAAAAAAAAGTTTGAAATGTTATATTTTTTAAAACTGAATTTTTCAAGTTTTCCGATATTTACGAACAGAATTCTTCCCATATTTAATTTCAGTGGACAATGATAAAATAATAAATAACTATGTAATATTAAGAGGCATATCTAATATAGTTAAAAAATAAAATAAAAAGCAAATAAAATAATCATGTAAAAAAATATCCAAATAACGGGAAATAAATTATTGGAATAAAAAACTTTAAAAGTTAATATTATTTTACATGCACAAGAACAAAGTACTGGATTCCTGAAGTTTTTGAACACCAGTTTTTGATGAACTTATCTGGATACTGTATCTTTCGAATCGATGAACATGATTTAATTCAACTTGATATTTAGTTTGACCTTGACCTATATTGTGTTGATTACATTTGGGGATCAACAACTAAACATGTGGTGGTGTCATCGCGTTTTTGCGGAATTTTTTAATAGGTAGTATAGGAAAAAATTTCGCATGAGTTTACATAATGGAAATTATTTTTGACTTTTTAATATGAAATTAAATAAATATGTTTATAGTAGCAAGAGTCAACCAGCTAAACAAATTGTATATGTAAGCGCATCGCTTCCGCCCTCTTGTAAGAGTAAATTTTTAGTATGGGTATCTTTCAAAAGAACTCGTCAATACCTTTAAAACTAATGGTTGAACATAGATCTATGATAATTTTAAAAATATATATGTATCAATATCCCCCCCCCCAATTTAAAAAATAAAATAAATAAATAAAATTGAGAAAAGTAAAGCACATATACATATATAGAGAGAAATTTAAGATTTTTATTTTGAACAAAACAGAATTTATTAAAAATAGAAACTTCACCAAAATTTATTTGCTGTTAAATTTTCATTTAGGTTTCTATGACCATTATTAAGATTAAAAAAAAAAAAAAAAAATCATGCTTTAGTGCTTTTTTTAAAAAATTATTATTAAATTGTATAATATGAAATTCCTGCTCATAATCCATAAAAGTTTCTTAAAATTACTGGGTCTTGAATTTTACAGTCTCCAAATTTGTTAACAGATTACTTTATGACATTCAAAAATTTACATTATGACATAAATACTTAAATGGTATCTACCATAAAGGTTATGATATACCAATATTGTTGCAGTTAAGTAAAATATAGTTTCCACTAAATAAATAAACAATAATTAAAATAGTTTTTATCTATTAATTTATTTTTGTTGGATTAAATAATAAATAATAAAGTGTCTTAAATTATATATAATGTGTATATTTACTCTTTTGACAGACAACACACAATTTTGGGGTGAAAAGTTATCCTTTATGTATAACAGAGAACTGAGATTTTTGATACAGCTGAAATTCTTTGCAATATATAAAATATGAGCTGGCGTGACTAAGCATAATTTTTGTTTATAGACTGTTTCTTAACATGTGTAAAAAGGGGTACTTATTTATAAATTTTACTACAGTACTCAAATTCTCACATCTCTCCAAAATTTTAATTGCTTAATATCACTACAATATTATAAAGCTAAAAACACTACAATAAATTCACACACATACGCGCACGCGCAAACACACACACACGAAAAAAAAAAAAAAAAATTACATAAAGCAAGTTTATTAAGCATCAATCTTGATTATATGAAAAATTATAAAATTACATTTTAACACATCATAAAATAAACAAATTTAACAGATAATATTTATAATTATGAAATGATCTTTCACGATCTTCAATTTGAAAATTATCTTTCACGATCATCCCTTGAAATATGCTTTTCAGTAGGACTCACTCTTGATATTGTCTTGCGAGGACAAATTAATAGACAATCCAGAAAAATACATGGGATAGCACCTGCTTTCAAACACGGACGATGTAAAGGAACACAATATTTCTCTTCATCATAGGCAAAAGTTTCATATTCTACATCCGATTTCTTGAAATGTTTCTCAGAAACCTGTTAAAAAAAAAAAAAAAAAAACTGTAGCATGTATTATGTTACTACCTTAGAAAACACGAGGACTTTTTGCAACTTTACAATAAAGTTGCGTATATATATATAAATCCAGTTTAATAAACATAATGCTTCAAAATAACCTTTTCATATATTAAGTTTAGATCTATTGTACGCAATACAACCTGAGATGTAGCTTTCCCTTAAATTGCGAATATCGCTGTATAGCAGCGACACCTTTTGAGCGATTGATGTAAAAAGTTGGCATAAACTAATTTATGTTAAGGTGCATCTACATATAATTTTATATGCAATTCTGTGCTGTTCCTGAGATATAGCCTTTCCTGAATTTGAGAAAATCAATATATAGTAGCGTCACCTGCTCTGTAATGGTACCAAAAGTTGATAGGCACTAACATATGACAAGGTGCATCTGCATATAAATTTACATGCAATTTCGTCCAGTGGTTCCTGAGATACAGTCACCACAAAATTTTTGTCACACACAGATGGACAGACATTTTCTAAAAATGATCAAAACGTGTAAATCCATCAAAAACCGGAAATTGAAAATTTTTCTGCATTCAATACTTTCTTCTACTGAATACAAAAAAAAAGAAACTAAAGAATAGCATGTATGTTGCTTTAATGCAAAGTAATTTTAAAATAAGAAAATAATATAAAGAAGTTTAAGCATAATTTTAGATTTAAAAACAATTAATATGAAATGATTGTGTTTCTATAAACAACAATATAAGAACAACAGAAGTTTTAATTAATTGCTAAAATTAAAATTGTTATGTGAAAACAAAATTTAAGACGCAAAAAAAACCCAACTCATTCAAAAAATTTATGTTTAATCACTCACAGCTAATTGCTCAAATACTTTTTCTTCTTCTTCCCTTTTTTTTTTTTTTTTTTTTTTTTTTTTAACTTTCTTCTATATTCAATAAAAAAAAGTATTGGATTCATAAAAATTTTCGACTTCCGGTTTTCGACAGATTTTCACGTTTTGAGAGGTCTGGAACAAGATTTGACTATTTTTAGAAAATATCTGTGTGTATGACAAAAATTTTGCGGCAACTGTATCTTCGGAACTACTGTTCAGAATTGGATATAAATTGACATGTAGATGCACCTTGAGCTAAATTAATGCCTATCAACTTTTGGTGCCAACCGCTCAACAGGTGGCGCTTCTATACAACGATTTCTACAATTTAAGGAGAAGATATATCTCAAATTCTATTGCGTATGAGCAATGAAAACTTGATATAAGAGAAGGCCATTAGGAGACATTATGCTGATTCAATATGAATGCTTATGATCGACAGGTGGCGCTGCTATACGATTCCCGCAATTTCAGGGAAAGCTATATCTCAGGAACTACTGCGCAAAATTGCATATAAATTTATGTTAATGCACCTTAACCTAAATGAGTGTCTGCCAACTTTTAGTGTCAACCACTCCCCAGGTGGTGCTGCTATATAGCGATTTTTTTTTTTCAAATTCGCCATATTAACTCCCTTTTAAATACCCTTTTTTATATAATTAATGTTTTCCGGTCAATAATTAAGCATGCCAAAGTTTTGGTAAAAGTTGGTATCTCAAGAGCGGCTCTAACGACTTTCTTGAAGTTTGTTACATAAATTCCTTTTTGATACCCTTTATCATGTATTATGTGGTTATTACAGGAAAATTAAGGTTATTCTGATTAGGTCACAGTTTTAGATCTCGGAAATTGGTGTTTAAAAATATAATTCATAATTTTTCTTAATTTTTAACTCGCTAAGGAAACTCGGTTTTATGTCTTTACACTTCTATCAAGTTTCTCTTACTTGAAAATTCCTAAAAAATGAATATAATATCTCTAAAAAGTTCATATAATGCGTGTAATAGTGGGTAATGGAAGTCTTGTGGTTGTTTCACACTAGATTTTTTTTTTTTTTATCATGATAAAAGTTTTTTAGACGAATGAAATTTTAGTGTACTCTTTGTCTCTGGTATGTGCAACCTCGAATTTTTAATACAAGGAAGCACAAAAATGCTCTTAATATTGGAAAGTCTGGTAATCTATGATATGTTTATGATTTTACATTTTTGTTTAAATATGAATAATCTTGTATCAAAATGTATGTTTGTATGTAAAAAAATCTGGTGTGAAACAACCACACGACTTCCATTACCCACTATTACAGATATTATATGCATTTTTTAGAAATAATGTGATCAGAAGACATAAAATCGGCCTAATGCAGAAGACACCTGACAAATTTTCCATAAGAGACAGCTGATAATATATATATATAAACATGTGAAACAGAGCCTACATAGTGAGTTAAAAAACAAGAAAAAAGTGATAGAGTTATTTTTTGACACACCAATTTTCGAGATCTAATAAAACTGACCTACCTAATCAGGATGACATTTAATTTTCCTGTAATAACCACGTAAACATGAGAAAGGATATCTAAAATGGATTTATGTAACAATTTTCAAGAAAATCATTAGAACCGTTTTTGAGATACCAACTTTTACCGAAACTTGGCATACTCAATTATTGACAGAAAAACAATAATTACATATAAAAGTATACTTAAAAGGGAGTTAATATGGCGAGTTTGAAAAAAATTCATACAGCCGTTTTTAAAGGAATGTACTTGCGAGACCTGAAATTGAGTTATTTATACTGGGCACCTATCAATTTCTTGAACTAACCAACTATGTCATTCGACAGGACATCTAATATAGCGTCTTTTTGATATACGGACCTACGGTCCCACTTCCGGTTTTCCAATTTTCACCAAAATTTGGAAAACGCATCTGTACACTTGTCCTGTCTCAATTCCAATGTTTCGTAGTTCTATCATTATTAGTTTCGGAGATATGGTAGCCAGACGATTCCACACATACATACACACACACACTGACCAATTGACAAAAACTACTTTTTTTTGACTGATGAGACCTGAAAACGTGTAAATCAGGAAAAACTCGATATCGAATTTTTCGACCGAATATAACGCTTCCATTACATACAGTAGTAGGGTAATGGAGTAAAAATGCGATTAGCAGATATTAATGTGAATAAAATAAATTCAAGGAAATTTTAACAAGAAATTAATAATTTTAACAGAAGAACAATGATGTTAATTATTATTTTCTAATTCTATTAGTAATACAATTTACTAAGGTATTTAAAATCCTTTCAAGAAATATTTTTTCGCAGTTAATTGTAAAATTTTATTTAAAGGTAATTCAATAATATATTTCAATTATTATTATAGAAAACTATGTGACATTGATACAAATTAACCCCTTCCGCTCCAGGCTAGCTGTAGTGTAAATATGTGAAATACCAGATTATAATTTTTAAATAATGCAATACATAACGAAGTAACAATGTGCATTTTGCTGTGAAGTCCCTTTTCAGTTGAGGCAGTTGCTCAGGACGTGCATCGGCAAAAGGATCCGACATAAATTTCCAGTCACCTGCTGTAAGTGGTTCATCATCACTGTCATCGCTTTCGCCGTCTTCACTTGTTGTAAAGTCATCACTGGAATCTTCAAGTTCGTCATAATCGGGGATATAATCACTATCCGAATCACAAGAATCAGATATTATTCACAGTTTCAAACACCGGGAAAACACACAAAATCGAGGAGCGAAAATTACACACAACCGCAGCCGCGAGATATCACGAAACCCAAAACTAATGTCACCGAGACTACTAACGCCATCTAGTAGTCAGTAATGAAAATACAATTTCAAAATACCATATGACAAATAAAATAACTCTCTCTGATATCACTACAACGTTGGGATTACTGTATCGTATACTTTCTTTGGACGTATGCACGTACGTCCATGGTATTAACGGCCATTAACACTAGGACGTACGCACGTACGTCCCTGGAGTGGAAGGGGTTAATACATTGTAGAGAAAACAATTTAAATGTATTAATAATATGGTAATACAAAACATAATAAAAATACAAGAGACATAATAATAATCATGATGGTAATCAGGCCCTGATTAACGCCAGGGCATGCGGGGCAGTTCAGAGCCCAGTTTACCCATTTAAGGGCCCGGGGCTGTGATAATAGCGGAGCCCCCCCCCCCCCCCCCACACACACACACATTTTTCTTTTTCTTTAATATGAATGTTTATCATTAGATAAAATTTTACAATGGTCATGTTAGAATAAGATTCTCATTACATTTAAATAAACTCTGAAACTGTTTGCAAAAAGATTAATTAAAACAGAAAAAAAAATATTAACAACAAAAGAATCTAACTCACCAACCAAAGGAAAAGTTGTTGCATCAAAAACTTTAATGAATATACTTTGCAGAATAAAAAAATGAAATTGGCTTCTTCCTAGCCTTTGCCGCGCTGAAAATTTCAATTACATCTTTAAAATCCAGGTTGCTTGTTAAATCGTGCTCTGAGCACAGCATAGCCAAACATTGCAGCTTATTCAGCTGCATTTTTGTTCTTCGAAGAGATAGAACTCTCTCTAATTTGGAGTTTGCTCTCTCGCCTTCGCAATTTGATATTGGTAGAGTTAAATAAATACTTAATGCAATAAACATATTTGGAAAAATCTCATTTAACTCGTTTTTAAACATATGATCATAAATATGTATCGGTGAATTTTTAATCATATTTATTGAAAATTTATTTTTCCAACTGAGTGAAAATAATGCCTGGACCGGGAGTCAAACCCCGGATCTTTGATTTTCACTCAGTTGGAAAAATAAATTTTCAATAAATATGATTTTTTTTCCCAATCTGTTGATTGTGTGATATTAATAAATGTATTTATTCCTCCCATTGTTTAATGTTGTTTTCCATTACCTGCGGCTTATTCTGTCGAGCTATCTACATGATAGACCAGTTGCTCTGCCTAAAGGTTGTCTGAGTGAGTAATGCCCATTTAATTGTCGGCCTAGATAGCTCAATTGGTAGAGCTTTGACCTTTAAGTCAAAGATTCGGGGTTCGACTCCCGGGCCAGGCATTATTTTCACTCAGTTGGAAAAATAAATTTTCAATAAATATGATTTTCTTCCCATTTTGTTGATTGTGTGATATTAATAAATATATTGTTCTCCCCCCCCCCCTCATCTCTTGAATGACTTTTGAAATTTTCAAATGTTAATGCATTTTTAAAAAATACTTAAATTTTTTTTTTTTTTTTTTTTTTTTTTTTTTTTTAAGTTTAAGTACTAAAAGAAATTTTCAAAAATTTGTCTTTTTAAAATATTTTTACATAACAGTATCAAGGATTTAATTTTTAACTGTAAAAACAGAATTAAAAAAAAAAAAAAAAAAACTTGTTTCTATTTACTGGGTTTTTTTGCCCCTATCTAGGGCCCCCTTGTTCATTGGGCCCGGGGCTACAGCCCCCTTAGCCCCCTCTTTAACTGGGCTCTGGGGCAGTTCCCTTGGGCCCCCTTCTGGAATGGGCCTCCCAACAGGCATAAGCAGAAATTTTGCAACCTAAAGACCTCTTGTCACTGCAAGCCCCCCCCCCCCCCAGAATAAGCTTGTGCCGGGACTCGAGGTAGCCCTAATGGTAATAACTATCAACTGAAAAAGAATTTTTAATTGAAAGAAATGTTTATTGTAAACTTTATTCAAGGATATTTAAGCACTTTTATCAATTATTTACTAGAAAATGTTCTCAAAACTGTCACGCTAAAAATAAATATATCTATATTAAAGCAATATAAGAAATACTCACACGTAGATATTTTTGGAATGGCTTTTATCCAAGCTTTCTTTATATCATCAACTTGAGGCAATCTGTACAGTTACAATCTTCATCATAATTACTTCTACAGGCATATTGCACCACTTATAAATAAAAAACATAAAATGAAAAATTAGTATATAATAGTGTATATTAGTACTATATAATAAAAACTAGAATGTTGTGGCCACCACATGACTTTTTTCTATATTTTCCCATGCAAATTCACTCAGTAAAAATAATTTATTAAAATCATTATTTAATAAAATGATATCTTCCATGAAAATGCAATACGATTTCCTTATTAGAGAAGTAGTATAACACTAAATATCCAAAAAAAGTTCATTATTGTTCTCGATATAACATTAAAAAAAAAAAAAAAATATTTTGTTTGTTAAAAATGAAAAAAAAAAAAAAAAAAAAAAAAAAAATCGATAACTTTATTTTAAATTATCGCAGATCGATTGTTCAACCATTCATTTAAAAAGTATTGGCGAGCTCTTTTGAAAGATACCCATCATGAAAAATTATTCTCCTCGAGAGGTGACTTCCCCCCCAGGGGGAAGGTGATGCTCCCACATATACAATTTTTTTCCCAGTTGACTATCTGTATTATAAATAATTCTTGTAAATTTCATGATTATTAAAAAATAATTCTCTTTATGCACATATACAAAATTTTGTCTTATACCACCGTGTTAAAAATTTAGAAAAAGCGGGATGGCAACGCAACCTGTCGAGACAATTTTTACCATAAGTTGATAGGCACTTATTTATGTCACGCACACACACACAGATAGACATTTTCTAAAAATGGTCAAATCGTGTTCTACACCTCTCAAAACGTTTAAATCCATCAAAAAGCGGAGGTCAAAAATTTTTACGAATCCAATACTTTCTTCTATTGAATATAAAAGAAAGTAATAATAAAATGAAAAATTAGTAAATAAAATAATATTTTATGACTTCTAAGCTGCATTTATTTATTAGCTATTGTTTTAAATTAATATTTACAGAATATTAAAAGCAACGTGTTAAATTATAATGTGACATTCGCATGCATAATTAAATATACCTAAATGTAAACACTTTTAAATTATTAATCGCAATAAGGTGAATATTAAAGTATAAATTATTACTTTCTTCTATATGTATATATAGAGAAAGTATTGGATTCGTGAAAATTTTCGAACTCCAGTTTTCGATGGATTTACACGTTTTCGGATATCCTGAACACGATTCGACTGTTTATAGAAAATGTCTGTCTGTGTGTGTGTATCAGAAATTTTGTGGACGCTGTATTTCACGAACCAATGGACGAAATTTAACCAAACTTGGTATTTAGTTAGACCCTGACATAAACTGTTGCTGATTCGATGTGGGGATCAATCGCTCAACAGGTGGTGCTGTTATCGCATTTTTTCTAAATTTTTAACCCTTGTTTTTATTTAACATGGCAGTATAGATCAAAATTTGGTATAAATGTACATAATGAGAATTATTTTAATCGTGTGGTTGTAAAATTAATATGAGTTATTGATAATAGTAGTAGTTAACTAGGAAACTACTATTGACTAAATTTTGTGTAAAACTATATAGATTATAGAAGAAAGTCATGTGGTGGCCACATCATACTAGTTTTTATACATAGATATAGTAATAAGACATAGATTAATCAGCGAGAGGGAAAAGTGATACCTTTTTTTTTTCGGGAAAAGTCACTCTAATGGCTGCCTTTCCCCGAGTAAATCACACACAGGGATACACACGGATAATTTTGTAAATAAAAGTTATGAATAATTTATTTACTAAAGGTAAATGAACAACTCCAGATACAGTTTCAAATTCATTTTTCTTTTTTTCAATACTCTCTAATGGCTGATTTTAGAACTTTTTTTCGGCATCAAAATTTTTTGCTCGATAACATGGGGATGATACATCTATATACAGGGCCCGATTAAGCTCTGAAGCTAGGGGAAGCTCAGCATCATTTCGGGGCCCCCTTTCATTTCGGAAAGTCTGGTTTTCCTGTTACATATTATAATATAAAAAGGCTATAGACCAAAAAAAAAAAATGTGTGCTTGTTATTATTATTATTATTTTCATACATCTGGGTGGTTTCTGCACAGAACATCAAAATCATACAACTTTTTAATTAAGAACATTCAGATTTTTGAGGTTAAATAGTAGATTTTTCCCGAAATAGTGAGTGTTTTGTCTTGTTTTAGGTAACCTTTCTCAGAAAAAATTCAATCTCAGTGTGAAAATATGAAACAAAAAATTCAAGACCATGTTTTTAATCCTTATGGGGCCCCCTCTTAAATTTTAGAGAGGAAGCTCGTGCTTCCTGAGCCTTTTGGATAATCAGGCCCTGTCTATATATATTACTATATCTATGTTTTTATATATCATCTTGCACAACTTTTTGAAGAAACGTTCATGAAATAAAAGCCAAATCTTAAAATTATATTCTCACTTTAGCATATTTAAATACAGAGGGGCGGTACTAACAATCTGCCGGATTTGGTTGGCAGCTCTGTAAATATAATTATGAATTAACATACGTAAAAATGCATGTTATGTTCTATATATATATATATATATATATATATATATATATATATATATATATATTTATGGCTTTTTCTTTATACAGACATGGTGCAAGCTTACAGAAAAAAAGGCTGAACTTTTCACGACCCCCCCCTCTCAAAAGTGGTATCAGGCAACTGACACAATATAAATTTTTCAATAATAAAAATAATGATAAATCTGATTGCATACATGTACACACAATAAACAAATCAGAACAATAAATCTTATATTGAATATCTATAGAAGCATTGTTTGCTGGGGCAATTGATTAGTAAAATAATGTAGTTCAAGTTCATTAGGAAGATGCAGTTGAAGTGCTATTTCTTTTTTATTTTCTCCAAGTTTGAATTTGAGATTTCTTGAAAACCAATCACATAGAAATTTCTAATAATATATTGCACAAATTCAGGCTGACCCCCCCCCCCCCTACACACGTCCAAAAAGTTTGAATGCGGATTTGCATTAATCCCAAGAATAATAATTTTCAAGCTTAAAAAGGTTGAATTCAGCCTTAAGAGGCCTCTCCACTTATCGTTCTCAGAAGCCAGAGCCAATGTTATTCTATGGAGAATTTCGCCCCATTATAACTTATTAGCTAATATATATTTTTAAATTCAGTTTTCACATTCAGAAACTTTTTAACTATTAAACAGTTTATCGCTTTCTAAAAATTATTATTTTTTATTTTTATATTTTATTTTGAGGTTGTAAAATACGAATTTTCGCAACGTGAAATTTTTCGTTTTTGAGCTTAGAAATGAAATCTTAAAAATTAAAAAAAAAAAAATCAATTTTTAGAAAGCGATAAATTGTTTAATAGTTGTGAATTTTCGGAAAGTGAAAACGGAATTTAAAAATATGTATTAGTTAACGAATTATAATGGGACAAAATTTCCCATAGAATGACATTGGCTTCGGCTTTCGGAGACGATAGGTAGAGAGTCCCTTTAAGGCTGAAACGTAACATGTCTGTTTATATTATAAGCTAGTTTACTTATTTTTACTTGCGAATTTTTAAAAATAAATCCAAGCAGAATATGCGATTACAATCAAAACATTTAAAATAAATAAAAAGCTTTATATACAAATAAAGTGAAATTACTAAAATATGCTTAATATCACGAGTACAGATATTTTGATTCCAATTCATACACTTATTTGACTACAGATAAAAGTATAATAAACTATCATTAACGTTACATTATCAGTATTGATGTTATGTACAGATTTTTCTAATATTAATACCTTATAAAAATATTCAGAACTCACCCTTATATTTTCTTGAATTACTTCATAACCTTTGACTTTCATAGACGCAGCCGACGAATCTATCATTTTTCGCTGTCGCACGTCGCAAGACGGGAAGAAAAGAGAAGTGCATGCAATGCAATGGCTTTTCTTCTCGTGTTTACAGGTTTACACGCATGTCCACGAAGAAACCAATCGCCTGCTAAGCTGACGTCATCAGATTTTTTAGAATCCGAGGCTCACTCATTCGTTGGCAACGGCCGAACCTGATAAAAAAAATTTCATCAACCCGGAAACCGACCCGAACCCGCAATAGAGAATTTTTGCGACCCGAACCCGCTCTCTTTACACCCGAACCTGACTTTTCATACCCGAACCCGACTCGGAAAACGAAAACTAAATGAACATTACTTATTCATCTAAAAATCATGCAAAACAAGGTAACGTCATATAACATCATATAAAATAAAGTAAATTTCCATTGTCACACAGTCGGTAAATTATTTTAAAAATCTGGCGTGAAACAATACGACTTCCATCGCCCTCTATTACACGTATTATATACACTTTTAACCTTTTGGAGATAATGTGATCAGAAGACACAGAATTGAGCTAATGAAATAGATAACTAAAAAATTTTCCAGTAAGAGAAAGTTAATACACGTTTTCGGTAAACGCATGAAAACATAAAGACATAAAATAGAGTTTACATAGCAAGCGGGGAAAAAAAAGTTTTTTTTTTTTTTTTTTTTCTTTTTCTATACACTAATTTCCGAGATCTAAAACTGATCTATCTGATCAGGATGGCTATTAATTTTCCTGTAATAACCACGTAAAACATGAGAAAGAGTATTTAAAATGGGTTTATATAACAATTTTCAAGAAAATCGTTAGAACCGTTTTTGAGACACCGATTTTTTCAAAATTTGGCATATTTAGTTGTTGACCGCAAAACAACAATTACATACAAAAAGATATTTAAAAGAGGGTTAATATGGCAAGTTTGAAAAAAAAAAAAAAAAAAATCCATACAGCCGTTTTGAAAAGAATTCACTCGCAGTACCTGAAAGTCTGCTATTTATGCAGAATTCCTATCAATTTTCCTGAACTAACCATATCATTCGAGAGAACATCTAATAGAATATTTATACAGCAACTTGGAAGAAAATCGTTAAAGCCGTTTTTTGAGATGTGGACCACCGCACTTTAGAATTAAAAAAAACGAGGAAAGAATGGCTAAAAATCCATAGAAAAAGCATGGGATTGAAACGAAAAAAACTCAGAATGTCAAGTATGGAAAAAAAAAAAGCCTATACCGGAAGAAGTAATGCGGCAAAACTGACTAGAAAAAGACATTGACCGAGCGGGAGGGTGGGTTGAGGCATTAAAGCTATAGTCGGGGGTTTAATACGACTCGCCTAGAATGTGGCTCGGCAGTGGTCTTTTATCACTTCCGATTTCGGATGTCCCACTTCCGCTTTTCCAATTTTCACCAAAATTTGGAAAATTCATCTGTACACACCAGTTCTGTCTTAATTCTGAAGTTTCATAGCTGAATCTTTATAAGTTTCGGAAATATGATAGTCAGAAGATTCCCCACACACATACACACAGTTTGACAAATTGCCAAAAACCATCTTTTTGGACTCAGGAGACCTTAAAACATGTAAATCAGGTGAAATCTCGATATCGAATTTTTGGACCGAATACAATGCTTCCATTACCTACGGTTAGTCGGGAAATGGAAATAAAAAAATTCAAAATGTAATTACTTATTGTATAAAGTTAAAAATTTAAAAAAAAAAAAAAATCTGAAAAGTGGATTAATGATAATGTTTAACCATTTATGCGAGTTGTGGAATTCAAGAACACAAAAATATGCATCAAGTTCAGTATTACAGTAGTTCATTGTTTAATTCCTATATTCTTAAAAAAAATTAATATATCAATAAAAATAAAATAAAGTAAAAAGTGTATATTTATTTATTGCTTTCGTTCGATGTGAATGTTTACTTTACTGTAATGTAATAATCTAGATAGCACGGATATGATTCATAGATAACATTTGCTTTCCCACGGATCACTTTAAATTCAAATGGTCAGCAAATTACATTCCTCCAGTTGCAATTAATGCATTGTTTATTTGTTCTAGAGTAAACGATAAAGAATATTATCTGCCTTGATGAAATCTGCTTCCTAAATGTCTTCATTTTACATTACTTTTTACTTTCATCTATATTCAATTGAAGAAAGTATTGGATTCGTAAAAATTTTCGACTTCCGTTTTTCGATGTATTTAGACGTTTTCAGAGATCCAGAACAGAGACAAAAATTTTGTGGCGACTGTATCTCAGGAACTACTGCAAAGAATTGCATATAAATTTGTATGCAGATGTACCTTGACCCATATTAGCACCAATCAACTTTTGGTGCCAATTGTTCAACAGGTGGCACTGCTAACAGTTTTTTCCCCAGTTTCAGGGAAGGTAATATCTCAAGAACTACCGCGCAAAGTTGCATATAAACTTATATGAGGATGCACCTTGTTTTTAATTAGTGACTGTCAACTTTTGGTGTCAATTTCTCAACAGGTGGCGCTGATATACCGCGATTTTCAAAATTTCAGGGAAGACTTTACCTCAGGAACTACTGCACAAATTTGCATATAAATTTATATGCAGATGCAACTGAAACATAATTTAGTGCTTACCATATTTTGTTGTTAATTGATCAACAGGTGGGGCTACTATACAACGATTTTCCCAATTTAAGGGAAGGCTATATCTCGGGAACTACTACACAGAATTGCATATAAATTTATCATTAGATGCAACTCGTCATAAATTTGTGTTTAACTAACAACTTTTGATGCCAATATCTCAGCAGTTGGCTCTGCTATAGTCGATTTCCGCAATTTCAGGGAAGGCTATATCTCAGGTTTTATTGTTTATAATCAAACAAAACTGGCATGTAAGAAGGCCATTATATGACATTATGCTGATTTAATTTGGATGCATATCAGCCTATAAGTGACGCTGCTATACTGCATATTTACCTGAGAATGGGATGGCTATATCTCATCTTCTATGGCATATAACTGTACGGAACTTGATATATGAGGAAAAAATTATAAATACGCATTTTTTAAGACTTTACTTATCAAGAATTAAACTTTCTTTTCTTATATTTAGTGCTAGTTTTTTCTAAAATGAAAATCATCTGCATTTACTATGGTAGATAATTTTAATAAAAACGAGTTTTAATAAAATATTTTTACTGAGTGAATTTCTATAGGAAAATATAGAAGAAAGTCTTGTGATGGCCACAATATACCAGTTTTGAAATGAAGTTTCAACAAGTATTTCCTCTATATTTTCTATATATACAAGTATAAACGGAAAAAAAAATTTCAAAATTTCGTTCACATAAAAGCGAAAATTGAAATTCACTAAAAATAAAGATATATATATATATAATAGTATGTTGTGGCTACCAAAAGACTTTCTTCTATGTTTTCTAATACAAATTCACTCAGTACAAATAATTTATTAAAACTATTATTCATTAAAATTAATTACCATAATGATGAATGCAGACGATTTTTATTTTAAAACTTACACAAAATTTATAAAAAAAGACAATTTTATATTTTATAAATATTATATTATAAAATGCGTTTTCATAAAGGCTATCTCAACTATCTCTCAAATTTTGTACAATTACACAACATAGAAGTCGAGATATAGCTTTCCCGTTCTGGGGGAAAAAGGCAGTAAAGCAGCGCCACCTATTGGTCGATATGCATCCAGATTGAATCAGCATAATGTTTCATAATTGTCTTTTCACATACCAAATTTTTTTCATTATGCGTAATAGAACCTGAGATATCCCTTTCTCTTAAACTGTGGAAATCGCTGTATAGCAACGTCACCTGTTGAGTTTTTGGCACCAAAAGTGAACAGACAATAATTTATGTCAAGATGCATCCACATATAAATTCATGTGCAAACTTGTTCAGTAATTTTTGAGATATACAGCTTTCTCTTAAATTGTGGAAATCGCTGTATAGCAAAGCCATCTGTTGAGCGATGGACACCAAAAGTCGATACGCATTAATTTTAATCAAAGTGCATTTACGTATATATTTATATGCAAATATGGGCAGTAGTTCCAGATATACAGTTGCCACAAAATTTTCGTCACACACACACAGAGACAGTCTGATATTTTCTAAAAATAATCAAATCTAGTTCTGGAGCTCTCAAAGTGGGAAAATCTATCAAAATCCGAAAGTCGAAAATTTTTACGAATCGAATACTTTCTTCTATTGAATATAGAAGAAAGTTAAAGAAAAAAAAAGTGAATTGTGAATTTTTTTTAATTTCTAGAACGTAAATGCGAGGTTATACAGTGAAAAAGATTTAGGATTTTCTAATTTTCGCACAGTTTGTACAAAAGATACGTATTAGTTTCGTTAAAGAAAAGAAAACGGATCCAGATATAAATACGGATCTATTTTTCTGGTGGATATCCGCGGATACGGATACGAATATATACGGAGCTCCGATACACAGTATGTTTAAATCTGTTTTATAATTATAAATATGCCTACAACATTATGTTTAAAATTATAAGAAATATTTTGAAAGATGTTCTCAAGTCGATCAGACTTGTTGAAAACTAAACCTGAACGCGACCAGCAAGAGAAATAATTTTGTCAACCCGACCCGACGGGTAAAATCGTGTTACCCGACCCGATGCAGGTCATCCGATAATAAAATAAGTTTAAGAATTGAGAACAAGTTTTCGGAACAAGAATTTGGAATTAGTGAAACATTTAGAAAATTAATTAATTAAAAATTAATTAGGGAGCTGTCGGTGGATTAATGGGAGATAGAATCATTTAAGTGTGTAAAATGAGGCTTTAATTTTAATGGAGCTTTTAATTATATTACATATATATATATATATATATATATAAATAAGTAATCAGAAAACATATAATATATATAATCATATTAATTTCACTTCTAAAATAATTTGTTGAAAAGCATAATGCGATGTAATAATTACGAAGTGAAAACTTCTTTAGGTGCAATTTACACATTAATTTATTCAGAGTGAATCCTTTTGGCCCTATGTTAAAATAACTTTACTCGTTTTATAAAGTCGTGCATATTAACGCCACAAAACACGTAAATTGATTTTATTCTAAGCTAAGTAAACAAATTTCTATTGCGAAGTTCAGATGAAGGTCTTCCAAATCCAGAAAAATGATTTTAAAGGATGAAGTCATTTTAAATTGACTAGAGTGGATGGGGTAGGGTTTTACGGTTATTCCTCATTAAAAGTTATATTAAAATGATGTGTAGAACTGGATGTTCATATACAGAAACGAAAAATAATTCCTATACATTGTAGTCTATGTGCAGAATTTCTAAGAGTACATTATTAACCTCATTTTGTTTATTTGAATTAAAGATAATAAAATTAACTTATGCTTTTGAATTGCACAAAAGCTTGTCTTCTGTATAAAATTGGAGGTATAGCATTAGTGTTTTGTGTGCAGGGTTACTCGAAGAATTCAGATGCATTACAGGCTACGAATGATAAGCTTGAAAATGCATATTTAATTGTATTACGTCATTTTTATTTATATATATATATTATTATTATTATTATTTTCAGTGCTTTGTACAGTATATATACAATATACAGGACCACGTGCAAGGCTTAGTTAGACGAAGTCAAATCCATTATTTTCTATTGGATATAATCGATAGGGATATTTTTTAAATTATATGCATTACTATACAAATGTACACTTCAGTTACCTCAAAAATAAGCATTTATTTATCTATTTATTTTAAATTTGTGAGTGTTGGAAAGACCCTAAAGTAATTCTAAGAACAGAAACAAAAATCAAATTCGAACTACACCGAAACTAAACCTTGACCAACACTTCTTTCCCAGTGAAACAAAGAATTCACTGGTTTAAACATTCTTCTTTTCATCATTATCACATACATTTATCTCCCATATACATGTTCATGAAAGCTCAGAGTATGTTGATGTTGGGTATTTAGGCCGATTGACTTTTCGAGGATCCTAGGCCTATTGATTGGGTAATTGAACCCGGGTCTTAGGCCTGATGGGAGTACCCTCCATGAGGGGGGGGGGGGCGTCATTCTAAGCGGTCTTAATCCGTATTTACGCGAGTTTCAGAGAAAGCCACAGAAAACTTCGAATGGCTAAGTCGATAAGCACGATATAGGATTGAAGCCGGCACTCCCCTTATATCAACTTTGAGCGCAGAACCGCTCGGCCATTGGTGTGTGTGTGTGTGTGTGTGCGGGGGGGGGGTCTTAGGATCTAATAAAAAAACAAAACGTGTACCATTGTTTCCAAAAAATTAGATGTTTCTAAATCTATGTTCGTATGTCCCTAACATGATGAAGCTGACGTAAATAGTCTCAAAAGCCCCACAGTTAGCAATACTTTAAAGATTATACAATAAAATTTTCCTAAGAGGGCCATACACCGTGGTATATGAAATTAGCCTTTTAGGGTGGTGGCCTTTTAATAGAGGTTATTCAGAAAATTTAACTCTGACAACAAAGTGATATTCAATTTTACATAATCTGTCTATATATGTAATGCAAAAAGAAGCATAGAAAGAGCTTTTACTAATTAATTATCAAATTAATTAAAGTTTAATAAAAAAATAACTATGTACAAATATTTACATTAATGACCACATAGGTCCAAAAAACATATTATAAATCCACTAAGGATTCTATATCATCAAAGAATCTATTTTCTATAATAATAAAAAGAAAGGTTTGTCTGTCTGTCTGTTCTTCTATACGTTCAGGCCCTGCCCCTATTGAACGCAGAAGTACAAAAATTGACATACGGATGCTCTGGAGCCTTTCCGAGGTCCTCCTCAAAAGATAATTTAAAAATTTTAATTAGTTGTGGAGATATTAATTAAAATGTCGACTCATGTCTAATCAGAAAGCGATCTCAATGACTGAGAATTCACCGCGATTGCATAAAAATAGATATATTAACGGAGTTAAAAGCAGAAAAAGTGGGAAATAAATTAGAAATATTAGTCTAATCGTTACGAATTTGGTACCAAATGAAAGGGACAATTTTTCTGAATCTAAGAGTGCAAGCGGCTTATCGGTACAACAGTTAGATTTTTTTTTAAATTAACTAAAGTATGAATTTTTTGTGGCAACATCATTTCAAATGCCAGACTACTGTCTGAGATGAAAAAAGGAAATGATTGTAACCGATTAATATGTCATGTGTTTTATAGTGGGGGGGAAAGGGGGGGGGGAATTGCAATTTTCAATTTTTTTCAAATTTTCATTCACGTTACATTTGAATTAATATTCGGCCTAGACAGCATATTATAAAGCTACTGTTCAATTTTCATGAAATTATGTATATAAACAAAAAAATTACATTTTTATTGGGAATTATATTTATCACGACTCATGTGACCAAAATACAATGTAAGATTAAGTTTTGTTTAATATTTTGTAGTATTTTAAATTGAAATATGCCGTTGAAATTTCGTAATATTTGGTTTTAACGGCCAATAATCCGATTGTGAATATTTTTGAAAGTGCAGAATTATTAGGAAGGGCTTGAGGAGGGGGGGGGGGCAGAAAAAAAGAGTTACAGCGTTTGAAATTGGTATTATTAGGTTTTAAGGCAAGATAAATCAATTGCGGATATTTTCAAGCGTAAGAAGGGACGGAAAGGGGGGGGGGAGGGCAAAAATGTATAAAAGGAACGGTTGTTTCGGAGAAAACGACGGAAAACCCAGAACGCTTTTATTCTTTTATATTTTGCAGAGTTTCGAATTCTGATACTCCGTTCACATTTCATACTATGGATTTTTAACAGTACTTAGTCCGGAATTACGCAAGTTTCGGAGAAAACCACGAAAAAGTCAGACATAAATCGTTTTATAATAGTGTTTATATCATTTTTGTATTTCAGCTTCTAATTAGCATAATTTCAAAAGTAATATGTCATTTTAAAACTTATTTGAATTGAATTTCAAGAGTAGACGCCACAAATCTCTGTCGCCTTCCATTAACCGACTACCGTAGGTAATGGAATTCGAGATTTCACTTGATTTACGTGTTTTAAGGTGTCCTGATTAGTTTTTCTTTTCTATCTCAACTAATAATTAAAATAACTTTATAAGGAATACATTATTTAAAAGCTTTGTTGATTTGGAATTGAACAGTAGATTACAGAAATTTCTACCGCCAGATGGCGCAGTAATATTTTAAAATTTCAATATTTCAAATTCTAATTATGATTAAATTATTTTTAATGAATCATTCGAAATATATTTTAAAGTACTTTTATATTATCGAAAGTGGAATTCGAGTTTTCACCCGATTTACACGTTTTGAGGTGTTCTGTTCAGGTTTTCTTTTGTATCTCAGCTACTAATTAAAATAATTTCATAAGTAATACATCATTTGAAAGCTTTGTTGATTTGGAATCGAACAGTAGATTGCAGAAATTTCTACCGTCAGATGGCGCTGTAATATTTTAAAATTTCAATATTTCAAATTCGAATTCTGATTAAATTGTTTTTAATACATCATTCGAAAGATATTTTAAAGTTCTTTTATATTATCGAAAGGGGAATTCGAGATTTCACCTGATTTACACGTTTTAAGGTGTCTTGATTAGGTTTCCTTTTGCATCTCAGCTAATTGAGTTAGACCTTTCAAAATTGGTATATGTAGGTTAATTAGATGGGGCTGGAAGGGCGGGGAAGGAATAGGCGCGCGCGGCGCGCAAGGGATGCGATGCCGAAGGCAGTGGGGACCCGGTCCGACTTTTTATGAAATGAGAAATGATTTTTTAATTTTTTTTTTTCTTAAGAATAGCAGTTTGATTTCAGAAGGAATATGAGCGTGCAGCGCACGTATATCTTCACACGTGTGCGCATGGGTCTGCTCTGCCGAAGGCAGTGGGGATCCAATGCGAGTTTTCACCCAATGATTAATGATTTTTTTAAAATTCCTTTTCTTAAGAATGAAAGTTTGTGAGTAATAACATGGAATTTTGAGAAATCATTGGGATGGTGAAGGAATACGCACGCGCAGCGCACGGATCTACGCTGCCGAAAGCAATGGGTACCCAGTGTGAGTTTTTATCCGATCACAAATGATTTTTTTTTTTTTTTTTTTAAGAGTGATGTCAATGAGTAATAATATTCAATTTTGAGAACTCATTCATTAGAGTGGTTCATTTAAAAAATACTGACCCACTAGCGGGCGAATGCAGGGGGACCCGGTGTAAATTTTTACCCGATCAGAAATATTTTTTTTTTTTTTTTTTTTTTAGAATAAAAGTTAATGAGTAATAACATGTAATTTTGAGAAATCATAAAGGTGGTGAAGGAATACACGCGCGCATCGCTCATATATATGCATTCGTGTGCGCGCATCGCGCATGGGCCTACGCTGCCGAAGGTGGCATTTTCCCCGATCAGAATTTTTTTCTCTTTTTTTATCATATGATAAAAATTAATGCAATTTTGAGAATTCATTAATTACAGTGTTTCATTTAAAAATAGTGACCAGCGAAGCGGGCGTAGCCTGCTATTTTATAATAAAGGGCACATAATA
The DNA here is from genome assembly GCA_963930645.1 of Salticus scenicus. Classification (NCBI taxonomy): domain Eukaryota; kingdom Metazoa; phylum Arthropoda; class Arachnida; order Araneae; family Salticidae; genus Salticus; species Salticus scenicus. The sequence goes on from OZ005651.1 coordinate 79,924,089, forward strand.
TATATATATATATATATATATATATATAAAAAAACAGTTCTCTGATTCATCCTGGCGACAGATTTCCGTCTACTACATGATGCAATCTCTTTCGATGTTTCGATTGTACTTGAGTATAGATTTTTTTTTTTTATCTTTTTTTTTCTTCTACATATTAGTTTTAAAATATTTTAATGTTAGTTTCCTTAAACTTTGTGTGGTTTTTAAAAAGAATTTTTTTTTTTTTTTTTTTTTTTTTTTTTTAATACATTGGAACAAATTTTGCCGCTTAGTGTCATTTCTCAGTGGAAAGATATTTCTATTTAAGTTTTCGTGCAGGGAATACAGATTTCAGTCTTTTAATTTTAGTTGGGGTAAAAAATTAAATGTCTGTTTTCAAAAAAAAAAAAAAAAAAAAAAACCTCTTTTTCTATCTGTTATTAAAAATTGCCGAGCTCCTTTGCTATAGTTTCATGTCATACTTAGAAAATTATTTATTAGATTTAAAAATACAAAAACTGGAATTAGCATGACACAAAGTTCTTATAAAAAATATGCGTTTCCCAAATAACTTTAAGCGTAATTTTCTTTTTCAGAATTAATGAAACTGACACTATCCCGCGAAATTCGATGGGTTTATTTTTCGATTTCGGTTGACTAACTCAAGTTGTCAGAAGGAGACAAAAAATAAATAAACAAATAAAAAAAGAAAAATTAAAGAAAAAATAATAATAATGCTGAGCTTTTGGACTAGCCAAACAAATCTTCTTAGTCAATTGACAAAATAGGAATAATTTATTTTTATTCTCTCATCTGACTAACCGGTCAAATTTGAGGAAAATGAAAACTGCACCTGGGAAATTAGTCATCTGACAAGTTTTAGAGCCAAAACGGATCATCAGACGAAACACATTAAAGATACATGGTAAAATAAAACGACTTTTGTGTCTCATGACTAAATAGGATTGTCAGGTAGTGTTTTGATTGTTTAAAATTTTGCGTAATTTTGTGCAAACTTGTCAATGTACTTGACAAACGTTTAGTGTCACAAAGATGGCACGTCTCTTGACAAGTTTCGATTTTTCATTTTTCTGTGTGCACTATTACACGTATTATATGCATATTTTTTGGAGGTAATATAATCAGAAGACATAAAATTGACCTAACGAAGTAGAAACCCAAAATTTTTCCGGCATGAGAAACTTAATACATGTGTAAAGACATATAAAACAAAGTTTACATAGCAAGTTAAAAAATAAGAAAAAAAAAAAAAAATGATAGAATTATTTTTTTGAAACACCAGTTTCCGAGACCTAAAATTAACCTACCTAAACAGATGACTGTTAATTTTCCTGTAATAACCACGTAATACATGAAAAAGGACATCAAAAATTGATTTATGCAACAATTTTCAAGAAAATCATTAGAGCCGTTTTTGAGATACCAACTTTTACCAAACTTGGCATACTCAACTATTGACCGGAAAACAATAATTGCATACAAATGGATATTTAAAAGGGAGTTAATTATGACGAGTTTGAAAAAATCCGTACAGCCATTTTTAAAGGAACGCACTTGTGAGACCTGAAATTGAGCTATTTATACTGAATGTCTATCAACTTTCCTGAAAAACTAACTATATCATTCGAAAGGACATCTAATAGAGTGTTTATATAGCAACTTTGAAGAAAATCGTTAGAGCCGCTTTTCAGATACGGACTTACCGTCCACTTCCGGTTTTCCAATTTTCACGAAAATTTGGAAAATTCATCTGTACACCAGACTTGTATCAATTCTGAAGTTTCGTCGTTCTGTTCTATCTTTGTTAGTTTTGGGGATATGATAGTCGGGAGATTCCGTACATACATACACACACACTGACCAGTTGCCAATAACTACTTTTTTGACTCAGGAGACCTTAAAACATGTAAAACAGGTGAAAACTCGATATAAAACTTTTGGACCGAATACAATACTTGCATTACCTACGGTAGTAGGGAAATTGAAGTAAAAATATCATTTGCAAGTTGGCAAATAGAGTACCATTGTTAACGCGAGGTTTTTAATTGATAACTTCGTTAATTAAAGCGATAGAAATTTCTAACCAAGATAAACATGTTCCTTGGATTATTCGGCCAACATCGGTACCGTTTGTGGCGTTAATGACGTTCTTGTTTGCAAGGAGATGAGGTCGTAGACAAAAAAAAAAAAAAATCATAAGTGAGATAAATTAATTTTTTCTAATATATAGAGAAACTTTTCCCACCTTATTTTGAGCCTGTTTTTCAATTACATTCTTCGCTTAACTCTAAGAGATAAAGAATTAAAGCGCGTTTCAGTCATTTTGGAACAACCTGTATATTAAAAAAAATTATAATTGATAATACAATATAGAGATAGGTATAACTGATGTTAAACCATTTTATAGATTATATATAAAATTAAGCACCATATTTACGAAGCAAAAGTTTTACTTTATCTTGCGTAATGCCTGTTTGTTATTAATAATATTTTATTATGTTTTTACTTATAGAAAAATTGTAAAACAAATTTCAAGAAATGTGACGTTTATCTGAATGTTTCTTTAACATTATTTCCGTTGTGTAAAGGGTTTTTTTTTTTTTTTTTGTGGCACATCTCCAGCGTCATTTTGACTTAGGTGGCATTGGAAAAAAAAATCAACGTGCTACTTTTCTAAGGTTACATATCTAACAACCATACATCGGCGCAAAAGGTGGGGTGGCCGCTAGTCAAGGCCGGTACTTGGTTTCTGAGCTTCGGAATCACAATGGCTCATTGCAGCCGCCTCTGAAGGCCATGCATGCATAGGCGCTCATGCAGCCTCAAGTTCAGCTGCCGACCGTGAACAGTAATTTGCGGCAGGGACGTATTTCCCTTGTCTCGATTACATAAATCCTTGCGTAGGGACAATGCGAGGTTTATGAAAAGCATGAGTAAAGTCGATTTTTATAAAGGAGCTCTAGTTAATGTCTCAGAGTTTTGGTTGAAGTTGTTATAAATTTTTTGTACCTACATTTAATGCACCCTTTTCCAAACTACAATAATTTCTCCAATATGGCTTAAATGTAAAAACCTTTATTACATATACATTTTTTTATACATGCTTGCATGTACAAGATACATATGTTTTTGCGAGGAATTTTTTCTCATGCCTCTAAAGTATATAAGTTAAATATTTTATATGTTTAATAGCTTCAAAAGTGTGTTTCAAACTTTTATTCATTTTTTCCTCGTTCCATGTATTTATTCATATTATTATAATAATTTAAAATACACAAATTTAATAAGAATTTTTTTTTGTTAAGTAATGGGAAATTCAGAGTAATGGGAAATTCTCATGCCTCTAAAGTATATAAGTTAAATATTTTATATGTTTAATAGCTTCAAAAGTGTGTTTCAAACTTTTATTCATTTTTTCCTCGTTCCATGTATTTATTCATATTATTATAATAATTTAAAATACACAAATTTAATAAGAATTTTTTTTTGTTAAGTAATGGGAAATTCAGAGTTCAATTATGGTAACAGAATACAGGTGTTTAAATTTCAGTCAGAAAAAATTAAGTTTCTGCGTTTGTTTTCAGACATAGACATAGGGTATATTTCATAACAGTTCTGCTCAGGTGCAGTTCGTGAACTGTTTATATACTTAGTTTGTCCTACTTATAATCATTTAATTTGTACCTTATTGGCATTTCCCCAACAAATGTTTTTTTTTTTTTTTTTTTTTTTGTGTGTGTGTGTGGAGGGAAAACCATTCTTTCAAAATTTTAAAATATGAATTCAAAATTTTAAAATTGAATATCAGTTGTTTTTACTGGTCGTTTGTTCCAAGAATCACTTCGTTTGAACCTTATTTGAATTTTCCAATAAAGGGATTTTTGTATCGAGACAAGAGGGCATTTAAATGACTACAACTCACATTTATCTCCACATTAAAAAAAAAAAAAAAAAAAAAATGAATAAAGTGACTGTTTTGTACCTTTTTTGAACCCATTTGAATTGACAATTGAACACTATCTCATTCATACCTAAGATTCTTCTTAGGGTCCTAGGCCTGTAGGTGGAATGCCCTCCGTGGAGATGTTTCTAAGGGGTCCTAGTCCGTATTTACTCGAGTTTCGGAGAAAACTACGTAAAACACCGAATGGCTAGGTTGACGAGCGCAACCTGGGATCGAACCTGGCACTTTCCATTTACTAGCTTTGAGCACAGAACCGCTCGGCCACTGGTGGGGCACTTTATATTTAGGAAATCTAAGGCTATCATTATATCACAATTCAAAAATATTGGCTTTAGATTTGGGCAAAACAATCATTTTAGAATTTTTCTTCCACTGTTTTAAAAAAATGCATCGAATACTATATGATAACATTGATCTTTATTAGGGCAGTGACATATGACGTTTGGAGAATGCAAGCTTAAGTTTTTTAGAATTATTTCACGAGGCTTACTTTATTTCTTTAAGCTTAATTCTATTTTATTACTAAGCTTAATTCTTAACTTCGTTATAGGATTTTTACCTACTTTTCTGTTTGGATTAAGTTGCTCCTTTGTATTCCTGGATTTTATATAATTAGTTTTATTTTTTCCAAAATTTTTATGAATACATTTTTCTCACACTGTCGAATCCACCTCTTATAATTTACACAATATTTCAATTGCGCGTATTACAAATAAATAAATAAATAAATAAAAGCTGCCAACTTTTAAAATTTATTCCGGAATGTTGCTTGTTCCCCCTTTTTTTTTTTTTTTCCCACAGTGTGTTTTTTGTAGAGTGATTTTCTTCATATTTAATCGTAATTATACTTTGAAGAAAATTACTCTAACTAACAACAATCCAGAATAAATTAATAATGTTGGCAGCAATGAAATCCATCAAACTTATCATCTAAAGTATTCTTAAAGCATGCCAATCGACTTATCATTTTTTGTTTTATCCATGTGGTCTGCAAATAATCGAAAACAACGTTTAAAGTTTAAAATTCAGCAATTTTGGTTTTTTTTTTTTTTTTTTTTTTTTTTTTCAGTGCAGTTCTCAGAATTTCCCAATTACATACCTTTTTTTTCCGGCTATATTACTTCATTATTTTAAGTAGAATTCAGATTTATTATGATTATTATTTTATGAGACACTCGCTACATGGGTAGATAGATCTATGAGAAAAAGAGACACATTTTCCATCTATATTTCATTATTAACATACAAAAGTGTGTGTATAGTATTATATGCTATTGTATTTGTATTTATCAAAATATATTATATTACTGGTCTATGTATGTTTTTGTTTATTAGGTGTATGTTTGTGTTTGCATAAAAAGTGAAAGCATGAAAAGTATGTAATAATATGTACGTATAAAATGGCAAAAAATGAAATAATAACCAAAAATCATCAATTTCTTTATGCCTTTTTTTTTTTTTTTTTTAAGTTTATGATTTATCCATAGTGAGATTTGATACTTATATATACAGATTTAAAAATTTTATTCATTTATATTATAAAAGAAATATCAAATAAATAAGATATTTAAAATACATTATTTTCTATTTAAATCTAATTTATTATTTTAATCGTCATTTAAATTTAAGTTGCTATTCTAGGAGAAAGAACAAGACGGAAAAACAATGTAACACGTTTAGATTATGAAATACTTACCTAATTTACAAGTTACAAGGGGAGTGCTGTATTTTATGTACTTTGCGCGTCTGTGAGTAGGAAACAATGCTTATACACGTTTCTGAAACATTTTAGATGCCCTCGGTAATATACAAATGCTCATTACTCAAAGTATTATTATTGCCATTATTATTTCATTTTTTCCTGCACGAGAAAAAAAAAAAAAAAAAAGATATAATGCTAGTGTTTTACAAATATAGATAAATTGAAACGATATTATTCACATATTTTAAATTATAACTTCGGCAATTCATAGCATGCGCGTTGTAAAATCCACCTCAGATTATGGGATTCCCGTAAAATTACTTTTAATCTTTTGTTGAAAAGGGAGTTCCTCGTAAATTTATTGGGAAAATCCTGCGGGGAAAAAAATGGGTGTCACTTAAATTTACGGTTTTTTTGTTCTTTAAATATTAAATATCTGCAATCGGAGGTAAAGGACACCATATCTATTTTGTGAAAAGATTTAGCACTATGTTTTTGCGGTGCATATTTTATTTTATATGGAGGCATTAAGTACTATGTCGAGTTACTATAAAGGAGATAGGATGAGGTAGAAAATAAAACCAATATACATTTACTTTATTCATGACAAATGTATCTCATTACAACATCATTAACGTAAAAAATTTACCTTTTTGTGATGTGGTACGGTGTAGAGGTCTGCACGGGCCGGGCTTACGGCCCGAGCCCGGCCCGGCCCTTCGGCCGGGTTCGGGATGAATTTTTCAATCTGTTCTCGGGCCGTGCCGGGCCGGACCCGGGCTTAAAATTTTTTTGCAAGCTCGAGCCGGGCCGGGCTCGGGCTCAATGTTTTTGTGTATACTTGGGCCGGGCATGGCCGGGCCTGACTGAAATTTTTTCCGGGCCGTATCGGCCCGAATCTTTTTCTCGTTTTATCGTTAATCAACGAAAAACGAAAATGATAAAATATTTCTTCATTCATTTTTTTCACATAATTTTACAGGCTGGTATATCACATAAAATTTTATTTTGTTAAAAAATGTCTGTAACTCCAATTTAATTGTTTATCTGTCTGTCCAATCGCGATCTGATTTTTCGCAAATATTTTAAGCATGTCTCGGAATTAATATATTTTATTTCAAGTAATATTAAATGGTTTCCTATTCAGAATAGTATGCATGTCACTACTAATTTGCGCATATGTTCAAACAAAAGAAACTAGATACTTCACTGTGTATTAGGCTTTGTGCCTTAATGTCTGTAGAGTTTAGGTGGTAGGAAGGCTATAAAAATCCTGCCGCTGTAACTGTTTCTCTAAACTGCTTTTTCTTTTCTCCAGTGCACTGAATGAATGTAGCATCATTTTAGCATGTACAAAAGCCTCTTTTCTATAGAATATGGTTGGATTTGTGATATTTATTTGGTAGGTAGTGTGAATTCTTTCTTTATAACAGCCGTGAAGATAATCAGAAGACGCGTTATGTCCCACAAGTAACTCAGGCAATCGAAATCTAGAATGCAATTATTTAATAAATTCAAAATCATCATATGTCTTGCAATTTCAATAACACATAAATTCCTTTGAAAAAATTCACAGTACAAATAGTCACTCGAAATATCTAGAATAAAGTTTTTTATGTATAATATATGGAAGATGAATATGAATTAACATTAAATGAACGGGATGGACTGGACACGGGGAGAGAAGCAAATCAACAGATGTCTTAACAGGAACCGCGAAGAGGCAGAAGTGATGAAATTGTTGGCTGGATACATTACCCAAAACAACATAAAAATTAAGCCAAGGCAACACCAAACTTTTTCAGTTACAGCTAATTTAGTGTAACTTTTTAAAATAAATTGGCGATTGATTTCGTAGCCAAAAATCCGTTATCAGTTCGTGAGAATCTGGCAAACCAACCTTAACTCTTGACCACAAGAATTTTATCGTTAAATTTTTATTTATAAACCTTAGTCAAAGAAGAATACGCGATTTCTATTTTTACGTCGCAGATGTGAGATCTGTTCAATATTCAAAATGACATCAGGAAACATTTTATTCTGTTTTATTTAATTGCGATGAAACGAATTGTTCTCCACAGAATTAAGCGATTGAAAGATCATCTCTTGCTTTTATTATTATTATTTCTTTTAAATGAAAGGAATAGTATGGCTTGCTCTTTTTGTAAGAAGGAATAAAGAATGAAACCGCATATATTAACTCGCTTTTTATACAGATAGAAAATGAATTGGGAAAGAATTAAATTTATCAGAAATGTAATACATAATTTAGAATATGTGATTTTCGATATCACAGGATTACCATTGAAATTTTGTTTACCGGATCACATGAAAGATTCCTATACATTACGGTACCTACGGTAGAGGAAATGGTTGAACGTGCATTTTTAGTAGTAATAACCATTTTAAATACCGGTCTATATTGTTTGATGAGTGCTAATATTTTCGATTTGACTTTGTGTCTGTCTTTGCGCCTTCTGTACGTCTGTAAGAATGAACTTTTGTTTATACATAATTATTGTGGAGAATACTTCCGCATTCCAAAAGAACAGCTGCTAATGTGCGAGACGCGCATGCGCTAGTTACGAAAGAAAAGAATAAGTTTAGTGTTGACTCTGACTTCGGCGGGATGAGCTGAATTACGCTGGTATCGGGAAAATATTACGAAAAGAAGATGCCTCTAATTAATTATATTTTATTGACACTACGTGATAATGTATATATGTACACAGAATATGTGTATATAGAATATGTATATAAAGGATTCGTTAAAGTAAGATAGAGCCCTGTTTATTCGAGTTCCTGGCTCCTGTATTATTAGTTAGTTTTATTTTATTTAAGTATATTAAGAATTATTATATGTTGAAGCAACATTTTTGGCGAGCCAGCCAGCCAGGATTCGTAAAATATACGATTTTAAAAGGGCTCTTAAGCTGTTTATAAGATTAAAGAAAGAAAAAAAAATAATTACGTTTCCATCAACAGTTAAGAACAGAAAGAAGTATTTAAGCTAAGTTTTGGAATCAAGTTTTGTTTTGCCACGGAGCTGAATACGATTATCAGGTAAGCTCTCTCTCCCCTTTATTAAGACACTGAATAAAATATATTATATATATATTTCATATATTTACGAATAAAGTATATTTTGAATAATTTGAGAATAAATAAGAATGAATATGATAACAATAATACGTAGCACCCAAATGTAGGGTGCCAAATCATGTTCTTATTCAGAAAATTTAATATATTTACGTAATTTATTGAGTGAATTATATTATAAGATAAGATTATTATTATTATTGTGAATATTACGTGAAGGTAATCAAAAAAAAAAAAAAAGAGTTCATTTGATTTGAGATTTAAGAACAATAAGAATAAGTGTAATAAAATTTTGTTTTCTATTAGAAATTGTTAATAAGAATTTATTAAACATGGCAGAGTTAGAAAAACAAAAGAGAAAAAGAACAGTAATTAGAAGTTCCACTACGAAATTAATTACTAATTGCGAGCAGTACATAGAAGCAGATGTAATCGAAACATCTGTTCTGAAAGAACATTTAGATCAATTAGAGGTAAAATACGAAAATTTAAGGAATCTCGATGAAGAGATTCAAAATCTTATGAAAAAGGAAGACGATTTAGAATCCGAATTTGAAACAGCAGAAACTTATGCAGAAAAAATTATTTCTATTAAATCTAAAATTACTTCGGTTTTAAAAAGTAAGGAAAACCTCGAAAACACAAACACTAAAAAGGATGATATCATAAGTGAACAATCATCTTTAATTTCTTGTTCACATTCTAGAATAAAACTCCCTCGTCTAGTGATTGAAGAATTTGGCGGGAATCCCGCTAACTGGCTCTCATTTTGGAGCCAATACGAGAATGCTATTCATAATAATAACGATTTAACAGATATCGATAAATTTAATTATTTGCATTCTCTGTTAATAGGATCTGCGGCTGATGCCATTAGAGGCTTTTCGTTATCCAGTGAGAACTATCAATCTGCAGTTAAAGCGTTAAAAACAAGATTTGGTCGTAATGACCTAATAATTAATGCACACATTGGAAAGTTATTGAATTTAGATCCAGTGAAAAATTCGAATAACACAGATGCGCTGCGCAAGCTCTACGATAACATTACGATTCAAATAAGAAATTTAAAATGTCTGAACGTAACATCAGGAACATACGGCACTCTGCTGACTCCAATTTTACTTAAATTGATTCCCACTGATTTAAATTTAAATTATCAAAGAAAAAGACAGAACCTTGAAAATTTTGACATTGATGAATTATTAGACTTTTTAAAAGCTGAAATTGAGTGTCGTGAAACGGCGATACAAATACAAGAACTGTCCACACAAAATCCAAATGTCGTAAAAGAAAAACAGAAAAAAATTCCCGAGTCTAAAACACTCCCTACAGCGTGTAAATTGATGAACACTAATGAAAATAAGGAAATTAATTCAAAATTTAGAAAGGTTGATATAGTGTGTGTTTTTTGCAATAAATCACATGCATCGGAGAGTTGTAATGAGGTCTCTAAGTTAAATTTGGAAGATAAAAAGAATATACTGAAAGAAAAAAAGGGTTTGTTTTGTTTGTCTGAAGAAAAATCACAGAGCAAACCAATGTAGATCAGGGCATAGATGTCTTATTTGTAAAAGACGACACTACGCTATAATATGCCCGGATTTACCCTCAAACAAATCAGATATTTCAAATAAGATTAATGAAGAAATAAAAATAAGTACATTAAATAATCATGTACAGCTCTCTGATGTATTTCTGCAAACGTTAATTGTTATACTGCACAATAATAATAAAGAAATGCTTGTAAGGGCAGTCTTGGACTCTGGAAGCATGAAAAGCTATATAAGTAGCGATACAATTGAAGAAATGAAGTATGTCTCTAGCAATGAAATAAACTTGCGTCAATCACTTTTTGGAGGTATTGAAACGAATGAAAATGTTTATAAAAATTATGTAATTGAAGTTAGTAGTATGGACAGAAGTTATAAATGTAAATTTGACGCATTGGCGGAAAAACGTATTTGTTCTGAGCTTGGCCAAATCCCATCTGGTCCGTGGTTAAATGAACTTAAGAAACATCGTATACAGCTTACGGACTTAGAAAATAAATACAAAGTGGATAAGGAAATAAAATTGTTAATCGGGGCTGATATTATGGGTAAATTGTTAACGGGAAAAATAGTACCCCTTAAATCAAATTTAACCGCTATACATACTAAATTGGGATGGACTGTTCTAGGAAAATTTTTTGGCACAAAGAGCAATACACCTAGTAATCATTCTCTCGTTATCTCTTCTCTTTTGGTTAAGAACCAGTGTGTAAGCGATCTGTGGAAATTAGACGTATTGGGAATTACAGATCCTGCACACCGTAAAACTAAGCAGGAGTTAGAAGAAGAGACCAACAAGTATTTTAAGGAGACTCTTCGGGTAAATTCCGATGGCAGATACGAGGTAGCTTCACCATGGTTAACGGATAATTCTGCCTTACCTGACAATAAAAAACTTGCTGAAAAAAGTCTGTTTAGTACGAAAAGAAAATTAGTTAATTCCGGCAAATTAGAGGATTACTATGGGGTTTTTGATAATTGGTTATCACTTGGCATAATAGAAAAAGTAACAAAGACTAAATCAGAACAGATGCATTATTTACCGCATAGACCCATAATAAAAGAGGGTAGTACTACGAGTTTACGGCCAGTGTTTAATGCGAGTTCACATTCTCAGGGTTTTCCTTCATTGAATGATTGTTTATCTACGGGACCTAATTTAATAGAAATTATTCCAACAATACTAAATCGATTTCGTAAAAGCTACGTGGGTGTTACGTCAGATATAGAAAAAGCGTTCTTGCAGATTTCAATAAGAGAAAAGGATCGCGACTTTTTACGTTTTCTGTGGTTAAGTAGAGATAATTCGGAACAAATTGAGGAGTATCGGCATCAAAGGGTTGTTTTTGGTTTAACATGTAGTCCCTATTTATTAGCCGCTACCTTACAGTATCATTTAAGTACCCGAAAATTTAAGCAATACTGCAGAAATTCTTAAGACATCATTTTATGTCGATAATTGCGTAACTAGTTTGAATTCTGAGTTAGAAATGAAAAAGTTTATCTTGGAGTCACAAGTAATAATGTCTACAGGCAATTTTAATTTACGAGGGTGGAAATCTAATTTGCATAGTGTCACTCCAGACAATGAATCAATCACTGAAGAAAACATCTCCGTCTTGGGTCTTACGTGGTAGACAGACAGTGATACTTTATCCTGCAAAGTGACGTCAATTGATGAGCCCGATAAACTAATTACGAAAAGGTTAATTTTAGCCATTGCTCATCAAGTATTTGATCCAATTGGATTTACGGCACCTGTGACGTTAATTCGAAATTAATTTTACAGGAAACATGGAATTTAAAACTTAAGTGGGATGAAATTCTTACGGATCATTTAATACGAAAATTTACAGCATGGATCCAACAACTGAATTTAATATCAAAAATAAGGATACCAAGATGGCTTAATATTTCCCCAGACGATTCATTAAGTTTGCATGTATTTTGTGACGCGAGTCAAAAGTCTTACGCGGCATGTGTGTTTTTAAGAGTCTGTCGAGGTGATCACGTGACCGTCAATTTAATACATGCTAGAAGTAGAGTAGCGCCTCCAGGGATGGAACACGGGCGCAGAATTCATACCACTATGAATGTAAGAAAATTTTCTACTTGTTAAATCAACGATATTATAGGTAGAGAAATTTCTTAAACGGATTCCGGTATGAATTCTGCGCCCGTGTTCCATCCCTGCGCCTCTAAAGGTTCTAACTATACCGCGGTTAGAGCTCCTTGCTTGCTTGATCGGCGCTCGGTTGCTTTCGTCTGTGGTAGAAGATGTGCAATTTCCCAGTGTTGATATTCATTGTTGGACGGATTCTACTACTTCGTTATGTTGGATCCAAAGAAATCAAAATTGGGGGACTTTTGTCCAAAATCGTGTACGTGAAATAGTTTCCTTGACATCTCCCACCGTGTGGCGCCACGTTCCAGGTGCTCTTAACCCTGCCGATATAGCTTCTAGAGGATGTTCAGCCGAAAAATTGTCACAACTAAGATGGTGGGAGGGACCCGAGTGGTTACGCAATAACGAGGAGAGTTGGCCAAATTCAGAGGAATCTCCGGATGAGGATTTGGTTGGCTCAGAAATACGAAAAACTGTAATTACTGCCTTAAGCCAAACCGACCATAACAGCGACTGGTATTACAAGTATTTTTCATCTATAAGAAAAATTATTCGGATGATAGCGTTTATCTACAGATTTTATTTTAAGCTAAGAAAATTACCCAGTGAATCCTCAAAAACTTTGTCAACTTCCGAACTTGAAAGAGCTGAAATCGCTCTTCTGAAATTGGTACAAAAGGATTCATTTAATAACACAAATTACGACAAACTTCAAAACCTTAGACCGATGATTGACAGTGATGGTTTAGTTAGAGCAAAAACAAATATTTCTTGTAGAAATGACACTAACAGTTTTAAATTTCCTGTGATTTTACCGTCCGATCATCCAGTGGTTCGACTGTTAATAATGAATACGCACAACGAATTACTACACGCTGGTGTTAATTTGATGATGTCATATTTGCGAGAAAAATACTGGATTATTAGAGCTCGTAAGACTATACGAAACTGTATACGAAAGTGCGTTAAATGCCAAAGATTTAAAGTCAGGCATTCTGATGTTCTACCAGGTCCTTTGCCAAAGGATCGAGTAAATGATGCAGCTATTTTTGAAATTGTAGGCATCTATCTAGCTGGACCACTTTATTTGAAAGGAGGTCAAAAATCTTATATTGTACTGTTTACCTGTGCCGTCTATAGAGCAATTCATTTAGAATTGATCACATCTTTAACAACCGAGGTTTTTTTGCAATCATTAAGGCGTTTCATTTCACGACGTGGAAGACCAAGAATTATATATTCAGATAACGGTACGAACTTTAGGGGAGCAGAGAAGCTTTTACATGAACTAGACTGGGAGAGTATTACCTCCAAAGTTGCTGAACAAAAAATTCAGTGGAAATTTAACCCTCCGACCGCCCCGTGGTGGGGAGGCTGGTGGGAGCGCCTCATTCAAATGGTTAAACAAATCTTAAGAAAAATTTTGGGGCGTGCTACACTTGGTTATGAAGAACTGCAAACCATTTTGTGCGATTGTGAAAAAATAATTAATAGTAGACCACTTACTTACGTGTCCGAAGATGTGAACGATTTATCCCCTTTAACTCCCGAGATGTTTCTGCACGAAATTCCCCATTCTGGTGTGTCTGACATTGACATTTTGGACAAAAAGAAGCTCAGTAAACGAGCTAAGTATCTACAGAAAATGAGAGAGAACCTCAGACTACGATTTCGCACGGAATATTTAGGATATCTACGTCAACAGTCCATAAGAAACTACAAGGATAAGCCACTAGAAGTGGGCGAAGTGGTGTTATTAGAGGATGACAACAAAAAACGTGCCTTCTGGAATATGGCCAGAGTGTTGAAATTGATCCCTGGACGTGATGGCATAACAAGACTTGCTGTGGTGAAAACTGAAAAAGCCGAATTTTTACGTCCTATACAGCGCTTATATAGACTTGAACTGGACCATTCTACCAAAAGTGATAATGAAAATGATGACAATGTTCCTGTAACAACGAGCAGTGGAAGAACTGTAAAAATTCCGCTAAGACTCTAAATATTTACCAAGTGACTTTAATTTTTAATTTTTTTTTATTTTATTCATTTTATTTATGTAACTATTTTGTTTTTCATCTAAGTTTTAGTATCATGTATTTAAGTATGTTTTGAGTATATTTTCAGATATCCACTCAAAAGGTGGGAGAAAATGTGGAGAATACTTCCGCATTCCAAAAGAACAGCTGCTAATGTGCGAGACGCGCATGCGCTAGTTACGAAAGAAAAGAATAAGTTTCGTGTTGACTCTGACTTCGGCGGGATGAGCTGAATTACGCTGGTATCGGGAAAATATTACGAAAAGAAGATGCCTCTAATTAATTATATTTTATTGACACTACGTGATAATGTATATATGTACATAGAATATGTGTATAAAGGATTCGTTAAAGTAAGATAGAGCCCTGTTTATTCGAGTTCCTGGCTCCTGTATTATTAGTTAGTTTTATTTTATTTAAGTATATTAAGAATTATTATATGTTGAAGCAACAATTATCTTGTAAAAATTCAGCAGTTCTGTTAAAGAAGATTATATTGCTTCGTTATATAAAACCTCTGCAAAGCACATACTAAAAATCTTTTTCATAGAAAGGCATGCATTTTTTCCCCTTTTTCATATTTTTGAATCGGGTCGGGCCTAAATTTAACGTTTTTTGTCCAGGCCGGGCCGGGTCGTACACTGGAAAAAAATAAACGGGCCGGGCTCGGGCCGAATTTTTCAATTTCATACCGGACCGGGCCGGGTAAGCAAAGCCTTCGTACGGGCCGGGCTGGGTCCGGGCCTCAAAATTCCGGCCCGTGCAGACCTCTAGTGTGGTGCCCTTTACTTCCGAGGTACAGATATGAAAAACTGAAAAATTTTCCCTTAAATTATTTTTCTTTCAATTCTTTTCTTCAATCATTATTTTTATTACACTGTCCATTATGATTTATGTACAACAGATCCATCATCTCTATCTTTGCTTTGTGTAATCCTGTAAAATAATTACACGTATTAATTGCCGCATTCGAAAACATTCATCAGTTTTATTCGATTTCAGAGAGTTCATAATCATTAAAACGCATTTTTAATAGTTTCCTCTCACAGGTCGCATTATCATACCGAATAGAAAATTTTGGGTGCTTCTGTAAAATAATTATAAATGTTATGCACGACATTTTCAACACAAAATTTACATCATTAAATATTTATAACGTTTACGAGTTTTTCTCTCTGACCACTGTTGATCATAGCATGGTTTTTTAAACTAAAAATTAGCGATTTACATGAAACTCCTAAAATCATTTAAAATATAAAATGGTGAAAAAGAGGAGAAAAAAGATATTTTGGAAAAAATCGAAATTGGATAATAAAGAATCTTAACTTTGATTTATTGAAAATGTAACCTATCTACCAATAAGTATTTGGAAACTTTCGAACTTAGACATTTTGTTAAATATCTAGAAAAGTTCTTTAAGAATTCTCTTGAAACTTTGGTAGTATAAAGAACATCTTATACCTCATATAGTTCAGCAAAATTTGTGTCCTTTAGAGAAAAAGGAGACCAGTAAAAAATTAAACAAAAGTCAAAATGGTTTGGACCTCCCTGTAAAAAGTAATGTTTTAAATGAGTTTTAGCTGTAGTATGTGATTAAAAAGACTTTTCTCACTATATGTATAAATTTTTATGAAGCTGTCACATGTATTCATGGAGATATAGCGATTTTTTTTTTTTTTTTTTTTTTTTTAATATAACACATAGGTTATTATACCCAGTGCAGAGACATTTTTAGGAAATTTGGTATACTACATTATACACAGCATACTGCAATCAGAATGCAAAAATGTTAAGTAGTATCTTACGAAATATGAGCATTTTTACTAAATAATTTTTAACTATGCATGCGCTAGTTTTTTAAAAAATTCAATTTGCATAATTTAATAGCCAAAAGTATTGAGCAACTTATATGAAAACCCCAGACAAATATCTTGTAAATTTAATGAATGTAAATAAGCAGAATTTCAGTTCTCTCAAAATAAAAGCTAAACTATAAGGGGTTTTACTTGCATTTGTATTTTGATTCAGTCAATGCCCAATGGTAATACAGTGTTCGTTGATTATAAATACATATTGATAAACCCCCTTATCTTTTTTTTTTTTTTTTTTTTTTTTTTTGAGAAATTCTGTTCATTCTATCTCTCACAACCTTTTTGAATTTGCACGATATTTGTTTGGTGTTCTCATATAAATTGTTCAATACTTTTGGCTATTAAATTATGGAAATAAAATTTTCTTAAAAGTTAGGGAATGCGTAGTTAAAAATTATTTAGTAAAAATGCTCATATTTCGCAATACATTTAACATTTTTGCATTCTGATTGCGGTGTGTTGTGTCTAATGTAGTATGCCAAATTTCCTAAAAATGGCTGGCCTATTAGCGGCTGAGCGGTTCTGCCCTCACAGCTGTTACACGTGAGGTGCCGAGTTCGATCCCAGGTCACGCTCGTCGGCCTAGCCGTTCGGAGTTTTTCGTGGTTTTTCCCAGAAACTTGTGTAAATATGGGATAGGACTCATTAGAAAGGCTTCCACAGAAGGCGCACCCTCTCAGGCCTAGGATCCTAGGGCAGTCAATCGGACTTTTTCCCAAACACCAGAACCTAAAAATGGCCTTGCACTGGATTTAAAACTTTACGTGTTATAATTAAAAAAGTGGAAATTTTTTTTTCCGATTAAAAAAAAATATCTCTATGAATGTATGTGTTAGTCTCATATATATATTTTTTAATGCAGATAATGAAAAAAATCCTCTTAATCACATGCTATACCCAAAACGCATTTAAAGCACTACATTTTACAGGGTAATACAAAACATTTTGACTTTTTTCATTTTTATTGGTCCCTTTTTCTCTCCAGGACAAAACTTTTGCTGAAATATATGAGGTATAACATGTTCTTTGCACTACCAAAGTTTCAAGATGATTCCTAAAGAACTTCTCCAGATATTTGACAAAACGTCCAAATTCGAAAATGTCCAAATACTTATTGGTAGATAGTGTATTCTTCGACCACATTTCATGAAACCATGGAAGCATCTGCGCAAGTGCTAATTCAACGAGTCCAATGCTAAAAGAGGGGTGACAGTCATCTGACTCAGAGGAAATGAGCAATAACAGAGCGCGGAATTATTGGAAGTTTTCCAAATTTCAAACTGTCGGTCAAGCTGGCATCCCTCCAACATTTTGGACGCGTCGTCACTGCTAGTTTTAGGATATGTGGCCATACTACTATGTTGCATTTTGTTTTTTCTCTAACTAGGAAATATGAAATTGATAGCATGCATTCATCAAACTTAATCCTGATCAAAATTTTAATGATGTAACGACATAAAACATAGTAACTTAAACAGTTACCAAAGACCAAAATAATAAAAATTGTTAACATAAAATATACTAGCATTGCGGCTTTTGTCCCTACTTCATTCGTCAGACGAAGCTTCGTACGTAGTTATTTCGATACGAAACAATTGGTATTGTGTGTGTGTGTACGTTTTATGCTTTCCACCCCCCTTCTTATTTTTCATAAATTATCACCATTTTTAGAGGTTTTTTTTTTTTTTTTTTTTTTTAGCATAAAATAACAATAACTCAGTGGATCAAATCAGTAGTATAATTTAGTAGTAAATATTAAATAAATTAAAAAAGAAAACACATATCGCAACACGTGGGAAAAACCGTAAATATTACCACATTATCAGCATTAATAAAAATATGTTGCCATTGTTATGAAGTTTACATTTATTCTGCTAGAAAGAAAATAAAATTATAGCATTTACACAAGATAAAAATTCAAAATTCCCAACTTCCGTAAAGATTCTCTGTAAAAACCCAGCAATGACATAACGATGACGAAGAGTAATCATATAGCTCCGCCTGCCTTCCTTTTCTGTGGTCTATTATTATTTTATGTTACGCGAATATTATTTGATATTTTTCCTTCCAGAATCTTTGAATCTTTTTTATATTTGTTAGGATAGTCCATTACTGTTTAGCATACAGAATTAGTCCTTATGAAATTATTTTTAATTATCAAAAGTATTTCATGGATAAGCAGTTTCTTAGGATTCTTCGTAAAATTTAAATCTGTTGTTTCTATTGCCCTCAAATTTCGATCAAAAGTAAGTTAACAAGTTGAGTTTCTCATTAGTGTGAAAGTCGCTTGCATATTGCTGTATTTTATTTTATCCGTATTTTTCTGTTCTTTTTTATCTTTATGGTGATAACTTTACTTCTATTTTCAAGAAACGTTGTTTTAAGAAATAAGTACAATGTATCCAAAACTGTAAATATTTCTACAAGGAAGTGATAGATTTTGTATAAATAGTAAAATGAAACTACAAAATATTTCTTTAGAGTAGATGTGATTTTTAATTTCTTTTTCCTTTTAATGAATTACGCTTTAAAATGTTGTCATTTGAAATTTTTAATTGAATTAAAATAATTGGACTCCGATCTTACCATTTGTTTGAAATAACAAATCTACATTTTACGTATGAATGCATTTTTGTTTAAAATATCAGATATCCGAATATATAAGTTTAAAAAAAAACTTTCAAAAAACAAAAATGTACTTCTTACTCTTTTGTGTGTGTGTGTGTGTTCTGTATAAAACAACTCATCGTGACATACAAAATAAATTAAGTATGCGACGACTTGATAATATTTCTTCAGATTAAGAATTACAGTGAAAAACTCATTGCTGTCAAACATTTAGATAAATTTAAAAATTAATATAATAGGTTAATTTAAATTATTGTAGTAATTTTTTTTTTTTTTTTTTTAAGGAAAAAAAGGGGGGGGGGATTTAAGTTAATGTTTATAATCTTACTGTTACGTCAAAATTAAAATTGGTTTGCCACAAGTTTATATTTTCTCAATAATATTGAAAAATATACAATGTATTTTTCCTTCTGATGTGGCTTTAGCCCTTTCAGCGTTAGCCGTTTTTCAATATATCTGTTTAATGATTCATAAAATTAATACTATGCACAGTATAAGTATGAGAATTTAATACTGTATACTAAACATGTTTATTAATCTTATTTTCTTGAGAAAAGCAACATATATTTCAAAATTTAGCTACACCAGCCTTTTATTTTGACTGTGCATGCCGGAAAAAGACGTAATGCACAGATGTAATTTTAAAAAGGCTATTTGTTTGATTGTATTGTCTTTTGGAAATAATATTAATTCGATGTTGAGTGGGACTTACATTGTACTAGAGCTACGCAATGGGTAATTAGCGACGGTCTGGGCCGTAGACATGTCATAATTTTGATCCTCCGCGGAGACCAATAGGTCCCACTCAGAAGTATTAAATTTACAGAACATTTCAGCCATGGCTGGTTTTTATTATTATCAGTCCTCATTAATGCACACGAGTGTCTTTGGCCGTCTCGAATATTGAACCCGCAACGAACTCGACAATTATGCTAGCCGAACTACCGCAACCCAATAGCTAGTTAAAATCAAATAACCTTTCTCCTTTTCTTTTCTTTCCTTTTTTTTTTTTTTTTTTTTTTTTTTAATGTACTTAAATAAATCTTTTAATGTACTCGAACAAACTACATATGAAACATCAAACTGGAATTAAAAATAAATAAATAAAATAAGATATTCACCAAAATTAACTTATCCTTCATGAATACCTTGTAAGTATTCGTATGAATTTTGTATGAAGCTCTACTGAGAATATTTAAATGAACATTTCTCAAATACACATTGAAATTATTTGTCGAACTTAGATACATTCGACTATTCTGTCAAAATTTTAGTTCAAAACAACAGTTCCAAAAGATAAATTCGATCTGAAACATCTAAAAAGTACATTAAAATTTACGAAAATCATACTTTCCATAAATAGGCATACTACCATCGAAATTCAAACATACACGTTGAACCATGGAGAAAATATAACTTGTATAGGAAAAAAAAACAGAAAGCGATTGTATTTTTATTTGAATTTATTGAATGAGTATCTTTCATAATTTCTTCATGTTCTATCTATAATTCTATTGCGTAAAATTAACATTGTAATAAAAAAAATCAATATTCTTATGAAAATGTATAGTAAAATTCTGATTAATTTAACTAAAAAGCAATGTATCAATTGGAAGATATAATTTAGTATCCTTGTCCAAGATAAACCGATCATTTAACTAATTACAGAGTATTCATTATTCTTGATTAACTTTCCATAAAGAGGATTCATGCCTGTTGTTTCTATAACGAAATATGCTATTACTATAATTTAAATCAATAAATTCTGCAAAATATTAAAATATTTTATGTAAATGTTGAGAATTCCTATATCTTGGAATGGGACACTATTAAAAAAGCAGGAATTTTATTGGATTACATCATGAAATTTTTACCCATTTATTTTTTACAGACGATGAAAGTGCAGTAGAGTAAAGCACAACATTAGATATATTTTCTTAAGAATAACTTTTTCTGATAGAGAAGGTCATTTGTGTGTTCGATCTTCAATGTTTTTCCTTGAAAATTGATGCGAGTTCAGAGCTTTTCGTATTTATTTATGTGTAAAATGATTTCGAATTTTCGATTTTATTTATTTGAGGCATTTTTCCTGTGCTAGTTATTAAATTTTGGTTATTTCTGTTACTTATGAATTTATTCCCCATTGAGATAAATATTTACAATATTAAAAAAATATATATATTATATGACATTCTTATATTGATTGCATTAACGTTTAGTGATAATGATATTAGATTTGAGATAACAGAAACTTTTAATGATATTTATATATCATAGTACATTTTATTGTTATAAAAATGTAAATTAATAATATTAATAAATTCAATTTTCTCAATAATATTTATTCAACTTTTCACCTTTACTTCCTTAATATATTATGTAATAGTTTGTATGTATTTCATTAAAATAAATACATTGAATTTATTTAAAGAGTAATCTTAATATCTATTGTCTGCAAATTATAATTAAATCATGAATTATTTTGTCGAGGATATGAGGGACAAAGGAGCCATAAATATCGAACATTTTTTAAGCATTCTGTTTGTTTTGATAGTTAAAAAAAAAAAGAAAATGAAATACTGATAAGAAGATTAATACTTTACTCGCTAGAATAGAGTGAATTTAAAGATAAAAGATATATTTAACAAGTTTGTATATATACGGTCTTTCACATTTTCTATGTCACGCCGTACGCACACACACAAAATAATAATAATAATAATAATAATAGAATAAATTCTACATACAAGAAAAAATTATCAGCCAAAATATCTGGGGGAAAAAAACATTAAATTTACAGATTTTTTATTCATTTTTCTCTATTAATAATCCAATCAAATGCAGAATTTAACTGTTTATAAACCAGAAAATGTTCAAAAATGTTAGTTTTTTTTTTTTTTTTTTTTTTGGGGGGGGGGGGGGAGGGGGGGTCTCAAATAAACATTTTCTTACTGTAAAAACTTCCTCTTGGTTGAATATGAAATCCTAAACTTTTTTAGCTTATTTAGACGTTACAATATTTCGGTGAATATGGTTAGTTCTCCAGAATTTGGAAAGATTTTCTAAGGTGATAATGTTATTTCATAATTTATTTCTAGGTATTTATCACTTACGTACGTGTTCTATGTCGAAGCTAAGCTAATCTTTTTGCACATGGTAGAGATGTTGCAATTTAAGATATCGCTTTGTAAATTTCTGTTCAGATTAAATTTTCAATTTCGTTTTATTTCCATCTTGCTTCTGCTTTAACAGTTTTGATAATTCGTTGATTTGCTATTGTTGTTTTCAACAGTGTCAGCTATCATAGGTAGAGAATAGAGATAAGAAAATGAAGTAAAACATAAAACCCGTAAACTGACAATTAATAGAGTTAAGAACTTTTAAACATACAAATATAATAGACATATAATGTAATTTAAAAAATACAGTGGAGCACCTTTTATACGTTTCTCATTTATACGTTTTTCTCATTTATACGTTTTTCGACTTCGGTCCCAAATCATTCCATTGAATTCTAATGTTAAAATATTTCGTTTATACGTCACGAGTAAATTCTTAATTTCACTTATACGTTTTTTTTTCTCCATGTAAAATCCCAAGTTTGAGTTTCATTCCATGATAAAAAAAAAAAAAAAAAAAAAAAAAAAGATGAATGCTCTTATGTTTTATTCTTATCTTATATTTTTCAATTATTTTTTCTTAGATTTATGGTAACAAAGTGTGGCTATAGAACAAATTGCGACCTGCATCGATCTATGGCATCGAGAGCCTGGGTCGAGGAGGGTGTTTTTCAGCAGTTGGCGACTGGGTGCAATGGTAGCCAGTGACCACTTGAAGACCTCCCACTTACTCTTTTAATTGACTCCAGGGATGGGATATCAAAGGGAAAAAAAAAAAAAAAACACAACTTTATAGGCATTTTGTAAACTTGAAGATTTATTACTCACTTCCGTTGGGCGAGTACAATTGCAGAAACAAGGATTCCCCCCCCCCCCTTTCTTTTAATCGTTTGCAAAACTGCCATCTTCATTTAGAGAACAAAAGGCTTTGTCTTTAAAGGTTAAAATCGAAATCTTGAGAAAATTTTCTAAATTTCTGTATTTTTAATTATTTAATTTTTATTCTACCTTTTAAAAATATTTTAAATTTTATTAAAAGTATATCTTATTCGAATAAATGTAAAGGAAATCATGAAAATTGATTAGACTTTTATCTATAATAATAATTACTAATATGACACTTTATTGTGTATTAATGTTAAAACGAATTTTCAGTTGTACGTTTTTTTCAGTTATACGTTTTTTAGGTACGGTCCCTTGAAAAACGCATAAACGGTGCTCCACTGTAATAATAATTAATTAACTAATATTTTGTCTAAAGCACGTAAACTTTGGTCTGCTATTTGTCTCATCAAAATGCATTCCGTAAAATAGTTTTTACATAAATTTTCATTTTTCGAACTTTTAATAATTATACATTATATTTATGTTTTATTTTTATATTTCATAATATGCTTCTTGATGCATCTGCTGAAAGACTAGCTAAAATTAAATAAAACATACAAGGAAAAAAAATAAAACTTTTGAATGTCCTTAAAAATCTAAATAAAGGGTTAAATATTTTACTCAAAACACGTAAAAAATGCACCGCGATATACTTAGTTCAGAAACATGTTTTAAATTTTCTTGTACAAAATTTTTGTTTCGTCCAGTTTTATAATAAAAGAGTTATCTTTTATGTTCCAAATAAGTTCATTTATATTCAGACCAATATAGAAATTAAAAGCACCTGATTAACGCACGTTTATTTCTCAGACCTTCAGTTGCCAGGTGCCGGGTTCGAATCCTGGTTCAGACATAAATGTTCGTAGTGACTCAGAATCCGCTATACATCGTAGGTTTTGGTTTAATTAAGCCTTAATGAACAAAAAATGACCGTATATATCAACATCAAATTAAACCAGATCAAGAAATTAGATTTAAATAATAATAATAATAACTTTAAAATGTGGTCTATATTCTAACAATTTTAAATATTCTCTAGATCTTTAAATTTGCAAAACTTAGATTTTACAATATAAAAATATCTTGTGAGGAAAAATGGTAAATTTTTCCTTCCGTGGAGATCGTAACATTTTCTGTGTTAAACGAAACATTCCGTTATAAACAGTTCATTTTTAACCGACTTCAAAATGGAGGAGGTTCTCAATTCAAAACGTGTTTTTTTTTTTTTTTTTTTTTTTTTTTAATGTTTGTTAGTTCATAACTTCTGAACGGATGCTCCGATTTTGATAATTTTTGTTTTGTTGTAAAGATCTTGGCCTGAAATAGTTCCCATTATAATATCTTTACAATCTAAAGAAAATACAGGGTGCCCACAAAAGTCAGTCCCAGCTCTGCTGAAAGGCTGCAGCTGTATCATAGCCATGCGCTACGAGATTCAACTGCTTACAGCGCCATCTGGTTGAAAACATCGGAATAAAGCGCTCCTGTCTCGAAAACGGTTTAAGATAAGGGAAAAAAGGGAATTACGAAGTTGAAGAGTATCATCGATTTAGTACGAAAAGACAGTTTGTTGACATCGATACTAAAAATAGAACGCTTAAAAGGTGCATATGTTTGAACCATTGAAGTAACGAAATTTCCTACACTATACACACTTGAACTACGTTGCACACATTGTAACGCAGCGGGTGACATGTATGCTATATAAAGTACAAAGTACGGTCACATCGATTAGCGCATAGTCGTTTTTAATCGACTTCAGAAGGAGGAGGTTCTTAATTCAAACCGAACATTTCTGTTGTTTTTGTTACTGTTTATTAGCTTATAACTTCGTTACAGATGCTCTGATTTTAACATTTTTTCTTCGTTGTAAAGATCTTGGCTTGAGACAGGTCCCATTATGATTACATTAAGATTCATAAATAAATTACAGGCGCCCACAAAAGTTCATTTTAACTCTTTTAACCCTTTCAGTCGCAGTGTTCCCGTTGATGGAACACCTAATTTTAATTCTCAAGTGCAAAAACTCATCCCAGAAATGTTTTAGCAAAAATTTACATTTACAACATAGCAGAAAAGGTCCTTTTTTTAACGTGAAAATTAAAAATTTCTTGTATTTTAATTATGTTCATAAATTCCTGTGGCAGTTTTATTTAAATGATCAGAATTACCTTGCGCCGCAAAGGGTTAAAATACTCCGGAATAAACTGAAATGTTGGGATCTATGCAACTTTTACGAGTTTTTGTTGTCGATAATGTTTACTTATAAAGTGATTTATTTATTAAATTAAATATTATTTGAATTTAATTAGGTTTACTTACAGATGTTTCAAACCGAAAATTTCTCGAAAAGGAACAATGCTAATTTTTTATTTTTTAAATATTTATGATCAGCTATGTGTCTAAAAGCCATTTTTAAAATTAGTTTAGTAATTTTTAAAATAAATTAAGTAGTGAACGATAAAGGGTTAACTGTCTCTGGAGCGGATAATTTTTGAGATTTAGATGTAACGTGTTTTTGTGCGCATTGGGTGGCTTCATATATTTTTCAGCGACATAAATTTCATCTAAAAGAACATATGAATTACGTCCGCAAACAAGAAACGAATAAATCGGCTATTTCTAAACATTGCTGGGAGGAAAATCATAATTTTAAATTTAATTCAGCTAAAATAATTTGCAGACCCAACTCCATTCATGAACTCGATTTCTTTGAAGCTTTTCATACTTATAAAATTTTTAAAAACCTTGTAAACTGTGATTTCGCTGTTCCCTTTTTGTCTGATTGTTGGAAATTCTACATTCAGTCCACATTTTCTTAATTTTTCTACTGTTTACACAGCTAACATTCCTAAATTCCTATTGGCCACACTCCCCACCTTTCCCGTAATCCTATTGGTTGAACTAAATTCGGTCCCTCTCCTATATATACGAGCACTTCTCCAGATTCAGAATTCTTTTTGCACTGAAGACGGTACGCTTAAGGCTACCGAAACAGCTGTATGGATCGCAAATATTTTTCTTTTGGCGCTTCTGACGTAGTAGTTTATTCGGGTTTTAATAAACTTGAAATTGCCATTTTTTAATTTGTGTCACTCTTGTCGCGGGTTGCGATACGTGAAACTACCATCGAATGAAACTACCATCGAAACTACCAATCTCATATTCTAATGTATGAATACATTTTCTCTGAAAAGAAAATAAAATAAAATCTTTTTGCAAAAAAAATAGAACCGACTGCAAAAAACAACTATTATTCAAACAACTAAAAATAAAATGAAAATTGGCATAAAATGAAATTGCAAATTGTGCCTAAAAGTATAAAATAAATTCTTTCGTCAAACAATGTAAACACTACAATTATTCATAACTTTTGAAGTCGGCGCAAAATTAAATAAAATTTAATACTTTTATTCAATACAAAAATCAATATCTATTTAAAATATATATCTCCCTTTCACATCTGCAAAACACCGACGAAAATTACTTTGATTCAAATAAACAATTAAGATTTCGTAAGCTGCAAAAGTTTGAAAATAAAACTCACATAACTTAGTAGAAACATAAATACCGATTTGCGAAGAATGTTCATTGTTCTACGTGGATGTTAATAATGGACTAATTGCATACAGCGATAAAATAATAAAGGAAATTATAAAGAGGAATCATTTGAGACAACAGTGTTTGTAGCTATCGGTCTAAAAATAAATCTGTAGAAAAATAATCATATTTTGTTTAATTTTGCGAAGACTTCAAAAGTTATGAATAATTTTAGTGTTTATATTGTTTGGCGAAAAAATTTATTTCATACTTTTAGGCGCAATTTGCCAATTTCATTTTATTTTTAGTTGTTTGAATAATAGTTGCTTTTTGGAGTCGGTTCAAAAGATTTTATTCACATCTTTTATTGTAAATAAAATCTTTTTGTAAAAAATATAGAACCGACTCCAAAAACCAACTATTATTAAAACAACTAAAAACAAAATAAAATAAATTGTAAATTGCGCCTAAAAGTATGAAATAAATTCCTTCGCCAGACAACATAAACACTATAATTAATCATAACTTTTGAAGTCGGCGCAAAATTAAATAAAATTTTATTTTATTTTATTTATTTTTTTATATATATACTTTTGTTTTTAGAGCGATAGATACAAAAACTGATGTTTCGAATGATCCATCTTCATAATTTCCTTTATTATTTTATCATTGTATACAATTGGTCCATTAGTAACATCTACATAGAACAATGAACATCCTTCGCATTTCGGTATTTATGTTTCTACGAAGTTACTCGAATTTTCTTTGCAAACTTGGCATAGCTTTCAAATCTGTCGTCCTTAGCGGACTTTTAATTTGGCGATCATATAGTATATACACGTGAGATGTATATTTTCGTAATATATATAGATATAGTACGAAATATTGTTTCATATTCTTGATTGCTCTCTTAATATACCTTATTAAAATAACCATGATTTTGAAAAAGAATCAAATATGATGTTTTTTTTTCATTCCGACAAATACAAAGTCAACTCCGCAAACTTCTGCAGCTTACTAAATCTTAA
The DNA here is from genome assembly GCA_963930645.1 of Salticus scenicus. Taxonomy (NCBI): domain Eukaryota; kingdom Metazoa; phylum Arthropoda; class Arachnida; order Araneae; family Salticidae; genus Salticus; species Salticus scenicus. The sequence goes on from OZ005651.1 coordinate 79,951,639, forward strand.
TTGTTTGTTTGAATCAAAGTAGCTTTCAGCTATGTTTTGCAGATGGCAAAGTGAGATGTATATTTTGAACAGAATTTGATTTTTGTATTGTACAAAACTATGAATTCTTATTTAATTTAGCTCCGTCTTTAAAAGTTATGATTGATTATAGTTTTTATGTTGTGTGGCGAAGGAATTTATTTAATACTTTTAGGCGCAATTTACAATTTCATTTTGTTTATAGTTGTTTGAATAATATTGTTGGTTTTTGAGGCGGTTCTTTTTTTTTTTTTTTTTTTTTTTTTTAACAAAAAGATTTTTTTTTTTTCTTTTCAGTGAAAATGTTCTAATAACAGAACATGAGAAGACGTTCGACGGTGGTTTCACTTATCGCAACCCGCAAGAAAAGTGACACAGCTCAAAAAGTGGTAATTTCAAGTTTATGTCACTGAAAAATATGTGTAGTGCCCCAGTATGCGCAAAAAACTTTATATCTCCATCTCGAAAATTGTCCACTCGCGAGGCAATTGTGTCAGTTTTATTCTAGTCAATGCCTTATATTTAAGTTGATTTTTCTCAAATACTGCATTTTTGTGTCACTTTTCATGTTTTTATGCAATAAAAGAGAAAAAAATATATTGAATTCCAATTCACATATATTAAATTTAAAAGGTTTTAGTAGTTTATATATGAAATATAAACGTTAAAAAAAAAAAAAAAAAAAAAAAAAAAAAACAGCTTGAAACGAATCGATGACTCTTTGTTATTCATATAAGGCTATCAAATGAGGCCCTAGAGAAAATAAAATTAGCATATATTTTTTTATAAATTAAAACAAACATGAAAAAGATATAACAATAACTTCAGCTCAATGCACATCTGGATTCTAATTGAATTTTACAGAGCGTACGTGTCACCAGCTACGCTGGAATGTGCGCAACGACAACGTGTTCAAATAAGAATCCAGATATGCATTGCAGCTGACAAATAGAAGTTTAAAGCCGCTATCAGACGAAAGACCGTATCTTCTGAAGTATAAGCTATTGCATCTCAAACCTGCCGAACGACACCCTTTCTCCGAATACAGGGTTGTTTTTCAGCACGAACAAAATCCACAAAATGTAAAGAGGGAATGCAATATTTGGCGATACATCGCTAAAAATAGATCGAGTAATGGAATGGAGATGATGTTTATTCTTTGCCTTTTGCTTCCTGCGCTCTGATTGGAGGAGTTCAGGCTAACAACTACAATATAAGATTTAAACAGTCGAAAATGCGTGAAAGAAGACTATACGATAGGCAAAAGTATCAAACGAAGGTATTTCGTCAGTTTTCCTCCTGAAAAACCGGTTTATGCTGAACTATAGGCTAATGCAGTTTCGTCTGATAGCGGCTTAAACATTTTGATCTTTAGGATTGCTTCGGCACGATACAGTGCAGGAAACTGCGAACAAACAGGTGCACGTTTAAAAGTTCTGTTTTTAACATTCATATTTATAATATAAGGTATCTTTCTGTTCTAAATCGATGATACTCTACGACTTTGCAATTTACTTTTTTCCCCTACCTTGTGCTGTTTTCGAGACAGAAACGCTAACTCCACCAGCTGGCGCTCTAAGCAGTTGTATCTTGTAGCGCATGGCCACTTTACACATTACTTTTACGAGCGTAACTGCAACCAAAGAGGTTAGAAAACTGTAATTGGTTTAGATCTTAATAAAAATATAATGGGACCTATTTCAGTCCAAGATCTTTACAGCAGCAAAGAAAATGGTCTTAAAATCAGAACATCTCTAACGAAGTTATAAGCTTAATAATAATAATAATAATAATAAATCATTTGAACAGAATGGAGAACCTTCCCCTTTGTGAAGTCAGTTAAAAACGACTGTGTGTTAATTGATATGAACTCTTACATTGACTGTACTTTGAACTTCATAGCATACGTGTCATACGCTGTGCTACAACGTGTACAACGTAGTTCAAATGCGCACAGTGCAGGAAATTGTGAATAAACAAATGCATGTTTTAAGCGTCCTATTTTTAGCATTAATGTCTACAAACTGTGTTTCCTTACTAAATCGATAATGCTCTACAAATTTGTAATTCCCTTTTTTCCTCTATCTTGAACCGTTTTCGACATAGAAACGCTAACTTAGGTCATAACGCTGACATAGGTCATTAAATGAGCTTTTTTTTTTTTTTTTTTTCAGTTGATTTGTAAAAAGTCATTCACAAACGAAAATTTGTAGCAGAAAAAAATTTTATTTATCGTTTCAAACAATTTTTTTTATTGGTATGTAGTACATACGTATAAAAAAAATTAAAAAGGAATCGCAAATATTGTATTAAGTTTCACACTGTGTAACATAGTTTTTTCTGATACAAATTTTCATCTGTGAATGACACCTTACCGTAAAGACCATTTTAGGAAACAGCTGAAAAACAGCTCATTTAATCACCGATATCTCTATGAATTTTTGTGATATTCAACTGGATTTTTCTTATAACGTGCTCTAGATGGTTGAGTATTAAACTATATCAAAGTTTTTTTGTTACAGTTTGCGTATACCCAGTAATAAATTATTTACTACAAATGTCCATATCTCTTTGAATATTGAATATATTTGTTTTAAACTATAGTATAATGATTTAGGCATATGTTGTCATGTTTTCCAAAAGTTTCATCAAATTTGGAGAAAAACCTTTGGCGTTATAAAGTAAAACTTGCGAAAAATGTTTGCATTTTTTAATAAAATATTAATAACACTTTAAATATTCGAGATATCCTCACAAAACTCTACACATGTATAAAATATAACATTTATAACCATATCTAAAATTTGCAGAACAATCGACTCTTTTCCAGGCACAGGGCAATCACAAATACTTTTTATTTTATTAGATTTGTTGTTCGTCCCCTAAGGGCCTTCGTGACAAAATCTTTGCTGAAAAATATGAGGAAAGACATGTTTTCCTTATTTCCAAAATTCAAGAACAACACATTGCTTTTCAAAATATTTGACAAAACGTAAAAAAGCTAAAGTGTTTCCATTATTTTGTCCAACACCTGTATATACATGTAATTTTCTATGTAATAATTAATTCTCTGAAAGATCTGTTCAATAATATAACTGTATTTTGTGTAATAGAATTTTAATCCAGTTTCTTATATGTATAATGTAGATTTAAATAATACTACTATTTTACGGTTTACGGGTTGAAAGTGTTTTTGCGCGTCGGATGCGAGTCGAGTTTACTCGACCCTTGCAAGACTCTCTCGGCCACCCGAATGCACTATGAGTTGTGAGATATTTTTGTCCATAGCATTCACTATATACTTGTAATACCACTTCTTTGTTTGTCTGACCGACGACTGTTTTAGACTTGTGGTTCGGTGGGATCATTTATAAGTTGTTTTTAAATAGATATAATATATCTGAATGTATAATTCGAGGATCTCCTGCTTTGACATGTCATTGCTCTTCTCATTGTAGTCATCAGTTGTTATCTACCCTTAGTACGCGTTTTGCGATAAGAGAGTGAACTTTATGGTGTTCTCGACGGTGATGATCTTGTGTGGTGATCTTTAACACGTGTCAAAAGAGGATATTTTACTGTTCATGTTTTACTGCCCAAAACATTTAACGTGGTAGTTATTGAAAGCAAACGTCGCACAGTGAATCAGTCAAACTTTCTTGCGAGGGCTTTGAGATTTTACCAACATTTTGAAAAAAATTTCACTGTATAATTTTTATTATTTTGGGTGGTTTGGAAAGAAAATGACAAACTGGAAGCTGGTATATGTAAAAAATAAGAGAAATATTGCGGGAAAAAAAAAAAAAAAAACAGAAACTGATTGTTTTAATTGATTTTCTTTTGTTTTCTGGGCACAAATCCCCTCAAATTTCCTCCTTACTACAAATGTTCGTGTTTTAGAACTTTCTACCTCTGTAGCTCCTCAGGTCAGAAGACATTTAAAGGTTAAAATAATCATCGTTCCTCTCCAAATCAAACTGATGGGTATAAAATTACCAAACAATGATAAAAATGAGGGAGGGGGTGTACCTAGAAAACGGTGGGTGATTGGGCAAAATGGTTATATTCGGATTCAGGAGGTCATTTTACATAAGAATATGCTGAAATGGTGTCAGAGGCAATTTTCTTGCCGAGCAGTGTAATTTGTCTGTTTCTTTGATACTTTCTTACTATCACGCATTTTCAGGACAGAGCATTTTCATTCTGTTTCCTTTCCATCCATCTCATTCACATACATCATTCTTGCCTTAATTATACACAATCTAGTCCATTTAGTTTCTTAATGCTTGAGTAATATTGTACGTCACGCTGCACTCATATCTACCATTTCGCTGGTGAAAGGTCATATTTATTAATTTCGTCTAGAAACAATCGTTAAAACGTAAAATTTTCAACTGATGATGTGTTCTTACAGAGTTTTTCTTCTTCATACAGAGTCAGAAGGCTCAAATCATCCGATATGCACTTCACATAGCTTTTAATACATATCATATATTACTATAACATTTTCCTACATTTCATAAGTGGTTAGTCTAAGTCATAATATAGTTATAAATATACCAATTCACAGCTATTTAACAGTTTATTAATTCTTAATTGAAATTTCTAATTTCAAGTGAGTCAATATTAAAGTAAGAAACAGATAACTCAGTTTGGTTTATTTACAAAATTCATGTCGTAAGTTTTTAAACATGCTAAAGAAAATCATTTTTCTCTTGCTTTATTATAGAAGTTTTGCTTTGAAAAAAAGTACGTGATAGTGGATAACACACCCTGGAAAAAACGTTAAGGCCAAGACAAAAACTTTATTATTTTCGCAACTTTTTATTCGAATTTTATGTAATTTTAAATTTAATGCAAGAAATGATAGTTTTAGTTATACATATAAAGATATTACTGGAAATTCGGTTATTTTTTATTTAAAAATAAATTTTTGTTTTTTATACATGTGACAACCTGGAAAAAATAATAAGGCCAAGCTCAATATTTATGCTTTTTTCGTATTTTATTAATTTTCTGTGGTATGTTATTGTCATCTGCGGAGCTGTCTTAACAATTCAAGCTTATGTCAGGAGAAACTTTGAATTTTTTTTTTTTTTTTTTTTTTAATGGAGAGAGATAAGACATTAAGGGCCCTCTTCACTCACTGCCGTCGGAAGCTGAACCTAATGTTATTCTATGGGAAATTTTTCTTTACAAATAACTTATTAACTAATACATATTTTTAAATTCTGTTTTCACATTCTGAAAATTCTCAGCTGTTAAATTGACGCACTTTTTCTAAAAAAATATTTTTTAAATTTTTTATATTTTATTTTGAAGCTTAAAAATACGAATTTTCAATATGTGAATTTTTTTCATTTAGCAATTTCAAAATAAAATATTAAAAATTAAAAAAATACATTTTTAAAAAAGGTCCGTCAATTTAACAGTTGGGAATTTTCTGAATGTGAAAACAGAATTTAAAAATATGCATTAGTTAAAATATGTATAAGTTATTTGTAAAGAAAATTTCCCCATAGAATAACATTGGCTCGGGCTTCCGGTGACGGTGAGTGAAAAGGGCCGTTAACATTGATTAAACAATGCATAATTCCTAGTTTTAAAAAAATGTATTTTAAAATCTCAGAAATATTGATAAGATTAAGTTGAGTTGATCTAAGACTCCAATAATGATTATTTTCATAGTTACTCATTCGAATTTAATGCAAAAAATAATGCAAAAAATAAGAGCTGAATTTGAACATGTAAAAATATAACGACAAATTCAGTTACTTTTTACTGAAAAAAAAGAAAAAAAAAACAGTTTTTTTAATACATGGATGACCGGGGAAATAATAATAGGACCAAACTCAATTTTGATGCTTTTCTCATTTTATTTATTTTCTGCAGTACTTTACTGTTGTCTGCAGAGCTGCTTTAAAGAATAGCATTCATGTCAGAGAGAAATTGCAGTTTTTCAAAATGGGAAGACGTAAGAAATTAACAAAGATTGAACAAGGTAAGATCCTTAGTTTTAAAACAATGTGACTTAACTTCTCGAGAAATAGCTAAAAGAATAAGAAGATTTAAGACTGTGGTGAATAACTTTTTTAAAAATAGCGATGGAAAGGTACAGGAAGGTCATCTGCATTAACTCCTCTACAAATGAGAGCTATTGTTAGCCAAGCAACGCAAAAAAACTTTCCTCTTCACAAATTGTAAAAGACTTAAAGCTTTCTTGTACCAGCTGAACTGTGCGCTATGTGTTATCAAAACACCCAAATGTAAGATTTAGTAAAATGAAACATTAGCCCCCTCTAAGTAAGAGGCATGAAATGGCGCGTCTAGATTTTGCAAACAAGCATGTTGCTTTTGGTGATAAATGGGAAAACGTTGTTTTTTCTGATGAAAAAAAAAAATATATTAATCTCGATGGGCCGGATGGTTTTAGATATTACTGGCTTGATCTATAACGAGGACCAAGTTGTTTCTGAAAACGTCAGTTTAAGGATGGGTCCGTGATGGTTTGGGGTACTTTTGCTGCTAACGATACAGCACCAATTTCTTTTTTTAAATCAAAGATCAACTCAGAAGCCTATCAAGATATTCTTGTCGGAAATTTATTGCCAGAGCCGCCTCTCATAACATCTGGAGACTATATATTTCAGCAAGATAATGCACCAATACACACATCAAGCTCCAAAAAATCCTGACTTCAAGCTAATCATGTCCAAGAGTCCAACTGCTCCATCAAGAAGCCCTGACTTGAACCTAATAGAAAATTTGTGGGGCATTCTGGTTGGTGACATTTATGGAAATGAGAAAACTTACAACACCGTCGGTGAGCTGAAAATGGCCATTGAAAAGAGCTGGTAAAGCATACCAAAAGACACTTTGAAGAAACTTTCTAAATCTATGACCTCGAGAATGATTCAGTTAATTGAAAAGAAGGGCAAATTTCTGGATTATTAACAGTTCTTTTAATACTATCTTATGTGTATCATTTCATCCAATTTTCTACACGTATTAAAGAAAAAAAATTGGACTCTAAAATAAAAAGTAACTTTAATTTTTGAAATATTTTTATAGATTTTTAAAACAGTCATTCATTACATTGTGTTTGAAAATGCATAAAATTTCAATATGTATTTCTAAAATATTTTGAAGTTTTTTCCCCAGACTTTACAGTTTATATATATATATATATATATATATATATATATATATATAATCTCAAAAATGTTTAAATTAACTGATAATATAAGACAACGTTTTTAGATTATTAGCTGTTTTTTAAATAATATCTTATGTAGCCTTAAATATTTTTTCACTTTTAACATATATTAAAAAAGAAAATAAATTTTAAAATAAGAAATATTTTAATTTTTTGCAAAATTTTTACAGATATAATTAAAATTGCCTTTTCTTGTATTATATTTAAATTTGCAAAAAACTCATATCAGCGGTTGTGAAATAAATTAAATTTTTCGCTTGGCCTTAACATTTTTTCCAGGGCTATATATATATATATATATACACATATATTTATTTATTTACTTATTTTCTTTATGAGTGGGTGTTTGGTTTTTAAGTCTATTTCTTTCTGTAGAACGTATATCACAAGAATTCACAAAAAAAAAAAAAAGTAATTTTTTCATTCGAGTCTGTCCTATAATTTTTTTACATTCTAATAATGATTAGAAGGCGAAAATGAAAAAAGAAAAAAAAAAAATCTAGATCATAATGACTAAAAGTGTAAGGGAAAACAACTTAAAAATGCTTTCAGAAGAATTTTAAATACATTATTTCTTAAGAAAAAATGTTTTAGAATTTTTCCAGAAATAAAACAATATGCGGATTTCTCAGGTTTAAAACAGCTGTTCTTGTAATTTGTGTGTTTTTACTTATAAGTAAAATTTTGTTTAGTTAATAAATTAAAAAAAAAAATAAATAAATAAAATAGTTAGTCGAGAAACTGAAAAATAATAAAAGAATAAAAAAGTTAGCCAACAAATTAAAAAATTACTGTCTTATGTGCTTTTTAATTTATATCTACTAAATTATTCTTAATTAGATAAATTCTCCCGAATCATAGAATCGACCTTTAGTAATATTATATAATATATGTGTGTATGTGTCTGTGACTGTGTATATATATATTACTAAAATTTCATGACGATTCTTTCACATGCACTTTATCGAGTTTCGTACTACCCATACTTTTTGGCAGTGGAGTTATTGAATACTACAGTAATATATAAATTGAAAATTTATAAACATTGTTTTATTTCAAAATGTACTAAGGTTTTTACCCACCCACAAACACACCAAAAAAAAAAAAACTTATAAAACCAAAATTGAATTTTTTCTTTTTTATTTATTTATTTATTTATTTATTTTCTTAATCGAATTATACATTTCACCTTTTAAAAAATCATTTGTTATTTTTTACTTGACTTTAAGTGTATATATATGAAATGAATGCATATATTTAATATAAGAACTGAAAACTATGGGAAACAAGAGCAAAATCCAAACAAATGAAACTGAAATAATATTTAGAAGGAGCAGAGGCCACCACTGCTTAAGACTGGTGGAACGGGTTAAGCTGGTTTGTCGACACCCAAGTTTCAGCAAATACTCTGCAAGACGATATGATAAAAAAGAAGAAAAAATTAAAATTAAAATATTTATATTAAAGAATATTATTTTATATTTATTGATATTTATAAATTAAACTTATATAAACTAAATCAATCACATATATATGATGGTCTAAAATAATTATTGATATTTATAAATCAATTTTATATAAACTAAATCAAATCAATTTTATATAAACTAACATATGTATTATAACTTAAGTATGCTAATTTGGTATTATAATTACTTTTCAAATTCAAATATAAGAAATGTTACTTTTCCCTCCACCATTCATACATTAAGGAAAGCTTTGCTTAATTCTGTGTATTTATATTTGTTTTAAATAGAATAGTTTTTTTTTTTTTTTTTTTTTTTTTAAGAAAGATAAGGGGAAAAAAAAAAGAAATACCAAATTGCAAGTCTTTTTGTATTTGTTATTTTATTTTATTTCATGAAGTAAAAGGCAATAATTGCCTACAGCTCTAACAATTTAACAAACATTAACATAATAACTAATAAATATATTGAATAACATGTAAATGTAGCGTGCAGGCAGTAAAAACATCTTTTTTATATTCCTTTAATAAATAAGTTTTCAAATATGAGTGAAATGTAAGTATTAGTATAATAAATTAAAAAAGGGATTTTTTTTTTACCTATTCAAAAATATCTAATGATTTGTTATATAAAGTCATTCGTGGAACAATTAAAATATTTTGTTTTTGTTACTAGTTTTAATTTTACAAAATTATTTAAAAGTTAATTAAATTCCAAATTGTCATAAATAAGATATAATATAATGAAATAAGAGATTCATTTCACTTGTATTCCTCAGTTTAGAAACAAAAATATAATTATTTATAATTCATTGACCTACGCCTTTTAGTGAGTAATGTTTAGGCAGCAAAATAATAAATGCTGATGTTTCGTGTTTATAGCAATGTATTTAAAGCTTCATGTAAAAAATATATTTGCATTATATTTCAATGGGGTTGATATTAAGATACTCAATATTAAACATGCCAGGATGAAATTATCGCAAGAGGAGTTTTCATTTAAAAAATTATTTCTTATGATTTATAAAAAAGTGGATATATATTTAGTTTAAAAATAAATTATCATTTTTTGTTTATTTATTTGAATGAATGTTACAATACTATATGTAAAATAGATAACACCAGTATTCGTATATGATTTTAACTTATAAAAAAATTATACACAGTTTTATCGCTTTTAAAGTATTCAATTATATGTAAAATGTTTAGTGTATACAGCTGATTAATATACAGGGTAAGTCAAAATGACTATAGCGATTACAAACGGCTATAACTATTTAATGGAAAAGAATTTATCGATAAGATTAACACAGAATATAGGCGGAACTTCAAAATTTTGTATACATACGTCATAGATGTTCTATGTGACTTCCCTTGGTCACACGGACAACATCTAGGCGGTAGTCCATTTCACGCCATACGTTTTGAAGCATTTTTTCAGTCACCGACGCAAACGCATTACGAATGCGTACTTTGAGTTCTTCAATTGTTTTGGGCATGGGAATCACATACAGCTTGTCTTTTGTCTTTCACATAAACCCATAGATAAAAATCGCAGGATCCAAAAGTACGAATTCGTAATGCGCTTGCGTCGGTGACTGCAGACATGCTTCAGAATGTATATCGTGAAATGGACAACCATCTAGATATTGTCCGTGAGACCAAGTGAAGTCACATAGAACATCTATGACGTATGTATACAAAATTTTGGAGTTCCGTCTACATTCTGTGTTAATCTTATCGATAAATTCTTTTCCATTAAATAGTTATAGCCGTTTGTAATGTAATCGCTATATTCATTTTGACTTACCCTGTATATTAAAAGGTTGTACACCTCTCTAAACTCGAAGGCTTCCATTGCTAACCTGAAACTCTGTTGACAGCTCAGATTTAAATAGGTAGTGAAGACATTTATAGCTATACATATAAACAGGTGTTGCTCAAAGTCGCCCCTCCTAAGAAGACGTCAACCAACCGGCGGGCGCATCCAAGTGAAAATTCGGTAAAGACTACCCTCTTAATTAGTCGCAGAAAAGCCCACTCTTAGTACAAAACCCTACCTTTGTTTAATTCGCTAGAAGACATCAAGTAAGATGTATTAGTATCTTCTCCGGAAAAGTGCCCGCGAAAAGAATTACTACTGCGAAAAAGCACTCAAACCAGGTATCTGCCCCAACTATATTGCACCCAACTCGCTTCAATTAGTTCAAACCCCTGTCCGGGAACCAACATATTTAGGGTATCACTCATAGAAAGCCACGCACATCCTAATATAGAACGATTCAACAACCAATCAGATTACAGTATTTAGTCACGTGTATGAAGTAACCAATCAGATTGCAGTATTCAAAATCCCAACTCTAGCTGAATAGTATAAATAGCGTACAAGAAAAATTTTTGGTCATTTGCTCAAAAATTTTCGTGAATGTTGGTTGGATTATATTTGTGTTCTTGCAATGGATATGAACAAGAAGATGCGTGAAGATTTCGCCTGTGCTTCTTGCACTAAAGTCTCTATGCGGAAATGGGTGCTGGACCGTCATATGGTGACTCATTTTCAAGAAAAGCTATTCAAGTGTGATATATGTCAGAAGACCTTTGGAATAAAATCAAACTTGATACGATATAGATTAACCCATCGCAGTGCAGATCAAGATTCTTCGGCAAGATTGTGTGAAAAGGATGTGTCTAAGCAATTTGATATTTACCTGTAACAAGATATTTACACAGAAATGGATGCTGAACCGCCATATGGTGACTCATCGTCAAGAAAAGCTATTCACATGTGATATATGTCAGGAGACCTTTAGAATAAAATCAAACTTAATACGACATGGATTAACTCATTGCAGTACAGATCAAGATGATTCATCGGCAAGATTGTGTGAAAAGAATGTGTCTAAGCAGTTGATATGCTCTACCTGTGAGAGGATATTTACGCGGAAATGGGATTTAAACCGCCACATGTTAACCCATATCAACAAAGAAGTATCATCAATAAAGTGCCGGCAATGTGACCCTGCATTTACTCGTCTGGATAACTTACAGAAACATTTTAAATTTCATCAAAGTTCCCGTTACACCTGCAGTGACTGTGATAAAGTGTTTGATCGAAAATTAGAGTTAATATCTCACAAGCGTCAAGACCATACCACCCAGGATTTTACTTCTATAAAACGGAAGAGGACTGAACCTGCTACGAATCCAAAAAGAATTAAAAGACAAGCGGAAGCTTCTAGCGTATTTAAAACACTGATGTTTCATCCTAATGAAAGCAACGAATGTGATATGGAAGTATTTCAAACATATATACACCCTCGAGTACATAAAAAACTACAGAATGAAAGAAGAGAAAAAGACGCCTTAAAATGGTATATGGTTATGAAAATATCCTTGGAACGTAAAAGCCTAATGAAGAAATAGAAGAGATTCAGACATATTTTAGATGTTCATGCTTTACAGAACTTGTTGAAGAAACTATCAGTCAACATAGTAGTGAAGGCTATGCAAAGATCAATAAGTCATTAGAAGAGTTCATTCAATTGGGTTCTGGATGGGTGTTTAAAAGTATTCATTTTTTGGAATTAAAAATAGCAAAATATCATCTACTAGTAGCTAGTAGCTACATTAATCTACCCACGAAACTTGCTGCCAAGAAAGCAATCTTAAATATTAAAAATGAAGATAATAAATGCTTTATACGGTGCATGTTAGCACACAAACTGAATTTAGACGGTACAGCCCATCGGGTGTCCCATTACAAGCCATGTGAAGAAGATATCAAGATGAGTAACGTGACATGCCCTGTATCAATCTCAAAAATACTCATCCTGGAAAAACTAAATAATATCAGGATTAACGTGTTCGGCTATGAATATGATGAAGTGTGTCCCCTGTATATATCCCTTAAAAATGACTCCGTTGTGATTAATCTTTTACTGATTGCTAATGATAAAAAGCAACATTATTGTCTTATAAGAAACTTCTCACGCCTTTTAGAAGATTTAACCAAGCATCATCTGAAATCTTATAATTGTTATCGTTGCTTGCACCGATTCACGAGAGAAGATCTGTTAAAATCTCATATCTCATATTGTCAAGAAGAGCATGAAGTGCAAACGATCAAAATGCCTACACAGGAAAATAACATTTTAGAGTTTTGAAGTACCCACTTACAACACACTGCCGCTTACTGTATTTATGCAGATTTCGAAAGTCTCCTTGTTCCTGTTACTTCAGTTTCACCTTGTTCGGAGATTTCGCATACTGAAAAAATCGCTTACCATGTTCCTTGTGGATATGCGTATGTTATTATCGGACCTAACGGAAGATCATTCAAGCCTATTCAAGTATACAGAGGTGAAGACGCCGTGGAACATTTTTTAGAAAAGATGATGACTGAAAAAGAAGAATTCGCAAAGTTTTTATTACAAGTCAAGCCTATAGTCATAACTGAAACACAGGTAAAAGAGTTTCAAGAAGCCGAATTATGTCATATATGCCATAAACAGTTGACGGAGGATCGCCGAAGAGATCATTGTCACATTTCAGGAGAATTTAGGGGTGCAGCCCATAACGCCTGCAACTTGAATTTCAAATTACCTCAAAAGATACCGATTATCTTTCACAATTTAAAAAATTACGATGGGCATCACATAGTGACGAAATTAGGCAAGTATAAAGATCAACAGATAGAGGTTATTGCTACAAGTTTGGAAAACTATATTACATTCAGATTGAAGAAACCTAAAGACCCTGTTCAATTAGTCTTTCTACACAGCTTTCAATTCCTACCTACATCACCAGAAAAACTTGTAAAAAATCTTGATTTTTCTAAGTTTAAGGTTTTGAAAGAGAATTTTCCCGTTAATACACCGCTGAATATGCTAATGAGGAAAGGAGTCTATCCTTACAAATATTTTACCTCTTTCAATAAGTTTGAAGGAACCGAATTACCTACAACATGCGCCTTTTATAATACATTAACTGATGAATGTATCGATGATGACAATTATCAACACGCCTATAATATATGGAAACAATTTAAAATGAAAAATCTAGGCGATTACCATGATCTCTATGTGAAGACGGATGTTTTATTACTCACGGATGTATTTCAAAATTTTAGAACTTTATGCCAGCAATACTATGAAATTGATTGCGCGCATCTTTTTACCACTCCAGGACTTGCATGGCAAGCATGCTTAAAATTAGCTGAATAGCATGATTAGTAAAAGGTTGGCAAAAGCTAACAACCCCTATATGAGTGATTACAATCCTAAAGTACCAACTAGTTATATCATGTACTGGGATGCGAACAACCTGTACGGTTGGGATATGTCCCAATAACTACCTTATGGCGAGTTTGAATGGATTCATACACACAATATCAATGAAGAATGGATTTTATCCCTTCATGATGATTCTGATACAGGGTATATATTTGAAATTGACCTGCATTATCCTGACCTCCTTCATACATCACATAACGATTATCTACTTGCCCCTGAAAGATAAAAGGACACTTTATTTCGGGGAGAATTTTTCCTCACACACTTTTATTTGAGAAGCTTTTATTCATCTCCCAACATGGCCGATACAACCAGGGTTCTCACAAAGGGAAATGTTTTGTATCATTATTTTTACCACCAATTAAATTTAGACTTGACAAATCATTTACATCTATTTTTTTTAATTACTTTATAAAGTTTCTGGTATCTGGTATCCAAATTTGATTTATGAGAACCCTGGTCAAGACTTGATTTATCATTCATGGTCGTTATTGCCGAGGATACGTTACTGCTTCCTATCAGTATGTAAAAGGATAGCTAAGGAAAAAAAAACATTTACATAACATTTAATTATTAACGAGTTATTTGTTTCTTACATGTTAGCGGTTTTAAGTGGCGTAGCTACGATGGGTGATACCCGGGGCGGCTATAAATGGTGTCACCCCTTACAGGGGTATATATATATATATATATATATATATATATATATATATATATATATTTCCGAACATACACAATGTAAAGAAAGTATTGTAATTATAACAAGAATTCTACTTCAAGATTTTGGTGTTTCTATACGTTTTGAGGTCTCCTGTGTTCATTTTTGCTATTTTTAAGGTGATGTATGTAGGGGAGACCCGTGTACCTAGGGCCATCATGTACCTAGGGCCACCCTACTTTATTTGAATAATATTTAATTTTAAATTTTAATACTCAATTGGGCGAGTAACAACACCTATTGCTACTTTTAGAACTACTTTGGAACTTTTGAGAAGAAAGTTTTGACAAGTTACATGTAGAAAACGAATTTACATGGTTTGAAGTAAAATTTTGCAGCTCATCTCTTTTGCTATTTTACAAAGGCAAGTCAAATATTTTTCTTTCATTTCTAGTGTATAATTTTGCTTGTTATATTGAGTGATAAATGAGATATTTAATTAATCCTCTCTGCATGTGGATTTTTTAATGGAAGTCATTTTGAATGAAATTACCAAAACTTGTACCTAGGGCCACATGACTGCCTTGTACATAGGGCCAGTGTGTTTGGACCTTTTAACACTTTCGCAATCGCATGTTTATGTCTTTTTGCCAGTAAGGTCCGCCTATGGGCGTTTTTCTCATAAATTACAATTTTTCAAAACAAAATTTTCCGTATTCACATTTATATTACAAATGGATATGCATTATAATTTCTCTAATCGAAGTATTTGCATCCATAGTATACTGATTGTACAAATATGAATATTGTGTATATTTTTTAGAAACAAATAACATACAAATTGCAAAAGAAGCGCCCACTGGTGGAATTTCATTTTTTTCAAATGGCGTGTGTCTACGTCAGCGGTCGCGAAAGTGTTAAGAAACACAGTACAGCCTATAGTAATTGGATTCTGGCAAACCCTGGAAAAACCGATCACTATATATAATGTTTCTGAAAATGTTGGCTAGTCCTATTCGTCGGCGTTTTCTCCTGTAAACATTCTATCCGGCATATGGCCAGTGAATCAAAACACATTCACTGATGATGAATATTTAAGTTCAAATGTGACTGAAGGAGAAGATCCCTCCATAAATTAAAAAAAAAAAAAAAAAAAAGAGAAAGATTTTCCAGGAAGAAAGTGAACTAACAATGACAGAACTGGATGTCTCTGTTTCGTGTCCTGATGAAATTTCGAAACCTTTAACATCTAACATCTAACATCTTTTCGTGTGTCATGCTTTAACAGGTACGAACCTAAGCAAAACCTCCCACATCAAAGAAAAGATGTGACCAAAAACCAGAGAGATCTAGAAATCCAACAGATACTCGAGAAAAAAAAAATTGAAAAAAAAAAAAAAAAACTTTCCGTTAGAATATCCCAAAGAAAAAAAAAAAAGAAAGAAAAAGAAAGTGAAAAATTTCGTGTTTCAAATTAAGGCGCGTGTTTCAAATTAATTACATGATAATTATTATATGATAAATAAATATATTACTTGATATTGTTTCTTTTATAAAATACATGTTTATATGCTTATTTTCTATTCTTTACAAAGTGAAATCTAAATATGAGAGAATGGCCCTAGGTACAATGAGGTCTGGCCCCAGGTACAATGAGGTTGTTGTACCTAGGGCCACGGGTGAAGTTTTTTTAAAAACCTTCTATTTGTCGGAATTTATTATTTTAGGTATTTGTATTAATACCAATTGGAAGTAATTAGTACAAAAGATATGTACATATCAGTTTGATAATTTTAAACAGGTCAAGGGCTCTGTTTTTGGGCATTGAAAAAAAGCGGCCCTAGGTACACGGGTCTCCCCTATGTATGTGCTTGAACACGATAGAGTTTAAACATTTTGATCAATTGTGCTGAAATTTGTTACGTATGTTATAGGTCAATACAGCACGATTCCTATTGATTTTTTTTTTTTTTATCTAGCACTTATTGATTTTTTACAGGGACACAAAGAAATATTCTTTATCATTAGGTCCTATGGGTCCAAATTATTTAAAGTGCGATAGCGTCTAAACGCCTTATTCGAATGAACTGAAAATTCATATACATATTATAAATCACTGTCACAGCACTTAGTTTTTTTTACAGGGACACAACAAAAAATTCTTTAGCATTATGATTTATGGGCTCAAATTATTTAAATTGTTATAGAGTCTTAATGCCTTATCGTTTACAGCTGAAAATTTACATACATGTTATAGGTCACTATTTTACGAATTGTATATATTTTGGTGAATCTAGCACTAACAGATTTTTACAGGGACACAACGAAATATTCTTTATCATTATGATCCATAGGCTTAAATTATTTGAAGTGCGATAGCGCTAAATTAATCATCGTAGTTTGTGGGGAAAATACTCAGATGCCCTATTATAACTTTTCTTTTGTCTGTTTAACGACTTGTCTTACTTTAATTTATTTACACAACCGTTAATTAGTTAATGTTCGGTGAGTCGAGTGGAGTCACTCCATTTTTCTTTCTTGCTTTTCTTTTTTTTTTTTTTTGTAATATTATATATTCAAACGTCTTTGTCAAATTGAAAAAAAGCAACATTTAATATATTATTCATTCAAGGTAAATATAATTATAGAAAAACGGAAAAAAAGGGGGGGGGGAGAAGTAAGACATAACGTTTAGTTTTTTAATTACTGTTATCTACATTTTACAATATTTACATACACAAGAGAAAACATAAGATTAGTAATATAAAAAGTGACAGAACAAAAATAAAATTTTAAGTACGCCTTAAAAATCTGATTCATTGCAGAACTTTTAAAATTAAAACGTTAGACTTTAGGCAAATGTCCATATTCCGCTGAGAAAGTACATAAAAAAAATAGCATTAATTGCTTATTTATTTCTAATCTTGCGGTAATACATCTATTTACATAGAGAAAAAGATATATTATTTAAAAATAGGCAAATAACCTTAGAATTTTATGCGTGTTTTTAAGATGATTATTTTTAAGATGATTTAAAAGATACTGTTGTGAAAGAGAAGGCGGGGCTTACAATACTACGGAATATTAATTAGTATGTTGGCAAGTATGAGATGCCTATTCAAAATAAAAAATGAGGAAAAATTTATCATGTTCCATTAGAATTTCAATAATTTTGACTTTCTCGTGAGCTAATTTTAACCCGCCAGTACACGGGTGGGGAAAACTTCCGTATATGAACGGGTCGGGTCTCACATCCCCAGTGAAGTATGTTCTTTGGATAATAATACACAACTTTCTTTGAATACTTTAATGCTTTCAGTATGATACCTCTGGAATTAAATCATGCAATGAAAATACGAAGTATAAAATTTCACGTTTGTTATATATCTTTATATATATATTTCTTTTGTGCGTGTGTATGTCACTGAACTCCTCCTAAACGGCTGGACTGAGTTTAATGAATTTTTTTGTGTGTCTTCAGGTGAATTCGAGAATGGTTTAGATTTACAAATGAAAGTTGTAACTTAATTAGTTCTTTCTTAATTAATTTTTAACCAACTCTTTCAACAACTTTTCCACGTAGATGGCGTGAGTTGTCGTAAACACGATGTCAGAATTTATTTAATGTTGAAATGAATAATATTATAGTTTTAAAAAATTAAAGAACACGCTTTTATAGAAATGTGAACTAAAAAGCACGAAATATCTATCTTATTATTAAAATTCAGAGTAAGAGAAAATCGTGTGAGTGACACACCGTAATATTTACATACATTTAAATCTTTAATTAAAATAACTTAGAATTAACAAAAACCATTTTTAAAAAATCTCCCCTAACGGGGATCGAACGCTGGACCCTTAGATTCGTAGCGCAGCGCCTTACCTCGACGCCGCATCGTTCACGTAGGGAAAGTATTTTTCTTACAATATAAATTTTTTGTTTGCTCCCAGAGAAGTTACAAACAAACATACATACATACATATATACAGGTGAAGCTGATAAAAGCGTGTTAAAAATGAATTTTTAACCGTATCATACGAAGTGTTTAAAATATTTTTTCAAAATTAATATTTTTAGAATCGTAACCGTATCTTACGAAGTGTTTAAAATATTTTTTTCAAAGTTAATATTTTAGAATCGTAAACACGATGTAAGAATTTATTTAATGTTGAAATGAAAAATGAATTTTTAACCGTAAGTGTTTAAAATATTTTTCAACGTTAATATTGTTAAAATGTTAAAATTAGTTAAAATGGTATATTCTTTTAAAATATTCGTCAATATCCGACGGAGTTATTTTATGTTAAAATGAAAAATGAATTTTTAGGCCATTATTATTTGTGCAGATGGAAAATGTACTAAAAATTTTCCGAAAAATTTCACGATCACAAATGTTGACGGATATCCAATATATCGTCGAAGAATTCCCGATAATGGCGGACAATCTTATCATCTATGGCGGTCATCTATGTCAACAACATAGATATTGACATTGATAACCGATGGGTGGTCCCATATTCGCCTCTGCTGAGCAAAACATTCAATGCTCATATTAATGTTCAGTTCTGCAGTTCAGTGAAGAGCATCAAATACATTTGCAAGTATGTGAATAAAGGCAGTGATATGGCTGTATTTCGAGTTGAAAATACCAATGTGAATGCTCCTCTGGTGAATAACAACGATGAAATAACACTTTACCAAACTGGCCGGTACGTGAGCTCCAATGAAGCTGTTTGGCGTATCTTTGGTTTCCCAATTCATGAACGGGATCCAGCAGTTCTTCATTTAGCCGTCCATCTTGAAAATGGCCAGCGCGTATATTTCACGAGCGAGACAGCGAATGATCGTGCTATAAATCCACCAAAAACTACACTCACCGAATTTTTTGAATTGTGTAATCGTGCGGATGCTTTTGGTGCTTTTGCACGGGCATTACTCTATTCAGAAGTACCACGCTATTTCACATGGGCTCCAACAAAAAAATGGATGCCCCGCAAGCAAGGCACGCCGATTGATGCATGTCCCGGTATATTCAAATCAAACACCTTGGAACGAGTATTTACGGTCAATCCAAGGCAGACTGAGTGCTTTTATCTTCGACTGTTATTGGTTAATGTCATCGGCCCTTTGTCATTTCAAGATTTACGTAAAGTGAATGGACAACAGTATCCAACGTATAAAGATGCATGCCTTGCACTCGGCTTGCTGGAAGACGACAACCAGTGGGAGTGTATGCTTGCTGAAGTAGGACTGAACTGTACAGCAAAACAAATTCGTCTACTATTCGCTATAGTGTTGACTACATGTTTCTCGGCCAAAGCAGAGACATTATGGGATAATCACAAAGATTCAATGACTAATGATATATTGCATCAACATCGTTCACAGTGCAACGATCTAACGATAGTATTCAGTGACGCTATGTACAATGAAGCATTGATTGCTATTGAAGATCTTTGCATTATCATGGCCAACTTACCACTCAGTCATTTCGGTATGCATTCAACAAATCGAAATGCATCTGATTTAATAAGCACTGAATTGAATCGTGAACTACAATACAATACTGTAGAAATGGCAGCGACTGTTGCTCGCGATGTCCCACTAATGAATGAAGAATAAAGAACCATTTACGACCGCATCATGCTCGCAGTTTTGGCAGGACAAGGTGGATTCTTTTTTTTTGGGGTGCACCAGGTGGAACTGGCAAAACATTCCTTATTTCGCTAATTCTCGCCGAAATACGATCAAATAATGGCATCGCATTGGCTGTTGCATCATCTGGCATTGCGGCAACTTTATTGGATGGATGCAGAACAGCTCATTCATTATTTAAACTGCCACTAAATATTCAAAATAACCCAGACGCAGTGTGCAACATAAAAAAACAATCGTCCATGGCCACAGTGCTGAAATAGTGTAAAATTCTTATCTGGGATGAATGCACTATGGAACACAAACATTCGATTGAGGCGTCGAACAGGACATTGAAAGATATAAAAAACAACGACAAACTATTTGGCGGCACTCTGTTACTCTTTTCAGGTGATTTCAGACAAGCATTTCCCATTATTCCGTGTTCAACATACGCTGATGAGATCAACGCGTGCTTAAAATCATCGTCATTGTGGCTTAATGTTGAAAAAGTACAACTGAAAGTAAATTTGTGCGTTCAAAAGCTTCAAGATCCATCCGCTGAAACATTCTCAAAACAATTGTTAGATATCGGCGATGGAAAAGTTACTACAGATGAAACTGGATGCATAAAATTACCGACCGATTTCTGCACAATCATTGATTCTCAAGATGCTCTTATTGACCAGATATTTCCCGATGTACACAGACGATACACAAATCATGAGTGGCTGGCAGAAAGAGCAATTTTAGCAGCAAAAAATGTGGACGTCAACGAATTGAATCTCAAGATACAACATTTGTTACCAGGAGACTTGGTGTCATACAAATCTAATGATACAGTTTGCGATGCCACCGAAGCTGTAAATTATCCAACAAAGTTTTTAAACTCATTGGATTTACCAGGCATGCCACCGCATATTTTACAACTGAAGGTTGGATCTCCGGTTATTTTGCTTCGTAATTTGAACCCACCACGGTTGTGCAACGGCACGTGATTAGTCATAAAAAAATAATGAAAAATGTTATCGAAGCCATCATTCTAAATGACAAATTCCGAGGTGAAAATATATTTCTACTGCGAATTCCTATTATACCCACAGATGTGCCAATCCAATTTAAACGCCCTCAATTTCCAATTAGATTGGCATTTGCAATGACTATCAATAAGTCTCAGGGCCAAACGATGTCTGTCTGTGGCTTAGATTTGAGCACATCATGTTTTTCACACGGACAATTATACGTGGCTCTCGAGTGGGCAAACCATCCAGTTTGTTTGTATTGGCGAAAGATGGGATAACAAAAAATATTGTACACTCTGTTGCATTAAGGGAATGATACTGTTTTTTAGTAATATTGTTATAAGTAGCGATATGTATATAATTTTAAAGAATCGATTTTAATAAATTAAAAAAATAAATGATTGGTGTTTTGTTATTTTTATATTCTTTCACCGTTCACAGCGCTCCATACATCTTCCACTTATATACCACATCCTAACACACTTACAATAAGTTAGTTATTTTTTTCTAGCAAAATATTCTCTAGAAATAATTTATATGACAAAACAACGTTTGTCGGGTCAGCTAGTATATATATATATATAGTGGAGACCCGTGTACCTAGGGCCGCTTTTTTTCCAATGTCCAAAAACAGAGCCCTTGACCTGTTTAAAATTATCAAACTGATATGTACATATCTTTAGGGCTAATTACTTCCAAATGGGATTAATATAAGTACCTAAAATAATAAATTCCGACAAATAGAAGGTTTTAAAAAAAACTTCACTCGTGGCCCTAGGTACAACACCCTCATTGTACCTGGGGCCAGACCTCATTGTACCTAGGGCCATTCTCTCAAATTTAGATTTCACTTTGTAATGAATAAAAAATAAGCATATAAACATGTATTTTATAAAAGAAACAATATCAAGTAATATATTTATTTATCATATAATAGTTATCATGTTGTTGCTTTAAGTTAAAACACGAAATTTTTCACTTTTTTTTTCCTTTGGGATATTCTAACAGAATGTTTTTTTTTTTTTTTTTTTTCAATTTATTTATTTATTTATTTATTTATTTCTGGAGTGTCTCTTGGATTTCTAGATCTCTCTGGTTTTCGGTCACATCTTTGATGTGGGAGGTTTTGCTTTAGGTAAAGGTTTTGCTTATAGCTTCGTACCTGTTAAAGCATAACACACGAAAAGATGTTAGATGTTGAAGGTTTCGAAATTTTAACAGGACTCGAAACAGAGACATCCAATTCTATCACTGTTGGTTCTTCCTGGAAAATCTTTTTTATTATTATTTTTTTTTTTTTATTAATTTATGGAGGGGTCTGTCTTTCAGTCACATTTCAACTTAAATATTCATCCTCAGTGAATGTGTTTTGATTTATTGGCTATATGCCGGATACACGAAAGCCTGATAGAATGTTTACAGGAGTAAAGGCCGACGGATAGGATATGCCAACACTTTCAGCAACGTCATATATAGTGATTGGTTTACCAGGGTTTGCCAGTATCCAATTACTATAGGCTGTACAGTGTATCTTAACATTTTCTTGACCGCTGATGTAGATTCCCGTCATTTGAAAATATGAAATTCCACCAGTGGGCGTTTCTTTTACAATTTGTATGTTATTTGTTTCTAAAACATATACACAATATTGATATTTGTACAATCAGTATACTATGGATGCAAATATTTTAATTAGAGAGAGAGTATGATTATAATGCATATCCATTTGTTATATAAATGCGAATACGGAAAATTTTGTTTTGAAAAATTGTAACTTATGAGAAAAACGCCCACAGGCGGACCTTACTGTCAAAAAGACAAAAACATGCGGTCGCGAAAGTGTTAAATGGTCCAAACACACTGGCCCTAGGTACAAGGCAACTATGTGGCCCTAGGTACAAGTTTTGGTAACTCCATTCAAAATGCCTTCCACTAAAAAATCCACATGCAGAGAGGACTAAGTAAATATCTCATTTATTACTAAATATAACAAGCAACATTATACACTAAAAACGAAAGAAAAATATTTGATTTGCCTTTGTAAAATAGAAAAAGAGATGAGCTGCAAAATTTTACTTCGAACCATGTAAATTCGTTTTCTACATGTAACTTGTGAAAACTTTCTCCTCAAAAGTTCCAAAGTAGTTGTAAAAGTAGCAATTGATGGTGTTACTCGCCCAATTGAGTATTAAAACTTAAAATTAAATATTATTCAAATAAAGTGGGGTGGCCCTAGGTACATGATGGCCCTAGGTACACGGGTTTCCCCTATATATATATATTTTTTTTTTTTTTTTTTTTTTCACAGGATATATAAAATATTTTGCTTACATTTCATTCTAGTAAATAAAACGGGTCTCACAGACCATACTTGCCAACATACTAATTGATATTCCGTAGTATTGTTAGCCGTACCTTCTTTCTCACACCAGTATCTTTTTAGAGTGTTTTTCTTCTAATCGTAATTGCATTTGGAGAATATTACTTTAAAAATTTACCGGTGTGAGAAAAAGGGTGGGACAAACAACACTACGGAATATTAATTAGGACGTTGGCAAGTATGCACAGACCCAACCCGTTTACTGACGGGTTAATGAGGCCTAAATCAAATTGACAAGTTTTTATTAATTACATTACTTATGTCATTCTATTTCGGTACAACCTCATTACTACTAATAGAGTGAAGTTACTTTATGTTTCAGGGGGAAAAAATCATTTTACACTCCTTTTTATGTATTTGTTAAATATTTCCACAAAATCACTTATGAAGTATCTTCATTGATCGGGTGTCACCCCAGTGAGGGTGACACCTGGGCGGACCGCCCCCACCTAGTTACACCACTATAAAATTTTATTTTTATATATTTTCTTTTATGTTTCTTACGTTATACATTGGAAGTCATGATTCGGTATTTACTACAAATGTGCATCTGCATCGTTCGTCAGATCAGTAACACGTTTTCAGGTAAACTTTTCCAAAGTATCAAATGTTTACAAGTATTCTGATACGAAACCCAGTTTGTTGTGCCTGTAAATAAATCGGGGATGTCCTACCTTTCCCATTTCCTATACTACGCGGGAGCTGATTTGACCTTATGCATTGTTATACATCGGAGGTTGGAATAGAATACTTCAGATAACCTGTTTGCTATAATCTTTCAAGGTAGGTCACACAGTGTCGAACAGAATGGAGGATATGTGATTGTTCGTGAAATGGGGTGCTAAAGCAGATAAATATATGAGATTTATCAACAAAATTTTCCTATCATCAAAATACTATAATGAATTATCTGTTCTGAATTGCTTCGCTTTGAATGGTACTCTATTTCATGAATACATAAAAGCAAGTTTATCAAGAAAATTCTCTCAACAAGATCCCCTCCCCCTCCCCCGTAATCGAATGTTAATTTTTAATCATTTATCTTCATTAGCTGGAAAATGTAGTCATAATAAAATGTTGGCCACAATCTTGAAATAGTTTTCTCTTTTTTAGTGCATAAAATTACAAATAACTCAAATTTCAAAGAACTTTTTTTTTTACTTTCATAAATGTAATGTCACGCGAACAATAAAATTCCAATGAGTTGCAAAAATAAACGTGCATTATTATTATTATTATTATGTTTAATTAGCAGCAATATCTGAAATTTGATTAGATACATTTTGCTGCAAGATTAGTCATTGTATACAATGTTTTAATTGTTAGATATAATAGATGCTGCAGTATTCAAGTTATGTGTTACACTTCTAGCTTACTCAATGAGATAAAAAAAAAAAAAAAAAAAAAAAAAAGTACCTAATGAACTAGTTGGTCATTACTTTAAAAGGTGTAATAATTACAAAATAATTAATAATAATAATAATAAAATAAATAAATTAACTAAGGTTATATAAAATTTATGAATAACAATTGGCTTTAAAATTTGAATGCTATACCATTAAGACGTGTTATATAATAATTACTTTTTCATAATTTTACAGCCCTAAAATTTAGCTAAAACAATTTTGAAAACTTTTGTGCTGGTGTTGGGATTAAGGCTAACTGATTACGCGAGGGTCCTAGACCTGGGTTGAATTTCATCCATGGGATCTTTCTAAGAGGTTCCGGCCCGTATTCATGGAAGTTTCGGAGAAACCCCCGAAAATCTGTGAATGGTTATGCTGACGGCCGTGACAAAGCGGTCGAACCCGGCTCCTCTCGTTTTGAGAGCAGGACCTCTCGGTCAGTGGTGGGGTTGCGTTTTCTATTGTTGTTGTTGTGGTAGAGTTTAAGACAGATTGATTGAACTAGGTTACTAGGCCTATAGTTGAATTACCTTCCGTGAGGGGTGTCTTTCTAAGAGGTACTAGTCCGTATTTACGCGAAATTTCGGAGAAAACCACGGAAAACTTCGAACAGCTAGGTCGACGAGCGTGACCTTGGATTGAACCCGGCATTTCATCTACCAGCTTTGAGCGCAGAACCGCTCGGCCATTGGTGGAGCACTATGGTTCCTGAGTTTCTGCTTCATATGCAATTAATATAAAATTAACAATGAAAAAAAATTCACTTATTTATAATATGAATTAGATTGTTAGGCACTTACTTAAAAATACAGAAGAAGGTTATTTCGTGAAGACAGTTATGCAAAGGAGTAATTTTTTTTTCAATCTGTAGGGTAAACAACAAGAACATCATAATGGCTTGGCCTTTAAAATTATATTCTACATCAATTTACGTATTAGTAATAACTAAATTATGATATCTACATAAGTGTAGGTTGTAAGTACGCTTGTAATTTAAGTTCAACATTAAAGAAAAAAATATAAATAAAATAAAATAAAAAACCTTCTATTGTAGTTTAGTTTCATTTCAGCTTAAAAATTTAGATTTTAAAGGACATTAGTTAAAGTTTTTTAAGATATTATGTTCAGAATTTAATGATATTTTTATAGATTTGAAACATATGTTCAAACAATATTCAAATAAGCTTTGAAAAGTTTCGCTTGAACCGTAAGCGTAACATCAGCTTAGTTTCAGACCGGATGTTCGTTTTACAACATACCTTTACAGAAATTTCTCAAGTTCTTTGAGTTCATGAGAAGCACGGGCAGGAAGCCAGCTGGACGGTACAAAGGTCATCTAACTCTCTTGGGATGGGTGAGCCGTATTTTTTTCTATCGTTTCACCTCATACTATTTTTCGACCTTCGGACTAAATCAAAATTTAATTTGCAATCATTACGACATAGATTTTGAAAAAAAAAAATAATAATAAAATCTTTTTGTAAAAAAATAGAACCGACTCCAAAAAGCAACTGTTATTCAAATAACTAAGAAAAAAAAAAAATTGGCATGAAATGAAACTGTAAATTACGATTAAAAGTATAAAATAATTTCCTTCGCCAAACAACCTATAACACTACAATTAATCATAACTTTTGAAGTCGGCGCAAAATTGAATAAAATTTAATTAATCTTTAAAGGTTTGTTTTTAGATCGATAGCAAGAAATACTGTTGTCTCGAATGATCCATTTTCATGTTTCCTTTATTATTTTATCACTGTATACAATTGGTCCATTAGTAGCATCTACATAGAACAGTGAACATTCTTCACAATGCGATATTTATATTTCTACGAAGTTAGAGTTTCCTTTGCAAATTTGGTATAACTTTGATAACTATCGTCTTTGGTGGCTTTTGGATTTGACGATCCAAATGCAAATATATACACGCAAGATATATATTTTCATAATATATATTGTCCGAAGTATTGTTTCATATTCTTGATTACTCTTTTAATATACCTTATCAAAATTATCATGATATCCCAAAGAAATTAAATATGTTTCCCAGATAATTTTGCTATTTTTCTTCCACCAAGAACTTCAGATACCAGCATCTTCGGCAACTTTTGCTGCTTACGAAATCTTATATGTTTTCTTGAATCAAAGTAGTTTTCAGCTGCGTTTTGCAGGTGACATTGTCAGATGTGTATTTTGAATAGGACTTGATTTTTGTATTGAATAAAGGTATCAATTTTTATTTAATTTTGCACCGACTTCAAAAGTTATGATTAATTGTAGTGTTATAGGTTGTTTGGCGAAGGAAATTATTTTATACTTTTAATCGTAATTTACAATTTCATTTCATGCCAATTTTTTTTCTTAGTTATTTGAATAATAGTTGCTTTTTGAAGTCGGTTCTATTTTTTTACAAAAAGATTTTATTTTTCTCTTTTCAGTGAAAACTTATTCATATAGCAGAACATCTGAAGACGTTCGACGGCAGTTTCACAAATCACAACTTCCAAGAAAAGTGACATAACTCAAAAAATGGTTTATGTCACTGAAAATTACATGAAACTCACCCAATGTGAACAAAAAAGTTACATCTCCATCTAGAAAGTTATCCACTCGAGAGACAGTTGTGCCAGTTTTATTATAGTCAAGTTATTTTTAAGTTGATTTTTCTCAAATGCTGCATTTTTAAGTTGTGTCACTTTTCTTGCCTGTATTGGATATGAGCAAAAAACTATCTATTGAATGAGCATACGTTAAATTAAAAAGTCTTTAGAAATGTAAAGAACGTATACGTTGTATTCGTAACCAAAAATTCTGTTAGGCATATATATTGAACTTTACATTGAATACGTGTCACCTGCTGCGCTGGAAATTGTGCAGCGTTAAGTTCAAACAAAGAGCAAAATATGCATTGCAGCTGACGGACAGAAGTTTGAACATCGATACTTACATACTGCTTTTACCAGTGTAGCTGCATGCATTCAGCAATTAGAGTGAGAACAGACTTTTGTGAGCTTCCTGTAATTTGTTTATATCTTAATGAAATCATAATGAAACCTATTTCAGGCCAAGATCATTACGACAACAAAAAAAAATATTAAAATTAAATCATCTCTTACGAAGTTATAAGCTAACAAATTTCAACAACAACAATAATGAGAAACATGGTTTGTATTGAGAACCTCTTTCTTTATGAAGTCGGTTTAAAACGTCTATGCGTTAATCGATGTGACCGCTTACAATAACCATATTTTAAATTTTACATAGCATAAATGTCACCTGCTACGCTACAACATGTGCAATGTCATTCAAGTGTGCACAAAATAGGAAATTGTGAACAAACAAATGCACGTTTTAAGCGTTCTGTTTTTAGTATTAATGTCTATTTACTATTAATAGTTTTTCCCCATTAATGTCTAAACTATCTTTTCGTACTAAATCGATGATGCTCTGCAATTTTATAATTCACTTTTTCCCCTTGTCTTGAACCGTTTCCGAGATAGGAACGCTAGCATGAATGTCTAAACTATCTTTTTGTACTAAATCTGTGATACTCCAACTTTGTAATTCACTTTTTTCTCTATAACCGTTTTCGAGATAGGAACACTAACTCTGCTATTTTTCACCAGGTGGCGCTGCAAGCGGTTTAACCTTGTACTGCATGGCCACTTTGCTATACTTACATACCATTTTTATCACTATAGCTGCAGCCGTTTAGCAGTGAAAAGAGTTAATTTTTTGGGCACCCTGTATTTTCTTTAGATCGTAAAGATATTACAATGGGACCTATTTCAGACAAAGACCTTTTCAACAAAACAAAAAGTATCAAAATCGGAGCATCCGTTCAGAAGTTTTGAGCTAACAAACATAAAAAAAACATACGGTTTGAATTGAGAACCTTCCTTCTTTTTTGAAGTCGGTTAAAAAAAAAAAAAAAAGCTACTTTATTTCTCGACAGTTACACAACATCCTAAAAATGTTTTAATCACTGAAAGATTCTAACAATGTATCTCGTTCTTATGTAACTTGATGGATGGAACTTTTTCCTGATAACATTTCTCAACGTTTTGTATGCAATAGCACTTAAATCTAATGTTACATCACTAAAAATTTATAACAGAATAAATAATTACTTATTTCCAATTATTAGAAAAGTTTTGTTGCCAAAATTTATGCATTCATTTTGATCGATTTCCTCATTCACTTCAAAGCTCTTGCTAGTAGTTTCGTTTGATAAACCCATCTTTGTAGAACATATTACAAATTGTGAAAAATCTATATATATATAAAATCGTTTGTCCTGAGTGAGTGATTCATCATCACCCAGCCCAAACCCCTGGACCTAGAAGCATGAAATTTTGTGACAATGTTCCTTCTATTACGTAGACATCCACTAAGAAGCGATTTTACAAAATTCGCCCCGGAAGGGGAGAGGGAGGGCAAAACGTGATTTCACAAAATCCTTCATATCTCAAACAAAAAAATAGATATCCGTAAATTTTGTGCTTTAAAATATAGCTAACACAAATATCTAAAAACCAATTGTTGTAACTTTAGATGTTCGGACCCCAAGGTGCGCGGGAAGGGGGGGGGGGAGCAAAACGGGATTTCACATAACTTTATATATCTCAAAAAAAAAAAAAAAAAAACAGATATACGTGAAATTTGTGCTCTAAAACATAGCTAATACAAATAACTAAACACAAATTTCTGGAGTTTTAGAAATTCAGCCCCTTTCAAATAATTCTTTATATCGCAAACAAATAAACAAACAAACAAAAAATATGCAACTATATGTGTGAGATTTTTGCTCCAAAATATAGCTCACACAAATATCTAAAAACCAATTTCTGGAATTTTAGAAATTCGTCCCAGGTGAGGCGGAAAGGGGGGGGGGGACTATGGGGCAGAAAAAAAAAAAATAATAATACTGTTAGACCGTTCAAAATTCGTACAGATAGGTTTTAGAGGCCTTCAAGTCGAATGAGGATATTTTCAAAAGTGTAAAGTTATTAGAAGGGGCGGAGGAGCAAAGAAATAAAAATAGAGTTAGATCAATTAAAACTGGTACATAGAGGTTTTTGATATCTACAAATCGATTGCGGATATTTTCGAATTTGTAAAATTTTTAGGAAAGCCAGGAAGGTGGAGGGGGAGAGGGTAAAACAATAGAAATAGTGTTAGACCGTTCAAAATTGGCCCGTATAGGTTTTTGGAACCTACAAATCGAATGCAGCTATTTTCAAAAGGGAAAAATTATTACGATAGACGGGAAGGGGGGGGGGGCGAAGGGGGAAAAATATAGAAAGAAGAATTAGAACGCTGAAAATTAGTATTATTAAGTTTTAGGCCCGAAAAATCGATTGCGGGTATATTTTCGAAAGTGTAGAATTATTGCGAGGGGCGGGAAGGGGGGCGGGCGCAGGAAAAAAAATAAAGAAATTCAAATAGAACGTTGGAAATTAGTATTATCAGGTTTAACAGCACGAGAAAACGATTGCGGATATTTTTGAAAGTGTAAAACAATTAGGAAGGACGGGAACGGTAAGCGAAGGAACACGCGCGCCGTGCGCGCGTGCATACGCTGCTGCGGGGCCCGGGCCGATTATTCCACCGATGAGAGGAATATTTTTGTATTTTATATTTATGTTTTTCCCTTACGATAATATAGTGATTCATTAACGGCTGTATTCACCAATAACTCTAACTCCCGGTTGAACACGAAATCTTGAAAAGCGTATAAAGTCAGGGTTGAACTTTTTAGCAAAGTTTGACGCATTGCATCTGCCATCTAGCGGCAATGATATTTTCAGATTTTTTTAACTGAAAATGACCAATCATAAATTATATGAAAACTTTGGCGCTAGATGGCAGAAGCAGATGGCAAATTTTCTTGGAAAGCTAGACTCTGCCTTTACGCGCTTTTCAAGTTTTTACATTGAACTGGGAGTTGAAGTTAACGGTGAATAAGGCCATAAGAGTGTCGAACATAAATGCGCGCGCAGCGTACAATGGCCTGCGCTGCCGAAAAAAAAAAAAAATTTTCTCTCTCCTTTTTTTTTTTTTTTTTTTTTCACATGATAAAAATTAATGCAATTTTGAGAATTCATTAATTATAGTGATTCATTTAAAAATAGTGACCAGCGAAGCGGGCGTAGTCTGCTAGTGTTGTATATATTGTAAGTATGGTAAGCTGTTGTAGCATTTAAGTGCATAAATTAAATGTATATAAAATGGATAGCAGCAAAATGTACCGATGAACTGGTGCTTAAAATGTAACAAATAAAAAACTTTGTAAGTAAACATTACTGTAAAAAAAAAAAAAAAAAAAAAAAAAAAAAGAGTAAAATATGGTAGCAATTTGAAAAATTACAGTCCTCTCTACGAAAATTTTTGAAAGTAAATCATCTTTAAAATTTATCACGTATAAGTAGTTAAAATATATTATATACTTTGTGTGCATTAATTGAATGCCTATTTTTAAACATAAAGTCATTTATTGAATGCGTCATTAATAAAGCTTGAATTAACACAACAAATGAATTTTTCTTTCACCAATCAGACTACGCATCTCTAGTGCCACGTTAATCAACCTAATAGCAACCCTTTAGCTAATCAGTAATCGAATATAATTTCTGCGAAATATTTCACTTCTAACATATAAGCAGAGGCGCCAACTTTTGGAAAAAATTGGGTGAGCTCAAATATTTTTGGTTATAAGGAATAATGCTATAAAGATTTTTACTTTTTGAACATACTATGTAAGGAAAATATTGTAATCATGAGAAAAATTTTAATTCGAGATTTTGGTGTAGCTATACGTTTTGAGGTCCTCTGAGTTCATTTTTGCTATTTTTACGGTGATGTATGAATGTGCGTGTGTTTATGTTTCAGTGAACACGATAGCATCTAAATGCTTTGTTCCAATGAGCTGAAAGTTGGTACATATATTGTAGGTTTGTAGATCATCGTAGCATGAACCCAATTGATTTTGGTGAATCTAGCATTTATATATATTTTTTTTTCGCAGGAACACAACAAAAAATTCTTTATTATTATGGACTATGGGCTCAAATTATTTAAAGTGCGGTAAACACCTTATTTAAATGTCTAAACACTTTATTATAATAAACTGAAATTTTATACAAATGTTATAGATCACTTTCACACGAACTGTATAAATTTCGGTGAATCTAGCACTTTATACATTTTTGCAGGCACACACCAAAAAGTTTTTATCATTATAGTCTATGGCTGAAATTATTTAAAGTGAGATATTATCTAAATGAATTACCCAACTGAGCTGAAAATGTATGTACACGTTATAGGTCACCAACGAACTATCTGCATAATTTGGGGATTCTAGCACTTATAGATATATATTTGTACACAAGGAAAATTTCTTTATCATTATGTTCTATGGGTTTCAATTATTTAAAATGCGGCAGCGTCTAAAAGCCTTATTCAAATGAACTGGAAATTTATACTACATGTTATAGGTGGCCGTCAAACGAACTGTATAAATTTTAGAAAATATAGTCCTTATAATTTTTTACAAGTACAGAACGAAAATTTTTTTATTATTAGGTTTATGGTCTCAAATTTTCCAAAGTGCGATGGAGCCTTAGACGATAGTGTTTTTTTCAATTCAGCTGGAAATTTACACACATGTTACAGGTCAATATCGCACAAAAAGTATACATATTGGTTAATCTAGGATTTATCGATTTTTACAGGGACAGAACGAATTACTCTATCATTATCATCTGTGGGCTTAAATTATTTGAAGATCAAGGGCGTTAACTGAAACAACATACTACATAGAGAAAAATACTCAAATACCCTATTATAATTTTCTCTTTCGTTTATTCATTCAATGACTTATCTTACTTCACTTTTTCCATACAATCGTTAATTTCTTTATGTTTGGAAAATCGAGGAGTCACTCCAGAATTTTTTTTCATAGGAGAGGGATGATGGCAGATAAGGATACATTAATTCAACACTATTTAAAGTATAAAGTTACGATGGAATAAAGAATGGACCTACGTCAGGCCAAGTTTCACTGCAGAGTGAAGGAGGGTGTGCAATATATTTTCCGTGAAACATCTGTTGCTATCACCAAAAACTTCTTATTTCGATACCTAATACATATTATAAGAATTTGTAATTTACCCTGATCATAATTCACTTGTAAAATATGAAGTTTTTAATTGACGTACAATTAAATGTGAGTTCGCTGAATTTCCTTTTATGGCTTGTATTCTAACCTTTAAAAAAAAAAAAAAAAAGTTTTTTTAAGCTTCAAAAATATAAATCAATAATAAATGAGAATAATAAAAATTGAGTGGGTTGAGAGAGCAAATTATTGGGTGGACTCGTGCCCCATGGGCCCATATAAGTTGGCGCCACTGCATATAAGAGGTAGCTTATCTAGTTTTTGAACTTAATAGAGAAAAAATATTATTATTATTATTATTATTATTATTATTTTATGTTTAGCGATCTCCCCTCCCCTCCCCTAGTTTTTAAATTTAAAACAGTGTTTAATTGAAGTTACTGGCATCCTGTTTACTAAAGACAATTTTCTTAATTTCTTAACCTTCGATTCTTTCTTATAGTAATTATAATAAACACAATACCTCTGGTACAAAAAACACTGAACCGTTAAATACCCGTACAGAGTGCCGTAACTTTAAACCTGAAAGAGGGAGGGTGAAATTTTTTTGAAAAGGCAATAGTTTTATCAGAATTTGCAAATTCTAGCCCGTATATTCTATTCTTTCTGCTATATATTATTTTCTATATATCTATACATATAAAAGAAAAATATTTTATTCTTAAAAATTTCCGACCTCCTGTTTTCGATGAATTTACACGCTTTGAGATGTCCTGATCCTGAATACGATTCGACAATTTTTAGACAATATTGTGTGTCTGTGTGTATAACTAAAATGTAAAAGATGCTGTATCTTATATATAATGGCCGAAATTTGCCCACACTTGATATTTGGTCAAACCTTGACCAAAATTGGTGCTGATTAGTTCTCGGGACAAGTGGCGCTGCTATGCTGCGATTTTTTCTATTTAAAAGAAGGTTATATCTCAGCTTCATTAGTATATAAATGCACCAAATTTGGCATGTGATATGGATATTATGTAAAATTGGGTGTCAACAGGTGCTATGCTGTAATTTAATCCCGTTAAATAATACATAAATGCACCAAACTTGGTATGTGACATATATATTGGGAAAATTTAGGCTGATTCAATTTGGTATATCGGCCGACAGGAGGCGCTGCTATTACTTTCTGTGATTTTTTTCAAATGGCTATATATTGGCAGTTTTTGGTGCAAATTGCACCAAATTAGATATAATAAAATTATAATTTTAAAAAACTAGAGAACATGCTTTTATTGAAATGTGAACTGAAAAGAACGAAATAATTTTAAATGTAAATTTTTTATTGGATAGCGCTAAGATGTTCCACAAATGAATGTAACCTAATCCTTGAAATAAGCTTCGAATTAGAATAAAATATTGATAAAAATGCAGATAAATATAACGTACTTTCGAAGAAAAAATAAAAGCGTGGGGTGCTCGACTTCAGTTGTCATAAATTTTGGATCGTCACTATTTACAGAGTAATTATGAGAATGTAGGAAAGAGCACCCCACGCTTTTATTTTTTCTTTGAAAGTACGTTATATTTATCTTCATTTTTATCAATATTTTATTCTAATTCGAAGCTTATTTCAAGGATTAGGTTACATTCATTTGTGGAACATCTTAGCACTATCCGATAAAAAATTTATATTGAAAATTATTTTGTTCTTTTTAGTTCACATTTCAATAAAAGCATGTTCTTTAGTTTTTTAAAATTATAATTTTATTTTACATTTTTTAGGTCTTAAAGAAAAATTTAACCTACAACTAATGATATCCATGTATGTGCATTTCATTAAAATATTATTTATTTTATTTTAGTCTAAAATAAAAATAATTCTTTAAGTAATGACACTTCAATCTTTTTATTTTAATAAATTTTAATTTTTCTACTCTTTTATTATTAGGGCAAAACGGAACCTATAAGTTACGACACTTATGTTTTTATAATTTTAATATGGCAATGGATGTAGTTAAAAAAATTTTCATTGATGTCTTCGCAATTTAGCTGTTTCATGCAATGCATCACCATTACACGTACACCAATCTTTACTGCTAATCTTGAGCTGCCAAGTTCTATTTGAGGAAAATTCTGTGCTTTACGCAACTGCTCACCTTGTTAGCTTGGCTAACTTTGCTAGCAGTAAAGAGACGGGATCCAAAATATATAATCACATAATCTACTGTGATATGGTAGATGCCAAACTCAAAAATATTTTTAACATTTGCCTTTCAGCTGTACCATAGCAGTACTTAGCAAAAAAAAAAAAAAAAAAATGTAACTCTGTCGGTTTATTTAATTACATTCACACCGTATGGACCAAAATCGACACAGACTGTTGGAATGTCCATATAATACACTTAATCTCGTCAGAAGCGTAACCCAATAATCTCAGTGAAAATGTTACTTTCTCTTACCAAATATGGTAAAGAAAATATTTTTTTGGATCAAATTTTCGAAATTGAGTTTTTGTAATTATCACATGTTTTGAGGTCCTCGAGATACGAAAATAACATTTTTGGCGGTTGGTCTGTATGTGTGTTTATCTGTCTGTTATCAGCACATCTCAAAAAATAAATAAATAAATAAATAAAATAAAAATAGCAACAGAAATCCAAACACGGTACTTTAAATCTGTATTATATATGGATGCTACACTAAACTTTTCGCTGAGATTATGCAAAGGGTTTGCGTACGAGGGACATCAAAGACAATTAAAATAAATTATGTCGATGGAGCAAATTTCTGTTTAGTACAGTGTAACATCTACATGTTGCTTTAAACAAAATGCAATGCACATATTTTTTATATGCATAAAGCATTCTTTTGCGCAGATTGTGATAAAGAAATCATCCAGCATTTGTTTACAGGGCTACCATATGTATTTGGATATATTGAAGCTATACTTAGAAATATCTGAAAGTGTATTTCATTTTGTGTCAAGTGTTTTTAATATAAAACTAAATTTAAGTACACAATATGATGTGCATATAGTTTATAGACAATATACAAGGATACCCAAAGTTACCCTAAACGCTGTTTTCTGTTAAATGCAATTGATGAATGTGCTTTGTTACATTTTACTTAGTTCATGAACACTGCTCAAGAAGGAGAATTAACTTTTCATACCCATACTGTAAATAAATTATTTTTCAAAGTTCTATTTTCACTTTTGGTTTTTTGTGCTTTGAACTTTCAATACGAAAGTTCAAATTTTATTGATTGATCTATATGAATAACTATTATTAACATAACTTAAAAACAAATAACTGCATAAATGTATATTTATAGTACACAAATGCAGGGTAAGAGAAAGTCGTGTGAGTGGCACACCAGATTATTTACATACTTCTATGTCTTTAAAAAAATTTTAATTTTTCACACTCGACGTTATACATAAATAATGTGAAATCGTGTGCCGCATACTATAGCGATTTATATACATACAGATTTTTTATTTGCCTTGGTGCCACCTGAAACCTGCCCCTGATAGAAAAGGTGCCAGGAAACACTTTTACATAGTTTTGTTATTGATTATGATGTCGTGTACAAAATTTCTGATCAGTCGGGCGACCAGATGTGTCTGAAAATTGAATGGCAAGATTCTGTTACATACACTAAGCGACCAAAAAAAAAAAAAAAAAAAATGTCGCACTTGGATATTTTCCTTTTCGTCTTCTACAATCGCCAATTCTATCGTTTAAAAAGCAAATTTTCGAACAGATTTTATTATGTTGTCCTCCACATACACTTTAGCTTTGACTCCAGTGTTAAAAACAAAATGCAATTGTGTGGAAAAGTGGTCGAAAATTGAATTGCAATATTCCGTTACATACATTAATAGTTACATCATATCAAGTGAATAAAAACATGTTAAAAAGTCTAGAAATTACATAAACTGAATAAATAACATAACGAATAAATGAAAAATAAGTAATTTAGAATTAAACAAAAGACATTTAAAAAAAATCCTCCCTGACTAGGCTCGAACGTTCCACCTTTGGTTCTGCAGCCCAGCGATTTACCTCACAGCCACGGCGCTCGCATGTGAAATGGCTTTAGTTACAAAATAGATTTTTTGTTTGCCCCAGAACTTGCCCCCTAGAGTCTGCCCCTGATAAGAAGGGCGCCTGCAAATACTTTTATATAGTATTGTCATCGATTATGAAGTCGTGTGCAAAATTTTAGGTCAGTCAGACAACCAGAAAAGCCCAAAATTAAATTGCAAGTTTCCGTTACATACATGAATAGTTACATCATATCAAAAGAATAAAAACATGTTAAAAAGTCTAGAAATTGCATAGCATTAACTGAATAAATAACATAATGAATAAATGAGGAATAAGTAATTTAGAATTAAACAAAAACCATATTTAGAAAAACTTCCCTGACTAGGCACGAACATTCGACCTTTAGTTCCGCAGCCCAGCTCTTTACCCCACAGCCCCAGCAATCGCATGTGAAATGGCTTTAGTTACAAAATAGATTTTTTGTTTGCCCCAGAACTTGCCCCCTAGAGTCTGCCCCTGATAAGAAGGGCGCCTGCAAATACTTTTATATAGTATCATCATCGATTATGAAGTCGTGTGCAAAATTTTAGGTCAGTCAGACGACCAGAAGAGGCCGAAAATTAAATTGTAAGATTCCGTTACATACATAGTTACATCATGTCAAGTTAATAAAAGCATGTTAAAAAACGCTAATTGTAAGATGCAATGTTGATTAATTTTTTACTAGTGTCAACTGGTAAGTGATACTGCTCTTACAGAATAATATAGAAGAAAATTTTGTGATAGCCAGAGCATACTAGTTTAATTTGGAAAACTGAAAATTCTGCAAAATTCATTTACAAGTGAAACAATTGGCCTAAAAGGTAGCACATTTAAATTGTATAGTGTACTTATAATTCTATTTTTAACTAATAATTAGTTAGATATTGAGGGCAATTACTATTTTTCAAAATTTGGAATTACATAATGATGAGAAGGCTATACTCAAATCACAACAAAAGTTCTGCAGAATATCAGTTATAAGATTTGTGCGCTATATTTGAAAGTTTGAAGCGCCATTGAAATGTATTCATTTTTTTTCCCCCACTTATTTCTACCTATAGTAGATAAATAATAATGGCTTAAAATGTGGTCATGAAATAATGGTGTTATCGGATTACTTAATGCATTTTAAACTGGTTTTTAATTACATTCGCAAGATACAATCGGAATATACAATCATAAATACGAGGTTTTTTTTTTAAAGAATAATGTCTAAATTTAATACATATACACATATTAAAGCTGCTTTCAAACATTGGCAAATTTTCGCGAAGCTTGAAGAGCTATTTCTGCTCTGACAAACCTCCTACTGCGATAATTGCATGGGGAGCTTGGGTCTCTTTTGTAAAAGAGCAATAAAAAGTAATGTCCTTCATTGTAAACATGTGCAAAATTTCAAGGGTCACTTTCGGACAATGGATAATTTATGACTTTGTCGCTCTCCTTCTGCTGCTAGTATTTGAACGCAGCTTTTGTTTTCTCTCAAAATTTCCAATGCATTTGTAAAATATTTTTGGGGAAGAAAACGTCAGTAGTTTTCTTTCCGAGTTCATCATAAGAATAGATTTCTTTTTTTTTTTTTTTTTTTTTTTTTTTTAAGATAATTTTCATAGTTAATTTTTTATATGAGAGCAATAGAAAATTGAGACAACTTAATAATCAACTATTTGTAATGGGATTTTTTTTTTTTTTTTTTTTTTTTTTTTCCGGCTTGATAGGACGATCTGTTTTACTCGTGTTTTGATTTCAGTTTTTATTCTGGTAAATATTTCAATTAAAAAAATTCAGGATGCATTCTGTCTTTATTTCATTTGTTTCATTTCACGGTAATTTTTCCTTGTGGGTTTGTGCTATTTTTTTTGGTATTTTGCTAAAATGCTTACCAAAAACAGAAAACCTACAATTCTCTGCTCAATGCTTTAGGGATAGCACCTGAAGAAGTCCTATCGCATTTTGAGCTTTCTATTTAAAATTCAATCTTATTATTTTGTTTTGGTCCGAAATTCTTTTGCTAATCTCAACTTAAAAGGTTCATTTCATTAATGTAAGATCTATTATTTCCCCTTATAATATTATCCTATAATATTCCTTCTTTTCTACAGCATCACATTGCACGGTCCTTTATTATGCTTTCAACAGGTAGTGTAGTCTAATAAATTAAAGTAAGTAATATTAATAATCTTATAAAATTAAATCAATTTAAGATAAGTAGTTACTTTGTTGGCATGTGTATGTTTCTGTGGTGATTTATTTGACTGACTATTCTTTGTTCTGATTCTTTTCTTTTTAATCAAATAAATTATAAATTATATATATATATATGAATTTTCACTTTTTTGTGCTTAACAGATCATGGTTGTTTGGGGTCAGACATTAATATGTACAATTATTAACATTTTTGCTTTGGAGTCGTATGTAAAAAGATGTAGATACTTATTTTATTTTTATTTTCTTCATTTTTATTTATCCTAATTAAATTAATAATTATTTTAAATATTTAACCTAGATGTTATATATATATTTGAACACAACATTTTCATACCTCAAATAATATTTTGTGTTAGCATTTATCTCAGCATTTCATATACATTTATTTACTGTTATTTAATCAAGTATTATTTATATTCATTGTAAATACAAAAAAAAAAAAAAATAATAATAATAATAATAATAAAAAATAATAATCTCTTAAATTTTATCAAGTGTAGAATGCCATCCCTAATATGGTAAACTTCAATTTTTCAATGCTATGCATATCTGTTTTTTTTTTTTTTTTTCCATATATCCTTCAAATAATATGAGTGTTCGCAGCAAGTTTTTAGATACCGACAAAAAATGCTTGGCTTTACAGCAGTACTGTGCCCAGTACAAGAATATTTATAGAGATATTCTTGGATGGTCATCCAGTTACCTATCCTCTCCTACTCCATTTGCTAAATTTAGAATTTGTGCTTCTTCTCGTTGCAAAACATGTCAAATGCTTTGAAATCGCAAATTCATGACGATAATTCTTTGATCCCATTTTGTCAGGCTTTCAATGTAATTTATAAAATTAGTTGTGGTTTTTGCAACATGAAATATATGGGTTAAACCTCCACTCCCCTACATCTTAGAATTAATCAGCATCGTTCAGATTCCAAAAAATTCTCTTCTGATGCACCTCAGTGCAAATCAACCGTTGAATTACAACATTTTTATTCTCATAATTTTAACTCCTGCACCATAGAGATTCTTAAAATTCACAAAAATAAACATTTGCGTCTTTTTCTTGAATCCAAATATATGCAATATTTTAATACTGTTTTCCCTTATGGGCTCAACACAGGATGTTATAATAAAATTGTCAAAGTTTACTCAAACACTAATCCAATCCATGATTATACAACTATTTATGAACAGCTTAACCATAAAATTAATAATAAAACTACTTGAAACAAACGCGGTTCCAAATCTACTGAATATATAATTTCTAAAAAAGAAATGCTCACGAAAATTTTGGCGGTGCAGTCTCAATATCTTATCAACTATGATTGGGTTTATGTACAAAAATTCATTTTTGCTATTAAAAAAAAATTATTTAATTAATTATTTAAAAGTATTTCTTAGCCAATCTCTAAATCAGTATTTTTCTCATATTTTTTTATGATATAATCATGTTCAAAATGAAACAATTTAATTTAAAAATTAATTAAAAAACCTAACTATGTTCATTCAAATACCCAAACTATTGACAATTTTTCAAACCGGGTTTTTAAAATATTAACATTACTTCTATTATAAATGATAAAGATTGCCTCATTCCGTCTAAACATGTACATATCTCCTGTACTTTAAAGTGCCCAATTCCTCTTGGAAGAAAAATATTCAACTATAACTCTGTTTCAAGATCCACAACTAATAGTAATGATTTTACATTGTGTAAATGCAGCGATCCTTCATTTGAAAAATATGTTGACAAAGCACATGGTCATATAATTACTGGTAACCTGCATATAGTTAATGGTAGTAATCTCAGAAAATTTATGGAGTATGGAACTAAATTTTAACTTTCCTCTATAAAACCAATATTTTTCAAATTATCAAACAGTTTACTTATGATCTGGAATTGTTTATATATAAAATTT
This sequence comes from Salticus scenicus, assembly GCA_963930645.1. NCBI lineage: Eukaryota > Metazoa > Arthropoda > Arachnida > Araneae > Salticidae > Salticus > Salticus scenicus. The sequence goes on from OZ005651.1 coordinate 79,993,070, forward strand.
CTCTTAAATACAATAAACCTTTAGCATTTTTTAACCAATGGAAATGTATTGTTTTATTAAAATTAACTAAAGAATTACAGCTTAACTATTGTAATACAGTACAATATAATAATCTTGACTTATTAAAAAAAATAAAAGACTTTCAAAATCATTTTGTAATAACTTATGTAGATAAATCACCTAATAATTAAGCTAATATTTGTAAACAGTATTACAAATCTCTTCTAAACAGCTCAATATCTAATAATAGTACTTTTTCATTAACTCAAAATAATGTTATCATTAACAATAGAAAACTTCACAGTTATTATAAATTATTAAAGCTTCCTTGTAATAATTTCAACTATCATTATATTGTACTAATTCCTAAGTTTCACAAATTTCTTATTAAATTTAGAACGGTTACTATTGAATACATACAATAATAATGTTAATGTAATTTTGGTAATTTTATAATTGTTTTTGGCATTTTTAAATTATATGTATGTCAGATTTCTTTTCAGTTAATGGTGGTTTTCTGTTTGGTGAGAAGTTGGGGGCTAAGGATAGTTATTAGCTAATTGCTACTGTCCTTTCAGAAACTTCTCTTTCACCCCTACACTGAGGTGCCTCTCTGATGAAGACCTCAGTGTTTTTTGGGGTTTTAATTCATTTAATTCATTGATAATTTATTTTATTCATTGATAATCTATTCCTATATATATATAATAAATAATGATAATTTAGGTTTAGCACTTATTCTCATTTGAGAAGCAAGTTTAAAAATGGTCATGTGTCAATCTCGCGGGATTTTTGTGTGAGGTGCGGGTATCTCAGGGATAGCATGTTTTTAAATACACGTTACTAAGAGCGAAAACAATTCATTTATTTGGAGACTGAATTGAAATGTATAAATCATTTCTGCACGTGCGAAAGAAAGTGATGTGCATAATAAAAACAATTTTTTAAATCTTTGTTTAATTCCTGTTCAATCACTATCTCTTCAGTTTTTTTTTTTTTTTCCTTTTTTTCCCCTCTCCAAATGGTGGCGGAAAGGTAAGCGCTCTGGTTTTCAGACCTCAGGTATTGGGTTCGAACCCCATTTCAGGCAGGAATGTTGGTAGTGGTTCAGAATCCACTTTGACCCTTAGGTCCCTGTCTATCGAACCGTAATGTGTAAAAAAAAATGAAAAAAAATGACTGTAGAGAAATAATACAAGTCCCAAATCCCGTTTAAGTTTTTCTTACGTCATAAGAATAACGCAGCATTTTAACATGGCATTTTGACGATTTCAGAAGTAGGTATTTACAGTACTATACATGTACGAAGAAGTGCGATTATGTAAACAATTAACTAATAATATTTTATAGCTTATTCTTTAATTATGAAGAATGACAAATATTATTCTGTCACAAATTCCTTTTTAAATAAACTGAAGCGTTTAATATTAAAATTGTAAATGTATGAAAGTTTCATGTTAGTTAGGATTACATTGAATCAACCAAAAAATCCGTAAAAATACAACTGTGTATGGAACGGTAATTTAAATTATTAATCAATGTAATTTATTTCTACAGCAGTGTCGTATGACTCATAAGACAAAGGTTACAGAAGTATTCCAAAAATGTGTTACAGTTACTGAAGCAAAATCCTAATAGCGGTCTTTTTGGATAAAGTAATAAATGAAATAATGAAATCATTGTGTTATATTTAAAGCTAGCATGCTTTGTCCGCTTTGCTGGTCACTAAATTTAAAGGCAACTCTTTTCTATATAGTTTTATAAAAATAAAACAAAGCAAAATACTTAAATTGCTCAAAAGCTTGCTTCAGGTCCCTGCTGCCTTCGGCAGCGATTTGGTAATCCGCTAAAACTCGGGCGCCTGTCCTTATTACCTGCCACATTTGTTTACCAACCGGCTTCCATTTAAGTGCTTATTAGATAACAGTTTCGAAATAAATAGTATCGAAAACATTGAAGTACCCTTTTATATTTGAATCCCAGTTACACATGAACAGCACTATACGTGGTGCACATAATATTTGCTTTTACGTTATTTCCTAAGTTTATTTTGTTTATCCGATCAACCATAAAATGACAGCAATTTCACGCCAAGTATTACAATGTGCTATGACTGGCTACGTCTGCCGCATGAGACAATTAATTTTTTTGATTATATATAATTCATGGTTTGTAAACCTGATCATAATACAGCCTTAATATAGTTCTCTTTGGCGACTTTTGAATTTTTGTCACCATTTTAGACTTAATCCCTTGTAACAATATGCTATGAGCGCTATTTCTGCCGTATTTAGACAACTAACATTTTTATGGTTACAGTGCGGCCACATATCCTAAAACTAGCAGTGAGGACGCGTCCAAAATGTTGGAAGGATGCCAGCGTGACCAACAGTTTGAAATTTGGAAAACATCCAGCAATTCCGCGCTCTGTTATAGCTCATTTTCTCTGAGTCAGATGACTGTCACCCCTATTTTAGCATTGGACTCGTTAAGTTAGTATTTGCGCAGATGCTTCCATGGTTTCATGAAATGTGGTCGACGAATATATATATTTCCCATTAAACATATTTTTATTTTTATTTATTTATTTAAATATTAATTTGAATTAATCAAATATTTCTGTTCGGCACCGTGCAAGTGCAGTCACACACAGAGGCTCATTTATTAGTATGGTAAATTATCATAGTGTTTAGTATATATAAAAAAAAATAAATAAATAGGTAAACATTATCGTGCTACACAACTTTATTATGCTGCTCCATTGGCGGCTTTTGAATTTTTGTCGCCATATTAGCGATGGATTTTTATTTATTTTATTTTATTTATATATTTATTTATTTATTTATTTTTTTGTATGAAAAAGGGAAGACTATTTTGCTAAAAATTTTATCAGTGTTGACACCTTTTTGTTTATATATGAGAATCCTTCCTATTCTGTTTATATTGTTAATGGTTTTTAGGTGTAAAACAGTGCTTGCTGAAATAAATTTGCTATCTTTAAAACTACATTTTTTCTATGAACTTTCTATAAAAATAAATCATTTATGTGACTACTATTTAGGTTTAATATATATTTTTTCTTTTTGTGATACTTTATAATTTTTTTATATATTTGATGCACTACTTACAATAAAATGGCTGTTGCTATATTAAACGTCTTGTCGAAAAACATTCGGTGTATTTCAACACCAAAATTTAAAAAATCGCCCAGAAGGATCTGTTAATGAAACTGATAAAATAAAAATATGGTTCACAGAGTTTAAATAATCTGTTTAAAAAAACTTTTAAAACCCAAATTCTTAATATATCGTATCATATAAATCTTTTCGAAGTTAGAATAAAATTTAATAAAAAAAAAATAATAATAACTTTTTTGTTTATTAACCAAAATTGATGAAATTTGAACTACAAGTTAATCTTGTGCTGTACAGGCTGTATATTATATGTTTGTGTTCGTGAGAGAAAATTTAAAAAAAATTTGAAAGCTGCAATTTTTAATCCCACTTCGAAAACATGTGACTTAATGAGTAGCAGTTTTTTTTTTTTTTCTTTTCTCCAAACGGTTTCCATACAATCTTCTGTTGTTGCCACCTAAAATTCATACTTTAGTTAATTTTAAAAATTTTAATTGTCCGATTGGTAAGCTGTTTAATCCGTTGGATTCACAAAAATTGCCCCTTTTATTTGGTACCTTATTTGTAACGATACGACTGATATTTCAACTTTATTTTCTAATTTTTCTAATTTATTTTCCTCATTTTAAGTAAATGTACTTTTTTTTTTATTCTGTCGAAAAAAATTGGCAACAATTAAATTATGGATAAAATATAAATGGCTAATTTATCAGAAGTTAGAAGATTATTATTTTCACTTTTTAATTAATAAAAAAAAATAAAAAAAAATAAAAAAAATAACTATTCGGAAATTGGGCTTTGAGGTGCATCAGGAGGGGTCATTACGAACCTCCCTGCAAATGTGTGCAGCTCTGCAATCAGCCGTTTTCCTAAAAAGCTCTGGATATACATACACAATGACACACACACACAAACATCTTACTTTATTATATATATAGATGCTATTGTTTTCTTCTGTAAAAGTATAGGTTAAAAACCGTGCTATAAAAATGAAATGTTCGTTTAAAGACGTAGAAATATATCGTAAAAATAGGAAATTTCTAGATAAATTGGCATTTATGATTTTAAACATTTTTAAGATTAATACATAAAAATTATATATATACAGGGTGTTTTAAAAGTCTGAATAATACACTAAGATATCTCGAAAGGAAAGCAATTTTACTGAACACATTGATTTCAAAAGTTTCATGCATTGAAATAATCTATCATATATGGTATCATAGGTGGACCCCGGGAATGGCACGTGACACAAACTCTATTTTATTTATTTATTTCAAATGGAAACCATACTTTCTCTTAATAGAATCGTGTTGAACGGAAAAAATCTGTTTAAAATCAATTAGTTTTTATAATTCTGCAGAGAGAGCACAAATCTTGGTAAATAAATAAAAATATGTTAGAGTTGCAAGCCCATAAGGAATTTTTCCCAAAAAAGAACTTTTGCAACGCGGGTAAAACAATTGGACTGCCAAATTAAATGTATGTCATGTAAAAAAAAAACCTTATGAAATTTCCACGTTAGAAAAAAATCTAAAACCTTGCTCATTCTTTTGCCGATAATTTGCTTATTTTTTTATTTGCCGATAATTTTTTTTTTCTCTATTCAAATGAACTTTTGACATAAGTTGCTTAATATATCTGGCTTTCAACCTATGTAACAAAACAATTTTTACCTTCCACATGCGCAGTAAAAAAATATTTACTATAAATGCTCATATCTCAGCTAATATTACACATCTGAATTTTATCTTTCAGAATAATGTTTCTCTATTTTGTCTAATGTTTTGTCAATTTTTCTGCAAGTGTTGTTAAATTTTACAGAAATATGTTCTTGTTAAAAAAAATCTGTCTAAATACTTCTGCATTTCCCCAAAAACATATACAAATATTGTAGATAGTAAGTGCAACAATGTGTTAAAGTTACAAGTCATTTGTAGCTTTATGTGTTTCAGGATGATCCAAAGTATTTGTGCTTTTCTTTAATTTGTGGCTGGCCCTCTAATTGCACTCTGGACTAAATCGATAGTGGAAAAATGTGAGTTTTTAAATGTTCTTTCTATACGTGTACAGTTCAAGGCCATTTTGTCCAGTATTTTTTTTAGAAAATAGAATATATATATATATATACAGGGTGACAAGAAATAACTTGGACACATATAATACGTTATAACTTTAATGCCAATGAAAATATTACGACCAAACTTCAAAATAAATATGAATACATTATTTTGTCTAATATATTTACAAATTTTTAAAGTGGCTACATTTCGCTTTAATACAGAGCTTTAAACGTGTCACAAAATTTTAGGCTATGGCCCGCAACTCACTTACTGATATTTTATCCCATTCCGTGCATAAGGATTTCTTTAGGGATGCCAAAATTTATGAGGTTTAGCACACACCCTTGTCTTTAAGATGGACCAACCAGAATAATCAATTGGGTTCAAATATGTGGAATACGGTGGCCATTCTTGAGCTCCAATGAAGTCAGGAAAATTTGTCTTGCACCAATCTTGAGTGCGTTTAGCTCTGTGTGCAGGTGAGGAATCCTGTTGGAAGGTCCATCTTTTGTTTCCAAAGAACTTTTGAGACCAAAGTAAGACAACATCTTCCAAAATGAGTTTGCGATATGTTTGTCGATTAATCTTTATACCTTGATCAACTAAAACAAGTGGTGTTTTCTCACTAGCACATATCCCACCCCAAACCATTGCAGATTGGGGTCGTTGACGCCGTTCAACAATGCAAGAATGTCCAGGTGCTTCTGCTGACCAAACTCTATAATTATGGCTTTTGTGAGTTTGTTCAATCGAGAACAGTTTCTCATCTGTGAAGACAAACGTTTGCCATCGATCACCTGCGGCCCGCTTCAACAGTTCTCTACACCTTTGAAGTCTAGTGCGTTTGTTCTCTGCTGTTAGCTTTTGAGTCTCTTTCATTTTGTAAGGACGAAGACCAAGCTCTACACTTTCCATCAAACGTGCGGTTTCTCTGTTGATCTTCATCTCTCTAGCAACCTTTCTCATTGAAATCCTAGGATTTCGTTGAACTCGGTTTTTGATAACTTTCCTGTTTCTTGATGTGTTAACTGTGCGCTTTCCTCTTCTTCCTGGCCTGTCACCATGATGTCCGAGTTCTTTAAACCTTTTGATTATGTATAAAACCGTCTGCTTAGACACTTTCAATAGTTGAATAATTTCACATTATTTCTTTCCTTGCTTATGTAATTCAAGTATGGCATATTTTTTGTTAACCATAATGGTTATCACAACTAACTTACTTACACCTGTTTAGCAGCTTTCTAGGATCAATACATAAATGAAATAAATTTATAACTTTAGTGGTAGTTACAGATAGTTCGTTTGAAACTTCGTCCAAGTTATTTCTTGTCACCCTGTATATATATATATATATATATATATAATCTAATAATTTTATCATTTTATCACCCACTGTATATGTATATATATATTAATAAATTAAAACACTTTTCATAGATGGTAGCATTAAAAACTCCTAATTAAGTAAGTACTGATACTAATTGTTAAAAACTCTAAGGAATTAATTTAATTACATTCAAAGCTAAATAGTTATTTAGTTTTCATTTAATTAATTAAAGATTTCCAAAAGTAAAAAGCTTAAATTAACTAATTCCATTTATTAGGCTAATGTTTTTTCTGAAACCTTGCATATTTTTTTCCAAGTATCATTTATTTATTTATTTATTTATTATTATTATTATTATTATTTTAACTGCTTTCTATGAGAGGTTAACGGCTAACCTGTTTGTCATCTCGTAATAATTACATGTGGTTAATTTGAGTGTAACATTTTATCGCTTGCTTCTTTTAGTTCTATATTCATTTCATAACTAATTGTGGTAAACTAGTGAATAAAATCATATTTCCTGAATCTTTTATTTCCAGTTTCATCTGATTAATTCAATGTTAATACAGTTTCTTTCTTGATTTTGTTGTTCGTAAATGGTTATTCTTGATTCAAATAACAACTAAATATTTGTGGTAAAACTGTGAGTAAAATTTTATTTGCTGATTTTTTTAATCACAATTTCAATTAATTAATTTGATGATTTTTAATTAATTTGGGTTCATTTTCTCTCTTGACTTGTGGTTCTTAAATGGTTTGGGTTTAGGAAAAAAGGGAATTTAGCTTAGGTTCTCAGAAAATCATTTAATTTGCATGCTTTGTTTTCCTACTAAGTCCTTGATAATTTAGGAAACTAGCATGCTTTCATTCTTTCCAATTATCTTCTTTCATATCGTTGTTAATCAGATATATTGTAGCTTTGGCATTTATCATACTATATTGTTTAGTTTCAAAATTTTCTATAAATATTCATATTTGAAATATATACATATATATATATACAGGTAAATTTAATTTGATGAAATTTTATTCTTATTGGTCTATTTGGTTTCACGGGTCTTAAATCTTCTGTTACACGGCTTTTACTACGTTTTAAAGAAATATTAATATATATATATATATTATATTTATGCATGTGTATGTGTGTTTAACCCGCTCCACCCGCGAAGTTGGTCTGTGCTCCTTCTTATTGTTATTTCAGTTTCATTTGTTTGTTTATTGCCTTTGTTTCACATAGTTTTCTGTTCTTACATTAAATATATGTATTCATTTCATATATATAGGTATATATATATATATATATGTACCTGGTGATTCATAGTAGATGTTAAGCGATTATCTCTTAAACTAACAGTTATAGAAACACAATTACAAAATTGATGCAAATCAAGAGCAGAACACGGCATTTTTTTTTAACAAGGGGCTGTATACATATTAAAATACGAAATTTAATTTTCATACGGCCCCTTCTATCATATGACTTATATTTAGAAAATTATTCTCCTCGGTCTGATACGAAAAAAAAAAAAATCATCTTTCTAAGTGAAAATTTCGCTAATTTATTGCAATTTAAAAATGATGACTTATACCCCCTTACCTGCGATTTTGGCGTCCATTTTTTGATGCCAAAGTACTTACTTTAGGGGGTTACCCATGAGATGATAAAAATTAAATAAATATCCATTTGTTTTTAAAAAAAAGCATTTGAAAGCATTTAAACTCATAAATCAACAGTTTACTCAATGCAAATTGATATCATACTGTGTTGTTAAAAATTTTATTACATAGTTCAATCTCTTAAGGAGTCATCTGCAAATTGAAACACAAGTGGGAAAAAGATAGAAAAAGGCAGATAAAAGAGTGGTTTAAAATAGCAATTCAAACACACGAAATAAACAGTTTTAATCAAATGGATGTTATTCTGCATTGCTAAAAAAAATTAATAGTTAAATGTCTTAGGGGGTCACTTACAAATTGATACACTTTAAGAGAGGAAGACATATTGAAAGATATTAAAAGATAGATAAAAGAGTAGCTTAGCTTGGTTTGGGGTATCACTCTGCAGTCATTTTTTTTTTTTTTTCTTATTAAGGTTCATTAGACCTTACGACTTAAAGCAGATTTCGAACAACAATGGACATTTCCGCCTGACAAGGATTCGAACCCGGCTTCTCTGAATTGAAGCCTACAGCGCTAACCAGTCCATCACAAGATGGGCCGGATAAAGGAATGTGAGCTATCATGATGTGAAATTATCTAAACCAGAATAATATATACTTTTTTTAAGAAAAAGAGTTTTTTTATTATTTAATATAGAAAATATTATGTTCAGTTTTATGAATTTCCAACAAAGTTGAATGTGTTTATGACTTCAATTGTGTGTCCACCTACTTTTCGTATTCTAATTTCCATAAATAATTCTAGAATACGTTGAAATTGATATGCGTAATTCAAGTTACTGAAGCACGTTCATGTTGAAAATGGTATAATTAGAACTATTGGTTTCTGTATGCACAAAAGAATTCTGATACGTGGAGGTCTATTAGACGTATTTCTTCAAAATCTGGTTTAATGTAGTTATACTGCAGAAAACATAGTGAAATTAACATATATTTTCCAAACGCATATGTGTGCATCTAGAATAAATCATGGTTAGTATTACTGACTTTATTACAGGACCCCACAAAATATTCAGATAGTTTATGCGATATGAATAAAGGGAGTTTGGAATTCTGTTAAGAGAGGTTTTTTAAATTTTAAATTCTGTGCACTATATCGAGCATATTTTATTTTTAGACTGAATTGTATATAGAGCAACACAAAAGTGTAATAAAATGGAAAATAATAATAATATTATAAATAATGATAGCCGATTGACTAAGCACTCATTTTTTATGTTATCTTATATCGAACAAAATATGTTAGACATGTAAATAGTATTTATTAATGTGTAATATTTATTTCAAAACTGTTAACATTGTAGCAATATGTAGGAGGGAACAAGATAGAGTAATAACTAAAGGTCAGATTTAATGGATTTTTTAAAGAAAATTTTAAAAATGTTCAAACATTATATTTGTTGGATAGCGTTAAAAAATATCATTTACTTGTCTTTCAATATGGCTCAACCAGGAGCCGAGAGCTCTTACTCTCAATGCTGCAAAACAAAAGGTGCTAGGTTCGATTACAAGTCAAACTCATCGGCCTTTCCTCTCGGAATTTTCTGTGGTTTTCAGCGAAACTTGTATATCGGGAAAAACGAGTATTAATAAGACCCTTTAGAAAGACCCCCCCCCCCCACGGAAGACACTTCACTCACGTTTAGGATCCAGTCAGTCGGCCTCAACACACACAATCCCAACAACAAACCAACTACTATGTTCATTAAAATTCAGAGTGAGCTTTATCATCACATTTATTATACACTATTAAATATGTTTTATAAGTACAATTCTAGCTAAAAGAATTCATAGCTATGATAGAAATGGAAATGATACCTACGATACATATCAAATATAAATGAAAATTATTTGAAGTGTTGTGTAATTACAATTTTTCCCTTTTTAAACAACAGGTTAAGTCTTGGCGAAAAATGCTAGAATTTTCATAGTGATAACTCAGCGAATTTTTCACTTAGAAACATGGGGTTTCTTTTATTTTCGTTCTTAGACGGAGGGCAATATTTTTCTAAATATAACTCATAGGAAATGAGGAACCGTATACGTGGGGTCGATTATCACATATTCTAAAAAAAATGTATTATCTTATAAAAAAATATAATAATAAAAAAAAAATTAAAGTAACGAACACATTTTTAAGACCTCTAAATTGCAATTTAAATTCCCATACATGGTTGAATTTAAATTTTTTTCTTGTCAAGGGGGAGAAAATATGTGATGTCGATTATCACATATTCTAAAAAAATATATTATCATATAAAAATAAAATAAAAATAAAAATAAAAATAAAAATAAAAACATTTTAAAATAACGAACATATTTTTATGACCTCTAAATTGCAACTTAAATTCACATACAGTATTGTGGTGATTAATTAAAGCTCTTATGAATTTTTTATTTATAATCCGACCACATAATCCCATCAACACACATTGCGTTGTTCAAATACTAAAATATCTGCAATAACCCAAAATTTATTTTCAAATAAATTCCAATAATATCAATTTTATTTAACTATCAATTTATCATTATTATTCTTTTATCTTTATTCATTCATATATCTATTTTATTATTATATATCTTTTAAACCTTTCAAATCTTATCCTTCAACCTAGAAAAACATTAATTCAATCTCTACACATTTATCTAAATTAAAAAAATCATAGACACAAAATACAGTATTAATTATCAAATATATCATTTATTTATCCATTTTAAAATGCTGGGATATATATATATATTATTACTCAATTTACCATCTATCACTTTAAAGGGGATGTTTGCCACAAAATAAAAATTGAATAATAGCCACTTACCCTTAAACAGATGCGGCACTTTCGGAAATATTGTTCTTAGATATCCGTATAATCCATAGTATATATTAGCACTGTTCACACATATTAACAGTTCACACATGTAATTTATGAAGTCCACACTCATGGAAATTGTCATTAATATAATTATTACACACGGAGATTTTTGCGACAGCATACGTTATTCAAAGCAATCAACACATACGAAGATTATTAGAAACTTATATATATATTTTTTTCGACACACGAAGTTCTTTGAGTGCACTTACAATATTTATTTTTTTTATTTGAAGGATCTAATTATGTCACACGCAAACAAAAAATCGTTGAGTCCCCACATATGCACAATTTTCATCGATAAAGAACATTTCCTTTTTTCAATCACCGTTCATGTTGCATAAGGTATGAGGGATCCTCCAAAACAATAGACTCTTCGAATATAAGAGGACTGTTACTATTGTAATTCCAGGAGCATATTCATCAAAAGCACAAATTATCAATTTCGACTAAATAGAGATTCATCTTTTTCTTCTTTTTTAACATTCTTCAAGCACGACCGCTTAGAGCATCCGGGGAATTTTTTTTAATAATATTTTTCACTCATCACAAATCTTCGAGATCTTATATCCATACCTTCTTTTTTTCTTCTGGTCAATCTATATTATTTTAGACTCCTTGAGAGGGGCTGAACCTCTTTTTTTTTTTATTATTATTCTTATTTTTTATATTTTTATTGGTAGCTTGCTTCACCAATAGCTAAGCATCTCATTAGAAATTTCCCTCTCTCTCACACACTTCTTTGAATTTTGCGTTCGCACCTCCGAGGACCGGACGATGGTTTTTACAGCCTAACATCCCCTGCAGCATCATTTTCCTTCCTTCTCAGAGCTCTGTTCTCTCTATGGGGTGGTCCAAGTTCCTCTCTTTTATTCAAGTAAACAGGATAATAGAATAATAGTTTTATTGCTTTATGTTTTAAAAGCGTCCATTTTCCCATGCACATAAAATAACGGAAGGAAGAAAAGATTTGTCACCAACCCATCTGTTTTATATATAACATCTAATATAATTATTTATGCTGGTAAGTGGCTATCAGTGGCACTTTACATGATATGGGAATTAGGATATTTCCCATATTTTACCAATTTCGCAAAAACTGCTTTATTATCACTTTCCTTTAATTCAGTCGTTCCATTGTTTTTTATTTCCAACTGATTTATTTGTTGATTCTGTGGGATTGGGTTATCTGTTTGTGTATCGTCTAATAATGGGATTTCTCTGTCTTTTAATTTTAATTGTTTTTTTGGACAGTCTAATAAAATTCTATTTGACTTTAGAAAGTCATAACCTAATATAAGATGGTATTGTCTGTTAAACTTTTGGGTCGTCACATAAAATGTACCTGAAACATAAATTCCTTCTATTCTGAAATTAATCTTAATGCAACATTTAAAAGGGATTGTGGAATTATCTAAAGTATGGATTGTTACCTGTCTTGATAAATAGTGTATCTTTATAGTATCATTTTTTAATTGCTCGTATAATTCATCACTAATTAATGATATACTGGCCCCACTGTCGACGAGCCCTATAACTGGAACTTTTGCTATACTGAATTTGATTAAGGGCAAATTATTTATATTGTCTCCATGTGCACTAGTGATCTGCTCTCTTTTGATACATGTATCATTTTTTCGTCTCTCATCTATTCTATATTCAATTTTTTTTCTTTTCTTTTTATCTGTTTGGAAATTATTTTTTCTCATTTGATATTTTTTTGAGTCAAATTTATACTTATCAAATTTATACTGCCCATTCTTAGGGAATTTTCTGTGGGCATTACAGTGCGTTTTGTTAATATTATACAATTGCGAAAATTCCCTTTTTAGTTTCCCTGATTATTGTTCCATTTGGAATTTTTATAATATTTTTTCTGTTGATCAAAATTTTGCTTAGGGGAGTTTCTACGACCTTCTCTATTATAATTACTGGTATTTTGCCTATAACTTCTCCCTTGTTGGTACCCAGTCTGTTTTTCAAATTTATTACCTGGTGGAAATGAATTTCGTCCCTGATAATTTTCTCTATTAAAACCTCTCTCATCGTGATAATTTATTAATCTGTACGGGTCAATATTTTGTAGAAAATCTCCAGTATTATCTTGTGAATTCGGGTTATAGTATATAGGTGGTATATAATTTGTTGTCATAGGTTGTATATTACCTCCTACTGGAAGAGACTGATATTGTGTTACCTGCCTTTCTCCATGTTGCCAGTTATTTTTTGGTTTTGTTTGTGGGTTTTGTACTCTCGAATTAAACCAGCATATATCAGTGTTATGACTGGTGTTTTTACAAATGTCACACCATCGACTTTCTGCTAATTGTGTCTTACTTTCCTCATTAGTATTTTTAATTTTTAGGGAATTAATTTCCTCTTGTAACCTGTTAATCTGATCATTTTGATTTTTTGATAATTCTAATAGTGTTGAACATAATGTATTCACTTGTTCCGCATTATTAGCATCTGATTGTTTGCTTTCGAAAGCCAACTCTATTTGCTTAGCTATTTTCGTGGCCTCTTCATATGTTGCTGGAGCATTTTTTCTTACTTCAAATGCGATGTCACTACGGATTGAATCGAGAAAGCGCGATAATTTTATTGTTTTTAATAAATCCAATGCGCCTTCTTTCGCATTATGCCCTGATTGTTTCAAATATTTTGCTGATATTATATCAAATTGTTTTTGAAATTCATCTATGTTTTGATTCGGAAGCTGTTTTAATTCCATAAATTTTTTTTGTGTCGTTTCAAAAGACTTTGGAGTGCTAAAAATGTCTTTTAACTTAGTTTTCAAATTTTCATAATTAGTTTCTTCTACAATTTCTGTAGAATTGTTAAGCAACTCCCTATTCTTACCTTGGATTTTATTTTTAAGTAGAATAATTTTTATTGGTTCTGGCAACTCTAAACTAGTTGTTATATCATCAATTTGTTTAATTAATGAATTTATGTCAATTTGTTTTTTATCATCAAAATTAGGCACTAAATTAATTAGCGTATCCATGCTTAATGTGGGTTTGTCCCCCATATTTCTTTTTTCTTTAATTTTGTGACTAATTTCCTTTTCACAATAATTAATCTGTTTTTTAACTTCTCTGGGAAGCTGTGTTCTTTTTGACATAAATTATTACTTAAATACTCATCGAATTTTACCCCAAAGATTTTCTTCAAACTCTTTCGTGCCTTATGTATCAATTCACATGCAATATTTTGACATGAAAAAACCCCTAACTCTTATCAAAAGCTTCTAAATCATACATATCATAATATATATATCTATATATAATACTAAAACCATGAAAATATTTAATACACATACAAAATTCATTTAACTCCTGGAATTAAAGGCAGCCAATATACTAGCTGATATTATACCCCAAAATTTTTTTTTTCTTTAACACCTGGAATTACGGCACCAAAAATATCGTCGATGAGGCCATGTGGTGATTAATTAAAGCTCTTATGAATTTTTTATTTATAATCCGACCACATAATCCCATCAACACACATTGCGTTGTTCAAATACTAAAATATCTGCAATAACCCAAAATTTATTTTCAAATAAATTCCAATAATATCAATTTTATTTAACTATCAATTTATCATTATTATTCTTTTATCTTTATTCATTCATATATCTATTTTATTATTATATATCTTTTAAACCTTTCAAATCTTATCCTTCAACCTAGAAAAACATTAATTCAATCTCTACACATTTATCTAAATTAAAAAAATCATAGACACAAAATACAGTATTAATTATCAAATATATCATTTATTTATCCATTTTAAAATGCTGGGATATATATATATATTATTACTCAATTTACCATCTATCACTTTAAAGGGGATGTTTGCCACAAAATAAAAATTGAATAATAGCCACTTACCCTTAAACAGATGCGGCACTTTCGGAAATATTGTTCTTAGATATCCGTATAATCCATAGTATATATTAGCACTGTTCACACATATTAACAGTTCACACATGTAATTTATGAAGTCCACACTCATGGAAATTGTCATTAATATAATTATTACACACGGAGATTTTTGCGACAGCATACGTTATTCAAAGCAATCAACACATACGAAGATTATTAGAAACTTATATATATATTTTTTTCGACACACGAAGTTCTTTGAGTGCACTTACAATATTTATTTTTTTTATTTGAAGGATCTAATTATGTCACACGCAAACAAAAAATCGTTGAGTCCCCACATATGCACAATTTTCATCGATAAAGAACATTTCCTTTTTTCAATCACCGTTCATGTTGCATAAGGTATGAGGGATCCTCCAAAACAATAGACTCTTCGAATATAAGAGGACTGTTACTATTGTAATTCCAGGAGCATATTCATCAAAAGCACAAATTATCAATTTCGACTAAATAGAGATTCATCTTTTTCTTCTTTTTTAACATTCTTCAAGCACGACCGCTTAGAGCATCCGGGGAATTTTTTTTAATAATATTTTTCACTCATCACAAATCTTCGAGATCTTATATCCATACCTTCTTTTTTTCTTCTGGTCAATCTATATTATTTTAGACTCCTTGAGAGGGGCTGAACCTCTTTTTTTTTTTATTATTATTCTTATTTTTTATATTTTTATTGGTAGCTTGCTTCACCAATAGCTAAGCATCTCATTAGAAATTTCCCTCTCTCTCACACACTTCTTTGAATTTTGCGTTCGCACCTCCGAGGACCGGACGATGGTTTTTACAGCCTAACATCCCCTGCAGCATCATTTTCCTTCCTTCTCAGAGCTCTGTTCTCTCTATGGGGTGGTCCAAGTTCCTCTCTTTTATTCAAGTAAACAGGATAATAGAATAATAGTTTTATTGCTTTATGTTTTAAAAGCGTCCATTTTCCCATGCACATAAAATAACGGAAGGAAGAAAAGATTTGTCACCAACCCATCTGTTTTATATATAACATCTAATATAATTATTTATGCTGGTAAGTGGCTATCAGTGGCACTTTACATGATATGGGAATTAGGATATTTCCCATAAGTATGTTCTTTAAATTTTTACATCCTCCCTCTTCCCACATATGTATCTTTTGATAATTGCAAAGCTATCGAAACCTTTGATCATGTATTATTCTTTCTTTAACGTAGTGCAGATCTACAATAGCATGTTATGACTTTTTCTAATTAGGTTTCTTTTCATCTTGCAAATATGCATTCTTGTCTCACAATATGGTACATTAACTTTGCTTAAAACTTCCACCTTCCTATGGCGAAGGTTGGCTTTTATTAAGAACCGTTTGAATTATAATTATCTGGTAACCTTTTCAAAAAATGTATGTGTTTATGTAAAACATAATTACAACCATTTTTTCTCTATTATTTTGAATTTGGCTTCGATTAGAGCTTTGGTGAAATTAATGAAGAAATCGGAGCGTCACTTCATCACCATGAGTTGACGAGTGAAGTCAACGTTTTGGGCTCCCACTACAATATTATTAAAATCCCTTCAGTTATAATTGTCCAATAATAATAACTATATAAAATGGTCACCTATATAAGAGTAATATATCAAAAATAATAATAATAATAATAATAATAATAACATTTTTCGTGGTTATCTACAAAAATGCCTGGATTAACAATCACTGTATTAATGACCGCATACTTCGCAAGATTTCTGAAACAGTTTTTTATAAAGTGAACTTCTATAACCGACGGCCATCCAAAATCTTCGTTACAGTATAAAAATTAAACTTCGTAATTTAATATACTGTGCAACCGCGAAAAGATGGCATACGACCTTGGAATAGTTCATTTTGAAAAAGGGCGGCCGAATGAAATGCAAATGATGCTTGGTGGCAGTTCTTTTCGCCAAACAATTCGTTGATTTACCAGCTTCTTTGGCACCTATACGAGCAGTCAAAGTGTCTATTGTTGCTAATTAAATAGAAAATTGCTTCATTTTTGTCAATTTAAATATTGTTTTAATTATTTCTTATAATTTTTTTAAGATATGCAGAAAATCGATAAAACAAAATAGCTTTAAACATTGCTTATAATTTGTGTTCACATGTATGTTTATTTCTAGTATTTAAATTAATTGAATGCGTAAAATGTACTCGTTTAGCTTTTAACTTCTCGAAGTAAACGTAAAACAATTCCTTTTTTTTTTTTTTTTTTTTTTAAATCTAAAAATATATCATAATTGAATGTTTTGTAAATATTAACTATCGTGATTAATTAAATTTCTTCCTTTCTACTTTTATTACAACCATTATATGATTATGTCATGTTATTTAATGACAATTACAATAATTTAATGTTTATTTTATCAAAACTGTAATGGTATTAATCATGGTTTCTTTTATTTCATACATTGTAGAAATAAACTTTTTTAAAGTTTAATTAAGTTACTTCTTTCATCCCTTTCTGCTGATAATGATTGTACTTAAAAATTACTTCTCGGAAGCCATTAAGATTACTTTATTTTAAAAAATCAAAATTTCTTTTTGAATGTTATTTGATCGCCGAAACTTTAAAATTTGTAAACAATAGTACCTCCGAACACTTCTTTTAAATAGTAATTAAAAATACCTCCAAACACTAAGTTTATCAACAACTTCAAATTATAATTTCACATTAAGAAACGGGCTAACAACGCCAAATCTGAAAGCCACTCTACTCTGTGTTACCATGGAAACACAACCTCTCACCTTATTTCATTAATGGTATGATCTGAAAACACGTGATTCGCGTGCCAAGTTATCGCGGTTGTACAAAATATATACTTGTATACGGCCCCTTGAACAAAAAATGCTATATCTGAAATCTACTCTTGTTTTGCACGAATTTTGTAGTTGGAAGTATGTTTCTGTGACTATTAGTTTAAAAGATAATCACTGTAACATCTATTTATATATATATATACACACACAATATACACTCATGTCCATAAATTAAGGATAATGCTAGCTGAGGCAAATAAAGGTTCAGAAGCAAAACAAACATGATTTATTCATAAAGTCCATTTATTAAACCAAAGATCAAGAACAAAAAAAAAGGTGGTTTATGTAGGATACCATTTATAAAACTACGATTTTTGCTCCATGAAGCAATTACAAAAAATATCTCCCTTACAAACACTTAACATTACATGGTTGGTATGATGGTTAATACATTGTATGTCTCTCAGATGATGAAATACAGTCCTTACAGTGCTTAGGAATGTTGAGTATTAAATTATTGATATGATCTTGGGGAAGATTACTCTATTCAGTAAGCAATTCTCTCCGAAGTTCCGGTCTTCCATGGAGGATCAAAATTGTGATGGCATGTCTCCGGACCACCTCTAGGGGTGTGTCCCAGACCGTCGCCAATTGCCCATCTGCGCAGCATTAGTGCGACGTAAAACCCAACCACAACAACAACCGAAGTTCCGGCACACTCGGATTCTAGTCAGGTGAGAATGCTGGCCATTCCATGCGGGTGATAACTTCAGATTGTAGGCATCCGTTTACGACGTTTGCACGGTGAGGACACGCATTGTCATCCATAAACACAAATTCTGAGCTCATGGCACCCCTAAACAAACGTACATGTTGATTCCGAATGATGTCCCGATAAATCTGGCCCATCATTCTTCCGATTTGAACATGCAGATCTGTTCTGGTGCCAATATCCCCCCCCCTCCCAAACGAGCACTCCTGCCCCACAGTAACGCGTTCAAAGATGTTGTTTTGGTGATAACGGCTACCTGACGTTCTACATATAAAAGTCTAGCGTGAATCACACTGCAAGCTAAACCTGAACTCGTCGGAAAACATCACACAAGCTCACTGTGCCGCTGTCCCCATTACATGTTCTCTACTCCAAGTTAACCGCTGGCACAATGCCGTGCCGTAAGTGGAACACATCTAACAGGCCTGCGAGGATATAGACCAATATCTCCCAAACGTCTATACATGATTTATCTTGAAACTGTGGCAATCGTGACTGCAAACAGCTGACGAGACAGGTCTGATGCTGTACTTTATCTGCTTATTTTGGCAGTTACTGCCAAATACCGGTGGTCATTCGGCATTGTAACTCGGAGCCGACCAGTACTGTAACGTCGACTAGCATTTCTATCATTTTGGAATCGTTGCCAAAGCCTAGAGATGACACATTGGGCGATTCTAAGTTCCCCCGATACTTCTATCTGAGTGCGCCCACATTCGCGTCGGCCGATAATTCTACCACGTAAAAAATTATCTGCATGCGTCCTCTGTGTCATAACCATTCGGTTGTGGCACTGAGCGACACACAGAATGCTTGTGAACAATTTTCCTTCTTTGCTCCCATTCCTTATCTACCCCCTTCTTACACTTTCGTCATTGTAACATCATATCGGCGTCATCTGATGGCTTCCTATAATTTGCATATTATTCTTGAAGATGTGTGTGATATTTCTACACGCGAAATTTTTGCATTAAAGTTCGATTTCAGTGGGAATCTGAATTATCCTTAATTTATGGACATGAGTGTATATCGGCAAGGCAATTTGAAATAGTAAATGTGGGATGGCAAATAGACAACCATTCTATTATTTTTTAATTAAAGTCATTTTTAATGCCAGATTTTTTTAAATTCTCAAATCCCTTTATGAAAGAAAGATATCAGTGGCGTATTAGCTAAAATGAAATAGTCGAATGTATGGAAGGATTGTAAAAGAATGCTATGTATATCAATATACGCATCTACATTCTAAATTATGTTAATGCGTACGTAATATAAATAATATAAATTTGTAATATCTAAGGTAGATTATATAATTTATTTTTCATATTTTGTAAGACATATAATATAGATTTGTAATATATAAGATATGATTTGCCATATCACATATTTCTCATGTAAAACCGTAGTAATTTACAACATTATGTACGTAAGGAAAAACCTATTAATATACAGGGTGAATTTTATCCACATATCGTGGTTATTTTTTAGTTATACACAAAACTTTGTGATACTTCTACTACACATGGAGTTTACTTGTGCTAGAAGAAAGATTTTACAAAAATGTACATTTAGGTTTGTATGTTATATTGCATAATTTTTCATTTCACATATTTTTGTGCTATGAATTATTACATATGAAGCCAACTTATTTCTAAACTTCAAGGTCTAATTTTCAGAAGGTATCTAATCCATTGCCACTAAATTATTAGAAGTATTATTAAAAGTTGGTACAACATAAATTTATGCTATTATATGCTAAATAGCATTATGTGTTATTTTACTTAATACTATTATATTATTTCTTGAAATGTTTGAAATAAATTTTATGTGTCTTTGAATTTACACAAGTAGAAAAAAATGTCCCCTACCTCTCCTCAATATATTTGTAGTGTGTTTTGTGTACGTATAACCAATCAACACATCAAAAATTGCTTTCCTGAGATAATTTGAAGCAGAGTTATTCTTGAAACGTGTCCCCACCCCCCGCCTTTAAATAGAGGGAACGGGGAAATTTCGTAAAATCCTTTTATAGTGCGTCTTGGGTATGCATAACCTAGTCACACATAAAAATTAAATAATTTGAACCAAAGGTAAGCTGGAAAACATATTTATTGCCCCTCCCCTGCCTCACAGGGAGAAAGGGGTCCCGCAAAATCCCGTTACAATGGGTGTCGGATACACAAATTTAGCGCTAAAAGAGTTGGTCTCGAATTTGCCCATCATAAATATCCCTAGCACGGAATTGGAAATCGCAAAAAAGTAAAAATGTGTTTTGCGATATATCCCCAAGCAGGTGCACGGCTGATTTCTACGACTTTGTGCCATTATTGGTATAAAATCCGAAAATCTGGATTTTGGAAAATTTACCCGAAAATCGTTTTTCCTCCTCCCCACTTAAAAATCTAAAATTGCAAAATCGCAGAAAATGTTTTTTTTTTTTTTTTTTTTTTTTTGGGGGGGGGGGGGGAAGTCAAGTCCAGTCTCTTCATGTGCAATTTCTTCACCGTAAAGTAATTTGGAGCCGAGTTATGCTTACAAATGTGTTTTTGTCTCCCGCCTCTTCCCAAGCGGGGAACGGGGTATTTCGCAAAATCCCGTCTTAGTGGGGGTTGATAACTAAAACCAACCAGCACACCAAACTCTGTGACTCTATCTCCCATAAAATCGTCATGGCTGTTTTGAGTCAGTGAGTGAGTGATTTTACTCCTTTATATATGTAGATTGACTGTAATTTCTACATGTTTTCTATTATTTGGCTGCAATCTGTTAATTAAAACATTATTTGCCAGAAAATTTATAACGATTCTGGGAAATGTTTTACTTCAGTAAATATATTCGTCATATATTTATCAATATTTATTATTTTCTCATAATTTTTTGTATGCTTTAAATACTCATATATATATGCATTTCCAAATTCGAATTGAATTAAATATTCGAATTAAATTCGAATCGTATACACTGAATCTGCCTTGCCTAAAATAGACATTCACTTATATGGCGGATATTCTTTCTTTTATTGTTGTACAATAGTTTATTGACTTACAAGGAGACGGCAAGGGTGTGGGGTATTCAAATCAAAGTAAGGTTATGTGTGTAATCAGCACTAAGTAAGAGAACTCATATGACCAAGTCGCAGCGCGCACTACTGAGTCATTATTAAGATGATGTCCTTATTATGTCATTTTTAAGTCATTACTATGATGAAATTTTTCAAGATGATGAGGAAATGCCGACGTGTACTGTTAAAATAATACCCGTTAAAACTATCTTGTTATGTTTACTTTTACTGACAAGTTAAAAATTTGATTAAAAAAATTGCAAAATTGTTCGTAATTGGTTGAAGAAAATTGGGAAATTAGTTCCCGGGAGGATAGTATTAAAATTCAATCAATCGTTCATCATCAGCTCGCTTCTTCAATTTTTTTGAAAATGATCAAGTAAGCCAGGTATGCGTCAAAACTATCTGAACATCGAGAAATATTTATGAATGTAAATAAAGTCTGTTTTTCCGGAGAAATTATAAAGACACTTTGCTCTTGTAAAAAAGCTACATTTATTTGTTGGGCAAGTTGTCGACGCGATTGGTGTTTTTCTTGTTTTTATGATAGCTATCATCCAGGTTCTTGTATTGCAAAAGGTGAATGATTAAATCAATAATTTCTAATGCTATAAACATTATATCGTATGTATTCATTATATTTAATATATATATATATATATATATAAAAAAAAAAACTAAGGTTTAATTAAAAATTTAAAAAAAAAAAAAAAAAAAAAAAAAAAAAAATCAGGTGGATGGGTGGGCAGAAGTTTGATTAAGGAGGAAGGGTGGTGTTGTTTGGCTGGTTGGCTGGGAAAGAAAAAAAAAAAAAAAAAAAAAACGTGGGGGTATTGTTGTAAGTTACATTCTTATTTTTTCTGGTTGATTCTATGTATTTTGAACTCTTTTATTTTTTCTGGTTGATACTATGTATTTTGAACTCTTTTATCATTAAATTTTACAATGTGCTTCTGGCTACTTGAGGCTTCCCTTGTTAAGTTTGAACAATCCATCTATTTGCATAACAAAAATAAAATCTTATAAATATTAATAAAAAAAAAAAATAAAAAAAAATCTTTTAAATTTAAATTTTTAATTTTAATTTATGATGACCGCATTATAATGCTTATCCTTATAGTTGTGCTCTTTGGCATTATTGCTTGTAATTATGTCTTCTTAAAACTTAACACTTAATAATTTGACTATAAAAATCTTAAAAATTATCTTAATCTTTCA
This sequence comes from Salticus scenicus, assembly GCA_963930645.1. NCBI lineage: Eukaryota > Metazoa > Arthropoda > Arachnida > Araneae > Salticidae > Salticus > Salticus scenicus. The sequence goes on from OZ005651.1 coordinate 80,015,911, forward strand.
GTCAATACATCTTAAATAAAAATCTTAAAAATTATCTTAATCTTGCTGTTAATACTTCTAAATTATCTTAATCTTTCAGTCAATACATCTTATATAACTGACTTAATGTTATTATAGCTAACCGAAAGATGGCGCTTGTACTTAGTAGTCTTTAACCTTCATTCTTCAGTCCTTATCTTACGATTTAATTATTAATATTTTTGGTACGATTTAATTTAACTCTACTAGTATTAATTTTAACATTATCATTTAATATTTACTCTGTGTATTTTATCTTTAATGTAATTGTTCTGAAGTATTTTCGATTAATCGATATCTGTCGAGCTATTATTTTAACTTCAATTTAGGTTTTGGCATCAACCATTTTTCCAGTTTGTGTTAACTGTTTTCCATGTTGTTACTCTGCTTATTTCATGTTATTAATTTGGTTTCCTTTAAGATTTTAATCAATATTTATTTATCCTTTGTTTTAATTTAATTTTTCACTTTTTTCTCATTCTTTATGGTCTTTTTGCTGCATTGATCGGGGCGTGAGATGATATAAATTGCTATGATTAGCAATATCGTTTTACGAAATCATTGCAGCTTTCTCTGCTTTATGAAGTATGCGCCCCTTGATAAGTATATTTCTAATTTTAAGCATTTATATCCAATTGATTATGTGGTTTATTATCTTTTTTCTCTTTCACAAGTTTAATGGTCCTTTTTTGTTATCCTTCAGGTCGGCGTAAGTATTTTAAGTTAATATGGTAACTCATTGGTTCCTCATCTATATCGCAACTTTTTGTGTCATTCTTTCCTCTATGTTAAATTCAGTTCTATATTTTAGTGTGCTGTTATTGTTTTAGTTCTATTAATTGCTAAATTTTAAGATTAAATTTTATTACGTTATCTATTATATATATATATATATATATATATATATATATATATATATATATATATATATATATATATATTTTTTATGAAAAATAAATGGTATGTGTTCTATTTAAATTTCTTTGTCTTTTATAAATTTTGATTATTAAAAAGTAATCAATCATTACACTTGTACTTCAATAACTTAAAAAAGTGCAGTAAAAAAATTGATCATAACAAAATATCATAAAGTAATAAGAGATTTTTTTTTTTTTTCAACTTAATTTTTTTCTCAATAAAAATTAACAAGGAAGGTCTCCTTAAAGCACATACTCAGAATATTGTGAAAAAATTACAAAAATACTACTTACATAGGTAATACAAGATCAATCAAATTTATTGGCGGAATCCCAATAGATAGTCCGTAAAAAAATAATACGGCATAGAATATTTTGCGCCAAAAGACAAAAAGTGCATGCGATTTGGTGAGCAAACTTTCTTTCCCATCAAATGAAGTAGTTTTAAGGCGTTTAAGAATTTCTTGCAAATCAAATCTTTCTGAATAGCGTTATACTAAATGTAATTTGAAAATAATCAATGAAAGAATTGCCTATTTCTCATACAAGCCTGTATATGCATGTGGCCTTTTATTAAAAGTATTTCATTTTAGCTTTGAAAAAAATCTTTTTTTATTTGTTTTTTCTTACGAGTTGCAATTATAAAATTGTTGTCAAACGGACGTTTAAATTACACATTTCTTTTATTACTTTCTTCTATATGTAATATAGAGAAAGTATTGGATTCGTAAAAATTTTCGACCTCGGGTTTTTGATGGATTTACACGTTTTGAGAGATGTAGAACACGATTTGACCCTTTTTAGAAAATGTCTGTCTGTCTGTCTGTCAGTCTGTCTGTGTGTGTGTGTGACAAAATTTTGTGGCAACTGTATCTCAGGAACTACTGCACAGAATTTCATACAAATTAGTATGTAGTTGCGCCTTGACATAAATTAGTGCCTATCAACTTTTGGTAAAAATTGTCTTACAGGTTGCGTTGCCATCCCGCTTTTTCTAAATTTTTAACATGGTGATATTGGACAAAATTTTGTATAAATGTGCATAAAGAGAATTATTTTTTAGTAATCATTATGAAATTTACAAGAATTAATTGGAAGTCCCCCCTCGAGGGGAGTAAATTTTCAAGATGGGTATCTTTCGAAAGGTCTCGTCAATACCTTTAAAACGAATGGTTGAACTATAAATCTGTGATAATTTAAAACAAAGTTATCGATTTTTTTTACTTTTAACAAAAAGTAACTTTAAAAAAAATCCTTTTTTTTTTTTTTTTTTTTTTTTTAACGAAATTTAACCAAACTTGGTATTTAGTTGGTCCCCGACGTAAAGTGGTGTTGATTACATTTGGGGATCAATAGCTCAACAGGTGGCGCTGTGATCGCATTTTTTTCTAAATTTTTAACATGGCAGTATAGGACAAAATTTCGTATAAATGTACATAATGAGAGTTATTTTTAACTTGTGATTGTAAAATTAATATGAATTATTGATAATAGTAGTAGTTAACTACGAAAAAAATTTTGTGCATGTGGGGGCACCGGTTCCCCCCCTGGGGGGAAGTACCCCCGGGGGGGGGGTAAATTTTCAAGATGTGTATCTTTCGAAAGATCTCGTCAATACCTTTAAAACGAATGGTTGAACTATAAATCTGTGATAATTTAAAACAAAGTTATCGATTTTTTTTACTTTTAACAAAAAAAAAAAAAAAAAAAAAAAAACGGAAAAAAATCGTAATTTTTTTTTTTTTCTTTCTTTTTTTAAATATTGTTACTGGTTGAATATGTATATTACTTTTAACAAAAAAAAAAAAAAAAAAAAAAAAAACTTAGAAAAAAATCGTAATTTTTTTTTTTTCTTTTTTTAAATATTGTTACTGGTTGAATATGTATTACTTTTAACAAAAAAAAAAAAAAAAAAAAAAAAAACTTAGAAAAAAATCGTAATTTTTTTTTTTTTTTTTTTAAATATTGTTACTGATTGAATATGTATATAGGAAAATATAGAAGAAAGTCTTGTGGTGGTCACAACATACTAGTTTTTTATTTAGTAATTGACACATCTTCTGTATTTTGAAAGTTACAAATATTTGTTTTTACTTTTAATTAACGTTTAAAACGATTTTTACAACTTAAAATATTAAATTTACTTTATTTTATTAAAGACAATGTCTTTGAAAATTAACACGTACAATATAGATTGGATGCTGTACAAATAATACACGGGAAAAAATATTGCACTCACAAATATTACACAAGAAGAAATTAAACTAAAAAATCACATTGTTGAAATATTAAAAAAATATGAGTGTGTAAGTTATGAAAAATTTGAAGGCATTCCTGATGATGCATATCCTTCATCTAGCGAAATATAGCAAAATTCTGACAAAAATGAATGCACTACCGAATTGCCTCTTAAAGATGTGAAACATCAAAATAAAAGAAATATATCATGGGACTATAAGATGAAGACTGTGAATTACTGGTATAATGTGAATTCTGAAAATTCATGTCACAGTTTAATAAGTGTCCAAACAAAGTATAAATATGAAATATATAATATATATATCGTGAATTGTGTCATTTCAAGAAACAAACAGGAAATGTAACTAATCGTAGATAAAATAGGAAAGAAATAAAAATCTTTTTTCTTGGGAGAGGGGGGAGGGGTTGAATTATATGTCTAATGAAGCATATTTCAATACCAAAGATATGTTCATACAAATAAATTTGTTTTTGTGCATTTTTGCTAATCCAAATATCCGTTTTACTCCCCTTTCTAATCTATGATTATTATATAGATTAGTTACATTTCTATATAATAATAATAATATTCTATATAATAGCTTTTAAATTCATTAAAAGCTTGAAAATTTCAATTCATTATTATTTTTCATCAACGTTTGGTTTAAAGTTTGAATAAATTAACAAAAGGTGCGCGGTTCAAAAATTGCAGTTATACAAATTCATTTTTTTAAGTTGAACTTATTTAAATTAATTTAGTACGTGGGTTAAAAAAGTTATTTGTTAAATTTTATCTAATCAGTGTAATAAAAAGTAAATTATAATAAAAAAAAAAGTTTGAATTTTCAATATTAATGTGTAATCTATATTGAAATTACAAATTTAAATTTAAGTTTGAAATAATTTCTATCAATTTAAATTTTCATCTAAATTACCGGTTGTGAAATCGGTATTCTTCGAAAACACAAAATAGCGCACTGATAAGCGAATACCGTTTAAAAATTGTTTCATTTTCAAAGTGTTATGTAAGTTCTTCTTAATTTGTTATGAAATATAAATAAATGGGCGTTCTGTTCTACTTTAAGCCATAATATTTAAAGCTCAAGTTAATCTTAAGCTTAGTTTAGTCACGTTAAACTAAAAGTTATGTAATTTGATCGTTAGATAATTGACAAAATAATTGAATATTTTGACAAAATTGTAGTTATAAAAGTTTATTTATTTTAAGGAAACTTCCTTAAACTAGTTTAGTATAAAGAGTATTTAAAAGTTTTCCTATAATGAGTAGCCAACAAGCGATAAATAGCCAAGAATCGGACAATTTCAATATTTTTTTTACGGACGATATATAGTGATTCCACCGGAATTATTTTTATAAACATACATAACCTCGTTAGGAGAATATTCTGTAATTTTTTTCAAAATTTTTTTGCGTATGCGCCTATGGAGACTTTCCTTGTAAGCTGTGCACGCTACGACTTGGTCATATGAGTTCTCTTACTGAGTAGAGGTGGGCGTTATTTCACATAATAAAATAAATAATACAGTTATTATGTAAGAACCTATTAACACTGTAATATATTACTGAAAAGATCCTATTAAATAAATAACACTCCCATCCTATCTCTCTGCACGCACACACCAGAAAAAAATAAAAAATAATATAATATAATATAATATAATATAAATAAATAAAATAAAATAATTAAAATTAATTAAAATTAAAATAAATAATGGTAATAATAATAACAACACAGATTTTTTTTTTTTTTTAAATAAATGAACGTACTTCTGTAATTATATATTTTTAGAGGGGAAAAGTCCTCGAGGAGCTACTTCTTTTCGTTTGTTCTAAAACAAAATTGCAAATGCCATTTAAATCATACAAGAACAACTTATATGATACAGCATCAACGTGTTTGAATACGCTCTTTTCCATAATGAATTTACAAAAATAAACTATAAACAATGCGACTAGCGAAATCCAAGTCATACGAAAATAACTAGACCGAGAAAAAGTAACATATTTCGTTTCCCGCACAACATTCGATGCTCTTGTTGATTCATTACCCGCTAATACAGTAACGGAAGTAACAAGTAACGAGTCGAGTTCAAAAATACCGATTCGTTACTTCGATTGGAAAAATACACTGTAAAAAATAACTATTACCAGCTACAAGAAACTCTCTGTTTTCTCCAATCACAGTGAGTTTCTTGCAGCTGGTAATAGTTATTTTTTTACAGTGTACCCATATCAACTCACACTGTAAAAAATAACTATTACCAGCTGCAAGAAACTCTCTGTGATTGGAGAAAATGATTATTTTCTCCACACTAATCACAGAGAGTTTCTTGCAACTGGTAATAGTTATTTTTTTACACTGCAGTAACAAACTCTTACGGTTACTTCGTAGAATACAAATATTATTCGTAGTTTCAAATATTCTTTTGAAATAAGTAAAAGCTTTGATTACTTTTCACATCTTTCTAATATTTTATTCAAAGCATTAATTTTAAACTGGATGTTATCGGACCTGGTTGCCAAACATAGTATAGTCTATATATTCGTATGACATGTAACGTGCAAGATACTTTGATACCACGGTTTAACGAATTAATGTTGTCAGGATGTTAATTTAAGCAGCTAGCATGAGACAGGTAATGGGTGATTATTAGATGTTGATTATTATTTCGTCATGAAGGTGAGGAATGGGATTACACTTGCTAGGTTTGGATTCGCTTGCGTATCGGAAACAGATATTTCGGGAGTTTGATATAGGGAAATGTAGGAGTGTTTGTTCATATTAATTGCTTATAGCAGATGGAATTGAAAATGCGTACTCGCATACGGCATAGGGATAGTGTTCGGGGGCATTTATTTATTGGGGTTTTATCAAGAATATTGTTTGAGTTTAATTAAGAATAATTTGACAAGAAAATTGAATATTTATTTATTTATGTATCTGATTTTTTCTTGAGACTATTTTTAACGATTTAAAATGAGTAAAGGTCTTAAGAATAGTTAATTATGCTCTTATATTAAAATTAAGTGTCTGAGAAAATACATTTTTTTATGCAATTTTTGTAAGCAAAATTTATATTTTTAAACAAGTGTTCTTAATTTTAGAAAACATATTCAAAGTGACTGTTTGCTAAGTATGAGTGAAAAACACTAATTTTCTTGTCCATCTGGAATGTTCAAGTTCTTTCGAAAATCAAAAGAGACAGTCACTCAATAGTTTAAAATTTGGGATGCCTCAAAGATGTTTCTTAAAAATTTGTTATTATTATTTAATTGTTTCTTAATTACATACAATTACATATATGGCTTATAATGCGATAACTTTTTTTTTTTTTTTTTTTTTTTCAGAAAACGGCTCTCGTGTACGTGTTTCTTGATATTATTTGAAATATTCTGTTTTCGTGTTTAAAGGAATTGGTTTAATGGATCTTAAGCTTACACGATTGGGATGAACATTTGTGTAAAATTTTGACTCTACCACTATTTCATATCAGCTTTTTTTTTTTTTAATTGAAGAAATTCTAGTATTAAATAAAGTTAAGATTACTATTCGAAAGCATTGGGACTTAACCCGTTAGTAATCTCTATACAAAGCGCCACCTATTACAGATTGCGTACTTTTTATTTAACTCTCACCAATAATTTTAAGAAGTGATGTGATCGACGTTACTTCGATTTTATTCGCGTTTTATGTATATCAAATGTCACTTCTAAAAATTTTTGGTGGCTATTGAATAAAAAAATCTGGCAACACTGAAGGATGGGCGGCAAATCGACCAACTAGCGACTACTAACGGGTTAAATACATGAACCGCATCCACTATGCAGGGCACATGTATATGTTGAATATCATCCCGAAAGGATTAGAAATGCATTAGCCATATATAAACTAAAAAGTAATAGGTTATAAAAATAATATGTTGCAAAAACCTATTACCAAAAATAGTGCACTGTAAAAAAATAACTATTACCAGCTGCAAGAAACTCTCTGTGATTGGAGAAAATAATTATTTTCTCCAATCACAGAGAGTTTCTTGCAGCTGGTAATGGTTATTTTTTTACAGTGTGATTACACACATAACCTAACTTTGTTTTGAATACCCCACACCCTTTGCCGTCTCCTTGTTAGACGTTTTTATTCAATCCTAGAAAATGTCATTGACTTCCTTTCGAAGTTTCTCGAAAACGCACCTGCCGAAGCCCCTGATTCCTGAAAAGCCACAAAATCTTAAGACAAAGACCTCATTCTGATTGAAGATGGAAAATATTTCTTCTCCAGAAATTCTTGTCTTCAAATTAAAGTTTTTTGTATAGATTATTATAGGCCTTTTATTAAAACAAGATTTTTTTTTATTTATAATTATTTAATAATTAATATATTCCCTTAAGATTAAAGAACAAAACTAAATAAGCTTTATTTTTAATTTCATTTTAATTTCATTTATTTATTTACTCTTTTATCAATAAAAGTCTTCAGTGTTCGATCTTCCGATTTCTAACTTATTCCAACCAAAAAAGAGGAATGTTATAAGTTTTACTTCTTTGCCTCTCTGTGTGTGCCTGTGGCACTGTACCTTCCAACCAAATAGATCGATTTCAATGTGTTTTTATTTTTATATTATTACATATATATAATATTACAAAATTGTAGAATGCAATGCAAGAGAAGCATAATATCAAATGCCAAATTTATCCATAAGAACCAAAACATGTAATCATTTACAACATTCAAGCTATGATGAACCAGAAATACCCACACTCGCCAAAATGAAACATATATATCTATTAATTTCTTCAATTTCAGCGCCTTTTTTTTTTTTTTTTTTTTTTTTTTTCACAGACTGTTATAATCTTTAATAAGTTTTTATTGATAAAAAATGAAATTAATTGGGACAAAATTGCAATTTACTTAATATTTTCAAGTGAAATTATCGCAAAATGTATGAAGGGATCTGGAGACTTTATCATTCCTTGGATAAAATTTTTTGATATCTTCCAAAAGAATTTAGTTAAATGGATTATCGAACAAGAGGAATGTATAAAAATCAGACAAGAAGAGAAAAATATTTTTCAGCGAATGTGGAGTTTCGTCACCCGATCATAATATGAAAATTGTAAAAATATTACCTACTATTTTGAATTATGTTCCTTTCAATATTTTATAAGAACAATACTCAAGAAAATGTCATCTAATGTAAAATTCAAAATAAATAAAAAACACTGAATGAAAATTTTGTTGAAGAAAAAATTACTTGAAGTAAAATTCGTCTTTCTAAAAAAATAAGTTCAACAATGTAAAAAAAAACTTCATACAATGTAAAAAAAAACTTCATGCAATGTAAAATTCAAAGAAAATAAAAAAAAAAAAACTTTAAATGAAAATTTTGATTAAGAAAAAATTATTTGAAGTAAAATTCATCTTTCTAAAAAATAAGTTGAACAATGTAAAAACAAAAAGTTTCATCAAATATAAAATTAAAAAAAAAATTGAAAGTTTATCATTTCTGAAAAAATTCACTGTTTCAAAAAGAAGTCTTAATAAGTTTAAGAAAACATTGTAACATATAATATTATAGTTTACTTAAGAGAGTGAATCTATCATTTTCAGAAGTTACTTTAGTGCAAAATAAAAGTTGATGTTATAAAAAAAAATTCATTAGTTTCAACAGTTATACTTTAGGTAATACTTTAGGTATAATTCAAGTATACTTTAGGTATACTTTAGGCATAACTTTTTGGAACCATTTTATCACTGTTATTGAACACACGCGTATAAACATTCACACATATATTCTTACATGTATATAAAATAAAATATAAAATAAAAATATGGATAAAATAGAATAAATGGATAAAATAAAATAAAATATAAAATGGATAAAATAAAAATATAAGAAACATATTTTTCCAATAATAAGATTGAAAATGTAGGTTAAAATCTCATACTTAACAATTTAAGGGACTGTAAGTATTTGAAAAATTCATGAAGTATGGAATTTTAGTGTTTCACATGTGTTAATAATGCATCTTATACTTTACAAAGTATTATATTTCTAACTTTTTTTAGATAATATAGTTTGAAGTTTTTTAAACATATGTTTATAAACTGAAATTTTTTGTAAATTGAAAGTTTTTTCCACAAAATATTTTAATGCAAATACCATCTCAGAAAAATTAACTTATTATTTTCTTGATTGAAAATGTAAGATATGTTTGTCTCATCATTACCAAATTTAGAAGTTATATTATATAAACTCACTAATTTAAGAAACTGCAAATGTATCATGAAACCATGAACTTGAAACTTTATGTATTAACAACCTATATTCTTAGAAAATACTAAACTACAAGTTTCGACAAATCTCTAACCAATTGTTAAAAAAAAAAAAAAAAAAAAAAAACATACGTCTTCGAATATTTTTGTACTAAAATTTTTAGTTTACATACAAATACTGAGTGAAAGTGTACAAATTATCTATTTGGACATGTTTGAAAACTAGTATTTTCTACAATATTTCACTATCATAGTAACATATAAGAAAATATATTGCTAAATTTCTTATAATATTGCCGACAGTTATAAAAATTTGACATGAAATAAGAGAATTTGGAGCTAATTCTTAAGAAAAACCGAAGAACGAAGAAAAAATTTGTATTAGTTGCAACCTTTTCTCTCTGTAGAGTTGTTTTAGTTCTCATACTTAATAGTTTGCACACATTTTTAAAGTCTTACTTTTAGAGTGAATTTTCATACTTTCAAAAATTGAAGTACTAAATGGATAATACTTTACCGTCTGAGGAGACTCATGTTTCTGTTGAACAACCTTCTTCATCAAGTTTTGAGGATGAGAAGTTGACCAAACTTTCTTAACATATGATATTCCACATTGTTATGAAAATGGTATTGGATAGCACTTAAACTACAAACATCTCGAATAGTTTAAAGTCTTTGGGAGAAAAAAATTAAAGATTTTTATCAAAGAATTAGTAATGTATACAAGTTTATTTTTGTAAAATAAGAATTGTTTAAAAAAATTAGAACATATACTTTCGTATAATGTAACTTAGTGATATTTAAAACAAATACATATCAATTCATGTTTGTAAAATATAATATGATGTTTAGGGGGAAAATTTGTTCTTCAAAGTGTAAAAACAGCAAAGTTTTTTACAGATCGTCGGTTTAATACACAAAGTAAAATAATACAAGTCAAGAATTGTGGGTAAACATAAGTACTTTTTGTTAAATTATACATTCGTGACGTAGTAGATAAGGGGAAATTTGAAATTTACGTCACAAGGGTTATGACGTCAGATAAAGGTTGTCCAGTCACGCCTAAACTTGTGAGTATATATTTTATTTTCTTCGTTATTACTTCGCATATGGTTTTTCGTATCTTATAAGTTTTATCTACAAATTTTCTGGATTAATGTTTTGTGTTAGAAAAATCTACTAAAAATGGTTAAATTTTCCTAAGTGATGTGACATAAAGAAAACATTTGACAAAAATGTTTAAACTATATTAAAAAAATTTATAAAAATTTAATATAATAATTTTATATAATAATTTTTAAAAAATTTTATTCACAATCTTCTAAAATTAAACTTTCGCAATTCTTACAAAATATTTTTTGTATTCTAAAAATGTTAAAGTATAAATACAGTCGTGAATGCATATGCATCGATATACAAAAGTTTAAGTTGTTACTCTAAAATTATTTTTACACTCTTCAGAATAGAGATTGTAATTTTACTTAAAATATGCAAATCACTCTGAGTATGCATACCTAAAAGATTCAAACTATGATACTTAGGAAACTGCTAACTTCATAATTATATCTATAAAAATATTACAAGTTAGTTTTTCAGAAAAAATTGTTAATAATATATAATATTCATTTAAGATTTTCATAAACACTTTATGAATGAGTAGTAAAACAATTTCACAAGTTTTTTCTTCTTCGATGTAAGTTTGGTAGTTTATAAAACTACTATCGTGTAAAAATTTTACTTAGTGTTTAAATATTATTCTCAAACAATTGTACTACATTAATGAAAAAAGTATATATTTAATACATTTTACGTAAGTAAACTTTTTTACGTGTTTAGGTTTTAAAAAGTTGACACTTAAGTTTGTATTCTAATAGAAAATATTGTGTATAAGGTAATTTTGTAATAAAAATTAAAGCAAATCATTTTCATTGAAATCTTTTTATTTGAAATTATTTTACTATAGTATAAAACAACAGATTCATACTAATCTATATTGTTGGGATATTGTTAACATCACTCATACACTCAGCATTAAAGTTATTCAAAAAATTTAACAAGTCTAGATTTTCATTGTCAAAATTATCTGTTGCTAACTCATTTTCATTCATACTAAAATTGTTCAAATTCATATTTTCGCTGTTAGCAAAAAAATCACGAACATCATTCAAGCAATTACGATTAAAGTTATACAAAAAATTTAACAAGTTCAGACTTTTATTGTCATAGTTTGCTAGAGGTAAATCAGTTTGTATCAGGTTAAAATTATTCGAGTCGATATTTTCATATTTTGTAGATGAGGTATCAGTCAGTACTATTTCCATTCGTATATTCCACATTCAAATTGTTCAAAAAAAAATTTACGTCCAAATCTATATTTTCATTTTGAAAGTTGTTGGAAGACAAACTAAAAACATCATTCATACATTCAGTGTGTGTGAAAATTATATAAAAAATTTAACAAGTCCAGATTCTCAGCATCATTATTAACTGTTGGCAATTCATGGGTAGAACTTCACTCATTGCATTTTCTACGTACGTTAAACTCTTTAAGATGATTCTCTCTTATGTTGAAATATTTCATACTTACACTGAAATATTTCAGAGCATTCATCACATGTAGTTTGAATTGAAGATTTTCTATGTAAATTTCTTTTATGTTTTAAGAAATATCTTTTGTTCGTAAAAGTGCCGGTACATTCGTCACAACAGTATGTATGTAAAGTCTTTTTATGATTTTTTCGCTTATGGTTTAAAAAAGCATGTTTGGTTGGAAAGGTTATAGAACATTCCTCACATATATATTCAGGTTTACGATGAAACACCCTCTCGTGTTTTTCTAATTCATACTTGCGTTTAATAGTATCATTGCAAATAATACATAGATATTCAGGTAAGGCTTTTTGATAAAATAGCCTCTTTTATTTAAATAAATTACACTTGTTTTTGAAATTTTCGATTCAATATTCATATTCGTATCTTATGGAAATTTTTCTGGGAGTTTCTATGTCTTTTTAAACGATGTAAAGTAACAAATCCTTTCTCACACACGTAACAAATATCAGGTTTTATATCATTGTGAATCTTCATGTGTTGAGTAAGGTAGAATTTTTTTTAAAATGACTTATTACAAGTTGGACAAATAAAAAGTTTGGACAACTTCTCATCCTCAAAACTCGATGAAGAAGGTAGTTCAACAGAAACACGAGTCTCCTCAGACGGTAAAGTATTATCCATTTTGTACTTCAGTTTTGAAAGTATGAAAAATCACTCTAAAGTAAGACTTTAAAAATGTGTGGAAACTATTAAGTATGAGAACTAAAACACCTATACAGCGAGAAAAGATTGCAACTAATGCAATTTTTTCTTTGTTCTTCAGTTTTACTTAAGAATTAACGCCAAATTCTCTTATTTCATGTCAAATTTTTATAATTGTCGCCAATATTATAGGAATTTTAGCCAAATATTGTCTTATATGTTACTATAATAGTGAAATCTTGTAGAAAATATTAGTTTGCAAACATGTCCAAACAGATAATTTGTACACTTTCACTCTGTATTTTTATGTATGCTAACATTTTTAGGACAAAAATATTCTAAGACGTATGTTTTTTTTTGTTTTTTTTTTTAACAATTGCACTGTAAAAAATTTTACTATCGTTCCTCAAGAAAGTTGTGTAAATTCCCTCAATATGAATGTGGAAAGTGTTAAGATTTTAGGATACACTGTTATTTTGAGCAACTTTACACATCTTGTTTGAGAAACATTGCAAGACAAGGTGTGTGACTTGCAAAGGAGAACATCTGATAAAAAGCTGACCAGTCTTGTTGCAAAATTTCCCGGCTGACGTCGAAATGGACCCATCTCTGCTAGCAACAGTGAGTAAACATTTGGAGCCGGGAAGAACAAAAATTAAAGTGTACATATTTAATGTTAAAAATGAATTATATATCGGTAAGTATGAACAAATTCTTAATCCGTCACTAATTAAGTATTTATATTTTCTGAAAATTTTCTAAGGATTATTTCTGGAACTGCTAAATATATAATGAAAATAAATATGAATAGAGTCTTTCAATTAAACTTATTGTTGTTAGTTAAATTTTAAAGAATTAGATATGTACATAAAAATTTTGAAAATTCTAGTAACTATACAGTATTTTTATTTATTTTTTTTTTTTTAAGAATTTTGTATACAATTTTGATTTACATCATATTAAATTAAACTATATGATGCATATTGTTATATAATCATATTAAAACAAATTTTAATTAAAAAATATATAAAATTCAGATGATTATTTTTTTAAATAAACTATTAAACTATTAAGAAATGTAAAATATTTATTGATTCCATATGAAATGAATTATTTTGACACCAGCGAACATTAAATGAGAAATAATATATGTCTTAAACTCTTAAATCTTTTATGTAAGTTTGTCCAAAGAAGGGTCATTCCATGTCAATTTATCATCTAGGCCTCAAGACCTACCTCTGCAGATTTTTTTTAAACTTCTTGTACCTCTCTTTTATAAAGCTATAAAAAAAAGTCTAACTTTTTTTCTCTCTATCCTAAAAAAGTTTTAATTTTATAGACTTTCAAATCATTGTGATTTCGCATCGTTTGGAACACTCAGGATCTGCTGGAATCTTTATTAACAATTCTCTAATTAATGATAAAAACTTAAAAGATTACTCGATGCTATGACTTAAGGATTTTTAGAAAATAAAATTGTAATAATCTGATATGTTTATATTAATTTATTAAAAAAAAAAAATACAATCAAACTTTTAGATTTAATTTTTAACATGAGTTCTAGTTATACCCTTGGTTATTTTTTTAAAAAATGATTGCAAATATGTACTTTAATATATCCAAAGAAAAAAAATTATGTCACTTTACAAGATTCCCTCCTTCTTATATATATATATGTGTGTGTGTGTGTGTGTGTGTGTATGTATGTATCGTAATTTTAAAATTTTCCCTTCTTTAAAAAAAACTGAACTGTTAACAATTAATATATATATATTTATTTATTTATTTATTTATATATGGTAATTTAGCTATTCCCTGCTTGCCCCATATTTGAAAAAAATAATCTGGTGTGTCACTCACACGACTTTCTGTTGCCTTGAAATTTAATACTATAAATGCAGGTTGGAGATTAAGAGGTAAGATAACGAGTACTGTTATGTAAACCTATGTTAAAACAATTCAAATTAGGCTTCGGAAGAGTCTTATATGATAATTAGTTCTGTGTGAGGGGGGCTACCGGCCCCCTCAACCCCCCGTTTCATTAATGCACCTACATTTATATAGAATTTAAATCTGTTATTAAAATTAAAAGTTCACTTAAAATTATACAGAGAATTTTCACGCGCGTCATTCCTTGAAACTTATCAATCTTGATTAAACTTTTCCAGCAACAAACTTATATTAACTTCAAAATACAACATCTGGATCTCCTAAAATTATTCGTTTTTAAGTCACTCTAAGAGACACAGATAAAGATCAAACGTTAAAAAACTTGACTTTCGTAATCAGGAAGCCTCAAAACGTGTAAATATACAAAAAACAAGCGATGAATATTTAGCTTAAAAACATACATTATTTACCATATCTCGATGAGGAATTTATTTTTATTCCAGAACAACTTTCCTGGAAATGTTAAAATATTATTAGTAAAGCACATCCACTAACAACAAAAAAGAATGTTATCGCTTAAATATTTGCAGCCCTGTATATGTTTCGAAGATTATATACCGACCACATGCTGCATCTAAATATAATCCTATAGTTATCATACATGGCCCAGCCTGAAATATACTTCCATCAATTTTCGATGATTGTCGCACTTTTATCTAGTTCTTTTGTGTAGCCTTGTAACCGAACAGTGAATGATTTCCCTACCATATTCTACACGAGACATGTTTTTACGCATATAAAAAATATATATTCGTTTTATTTGGTTTAGTGCAGTCTATAGATGTTAAACTCTGTTTATGTAGCATCCCTATATCATGCACATTTAGAATACCGAGTTTGGAATTGCTGCTACAATTTGATCTTGAGATATGCTGATAAAAGACACACAGAAGACAGACACACAGACACACACACAGACCATTCGCTAGAAACCTGATTTTCGTATTCAGGGACCTCAGAACATGTAAATATAACAAAAACTCACTTTCGAAAATTTGAACTAAACAATACTTTCTCTACCTTATGGGTAAGAGAAAGTAAAAAGGAAAAGAAAAAAGAAAAAAACTTTACGCCCCCCCCCTCCTCTTTATTTTACATTTGTCCAAATGCAGTAATTTTTCTTATGTATATATATATTATCCATCTACACACACACACATATATCTATATATAAGCAGAAACATGCAACTTTTTCATTCCTAATTATTTTTTGCAATTCTTTGTAAAATTAAGTTTTTAAGTTAAATTTGTAAAATTATACGCTTTTTATACTAATGATTTAAAATTGTTTACAGGAGGTTTTTTTTTTTTTTAAGTTTGGAATACTTTTAGCGTAAGAAAAGCTGTTTTAACTACAGATGTATAAAATTTTATTGAACAAGGTATTTCGAATTTAAGTTATTAGTTATTTTTAGTGAAAAGTCTCTTTTAATCTACTTAATCACAAAATCTTTTCAAAATAGCATTTAGATTTTAATTTTCTTTATGACAAATATTTTCAGTTTTATATAATATTTTTAATTTTTTTTTTTTTTTTTTTTTTTTTTTTAGATAATGCCATAAATAATTATAAAGTCTTGTCAACTTTTTTGTAAACTGTTTTGTAGCGATTACCGTCATACTACATCATTTACGCCTTTGTCTACACGCAAACCAAATTATAAACTATTACGTGCATACTGTAGTAGTACTTTTCTAGTTCTTGGTTCATATACAGCTCACATTTAAAGAGTTGTTTAAAAAAAAAAATGTTTTTGCCCTTCTGTAATGTGTTAATGTTGTATACATTATTTCAAAAGCTTTGGGCATTCAAATAACCCACCAGACGGAAAATTAATCATTTTATACCTATTGCCCACTTTTTAATCTCTTAGTAATAAAATTTTCTAACCGCCCAAAAATTCTACAGTAATGTTATTGAATAAATTAAACAAGCAACCTTACTATAAAAAAAAGTAGAAATTAATGTTGCAGTAAGTTATAAAAATAAAGCAAGCATATAAAAATAAAGCATATTTCTATTTCAAAGTTTTCAAATAGTCAGTTATTGCTGTTCCAGCCTTAATACTAATTAATACAAAAGTTGGATTTGAGATTGGAATGTTCCGTGGTTTTCTCTGAAACTCGATAAAACGGACTAGGACACTTTAGAAATAATTCCACAGAGAGCCCACAATCTCAGGCCTCAGATACTCGTGTAATCAATCGGCTTTAATCCAACCCTCCTTCACACACCCCATTCCCTCAAAAAAATTACAAAACTGTTTTTTTTTTTTTTTTTTTTTTTTTTATTAAATAACTATTATTACTATTTTTAAACATATACTTTCCATTTTTCAGAAAACAGAAATGAAGATGACACTTAGAGAATTTCCAGAAGAAATATTTCAAGTTATTTGAAAGTTGGCCTTGAAACTCGAAACGTTTCTTGCGATCAAAGACGTAAATTAATGGGGAAAAAAAGCTTCATAATAACATAATTTTTATTTTAATAGAGCAGAAAAGTATTTTGTTTATGTAAATGTTATTTTAGCTTTTTCAATAAAAGTTTAAAAAGTTATAAAATCTCACGTACTTAATATTGTTATTAAAAGTATACAATTTTATATATTTAATTTGCATCAAACAATCACTAAAGTTTGAATACAAAATGCTAATTATTTTAGATTATTTTCAACTTTATTTTATTTTATTTTATTATTTTATTGCGGTACTATACTGTACAACACACTTTATTTACTTTCGTTGTAATAAATATTTTTTTTTTTTTCAAAAGTAACCTCTAAACATTTTATTTTTTAGCACATCTGAATTATATATCACCACTCAGACAATGCTGTACTTAAATTTTTCTACAAAAGTGAATGAGACACCAGTTTCCTTGTTTTTAAATAATGGCAAAATAAAGTTTTTGCGTGTTTCTATTTTATTAATACTTATTTATTTAAATACGGGAAAATTTTGGTTAATTTTTTTTTTTAAATATATAAATTATGCAATACAGACATTTTACAAATTGCAATAACATGCACATGAAGCTAGTAGTCCATGAAAAGTGAAAACAGAATAGTTGTATCGCATTGAAATAACTAAGCATGAACCTTCATCGGGTAAAAAAGTAGTCACAGTGTGCAGTACGAAAGAAAACATAATAAAGTAAACTCATCGTCAATAGGAATTGCATGACGCTATAAAATGTATTGTCTTAAACAAAGGCAAAAGACTTCTGATCGTGGCATGAAACTGTATTTTAAAAGCAATTTACAGGAATTAAATAAACATTGTGGTACAATGAACATTTAATTCAACAGCATCGTAAGTATTTAATTTAGTAGAAATGGATCACATCTGGTAAGAGAACTCTGAATATAGAAAAAATCTTATGCAAAATTACTGTTATAGAAGCTTATGATTATCGACATAGATGTATAAAGATATTTTAGGAGATAAATTTGTCGTGCATATGAGCGATATGGCAACATTTGATAATAAATGGGTAATATGTGTCGCTTTGTCACCATGCCGGCAGAAGACTTAATTATAATGAAAGATCGTTTATCGAATGCATAAAAAATAAAAAAAAATTCAGATATTTTAACTCTTATTATACAACTTTTAAAATGACTATAAAAATATCAGTATATTCGGTAATATCTCCCTGATTAATGGGATGACACACATTATAGTTCTTTTTTTTTTTTTTTTTTTTTTTTTTTTTATCTGTTGATTTTCAGAATTATAAATTTAAATATTCATATGCAACTGTAAAAGAGAAAAGTTAAATTTTCTCAAAAAGCATGCAGATTAGTTTTAAATTTTCGCCATTGATTTTACATTATTATAGTTAAACAGCACGTTCTAAACAAATATGAGTATTGCTTTGTCGATTGATTGACAAGTTTTTAAATATTTTGTTTGAATGTCTAAATTTGCATGAAATTTCTGTATTGAATGTATATTCTGTATATAATTTATGTATATATTTGAAAAAAAAAAAAGAAAGAAAAGAAAGAAATCACTTATTAATAAATTAACAACATAATTCTTTATAAGCTAAAAAATTTTAATAAACACCATAAAGTGCAATAAACTCGCAACAGTTGTTTCTGGTCGAAAAAACAGACGACCCTTTGTCAGGCCAACAAAATAGGCACGAGTACTGTAATCAAAGCTGCAACGCAGACCCGAAACAATTGTTGCGAATTTGTTGCATTTTGTGGTGTTTATTTAAAGTTTTGTACTTATTACTGCAAAATACCATTTCTGTGGTTCTTTCTTATTAACATGAATCATAACCCAAATATGCTTTAACTGTTTAATTGAACTATAATAATGTAAAATTGAGAGGGAAAATTAAAACTAGTTTTGCATTAAACAATTTCATGTTTAAAAAAAAAAAATAAAAAAAGAATATTTTAAATGTAATTAATTTTTAAGAAATTTTAATATATTGATATATTTAATTCAAAACTATGCAAATATTCTTAATTTTAAGACGGTAATCTACTAAAAATTTATGAGGATGTCCACCATCATTCAACACTTATATATATATTCTTCTTTTTTTTTTTTTTTTTTTTTTTTGCAAAAAAGGGGTGAACTTTCGGAATTTCCAAAATGAAACCTTATTCACTGGTCTACCCACTTAAAACAATAAAACTGCATAAAGTCTCTGAATGAAAAGTTGGACTTTACCTACTGGTCTCTGTACCATACGCATCAAAGTTAGGTACAGTAATCGAACACAAGAATAAAATGTGTCCTACGCGCCTGCGTAATTTATAAAAAAAAGTTGTGTGAAATTACCAAACATAAGTGTCGAACCCTAATTATTGATCTACAAATGTTATACAGATCAATAATTATGGTATCAACAAGGCATAATAATTAGAGATTAACAAACACTGAGAAAAATATATACCGCCTTCATCTAGAATGAATAAATGGTCATTTTCTAAATCCTTAAACCAGAAATATAGATTTCCGAGCTATGCGCATAAGGCACGCCAATAAACTAAATAGACGAAATGGTCGAGAATTTCTAATCTACACATTTCTAAATGGTGAAACAATATTCTGAATATTCTGAATCTTTTGTATTACGAGAAATTCTCACTCGATTTTCTAGAATTGGGTCATAAATCAAGATTATAGCTGCTGAAACCCGCCTCTTGTATTCGCATTTATTTGGAGATATTTTCAAATAGGTTTGTCCTCGATAGTATAGACAAACGCTCAAGAATTCTAATAGAGGTCTTTAGAATTCTCTTTCGAAGGGGACTAGAAAAATTTTTATAAGAAATTTATAAGGATGACATGGAACTATTTTTTCTAGAGCCACAATATAGATTCTAGATGTCAGTTACAGAATTGTTTCTCATTGTATTGGCGCGCCTTATACTCATAGCTCGGAAATCTATATTTCTAGTTTAGGGATTTAGAAAAGGACCACCTTTTCGTTCCAGATGAAAGCGGTATCTTTTTTTTCTCAGTGAACTTTTGTTAAGTCCCCAATAGCATTACTACGACTTTACCTATTGATCAAAATAGATTTCAGAACATCCTTGTATGTGGTAACTGTTTTTGAAAGTGAAATCTTACCTACAGATACCTACGTCACACTACAATGTTGTGTAAAGTTACTGTTTGCGAGAGAGAAACCTTACCTACTAATATGCGCATGTTACACAAAAGTGTTACATAAAGTTACCGTTTGGCAGAGAACTTCACCTACTGGTCTGCATACATTGTACAACAATGTTGTGTAAACTTACTGTTTGCCATAGTGGAACCTTACTTACTGATCTGCATACGTTACACAAAATTGTAGTGTAAAGTTGCCGTTTGCGAGAGTGGAAACTTACCGACTGGCGTGCATACGTTACACAACAATCTTGTGTAAAGTTACCGTTTGCGAGAGAGGAAACTTACCTACTGATCAGCATGCATTATACGACAATTTAGTGTAAAGTTATCGCTTATGACAGAGGATCCTTATTTTATGATCTGCATACGTTACACAACAGTGTTGTGTAAAATTACCGTCTACGAGAGAGGGACCTTACTTATTAACATAAATACCTTACAAAACAATGTTGTGTAAAGTTACCGTTTGTCAGAGAGGAATCTTACCTACTGGTATGCATACGTTACACAACAATGTTGTGTAAAGTTATCATTTGCGAGAGTGGAACCTTACTTTTTAACCTGCATAAGTTACACCAAAATGTTGTGTAAAGTTACCGTTTGCGAGAGTAGAAACTTATCTACTGTTCTGGACATATTACACAAAAATATTGTTTAAATTTACCCTTTACGAGTGTGTAAATTTTCTTCGCTGTCTGCAAAGATTACGCAACTATAGTTGGTAATGTTTCTCAACATAGTTGTGGCAAGTAGGCTGCCTCAACATTGTTGAGTAAAGTTACAAAAAAAATTTTACAGTGTTGTTAAAGATTTGTCGAAACATGTAGTTTAGTATTTTCAAAGAAGATAGGTTGTTAATACTTAAAGTTTCAAGTTCATGATTTCATCATATATCTGCAGTTTCTTAAATTGTTGAGTTTATATAATACAACTTTTAAATTTGGTAAGTATGAGATTTTATCTTACATTTTCAATCAAAAAAATAAGTAAATTTTTCTGATATGGTATTTGCATTAAAATATTTTGTGCAAAAAATTTTCCACTTACAAAAAATTTCAATTTATAAACATGTGTTTAAAAAACTTCAAACTATCTATATCACTTAAAAAAAGTTAGAAATATAATACATTGTAAAGTACGATGCATTATTAACACATGTGAAACACTAAAATTCCATACTTCATGATTTTTTCAAATACTTACAGTCTCTTTAATTGGTAAGTATGAGATTTTATCCTACATTTTCAATCTTATTATTGTAAAAGTAAGTTTCTTATATTTTTATTCTAAAAATAATTAATTTCTGAGATGATATTTTTTCTAAAATACTTTATGAAAAAACTTTTATTTTCAGTTTATAAGCATACGTCTGAAAAACTTAAAATAAATTAGAAATACATTACTTTGTAAAATAAGATGTGTTATTAACACTAAAAATTGTTGATTTTATGTTGTTGTTTTTTTTTTTTTCAAATACTTACACTCACTTAAACTGGTAACTGTTTACAAATATATTTTTTAACTCTGTATTTTTTCAAAGTTAACTTTCATTTTTTTACAAACTTTTATATCTATAAAGAAGAATCAATTGAAAGGTAGCTTAAACGATGAGGCATTTCACAATGTTAGTAGTGGAAAGCAGTAGAAAGTATTTATTTTCAGATGGGTAGTTGAATAATTCTTAGGAAACATATCTTAAAAATAGCTAATGTTGGGAGTGAATCACAAAAAATTTTCAAACACTATCATTTGAGAAGTGTCAGGTTTGTTCCTAGATTGCGTTTAAAACTAATAAATGGTAATGTCTAATTATCTCTATGTTTGAAAACTTATATTATTTTAAGAATGTTGCAAAACTTAATATTTTTTAAGAGTATTAGAAAATTTAAAGCACACGTAAGAAAATTTATAATTAAATACAACTGTGAAAAATGTTTTAAGTATACATCTAAGAATCCAAAAAGTTATACCTAACGTATAACTGTTGAAACTAGTGAATTTTTTTATAACATCAACTTTAATTTTACACTAACGTAACTTCTATAAATGATAGATCCACTCTCTTAAGTAAAATATAATATTATATGTTACAATATTTTCTAAAATTTATTAAGACTTCTTTTTGATACAGTGAATTTTGTTGGAAATGATAAACTTTTAATTTTCTTTAAATTTTACATTTGGTGAAACTTTTTACATTGTTCAACTTCTTTTTTAGAAAGATGAATTTTACTTAAAATAACTTTTTTTTAACAAAATTTTCATTTAAAGTTTTTTTTTATTATTATTATTTTCTTTGAATTTTACATTCTATGAAGTTTTTTTTTTTTTTACATTGTTCAACTTATCTTTTTAGAGAGATGAATTTTACTTCAAATATTTTTTTCTTAAACAAAATTTTCATTCAAAGTTTTTTATTTACTTTGAATTTTACATTAGATGAAATTTTCTTGAGTATTGTTCGTATCTAATATTGAACGGAACATAATTCAAAATAGTAGGTAATATTTTTACAATTCTCATATTATGATCGGGTGATGAAACTCCACATTCGTTGAAAAATATTTTTCTATTCTTGTCTGATTTTCATACATTCCTCTTGTTCAATAATCCATTTACCTAAATTCTTCTAGAAGATATCAAAATATTTTATCCAAGGAATGATAAAGTCTTCAGATCCCTTCATACACTTTGCGATAATTTCACTTGAAAAGCTGAAGTAAATTACAATTTTTACCCAATTAATTTCATTTTTTATCATTTCGTGTAAAACAATTTCTAAGCTAGTGTATAACTTTTCCTCAGACAGCAAATCAACATTTTCATAAAATTGTTTTCTAATTTCGGAATCGATAAATTCATTCATTCGAAATTTGAGCCAATTAATAATTTCTTTTTCTGAATTGCGTAAATTACATCGGTTGAATATATAGGTGAATGCGTTTAACAAAATGATATCTGTTCTGGTATTCATCTTGTTAAAAGTATTACTATGTAACACTGACAGTTTTACGTGCAGAAAATAATTTTTAAAGACATATGAAGATTCTAGTCGACGAATGCACTTTTTTAATGAATATTCAGACTGTAGATAGAGCCTGTAATGATACTATTATGAAAGCTGTAGACATTTTTGCATGTAGAAAGTAATTTTTAAAGACTTAAGCAGGTTCTAGTCGATGAATGCACTTTTTTAATGAATATTCTCGAAATAATCCAATAAAACAGTCATTTTTACTTCAGAAATCAAATAAACATTGTTAAATACAGTATAGATCAGAATTTTCGCTAATTTAGGAACAACAAAATTTATGAAAGGGAGAGTCTGAATGGAATTTGTATTCATGGAGAGTATTGTCAGTGGTTTATAGAACTTTCCAGGTAGTTCTGAGATAGAAAACAATGAAAATCAATACAAATATTTTTAGGACTCGACTCCTATTGACGTTAGAATTTTCAAAATTTGGGAATCTTGAACTACCACATTTGGCCTCATTTGAATACTTACTTTGAAGCTAAATCAATGTCCAAAAATAAAAAATCCACCACTGTTTCCACTTTTACTGTAATATCGTATAGAAAGTGGCACGTAAAGATTTAAGTAAATTCTGATCTACAATCCTCAGTAATCCCACTTCTATTTTCATAGCCTTGTTAGTCATTTATAGAACTTTCGAAGAATTTAGTTCTGCGCTATAAATTAATGAATCTTTCGGGAAAATTCTACAGCGTTTTTCTTATTTAAGTTAGAGCTTCATAACTTTGGCAACCCTGAACAAAGATTTTTCGCCAAATTAAGTTGCCAACTTGCCAAATTCGACGCCAATTCCCCAAAATTTATGCCAAGAACAAAATCTGCGTTGGCTACGAATTTGGCGGCTTGGCCAGGTTAGCGATTAAATTTGGCAGTAAATATTGTTTCAGGATAGCCAGAATTAGTACACCCTTTCTCAATTTTAATGGAGTTAATTGTTTTAGTAAAATATATCGTTTCTCGTCACTAATATTCGCCAACAAGAATAAAAGTAAGCCATCTATACTCGAGTGATTTTCACAGAGCTCTCAGTTGTGAATTTGCCAATGAGAGTTTCTGTAATAAGCCGTGGAGCACTATTCCTGAAAAAAAAAAAAAAAAAAAAACTACTGAATTTGTCTCGGTAATACATATAGTTCTATTGTCGCGACTTTTTTGGTTGGAGTAGCAGTTTTTTTTTTTTTTTTTTTTTTTTTTTTTTCCCGGAGTGTTCGTGGACTGGGACCTGCCTGTTTATTTGCGAAACAGTTACCTCGCTCAAAAATGTAAATGTTTTCATAACAATATATGTATTGCAATGGGTGCATAAGGAAGTCATGTGGTGTCCACATAAGATTTTTTTTTTTTTTTTTTTTTTTTTCAACTGTACATCTGCGTATTTCTTACAATATTTTCTTAGAGATAAAAATTCTCCTTGCCTTTGAACAAAGATAATGAGACTTATAACAACAATTATTAACTTTTTACCCCCATAGTTATTATAATAGTTTTATTTAAAAAATTAACTGGGAAGTAAGCTGAATAGAATTTCATAATTTATGATTCATAAAAGAAACAAATTTAAATGAAATTACCATTATTTAAGACCTTTAGATTCATAAATACTGACGAATTAATTCAAATGCTGTGTGAGATTACAAACACTTTTATTCTTGCCTACCTTGGAGTGCAGTCAAATGCATCCTTGACAACATGTACGTCCTCGTTGCTTCTTTTCCGCTTCCAGTTTTTCTCGACTCTATATCACATTATTTTATAATCATTTTATCTAAAAATACATTGTATAAATGATGCAATATGAAAAATATGATTTGGCCAAATATCTTCCTAACTATTTTAGATATGACTAAAATTATGTTGAAAGTTATAGCATTCCGAAAGAGAATATATACAGTCCCTGGCCAAATTATTAGACGCACTGTAAGATTCTATGTAAAATCTTAATTATCAGGTGATACTATACAGCTTTATTGTTTTTACTAGATACAATGTATTTTTTTTTAATTTTCCACCTTATTACCTGTTTTTTAACACAAATAAAATACTATAGTTATAGAAAAAATATGTATTTATTAACTCTTGAAAAAATTTGAAATTAATGCAATTAAATGTTAATATTTTGTTGAGCCACCTTTAGCAGCTATGCGAGCTTCAATTATGCATCTGAGGATGGTGATTCCACACATGAATGACCTTTTCTAAAAGTTACGTTTTGTTTATGATCACACCTTTAGCCACTTCTCTCGTCATCAGCTCCCTCACGTTTTTAGTAGGTTTCACATCTGGGCTATTACCCGGCCAATCCAACAAGGGATTTTTGGCACTTCCATACAATCTTTAACAGGCCGTTCTGTGATGCAGGGAGCTCCATCTTGCATAAAAATGAATGCGGTTATCCATTTGGAAACCATTCTCTGAGCTGCAAAACATGTAATTATTAAAAAACTATAGTGCGTCTAATAATTTGGCCAGGGACTGTATATATAAATAATTACAAGATGTAGAATGCAAGAGAAACATAAAATCAAATGCCAATTTTATGCATAAGAAAAAAAAAAAAAAAAAAAAAAAAAACATAGAATTATTCAAGAATATTTAAAAGAAATATGAAATCATCCACAATATCACAATACTCCTATTATAACGAACCAGAAATAACACACTTACCAACAAGAAACAGATTATAAATATCAAATTGTCACCAAAAAGTAATGTCTATCCGTTTGGAAAACTTTAACATCGCAAATGAACAGTGATAAATTTTATTAAAAAAAAAAAAAGAAAGAAAGAAAGAAAGAAAAATCATGCCGCACGCATTGATTAGTAACACTGCTCGTAATATACAACTGCTCGTAATTGTTGTATCGAATAACTTTTAATTTCAAAAAGTTAATCATATCATATTCTATACAAAACATTACTTTAGAATATTAAAAATACATGCGAACGTTTTTATGATTTTTACAATAGAAAGATTTTAAATATAACTTTTAAAAAATTCTGTCCTAAAACTTAATCCATTGGCATTTTTTTGTTGTTGTTGTTGTTGTTGTCTCTGTAAACAAACTAGTTGCACAAGATCTATTAATGTCATTTTAAACAGGGAACATTCCATAATGAACTTGATTGTATCATTTTTAAAAAATTAACAAACTGATAGAAAGGTAGACAATCGGACAGACAGATACACAAATTGAAATCATATTCCCACTAAAAATATAACAAAGTGTTAAAACGCTTAATGTAAACAAAAGTGAAATTCTAGCAAATTTTTATTAATAGCTCTTAATGTAACTGAATATTTTTGTGTGGCCCTGTAAATCTAATGCTAATCATACTATATTACATAGAAGGCACTCTTTTGTGCATACTAATGATTTATTTCAATTGCATTAAGCTTTGTGCAAAGTAAAATTATTTAAATTTGGTTTATAAAAATAAATCTCACAGAACGCAATGCTTTGGAATACTGCGTCAAGTGCCCCTGTACACAAAAAAGTTAGAAATGTACTCGATTTTACATAGGAAACATCCGAAAGGGAACTTGAATAACACATTAAAATTTCATTAAAGTTTCTATACAGTAAAGGTATTAAAATATGGTTTATAGAAATTCCTCTCATAGAACACAAAGCTTTCGAATATTTTTGGGTGCCCCTGTACACAAACCAGTAGAAGTATAAACTTCATTTTCAATAGGGAACACCCGATAGTGAACTTGAATAACATATATCAGTTTCAAAAAATTCCATAAATATTTACGGGAGTTAAGCGCAGGCAGACAGACAGACAGACGGACAGACGAACATATACACAAATTGAAATCATATTTACACTTGACAAATGTTAGAAAGTGTTAAAAACGCTTAATGTAAACGAAAGTACAATTCTAGTAAATTTTTATTAATAGCTTTTAATGTAAATGAATATTTTTGTGTCACCCTGTAAATCTAATGCTAATCATGCTATATTCTATGCAAATCATTCTTTTGTGCACACAAATAATGTATTTCAATTTCATAAAACTTCGTAGAAAGTAAAGAAATTAAAATTTGATTTACAGAAATGTCTCTCATAGAATGCAATGCTTTGGAATACTTTTGAGTGTCCCTGTACATAAACCAGTGGTGATATTTACTCTATTTTCTACAGGAAACATCCAATAATGAACTTGAATAACGTATTTCATTTTCAATAAGATATGTGTACAGTAAAGATATGGAAATATGGTTTATAGAAATACCTCTCATAGAACGCAATGCTTTAAAATACTTTCGGGTGTCCCTGTACACAAACCAGTAGAAGTATAAACTCCATTTTCAATAGGGAACATCCGATAGCGAACTTGAATAACATATATCAGTTTAAGAAATTCCATAAATATTTACGGGAGTTAGAGCGCGGACAGACAGACAGACAAACAAACCGAAGTCATTAACACTTTTCAACCTTGTTGGAAAGTGTTAAGAAAAAAAAAACCAAAAAAAAAACGATGTTGACACCACATGACTTCCTTATACAACCATAGGAATATGCATATTGTTATGAAAACATTGACATTTCCGTGAGAGGTAAACGATTCTTAAATAAACAGGCATGTCCCAGTCAAAGAACATCCCTTAAAACAAAAACAGAACAAGAAACTGCTACACCAACCAAAAAAGTCACGATAATACGATTATAAATATAGTAGTTTTTTTAGGAATAGTACTCCACGGCATATTACAGATTCTTTTATTAGCAAATGCACAGCTTAAAGTTCAATGAAAATCATTCGAATATAGGTGGCCC
This sequence comes from Salticus scenicus, assembly GCA_963930645.1. Taxonomy (NCBI): domain Eukaryota; kingdom Metazoa; phylum Arthropoda; class Arachnida; order Araneae; family Salticidae; genus Salticus; species Salticus scenicus. The sequence goes on from OZ005651.1 coordinate 80,044,056, forward strand.
AGTTTTCTTCCCTTTTTCAAAAATCAGTGGCGAGAAACAATAAATTTCACCAAAACAATTAAGTTAAACAATTCAGTTAAAATTGAGAAATGGTTTCTGGCTATTCTGAAACAATATTTTCCCCAAAATTTTATCGCTAATCTCGCCAAGCCGCCAAGTTGATTTTTGGTCTTGACATCGAATTTGGCGATTTGGCGTCGAATTTAGCGAGTTGGCGACCGAATTTGGCAAAAATCCTTAGTTAGGTTTGCCAAGGTTTGGAAGCTCTAACTTCAATAAGAACAGAGTTCTGGAGTTTCCCGGAAAATTCATTGGTTTATAGCGCAGAACTAAATTCTTCGAAAGTTCTATAAATTATTCACAAGAACTATATATATATATATATATATATATATATATATATATATATAAGAATGATTGTTGATGTTTGTAGACTAGAACTTGCCTATATCTTTATGTACTACTTTCTATACATAGTAAATTCGGAAACAGATGAAAGTTTTTTCTCCACGAAGGGGGGCATTGACTTAACCTTGAATTAGGCATTCAAATGTGACGAAAAGTGGTAGTACGTGATTCACAAAATTTGGAAACTCTAACCTCAATAGGAGTCTAGTTCTGGAAATTTTGTAATGATGCATTGGTTTCTCACGCAGAACTACCTTAAAAATTCCATAAACCACTTACAGTACTTTCGATGAATTCAAATTCTATTCAGTCTTCGAAATATCCGATTGTTCCTGATTTAACGAAATTTATGCTCTGTAATGTATTTAACAATGTTTATTTGATTACTTTAGTAAAAATGACCATTTCATTGGGTTGTTTCAAGAATACCAATTGATAATTGATTTTTGAAGCACAAAAAAGAGATTTATTCAATTGTTTCTGAACATTAATTAAATAAAGTGCATTCGTCGACTAGAACCTGCTGTTTTTTTAAGAATTACTTTTTATATGTTAAAATGTCGACAACGTTTTTGATCAATATCATTACAAGCTCTATCTACGGGCTGGATATTTATTGAATGAAGTGCATTCGTTGACTAGAACCTGCATATGTCTTTAAGAATTACTTTCTACACACAAAAATATCAACAACTTTCACAACAATATCTTCCCAGGTTCTATCTAAGCGCTGAATATTCATCTATACATATAAAAGAGTAAATTCACTGATTTACTGACTCAACACAGCCGTGGCGATTCTACAGGAGATAAAGTCGCAAATTTTGGTCAGCACGTTGGTTTTAGGACCCTGATGCCCACTAAAACGGGGTTTTGCGAAATACATCCCCGTTCCCCTCTGGGGGGCAGCAGGCAAAAACACCTTTATAAGCATAACTCGGCTCCAAATTGCTTCGCGGGGAAAAAATTGCAGAGGGAGAGAGAGACTAGACTTGAGTACAAAAAAAATCATTTACTGCGATTTTGGAATTTTTGATTTTTAAGGGAGGGAGGGGGTAAAAACGATTTTCGGAGGCAAATTTAGTAAAATAGGGATTTTCGAGTAGAACTCTACTACCAATAATAGCTCAAAGATATGGAAAACCGCCAAGAGTCTTCTTGCGGATATTTCCAAAAACTGATTTTTGGTTTTTCGCGATTTTCGATTTTCGGGGGGAATCCCGAGGAGGCAAATTCGAGCCCCCCTTTTTGCTCAAAATCCTAGTGTGTGGCTTATTTACGTGTGTCCAACACCAATTGTAACGGGAGTTTGTAAAAGTCTCCCTTGGAAGGGAGGGGGGGGGGCAGTAAACCCGGTTCCGAGCACAACTTTGCTTCAAATTATCTCATCAAGATTAATTTTTATTTGGGAGTTGTTTATCTCTTCCCAACACGCACTGTAAAAGGATTTTACGAAATTTCTCCCCCACCCCATTTAGGGTCGGGGGGGGGGGAGGCAAAAACACACTTATAAGAGTAACTCTGCTCCAGATTATCTCAGGATAGCAATTTTTTTATATGTCTCTAATGATGAATTTTTTTATATCTATTAATGAATTTTTAGCTTTCGAAATGATAATATTATTAAGTCGGCAATTTCAGGATAAGTTGTAAAAAAAGTCAAGTTAAAAATTAATTACAGATGAAAGTAGATCACCCAAGAACGAATCCAAGAGGCAACAATTGGTTGAGCAGTTCAGCTGAATTTATTTATTACTTTAAAAAAGACATTTTGTAGCGTGACCATAGATTGCCAGAAAAATGTAAGAAATTTTTACAATAACAGAATGGAGTGTGGATTAGGAAGTGAGGGAACAGTACCGGGCACAAGGCCCTAAACTTTCTTGAGCTACGGCATGATCGTAAGTGCTCTCCAAAACTGGAGCGAAAAATGACATTGTACTTGGCGTTTAATTTAACACACGCCAAGTTCAAAGTTTAAGATAGAGAATGGTTGCGGTACGTTACGAATATCCTTATGTATTTTATTTATGTATTTATTAATTTTTATTTTTATTTATTATTATTTTTTTTTTTAAGGCGACCAGTAATTTATTGACCGTTATTATTAAATGTTGGCATGATTTCGCCAAGATTTTAGATCCTGGGAAATAGCTAAGCAAATATTTTATCTAGCTGATGATGTAAATTAGGCGAAAAGAGAGCGCTTAAGTTATATTTCGATGTAAGATTAAAAGAAGCTGAATTAATTATTTTCTGGTTTCACAAAACAAAAGGACAGAAATGAGTCAAAATAATATCATTTACAGAGCGAAAAGAATTCCCATTACGTTAGAATTGTTAAATGGATACTGGGAATCGATCAAAGATTTTGTTTCAGTTACATTGAAAAAAATATGAAAGGGAACATTTAAAAATTAGAAAAAGTATGTTGCAAATCTATTATTTATAGGTTAAAAATGGTTATATCATTATATTTTAAAATAGTTGTTTAAGATTCAATAATTTTATTTATAATTTTATTTATTTAAAGAATTTACCTATCTTTTAGAGAGAAAACAAATTTTATAATATGTGATAATCTACATCACATATTTTCTCCCCTTTGCTATAAAAAAAAGGCAATCATGCTCTATCCTAATTTAACAAATGTATAGGAATATAATTAACACAAATAAACAATGAAATATAGTAAAATAACACACTAATATAATAAAATAAGTATATATGTAACTATACAAATAAAGGGGTAATATGGATCTATGGTCACGTATAAAATACAAATACAAGTAAATAATAAGCAAGCAATTATTATAAAATACTACACTTAAGATGACATGTCATATAACAGTTTTTTATTTATTTATTTATTTTATACAGTCCATTGCTTTATAGGCCAAGCAGATATATTTTGTAAGATGTCTTTAATTTATTTATTTATTTATATATGTATAAGTGCACTCTTCAATATAAGTCACAACAGAAATTTTATCAAAGGACGTCCAGATGAGCCACCAAATTGCTAAAAATAAATAAAAGCCATAACTTTATTTCAACTAGGTATATTTTTGCTCATCACTATTTATTTATTTATATATTTTAAACTGCAGTATCAAATTACTTGTAATGCCAAACATTACCTTATCTGTATATATATAAATAGCATCCAATCTGTCTTTCATATTTTGCTTAAGCAACAATTTCTAAAAATAATTTAGAATATTTGCAAGCACTAGTATTAGACATATTCATGAAAAAAGTAGAAGAAATATCTTTACCTCTATTTTCTTGACAAAATAAGAATATACATTACCAATGGCAGCAATCCAGTGTGCAGGCTGAATACTAAATTACATAAACATACAGTAAATGTAATTGCATTTTATAGATTGTTATTAAAATTACATATTGATGTGTATATTTATAAAGTACATATACATATATTTTTTTTTTCTTTTTCTTTATATATATATATATATATAAATAATAGATAACGTAATAAAATTTAATCTTAAAATTTAGCAATTAATAGAACTAAAACAATAACAGCACACTAAAATATAGAACTGAATTTAACATAGAGGAAAGAATGACACAAAAAGTTGCGATATAGATAAGGAACCAATGAGTTACCATATTATATATATAATGTAATTAATTAGTATATCATTAAAAAAAATTCAAACAAAAAATTGTGTAAAAACATGTTATATAAATAAGGAATCTGGTGTAATTCTATTTTGAAGAGACAAGACTTATTATTCCTTATTTTATTTGTTTATTTCAATCTATATCTGTACTTTTTTTTTTTTTAGATTCATTAATTATTATTATTATTATACGTATATCAAATCACATTATATAGTCTGGAAAATTAGTGAGAAAAGTCAATTTATACACCTAATGTCATACATGCTGCCACCTCCGCAGACGAAAAATTGGCCAGATATTCAAATGCAATGATAAAAACATGAATGACAAAATTACCACACATGCATTGGAGCGCCCAACAATACAAATGTAGGGCATAAATTTACATTAAAAGGAAAAAAAAAAAAAAAAGCATGAAAAATTAAAATAATTGAAAATAAGATGTGAAAATAAAGTTCTCTTAAGATGAAAAATTATCTTTTATATTTGGTAAAATGTGAATGTGAAATTACCTAACATTTTTGAAATATCATTTACATACATTATTAAAAAGAATGTATGAGATAATAATGTGTATATAAGATAAAATAAGTAGATATAAAAATATTTGTAGCATTCTTGTAAACAAATGTCGTAATGTGTACAAAATATCAGAAAATATCTTCATTTAGCTATTCAATTCAAAAAATAGAGTTATTCCAGATATGATGTATGTATGTGAAAGTGTGTAAGTGTCAGTTAAAGTTTAAGAAAAAACAAAGATTATCTCATATGCAAAAGCCAAAAGTAAATTAGTTTTACAGTTACTGGACAAGGCAAATCAATCATGTAAATTTATGATTGATAAAAGATTTACCCCAAAAGAATTTTTAGGCAATTTTTTGTAAAATGTATAATGAGGGAATAAAATATTTGTAAAATTGTGTATATAAATGTGTGTATAGTGGAGAAGCCCTGCCATAAGTAACCTATAAATATTACAATACAAACAATTGCTTCCAGAAATCCTTTAAAGGTTTATTTATTTATTTATTTATTTTTTAAACAAATATATGTGTGAAAGTCATAAAACATTATCGTGAATTGTAGAGAACTATGTGTAAAAATATAATGTTTGTTACAGAAGAAATGCATGTGTAAAAACATTCAGAAAATCAATAAAATACCATGTAGTAACAAAAATACATTGATAAATACCAGAAATTATACATAAAATAACATCAAATATATTTCATTGGTAAACATTGTAAATATGTTGATATGTAAATGTTCCCCCCCTCTCTCTCTCTCTCTCTCTCTCTCTCTTTTTTTTTTTTTTTTTTATATTATTATTATTTAAATAATTGTGTTTGTAAGAATAATTTCTGTAAAATCACGTCCGTAGAATAATGTCATTGTAAAAAGAATCATTAAATATATTTGAAATTTTGAAATGTACAAATATAGATTACTACATTTCAGTGACAAAGTGTGAACTATATTGCCTACTGTGTCATAAAAAAAAAAAAAAAAAAAAAATTAAAAATTAAAAAAAATAATAATAATAAAAAAATAATAATAATTGAAACATAAAATGAGTAATGTATAAATAACCAAATATTTAAAAACATTTATGTTCATAGAAAAATAAAATGGAAGCAATTCTCAAATGAGTGAAGTCAATACATATGTGTGTGTGCGTGTGTGTAATTAAATTAAGTAAAATTAAACGGAACAATATGATCAGATGAAAAAAAATCATCTCTGTTCCAAAGCATAGAATGCGTGTGTAAAAATTGTGTAAAATGGAAAAATTCTCTCCTTTTCAAGAAATAGAGAAAAGTACACATTGTATATGAAGAAATAATCGTCGATATTGCACATAAAGATTACTACGAAATGGTTTGTGAAAAATATTTTACGTATATAAAACAATTGTGTAACTCTAAATAAAATGTCTACAAATATTTTTCAGAGTAAATTGAAAAATGATATTAAACTATCCCTGTATAGTCAAAAACATAATTTTAATTTTATTTGAAAAATTCTTAATTGTTATTGTTAAAAGTATATGAAGTAAAAATAAAAATCCTCTAAATTATCAACACAATATTTAAATGAAATCAAATCGTTTGAACTGTTATAAAATAAAACTTCATAATAACTCAATAACAAAAATATAGCATTCATAATCACCACAAATATTAAAAGCATTTTCTTTCACAAATAAATGAATTAATTTAATTTTAATATTATTTTATTTATCTATTTTTATTTTTATTATCATTAATTTTTATATATGAAAGGAATGTAAGCCATGTGAATTACTGACAAAACAGATAACATTGAAAATTACTTTTATTGTTTTATTTTATTATTAAATAATTAATCTATTATTATTATTATTATTATTATTATTACTTGGAAAGCTTTAAAAAATGTGATAAGTATCCTGCTTCATTCATGATGTGATACATGTTCTGTTAAATTCCAGAAAAATGTTTAAGCTCAGTTAAGTACTATGCCTGATTAATAGGGCGTGAATCTATTATCGTAACATAGTCCACTGAGGAAAATGTGTAGTGTAAATGTACAGGAGAAAAAGAAATCTATTGGAAAAATTTGTTTTTTAATTGCACCCCTGAAAACAATTAAAAAACATGAAGGTCTGACTGAGAATATAAACGTACATATAAAAACATGCATGGCGTACTGCAAAAATATTTATCTAAGCAAGAACAAATAAGTGTAAATTATTTATCTTAATAAAAACTTCTGTAAAAAATTTATAGATTTACATATTCACCAAATTTCATCTTAGTTTGTTATGTTTCTTTCGTTATTCATTTATTTATTTATTATAACCATGACTTACATATAATTTTTATTTGAAATATAGAAAAAAAAAAAAAAAAAAACTTGAAAACGTATTTTTTTTTTTTTTAAATCTAAATATGCTGATATATATATATATATATATATATAATCTATTGTTAAATGTACTCATCATTGTTCCGAAAATCACCACTAAAATTTCAAGAAGCATAATAATTATTAATTGTACTCAAAGATAAAATAATCAATATTACTACCTTTATTTATTTATTTTTTGTCTTTAAAGAACCATTTATTAAAAAATTTTCTTTATTTACAAAATTAAAAGTTCATCATGAAATTCTTTAACTAAAAAAAATCTTTTGAACATGAACTAGGTGTCATCTTAATAATTAAGGTTCATTGTTATAAAATTTTATAAAAATATCGATGTTAATATAAAAGAATATAGATATGAAAATACGTTTAAAAAGTATTTGTAATGAAAAAAAATTGTGTAGAGGATAAACCGAATTTAATCCTCTTAAAAGAAAAAAAAAGAAAAAAAAAAAACTTTAAAATATAATTACTATAAACAACAATGCAAAAAAAATGTCAATTAATATAAGATATAAAACAAAATGTCATGCTAAATCCAACATGGCACATGGCAATATCTGGACCAGCAAATTATTAAACCCACAATGAGGATTCCCGCATAAATTGACATTTCCGAACAGCACTATATAATTTGTATTTATTTATTTATTTATGACCCTTTAAATATTAAAGAGCTTTAATAACTGTATAAAACACTTGAAAATTTTATCTTCAAATTAAAATTATTATTATAAAAAGAAAACTGTATTTTAAAAACCTGAATTATTATTATTATTATTACTCACTTATTTTTATTTTTTTTGTCTATTATTACTATTATTATTATTACAGTTACGTTAAGCCAAATAGTGGATTTTTTATTTTTATCATGTTCATTAAGATTTAAAAAAAGAAAAAAAAATGCAAATGAATAATGAGAATACATCATGTTTTTTTGAAATAGATGTGAATATGAAACTATAGTATGAGTTTCAATCAATATAAAATCCAGCATTAATTTAAGTTTATAGCAAACACTTCAATTGCAAACGAAGTATGATTGCGCAATATACAGTACAAATAAGAATACTTTACAATAAAAATATGCATGATTAATCTGACATGCTGGTTTCAACCTATACACACAGAAGCAACTAAATGTTTAAAATAAAATTTGTATTCTATTAACTAACTTTTAATTAATTGATAGATACACAAGAAAAATGAAAAAAAAAAAAAAATGACTTACTGATTTATAAACCACAATAAACTTGCAAAATGAAATTTTATCTTGAACGATGAAATCGTAGTTATTATTATTTTATAACTTCCATAAGAGATAATAAAATCGTTTCATCGCACTGAGTAAAAACATGTGGCTGATAAAACATGTGGCTGATAATTTATATGTAAAGCAAAAAATGTTCTTGGTGAATTGGAAAATAACACATTTGTGCCATGATCATTATAGTAAAATATGTACCGTTGTTCGTAAACGTTTGAAGATAAAACTGGAACAAGGAATTTTTAGAAAATCTGTATCCAGACTATACTCGAAATATGTTTAAATGTTTATGAATTTTCAAATAAGTTTTTACTCACAGTTAATTCCATTTAAGGTAGAATTTGTTGCGTTTTTTTTTTTTTTTTTAGATGGAATAAATTTCCACTAACAAGGAAGAAGTATTTGGATACGGCTCGTCATTAAGAGCCAGCGGGGCACGGCCCCACTTTACATTTTTTTTTTTTTCGATTATTATTTTATTTATTTATTTATTTATTTATTTATTTATTTTTTCATTATTTCATTTTTTTTCTTTACTGCACAAAAAATATATATACAAACTAACATCTTGCATCCATTTTTTTCTTAATATGCCTCTCATTATCATTTATTTGTCAATATGATTTTTTCAAGTGTCATAAATCACTTAACACATTCGCGACCGCTGACGTGAATTCACGTCATTTCAACTTCATTAGCTAGTTGCCGCTGACGCAAATTTGCGTCTTTTCAGATTCTATTCCACGTTACCGCTGACGTGAATTCACGTCATTTCAAGAATTTCTATGGAAACAATACATCTTATACTATTAAGTAAGCAATATTTGTATATGTATATGTATATTTCACTGTTCTCGAAAACGGTAGTTCGGACAGTCACGTGATTTAACACAAAGGTGTCCTCCGAAGGGTCATTGTGAACATCGAAGTCAGATTTTCGAATTTTTGATTACTTTTCTTTTAATTAATAAAAATATGAAATAAAACTTCCCATTTCTATAATTACGCAGAATGGAGAATCTTAGGAGAGATTTGATTGGTTTATTTGATTTTCATTGATTTGAGTGTGTTTTACGTTGAACTAGAGCTACGTTATGAGGAATTACAAGAGATTTGATTGGTTTATTTGATTTTCATTGATTTGAGTGTATTTTACGTTGAATTAGAACTACGTTATGAGGAATTACGAAAGATTTGACTGGTTTATTTGATTTTCATTGATTTGAGTGTACTTTACGTTGAACTAGAGCTACGTTGTGAGGAATTACGAGAGATTAGACTGGTTTATTTGATTTTCGTTGATTTGAGTGTATTTTACGTTGAACTAGAGCTACGTTTTGAGGAATTACGAGAGATTTGATTGGTTTACTTGATTTTCATTGATTTGAGTGTATTTGACGTTGAACTAGAGCTACGGTTTGAGGAATTACGTGAAATTTGATTGGTTTATTTGATTTTCATTGATTTGAGTGTATTTTGCGTTGAACTAGAGCTACGCTTTGGGGAATTACGAGAGATTTGATTGGTTTATTTGATTTTCATTGATTTGAGGTAGGGGTGTCCAGTGATTTTTTTTTTTTTTTTAACACGCTTGACAGTGATTGCTGCGAAAACGAGTTTCGTGCGTTTTCAGATTCATGCACAGTGAGGTAGGGGTGTCCAGTGATGTTTTTTTGGTTTTAACATGCGTGATAGTGATTGCCGCGGAACCATGTTTCGTGCGTTTTTAGATTCATGCACAGCGTGTTAGGGGTGTCCAGTGATGTTTTTTTTTTTTTTTTTTTTTTTTTTTTGGGGGGGGGGGGGGGGTTTAACATGCGTGATAGTTATTGCCGTGGAACCGAGTTTCGTGCGTTTTCAGATTCATGCACAGCGAGGTAGGGGTGTCCAGTGATGTTTTTTGGTTTTAACATGCGTGATAGTGATTGCCGCAGAACCAAATTTCGTGTGTTCTGATATTCAGGCACAGCGAGGTAGGGGAGTCCAGTGATGTTTTTTGTTTTTAACATGCGTGATAGTGATTGCCGAGGAAAGGCGTTTCGTGTGTTCTGAGATTCATGCACAGCGAGGTAGGGCTGTTCATTAACTTTTTTTTTTTTATAAGCGTGAAGCGTACATATGTGTGTTATAGTGATTGCTGTGAAAACGACTTACGTGAGTTCTCTGATTCGACCATTCATCGAAAAGCGACTTTTACTGTACGCTTAACGGCTTCAACTGTTTCCAGAATATTCGAAGAATTAACATTTCTATTTGATTGTTTTCGAGAATATTCGTTTTAATAATAGCCTTGTTGCGCAGATTCCAGTTCAAAAAATGTTTGATATTGTTAAGGAGATCCCATACTAAAATTGTAAAGAAAATAGTCGCCAATCGAAATATTTATTTATACGTTTCAATTATTCAATTAAAAAGAAAACCTTTTAAATATTGTGCCCAGCGAAGCGAGCGAAGCCTGCTAGTTAGTTTTATTAGAGTATCAATTCTTCGATAGTTCGTTCTAATATTATGGGCATAGGACAACTCCGCCGAAGCATAGGACAACTCCGCCGAAAAATTTATCAGCAGTTTCCCCCAGCAGGACAACTCCACCGCATTCCTTTCTGTCGTTTTCCCTCGATAGGACAATTCCGCCGAATGAGGGGGGAAGGCATTACCTTTGGCGAAATAAAAGTTGGCGAGAATGCTAAAACTTCAGGCATTCAACTTTTGTTAAAAATAAATACACAAAAGAATGGTAATAATCTATATATTAATTCGCAAACATGAAATTTGTTGTACGTTTTTAACATATTAATTATAGGGGTAGAGGATTGAAAGTAGCATTGTTAAAAAGTTATGGTTAATGAGAATGTAAGAAAAAGAAAATCTCTTATTAGAATTTCAAAGAGGCATTCAAAAATACCTTTATTTTTATGCACTTTTTCATTTTATACACGTAATCTTTTGTATTAAAAATTTTTATAGAAGAAAGTTGTTCAATTTGTCAATTTCTTAAAATTCAATAAAAAGCATAGACACAGTAATTTGTATAGATGTAACTTCCCTATATTTTCAACTACAGATTTTTCATTTTACAAGGCAACAACCTTTAGAGTGTTAGAAATGTTTATTGACTAAACGAATGCAAAACCGTAATTTAATACTATTGAAGATAGAGGCAAATAAAAAAAAATAAAAAAAAAGATTTGATTTATGATTTATTAGTTTTTATTATTATTATTATTTATTCATTTATTTATTATGCAATTAATTTATTTTTTATTTTTTATTTTACGTCAGCTATAATTGAATTTTTTTTTCTTCTTTTTTATATATATAAAACGTAATGCATTCTAATTAACTAAAACTTGATTACTTATTTTTGAAAAGTGTATTTATTACTATATGCTGATTCATTATGAATGCATATTGGACGAAAAACGACACTGCTATGTACTGCAATTTAACTCTATTTACGGAAAGACCATATCAGCTTTTATGCTATATACCGGCAACAAAGTTGCAATATAAAGTAGATATCATGAAAGATAGTAGAGAAAATATTGTTTTTGGGTCAAATTTTTGAAATTGAGTTTTTGTTATATTTATACGTTTTGAAGTTTATTAAAACTATTTTCCACGATATATACAGATGGAGATGATTTTCATCGCATAGAATGCGATGCAACAGTTATAACAGTAATAACAGCAGTAATAACTGTTGTTATTACTGTTATTTATCACTGTTGAATAAAAAATTTAAGAAATTAAATTAAAGAAAATTTAATATAAGTTAAGTAATATATATTTGAATATTATGTTAAGTAAAGAAAATTCAATTTCTTATTTATCCTTTAATAATTTTGTAAATGTAATCGGAATAGTTTAAACTAAGATGTAAATTTTTTCTTAAGTTAATTTTTACTTGAATTTTATGATATTCAATTGCTACACGAAAATTAGAAATAAATTTATTAATAGCAGAATTTATTAATACGATTAAATAATTGTCAAATAAAAGAACATATAATAATAATGAAAAATAAAATTAAATGCATGTTTATGAGTAAAATTATTTATTCATAATTTGGTTAAAATCTATTTCACTTTTACTCATCTTTCCAAAGCGAGGGAGAAGGGCGCTTATATAATGCTCGATGTGCCGCCAAAGTGCAATGCGTCGCCAAAAATGGAAATACTGCTGCAGACCCCCCTCTTCTCGTCTCAGGAAAATGGCGCGGCGGAGTTGTCCTCTGTGGGAAAAGGGGGGTTAAAATTTTCGGCGGAATTGTCCTATGAGGGGAATAGGGGATTAAAATCTCGGCGGAATTGTCCTGTTCCGAATATTATATAACTAATTTTCATTCCAAGTTTCAGGTAATTACAAGAGTAACATTTCAAAACATTACATTCAACTTTTTATAAACTTCAAACGTTTGCGGCAACTAGCTTTAGTTTACTTCAATATTCCCCGCCAATCAGTTTTAGAAAAGACAAAAGTATGCCGGTCGCGAAAGTGTTAATGATTTACCCACCAAATGTTGAAAAAATAATACAGCCTTGGACCGACTGCTGTTGTTATCTAAGCGTAGGGCCGCATCGTAAACGACCCATCTTGGCGTATTCATTTGTACAATAATTATTCTACTAAAACAGCAGGCAGTGGCGGATCGTGCAAATTTTCATAAGTGGGGCCCGACCCATCGTATGGTGTATAACTTAACAATTATAATATTCATTGTTCAAACATAAATACAAACATTATTAAAGAGGTATATAAAGCGTAAGGTTTTTGGAAAAAAAATTTTTTTTGATGGTAAATCTTAAATTTAACAATATGGAAAAAACTGCGTAAATTTATCTCAGAAATTAATGTTTTACTACTTCATTTACAAAATTCTGCAGTTTTCTTATTAGTGGGGTATCAAAATTTAAATATCTCGAAGATGGTAGATAGGAATTAACGAGTTCTATACCAGGTCGCTTTAGCTGATATATGCGTTTGCAGTTTTCCATGGCTTTCTCCGAAACTCACAAAGATACGAGCTAGGTATCTTTACTTAGAAGGACTCCCTAGGGAGAGTACACCACCCAGATATAGGACCTAGTTTTAGTCAACTGGTCTTAACCCTAACACTACACGCAATTAAAATTTGAACTCAATTTTTTTCTCACTCTACTGTAATATTTTTTAGCTTGCGCGAATTATATCCCTAAGTCATTTAATAATAAACATTTCAAATGTTATATTCATGTTTCTTATCTTAAAAAAACAAATAAAATAAACTTTAATGGATATATAACAAGTTATATTGAAATTTGGAAAGTCATGAATAATGTCCTAATATAAATACATGTTTAAAAAATATCATGTTACTTACTTTACGAGCTTAATTTTAAGTAATTTAAGTTAAATTTCTTAATTTTTGATTCAATTTACAGAAAACTGTCTAGAAAACATCTATTTAAAATTAAATATCTTTATCCTTATGAGTTTCGAATTTTCATGCGTAAAATTATAATAATATGCGTTTACTTTAAAACTTTTCAATTATGATTATAAAATTCCTACTTTTTGACACAATTTTATGATGTTTTTATGCATAATTTTTGTTGAGAATTAAGTATTGATTCTTAAATAAAATAAAAAAAATAAATAGATTTTTTTTTTTTTTTAATAATATAATAAAGAAAGAAATAAAGGCGGTCTATCGTCTCTAAATAATAGTCATATTAAAACTATTTTATCAAATCGTATTTTTAAGAAAACCAGTGAAAAAAAAATGTATATATATATATATATGTGTGTATATACATATTTATGTAGATAGTTAATCTATATATCCATGGAAATCCACTATTTATTTATTTAAAAATTTTACAATTTATTTGCATAAAAGTTTTAGCATACCAATCTGAAGAAAAATATCACAGTTACACATTTTCTTTCCATTTTTTTTTTTTTTTTTTTTTTTTTTTTTATTATTATTATTATTTAAATTCAAAATATTGCAGTTAGATAGGTTTCAAATTCTTAATTAAGAGCTTTTATATCTCAAACGCTAATCTAAAAAATATATTTTTATTTATCAACAGAATTCATTTTTAAGCACTAAAATTTAAAACTGTCATATGTGAGTTTAAAAAAATGTACCGAAAAATCATACAAATAAAAGTAATGCAAAAGTCGCCAAATTTTATCCAGGAACTGTGTGGTTAACATACTTTAAAGGAGACAATTTTTTTTCCGTATATTTTTGTCTCAAAGGGCCAGTCTCCCGGTACCCTACCGACGATAAATTACAGCGCGCTAATGCTGGTAAAGGAGTTCGTCGCCAAATCTGTTGACCCGCTGTTCTAATAGAATAATTATTTTACAAATGAATACGCCAAGATGGGCCGTTTAAGATGCGGCCCTACGCTTAGATAACAACAGCAGTCGGTCCAAGGCTGTATTATTTTTTCAACATTTGGTGGGTGAATCACTAACACTTTCGCGACCGGCATACTTTTGTCTTTCCTAAAACTGATTGCCGGGGAATATTGAAGTAAACTAAAGCTAGTTGCTGCAAACTTTTGATGTGTATACGTGGATAAAAGTTGAATGTAATGTTTTTTAATGTTACTCTTGTAATTACCTGAAGCGTGGAATGAAGATTAGCTATATAATATTAGAACGAACCTATAGTACTATCAAAGAATTAATACTCTAATAATACTATCGAAATAATACTAATGTTATTTTTCCATAGAAATTCTTGAAATGACGTGAATTCACGTCAGCGGTAACCAGGAATAGAATCTGAAAAGACGGAAATTTGCGTCAGCGGCAACTAGCTATGGAAGTTGAAATGACGTGAATTCACGTCAGCTGTCGCGAATGTGTTAAGTGATTTATGACACTTGGAAAAAACATATTGACAAATAAATGATAATGAGAAGCATATTAAGAAAAAAATGGATGCAAGATGTTAGTTTGTATATATATATTTTGAGCAGTAAAAAAAAAATCCCTTTTTGGCAAGCTTAAAGGCAAAGGCAGATTCCTTTACGTTAATATTACAAATGTAAAGAAATTTTACATATGGATTAATACTTAACCAATGGCTTTGTTCTCACGCATTGTATTATTTAATTAAGCTGCTATTCTGTTTTCAAGAAGTTTAATTTTCAACTACAAAAGGGATTCAATCTACTTAAAATTTTAGGCTAGATTTATTGGTCTGTGAATGTTTCAATTTTTTAGAACTCAAGCTCATAATCATTCAACAAATAGAAGTCTTAAAGATATACAATCCCAGCAATGGTGAATCCCGGAGGGGGCTATTGGTCTACACCCCCCCCCCTCCCTACCCAAGCTTAATCAAAATTATAATTTTTATTTAAAATCCATATAACTGTTGTTCAATATCTTTCTTTTAAAGAAAAAATAGAAACGTGAAAATGCACTTTTGATCTTACTATGGTCAAGCACTGGTAAGCCTGGCGTTGCTATGGTCAAGTCAAATACAGTTAAGTGGTAGCGGTTTTTGGATAGTTATTTCATTGTAATTTTTATTGAATTACTGAGAGTTTTGTATTGTGTTTTTGTGATTCTTATTGTCAGATGAATAAAAATTAAAGTGAAACTGTTTTGGTTGATATAAGCTGGAACATTAACATTAACATTAGTTAACATTGGACCATTTGGCACCGCTAAATTTCAATGTTAATTGTTATGAATTTAGGAAATTATATGATTTGGCGAAATTTTGGTGACAAAACTTGCGACTTAACAATGAAATTTGTGATTTGGTGGCAAAATTTGATAGTTGACGACAAAATTTGGCGAGCTTGCCGGTGGGGAAAGGCAGCTTTGGCGTCATTATATTTTCTTTCCACGCGAAAACCTCATATCTCTTCACAGACCAATATCTTATTTCGACAAGATAAAAATTCAAAGAAAGCTGTAACGTATTACTCTCTATCGTAAATTTTAAATTCTTGCCTAAACCGACATTCTAAACTATTCACCACAAACGATATTTGTATTAAGATTGACGTATTATTGTAATTATATATTTTAAATGATTAATTAAAACGTTTAAGATGGTTTTTTAATTAACACAATTTTATTAACTTGATATGATGCAACTATTAATGTATGTAACGGAGATTTGCAATTCAATTTTCGGCAACTTCTTGTCGTCCGAAGGGCCTGAAATTTTGCACATGACTTCATAATCAATGACAATACTAGATACAAGTGTTTCCAGGCACTTTTCCTATCAGGAGCAGGTTCCAGGGGCAAACAAAAAATATGTACTTATACAAAACTATCGTATGTGACACAGGATTTGGATGTATGTGTATAATGTCGAGTGGCAACAATTAATTTTTTTTAATAAAGATTTAAATGTATGTAATAGTTTTCTAAAACCTTTTTTAGTTCACTTTACAATAAAAGAGTGTTCTTTATTTTTTTTAAATGGTATAATTTTATTTATCAAAATAAGGGAATTCGAGTAATGAAAGTGACTTTAAGGGCCCTCTTCACTCACCGCCGCTGGAAGCCGAAGCTAATGTTATTCTATGGGAAATTTTTCTTTACAAATAACTTATTAACTAATACATATTTTTAAATTCTGTTTTCACATTCTGAAAATTCCCAGCTGTTAAATTGACGGACCTTTTTTAAAAAATTATTTTTTTGATTTTTTATATTTTACTTCGAAGCTGCAAAATACGAATTTTCAATACGTGAATTTTTTTCATTGTGCAATTTCAAAATAAAATATTAAAAATTAAAAAAATACATTTTTAATTAAGGTCCGTCAATATAACAGTTGGGAATTTTCTGAATAAGAAAAACAGAATTTAAAAATATGTATTAGTTAATAAGTTATTTGTAAAGAAAATTTCCTCATAGAATAACATTGGCTCGGGCTTCCGGCGACGGTAAGTGAAGAGGGCCGTTAATTTAAATTTAAGTTTTTATGAGAATAAACTTCAACGGAAAATTCATTAAAATCGTCCCTAGTTCATTTGTCAAAGGGATAGTATCTAAATGTCCCCAAATTTATTACTTTTTCTATCATGCCAGTTTAATTCGTTTAGCATCGATTTGCACGATTTTTTTTTTTTTTTTTTTAACGATGACATTTATCTTTTACATTATAGCATCTATGTCATAAAGCTAAGTCTAAATCTGCTTAGCCCTAAGATATGTTGATTTTATTTACGTATTTATTTATTTATTTATTAACTTTTATTTTATTAACCGACTTCAAAAAAAGAAGGAAGGTTCTCAATTCAAACCGTATGTTTTTTTTATGTTTGTTAGCTCATAACTTCTAAACGGATGCTCCGATTTTGATACTTTTTGTTTTGTTGAAAAGGTCTTGGTCTGCAATAGGTCCCATTGTAATATCTTTACGATCTACAGAAAATACAGGGCGCCCAAAAAAATCAGTCCCAACTCTTTTAACTGCTAAACGGCTGCAGCTATAGTGATAAAAATGGTATTTAAGTATAGTAAAGTGGCCCTGCAGTACAAGGTTAAACCGCTTGCTGCGCCACCTGGTGGAAAATAGTGGAGTTAGTGTTCCTATCTCAAAAACGGTTATAGAGAAAAAAAGTGAATTAGAAAGTTGAAGATTATCATCGATTTAGTACAAAAAGATAGTTTAGAAATTCATGCTAGCGTTCCTATCTCGGAAACGGTTCAAGACAGGGGAAAAAAGTGAATTATAAAATTGCAGAGCATCATCGATTTAGTACGAAAAGATAGTTTTAACATTGATGCTAAAAGTACAAGGCTAAAAACGTGCCTTTTTTTGTTCGCAATTTCTTACACTATACACACTTGAGCTACATTGCTCACGTTGTAGCGTAGTCGGTGAGACATACGCTATATAGTTCAAAATACGGTTACTTGATACTTTTTGCTTTGTAGTAGAGATCTTGGTCTGAAGTAGGTCCCATTATAACATCTTTACAATCTAAAGAAAATAAAGCGCCATCTGGTGAAAAACAGCGGCATTAGCGCTCCTATCTCAAAAACGGTTCAAGATGGGAGAAAAGTTAATTACGAAGTTGTAGAGTATCATCGATTTACTACGAAAAGACAGCTTTTAGACATTATTGCTAAATATAGAACGCTTAAAACGTGCAATTTCCTACACTGTGCACACTTGAACTACGTTGCACGCTTTACAGCGTAGCGGATGACACGCATACTGTGTGGTTCAAAGTACTGTTACTGTAAGCGGCCACATCGATTAGCGCAAAGTCGTTTTCAACCAACTTCAGAAAGGAGGGTGTTCTTAATTCTTGCTATGCGTTGTTGGTGTTTGTAAGCTTATAACTTCATAAGAAATGCTCTAATTAACCGACTTCAAAAAGGAGGAGGTTCTCAATTCAAAGCGTATGTTTTTTTTTGTTTTTGTTTTTGTTTGTTAGCTCATAACTTCTGAACGGATGATGCGAATTTGATACTTTTTGTTTTATTGTAAAGGTCTTGGTCTGAAATAGGTCTCATTGTAAGATCTTTACGATCAAAAGAAAATACAGGGTGCCCAAAAAAGTCAGTCCCGACTCTTAACAGCTGAACATCTGCAGCTAGAGTCATAAAAGTGGTATGTAGGTACAGTTATGTGGACATGTGCTACGCGATTCAACCGCCTAAAGCGCCACCTGGTGGAAAAGAGTGGAGTTAGCGATCCTATCTCGGAAACGTTTCAAGACAGGGGGAAAAAGTGAATTATAACATTGCAGAGCATCATCGTTGTAGTACGCAAAGATAGTTTAGACATTAATGCTAAAAACAGAACGCTTAAAACGTGCATTTGTTTGTTCAACATTGCATATGTTGTAGCGTAGCGGGTGACATTTATGCTATGTAAAATTCAAAGTATGGTTATTGTAAGCGGTCACATCGATTAACGCATAGGCGTTTTAAGCCGACTTCATAAAGGAAGAGGTTCTCAAAACAAACCATGTTTCTCGTTGTTGTTGTTGAAATTTGTTAGCTTATAACTTCGTAAGAGATGATTTAATTTTAATACTTTTTTTGTTGTCGTAATGATTTTGGCCTGAAATAAGTTTCATTAGGATTTCATTAAGATATAAACAAATTACAGGATACTCACAAAAGTCTCTTCTCACTCTAACTGCTGAACGCAAGCAGCTACAATGGTAAAAGCAATGTGTAAGTATCGATGTTGAAACTTCTGTCCGTTAGCTGCAATGCATATTTTGCTCTTTGTTTGAACTTTACGCTGCGCAATTTCCAGCGCAGCGGGTGACACGTATTCACTGCAAAGTTCGATATATATGTCTAACAGAATTTTCGGTTAAGAATACAGCGTATCCTTTCTTTACATTTCTAAAGACTTTTTAATTTAACGTATGTTCGTTCAATAGATAGTTTTTTGGTCATATCCGATCAAGGCAAAAAAAGTGACACAATTGAAAAATGCAGCATTTGAAAAAAATCAACTTAAAAATAACTTGACTAGAATAAAACTGGCACAACTGTCTCTAGAGTGGATAACTTTCTAGATGGAGATGTAACTTTTTTGTTCACATTGGGTGCGTTTCATGTATTTTTCAGTGACATAAACCATTTTTTGAGTAATGTTACTTTTCTTGGAAGTTGTGATTTGTGAAACTTCCGTCGAACGTCTTCTGATGCTCTGCTATATAAATAAGTTTTCACTGAAAAGAGAAAAATAAAATCTTTTTGTAAAAAAATAGAACCGACTCCAAAAAGGACCTACTATTCGAACAACTAAAAATGAAAGAAAATTGGCAGAAAATGGAACTGTAGATTGCGCCTAAAAGTATAAAATAATTTCCTTCGCCAAACAACCTATAACACTACAATTAATCATAACTTTTGAAGTCGGCGCAAAATTAAATGAAAATTCATACCTTTATTCAATACAAAAATCAAATCCTAATCAAAATACACGTCTCACATTGTTACCTGCAAAACGCAGCCGAAAACTACTTTGATTCAAGAAAACAAATAAGATTTCGTAAGCAGCAAAAGTTGGCGAAGATGCTGGTATCTGACGTCCTTGGTGAACGAAAAATCGCAAAATCATCTGGCAAACATATTTAATTTCTTGGGGATATCATGATTATTTTAATAAGGTATATCAAGAGAGTAATCAAGAATATGAAACAACACATCGTACAATATATATTATGAAAATATACATCTTGCGTGTATATTTTTGCCTTACGTTTTTATCGCCAAATTCAAAAGCCATCAAGGATGATCTAACTTCGTAGAAACATAAATACCGCATTGTGGAGAATGTTCACTGTTCTATGTAGATGCTACTAATGGACCAATTGTATACAGTGATAAAATAATAAAGGAAACTTGAAAATGGATCATTCGAGACAACAGCATTTGTTGCTACCGATCTAAAGACAAACCTTTAAAAGCTAATTAAATTTTATTTAATTTTGCGCCGACTTCAAAAGTTATGATTAATTGTAGTGTTATAGGTTGTTTGGCGAACGAAATTATTTTATACTTTTAGGCGCAATCTACAGTTCCATTTTCTGCCAATTTTCTTTCATTTTTAGTTGTTCGAATAGTAGGTCCTTTTTGGAGTCGGTTCTATTTTTTTACAAAAAGATTTTATTTCTTTAAAATCGCACGGATAAAATTTTATTTCATTTTTCTCAGTACATTGTTGTAATAGTGACGTCATATTTTCTGTTAAATTAAACTCTTTTTTTTTTTTTTTTTTTTAAATCAGATTATTATATTGTTTAAAAACGTGATTAAAATTTTATTATATTTTCAGTAATCTTTTTTTATTATCGTTTGCACGTGACATAAGCATCAGATTATAAATTTTTGCAATGAAAGCTATAGAAAATGTCGGCTTCAACACAATTCACGAAAAATCACTTTTTAGCTTATAACTTCTAAGCAATTGAAGCTATCGAAAAAGTTTAAATACAAAAGTTGTTCTTTAGGGTAAGGCGGCAATTCGACTGATTTGATTTTTTTTCCTATTTTCAATATTAAAGAAATTATGGGCATATGAAAATTTCCACCCCCACCATTTCCACCCCCTTTGAGTTGGACACCCCATCTACGAACTCGACCGAGATTTTTACTGTCCTGACAACATATCCTGAGTTGGTTAAATTTAAATAAAAATTACTCCAGTTATCGTGTTCACAACTTAACATGGGAAAAAGCGTTATACATACATATATATATATATATATATATATATAAACTTTTGAACGGAGGGTGGTTTTGGGTTCTAGGGTTCATGATCGGTGAAGATATGAACAAATTTTCCAGAAGTCGTGTCATGAGAACCATTGCAATAGGTAGATCTCCTATAAGGAATCTACCTAAAAAGAATGAAAAAAAAAAAAAATAATCGAAAAAAAAAAAAAAAAAATGTTGAGTGGGGCCGTGCCTCGCTGGCCTTAATGACGAGCCGCTACTGACAGCGGGTTAAAAGATTTTGCGACGAATTCTTTTATCAGCATTACCACGCTGTAATTAATCGTCGGTAGGGCACCGGGAGACTGGCCCTTTGAGACAAAACTATAGGGGAAAAAACCGGATAAAATTTGGCGACTTTTGCATTACTTTTATTTGTATGATTTTTCGGGTAATTTTTTTAAACTTACATATGATAGTTTTAAATTTTAGTGTTTGAAAATGAATTCTGTTGATAGTTAAAAATATATTTTTTAGATTAGCGTTTGAGGTATAAAAGCTCTTAATTAAGAATTTGAAACCTCTCTAACTGCAGTATTTTGAATTTAAATGAAACAAGAAAGAAAAATCATGCAGTACGCATTGATTAGTAACACTTTCCAACTGTACGTAATTGTTGTATCGAATAACTTTTAATATTCTTTGTCTACGTTATCACACAACAGACAGAAGGACTGAAAAATATACAGATAGACTAATTGATTTTAAAATTACTCTTAGGCATTTTGGAAAGAGTTAAAAAGGCTTAACGCAAAAGAAAATGCAGCCATTAGATTATAATTGCAGCTTTTGATCTCTCTGAATATTTTAGTGTAGCCCTCTAAATCAGAGAGTTAATCATATCATATTCTATACAAAATATTATTTTAGAATATTAACAATACATTTCAATATTTTTATGATTTTTACAGTAGAAAGACTTTTAAATATAACTTTCAAAACATTCTGTCCTAAAACGTTATGCAGTGGCATTTTTTTTTTTTTTTTGTCCCTGTAAACAAACTAGTTATATAGGACCTATTAATGTCATTTTAAATGGGGAATATTCTATAGGGAAAATATTTATAAAAATAACACTCATAGAACACAATGCTTTCGAATGCTTTTGGGTGTCCCTGTACACAAACCGGAAGAGATATTCACTCCATTTTCAATATGGAATATCCGATAGTGAACTTCAATAAAATATATCAGTTTCGAGAAATTCCATAAATATTTACAGGAGTAAGAGCGCGAGCAGACAGACAGACAAACTGAAATCATATTCACACTAAAAAATGTTAGAAAGTGTTAAAAACTCTTAAAGTAATGTAATAAACGCTTACAATTCTAGCAATTTTTTATTAATAGCTCTTAATATAAATGGATATTTTTGTGTCACCCTGTAAATCTAATGCTAATCATGCTATATTCTATGAAAAGCATTTTTTTTTTTTTTTTTTTTTTTTTTTTTGTGCATATAAATAACATATTTCAATTTCCTAAAACTTCGTGGAAAGTAAAGTTATTAAAATTTGATTTATAGAAATATCTCTCATAGAATGCAATGCTTTGGAATACTTTTAAGTGTCCCTGTACATAAATCGGTGGTGGTATTTCCTCATTTTAAACAGGAAACATCCAATAGTGAACTTAAATAACATATTTTAATTTAATTGAGATATGTCTACAGTAAAGGTATGAAACTATGGTTTATAGAAATACCTCTCATAGAGCACAATGCTTTGAAATAATTTCGGGTGTCCCTGTACACAAACCAGTAGAGGTATAAACTTTATTTGCAATAGAGAACATCCGATAATGAACTTGAATTACATATATCAGTTTCAAGAAATTCCATAAATATTTACGGGAGTTAGAGCTCAGACAGACAGACAGGCAAACAGATAGGCGGACAGGCAGATACACAAAACTGAAATCATATTCACACTTAAAAACGTTAGAAAGTGTTAAAAACGCTTAACGTAAACGAAAGTACAATTCTAGCAAATTTTATTAATAGCTCTTAATATAACTGGATATTTTTCTGCCACCCTGTAAATCTTATGCTAATCATGCTATATTCTGTGAAAAGCATTTTTTTTTGTGCATATAAATAACATATTTCAATTTCCAAAAACTTCGTGGAAAGTAAAGTTATTAAAATTTGATTTATAGAAATATTTCTCATAGAACGCGATGCTTTGGAATACTTTCGGGTGTCCCTGTACACAAACCAGTAGAGGTATAAACTCCATTTTCAATAAGGAACGTCCGATAATGAACTTGAATAACATATTTCAATTTCATTAAGATATGTCTACAGTAAAGGTATGAAAATATGGTTTATAGAAATACCTCTCATAGAATACAATGCTTTGAAATACTTTCGGGCGTCCCTGTACACAAACTAGTAGAGATATAAACTCCATTTTTAATAGGGAACGTCCGATAGTGAACTTGAATAACATATATCAGTTCCAACAAATTCCATAAATATTTACGGGAGTTAGAGCGTGGACAGACAGACGGACGGACAGACAGACAGACAAACCGAAGTCATAAACACTTTTCAACGTTGTTGGAAAGTGTTAAAAATGGAAAGAAAATGTGCAACTGCGATATATTTCTTCAGATTGGTATACTAAAACTTTTATGCAAATAAATTGTAAAATTTTCAAATAACTAAATAGTGAATTTCCATGGATATATAGATTAACAATCTGCATAAAAATGTAGTTTTCCGCCTTTATTTCTTTATTTATTATATACTAATATATATATATATATATATATATATATATATATATATATATATATACATATATATATATATTTGTTTTTTATTTTATTTAAGAATCAATCTTTAATTCTCAACAAAAATTATGCATAAAAACATCAAAAAATTGTGTCAAAAAGTAGGAATTTTATAATCATAATTGTAAAGCTTTAAAATGACATTTTTCAATGTTCGAAATTTAAGCTAAATTTTCTCTAAATGCATATTTTTATAGTTTTACGCATGAAAATTCGAAACTCATAAGGATAAAAACATTTAATTTTAAATAGATGTTTTCTAGATAAATTTCTCTAAATTGAATGAAAATTAAGAAATTTAATTTAAATTATTTAAAATTAAGCTCTTAAAGTGAGAAACATGGTAGTTTTTTAATATATATTCATATTAGTTAAATTACTTAAAATTAAATTACTTAAAATTAAGCTCGTAAAGTAAGTAACATGATATTTTTTAAACATGTATTTATATTAGGACATTATTCATGACTTTCCAACTTTCAATATAACTTGTTATAAATTCATTAAAGTTTATTTTATTTGTTTTTTAAGATAAAAAACATGAATATAACATTTGAAATGTTCATTATTAAATGACTTAGGGATGTAATTCGCGCAAGCTAAAAAATATTACATATAGAGTGAGAAAAAAATTGAATTCAAATTTTAATGGCGTGTAGTGTTAGGGTTATGGCAAGTTGACTAAAAGTAGGTCCTATATCTGGGTGGTGTACTCTCCCTAGGGAGTCTTTCTAAGTAAAGATACCTAGCTCGTATTTATGAGAGTTTCGGAGAAAACCATGGAAAACTACAAACGCATATATCAGCTAAAGCGACCTGGTATAGAACTCGGCAATTCCTATCTACCATCTTCCAGATATTTAAATTTTGATACTCCACTGACCAGAAAACTGCAGAATTTTGTAAATGAAGTCGGAAAACATTAATTTCTGAGATAAGTTTACGCAGTTTTTTCCATATTGTTAAATTTAAGATTTGCCATCAAAAAATTTTTTTTACAGAAAACTTACGCTTTAAATGCCTCCTTAATAATGTTTGTATTTATGTTTGAACAATTAATATTATTATTGTTATGTTATACACCATACGATGGGTCGGGCACCACTTATGAAAATTTGCACGAGCCGCCACTGCATTCGCTGTTTACTAATATATATATATATATATATATATATATATATATATATATACATATTTTTTTTTTATTATCTGCAGCTTATCAAATGCAAAATTTCATGTTTGGGAAGCTTTTTACCATAAGCTCAAATATATGTTTAACATTTTTTTTTTTAAAGTTCCATTTCTTCTTAATGGCAATTATTCAGCGTATTCCAAATTGAAACGGATCCGCTGATCAAATGTTGACATTATTGTCTTCTTTCGTAGCCGCAGTAAGAGAAATGTTGAGTCAGACAAAGCACTTCAGCAAAGTGTTCACGTATTTAAAAATCATGATAAAGGTTCGTGATAAAGGTCGGGAAAATGTTTATGCAAAATAGCTTTGCTAAAAGCATATCTCTTCCACCTTATTTCCACAAATTATTTATTTTCACACAGAATCCAATTTTGAAAATGTAGTGAACTTTTTATGATGTGTTAGAGGTTTGCGGTCAATGCATAAAAAGCGTAATTTTATCGAGTATAACGCCAATAGACTCTTAAGAGCGGACAATACCTAATCTCGCCGGCAGCCTTCGCCCATGTTATTCAATGGGAAAATTTGTTCACATAATTACTCATTACCTAATGAATATTTTTCAATTCTGTTTTCACATTTAGAAAATTCATAAGCGTTAAATTAGTACTTCTTTTCCAAAAATTGATTTTTTAAAATTTTAGTATTTCATTTTGCGATTAGAAAATGAGAAAAATGCATTTTGTGAAAAATCGCATTTTTGAACTCAAAATTAAAATGTAAAAATTAAAAAAAATGAATTTTTCAAAAAGAAGTACTCATTTAACGGTTATGAATTTTCTGATTGCGAAAACAGAATTAAAAAATATTCATTAGGTAATGTGTAATTGTCGCAACAAATTTTCCCATAGAATAACATGGGCGAAGGCTGCCGGAGAGATTAGGTATTGTCCCCTCTTAAACAAAATATCATCAGGTAATGCAGAAAAATATGACTCCTCGTTTCCTTGAAATGTTTTTTTTTTTTTTTTTTTTTTTTTGCAAAATTACGTGAGAATAATTGTGGATTATTTGGAGTGCTTTCAGCGATCGTTCTAAAATCAACATCAGCATTGAAAAATTCTCGGAGGTCTTATTGGCGAAATATCCACACAGAAAAAAATTTTAATGATAAAAAGTACTGTAACTTGCAAAGCATTTCGGTTCCTCCACTCCATTTAGAAGTAAAGTTAAAAATGCCTTTTTATGGTATAGGTACTATTATCTAATGACGAATTTTTTATATCTAATGATGAATTATTAGACAGTGGTTCGTCATCGCACATAAGCTACAATATAGACCTTTTCGTAATTAAGACGAGTCACAAAAATCACAAGTATGTGTAGCAAGCGATAACACCCTCACTTCACTTGGTTCAGGAGAAATAAAAATTGAATACATAGATCCAAAAAAAAAAAAAAAAAAAAAAGAACTAACACTAAGGGAAGTATTGTATGTTCCAGAATTAAAGGCAAATCTTATATCTGAACACGAAGCTACCCAAAATAGCTATAAAGTCACATTCACTAAAGAAAAGTGTTATATATCTATAATAAATGAAACTATTTTAGAGGGTACAAAAAATAATAACTTATATGAGTTAAACTTGTCCATGCCAATAAACAAGCATAATACATACCTAACTGAAGAATGCTAAAATCCTAACTGAAACTGTATTACTCTATGGCACAAACGCATGGGGCATAAAAACTTCAATTCAATCAAAGAATTAAACAAAAATCAGTTGGTTCAGGGAATAAAAATCAATAACTGCAAACACGAAACGACATCCGAAACATGCATCAAAACAAAACTGACTGACACCCCATATCCAAAAACTGCAGAAAACAGAGGGAAACAAATACTAGAATTAGTACACAGCGATGTTTGTGGTCCTATGCAAGTACCAACAATAGATGGTAAATCATATATCTTAACTTTTGTTGATGATTATTCTAGGTATACAATGATTTATTTTCTAAGCAAAAAGAGCGAAGTAATCGAGAAAGTAAAAGAATACGTTAACTTCACCACAAACAAATCTGAAAAAAAAAAAAAAAAAAAAAAAAAAAACAGAAATAATACGGTCAGATAATGGCGGCGAATACATAAACAAAAACGTAGAAGAGTGTCTTAAAGAAAATGGTATTCACCATCAGCTCACCGTACCACATTGCCCAGCCCGAAATGGGTTTGCGGAAAGAAAGAACCGTACACTAATCGAAATGACACGTACACTTTTATCAGAAGCCAACTTAGATTAAAAAAATTGTGGAGGGAAGCTGTAAACACCACCAATTACCTGCAAAACAGACTACCTACGAAGGCCACAACAAAAACGCCTTATGAATTATGGCATGGTAGTAAACCAAATTTAAGTTACTAGAAAACTTTTGGCTGTAAAGCTTATGCATACATTCACAAAAGTAAGCGGGGTAAATTAGATGACAAAGCCCAAGAAGGCATTTTTGTCGGCTACAACAACAGCACTAAAGCGTATAGAATCTACCTGAAAATGACTACGTAATACTTGCAAGAGCAGTTAAATTCATTGAAAACACAATAAAGAATTCAGTAGAAAATAATGAAATGGAATTACTCTCAGAAAACAACACAAATAAACAACCCGATACAGAATCGCATATAGGGCGCGAAATTGTCTAACTCGACATAAGTTCACCAGACCAAAATACCACAAATGAACATAACAATACCAATGACACCTTAAGAAGATCAACTAGACACAATAAAGGCGTACCACCTAAAAGGCTAATCTACTTAACAGAAAACTTTGAGGCCAATGAACCCAAAGATTATAACGATTTTCTTCACATCGCAAACCCACAAGAACTGCAAAATTGGCTAAACGTCATGCAGGAAGAAATGAATTCCCTTAAAACAAAATAAAACATTCACATTGGTTGAACCTCCACCCGGAAGAAAAGTTATTGGGCCCAAATGGACTTATAAAGTCAAATATGACTCCTCAGGCAAAATAGCTAAGTATAAAGCTAGACTGGTGGCTAAATGGTTCAGTCAAAAATATGGTGAAGACTTTCATGAAATATTTGCTCCTGTAGTTTCACACAGCGCAATTAGAGCTTTTTTGGCCAGTGCCGCTCACAGAAATACACAGTTCAATCGTCTGTGTATCTTTGCAACGGCTAGGTTGATTCCTTTAGAAGTCGACCTATTGCAATCACTTCGTCTATCTATCTATCTATCTATAATGAAAATTTTGTTATCATGATAACTCCCAAAATAATACTCCAAATCAAACCAAATTTGGACAGCGAACTGATTTTTTTAAATACCTTGAATGAGTTCGTTAACCAAGTTGCTCCGACTTTTTGTTTTCAAGCGGCAGCCACTTGAATATTTCAAACCCACATTGCATAAAGCTTATTTAATGCAAGATTTGCTTGAATTTTGATGTAAATATAGACAACATAAGGATCTCAATGAAGTTTGTTAATGATCTTTATCCGCCATTTTTAATAAAGTGGCGGATATCGTAAGTTAGGCGGGGCTATTTAAAATCAGGCTACCACTTGAAAATTTAAAATTACAATAACTTCCGAAATAATGCTCCAAATCGAACCATATTTGGACAGTGTCTTAACTTATCTTATAAATATCTTGGAGGAGTTTGTTAACCAAGTTGCTCCGCCATTTTGTTTTCAAGTGGAGACCACTTGAAATTTTCAAATTGTAAAAAGCGTATACCGAATTTCTTTGAATTTTGATGTATACATAGACTTGTCTCAATGAACTTTATCCTCCATTTTTAATAAAGGGGCGAATATCTTAAAGTAGCGGGGCCAGTTGAAATCAGGCTACCAATTGAAATTTTAAAATCACGATAACTTCCGAAATAATACTCCAAATCGAACCAAATTTGGACAGTGTCTTAGCTTATCTTATGAGTATCTTGGATGAGATTCTTAACCAAGTTGCTCCACCATTTTGTTTTCAAGTGGAGACCACTTGAAAATTTCAAATTGAAATTGAAAAAAGCGTATTCCGAATTTATTTGAATTTTGATGTATACATAGAACATATAAGTGTTTCAATCAACTTTATTAATGAATTTTATCCGTCATTTTTAACAAAGTACGGATGTTATAAACTAAGCGAGACAACTTGAAATTAGGCTACCACTTGAAAATCTATAAACATGATAACTTTTTAAATTCTGATTCAATTCAAACCAAAGTTGGACAGTGGTCTTATCATATAATTGTCTTGGATGAGTTCACTGGGCAACGTGTTCCAACATCTTGTTTCCAAGTTGCGGCCACTTGAAATCACGCTGCCACTTGAAAATGTGCTATCAAGGTAACTTTTAAAACATTAAATTGGTATTTAAAAGAGTAAAATCCGCTGTAAAAGGCACGTTAAAAATATTTAAAAGAATTTTAAAAGGTCAAAAAACAGTTAGACAACATGTTTCGTGCTTATTTACTAGCACATCATCAGGTCTCGTTAGTTAATGAAAGCCACCGAGCTTTATCTTGTTGTTCTAAGAAAGGCTGCCATAGGGTTGCTAAGTCTTTACTCTGATTCTCGTTGATGCATTTATCGCCAAATTTCCAAATCATGATCTTTTCGTATATGTCTAATGTGTATTCGGTGTGGGGGGTTGCTAGAATTTTACTTTCCTCCCACTTTGGCTGGGCTTCTTTATTGTCGAGTAAAAGTTGCTTTAATGCCGTGTTTCCGTACAATGATTTAATGGAATGTTTATGTTCTTTAATCCTTTTAGTCAAATTGCGCTTTGTTTTGCCAATATAATATGTTATATTATTGATTGAGATGGGGATTGCATATACGCCGCCAACTTTTGTTTTTTTGTCACGATCGGATATTATCAGATTTTTCAATGTTGAGGTTTTAAATGCAATATTATATCCAATATTTTTAAATTGTCGTATTACGGGATGGAAACCTTTATTAAATGAGATTGCGCCAATAAATCTACTAGTTTCGTTTCCAGTTTTTAGATTCGTATTGTTAAGCCGGTTTATTATTCTGCGTTTCAACTTATTAAATATTGTGATATTGTAACCTTGATTAAGCATAGTCTTTTTAATTAAGTTTAATTCTTTATCTGAGGAGGATTTATAGGTGCAATGTGTGAAGGCTCTATTAATTAATGGTGTAATAGCGTTGAAAAGTAGTTGTTTAGATGTGTAAGAGTTAACAGGTGCTATGGTGAGGGGGGATGTTGGTTTGTGATAAACTTCAATCCAGATGAAGATAGAAATCATGGTAATAGTACTATCTGGACTGAAGTTTATCACAAACCAACATCCCCCCTCACCATAGCACCTGTTAACTCTTACACATCTAAACAACTACTTTTCAACGCCATTACACCATTAATTAATAGAGCCTTCACACATTGCACCTATAAATCCTCCTCAGATAAAGAATTAAACTTAATTAAAAAGACTATGCTTAATCAAGGTTACAATATCACAATATTTAATAAGTTGAAACGCAGAATAATAAACCGGCTTAACAATACGAATCTAAAAACTGGAAACGAAACTAGTAGATTTATTGGCGCAATCTCATTTAATAAAGGTTTCCATCCCGTAATACGACAATTTAAAAATATTGGATATAATATTGCATTTAAAACCTCAACATTGAAAAATCTGATAATATCCGATCGTGACAAAAAAACAAAAGTTGGCGGCGTATATGCAATCCCCATCTCAATCAATAATATAACATCTTATTATATTGGCAAAACAAAGCGCAATTTGACTAAAAGGATTAAAGAACATAAACATTCCATTAAATCATTGTACGGAAACACGGCATTAAAGCAACTTTTACTCGTCAATAAAGAAGCCCAGCCAAAGTGGGAGGAAAGTAAAATTCTAGCAACCCCCCACACCGAATACACATTAGACATATACGAAAAGATCATGATTTGGAAATTTGGCGATAAATGCATCAACGAGAATCAGAGTAAAGACTTAGCAACCCTATGGCAGCCTTTCTTAGAACAACAAGATAAAGCTCGGTGGCTTTCATTAACTAACGAGACCTGATGATGTGCTAGTAAATAAGCACGAAACATGTTGTCTAACTGTTTTTTGACCTTTTAAAATTCTTTTAAATATTTTTAACGTGCCTTTTACAGCGGATTTTACTCTTTTAAATAGTTATTTCGCACGTGGTTTTTAATTATTTAATGACACTAAATTGGTTCAAACAAAAGTTAGATAGTGAATTTATGGTTCAAATATCTTGAATACGTTCGCTTGGTAACGTGATCCGCAATTTTATTTCCAAGTGGCAGCCACTTGAAAATTTGTCATTATGATAACTTTTGTAATACTAAAACAATTCACATCAAACTTGGGTAGTGAATTTACCATTCAAATATCTCAGATAAGTTCGCTGGGCATCTCAATCCCCCTTTTTTTTTTCCAAGTAGTGGCCTCTTGAAATCCCAGTGTCACTTGAAAATTTCTTATCACGATAATTTTTGAAATACTGATTTAATTTGAACTAAAGTTGGACACTGAACTTATTATGCAAATATCTTGTATGATTTCGCTGGACAAATTGCTTCGCCATTTTGTTTCCAACTTGCAGTCACTTAGACTGCCACTTGAAAATTTGTTATAACAATAACATTTGAAACACTGCACTGATTCGGACCAAAATTTGACAGTGAACTTATGCTTTAAATATCTTGGACGAGTTTGCTGTACAACTTGCTCGATTATATTGTTTCCAAGTGGCAGCCACTTGAAAATTTGTTATCACGGTAACTTTTGAAACACTTAATTAATTCAAACCAAAGTAAAAAATGGATTTATCATTCAAATATCACCAAGTCCATTAATAATTTTTAGCCACCATTTTGTTTCAAAATGGCGGCTACTTGATAAAGAGAAAGAAATCAACCTACCCTTCCGAATGATCCGGAAGGACTTTTTTTTTTTTTTAACATCTTTCGGGCAGACGACTTCTTAGGAGGTTGGGGGACAGTTATTTAAAATTTCAAAAATAGACAAAGGGCTAGAAAAACCCCGATAAATGGTTTTTAGGAGTGAAAAATTGTTTGCGCCTACTTTCGAAGTGATAAAATGATGAGAGTGGAAGATGTGAGGGGGAAAATTTTTAAAATAGAGTTTCGAGCTACAAAAATGTATTATAAAATTTTAGCGGGTAAAGAATCGAATGCGCATATTTCTGAAGCAGTAAAATTACAGAACTTTGCTACAGTCAGAATTTTCAAGGGTCGTTTTCACGGTGAGCGAACATTCTATTGTAGAAGGAAATAAAAGTTTCGTACTTAGAAAAGTTAAAGTACGAGGACGGTCGTATTTTTCTAGGATCGTCTCGTGTTTTGCACGGTGAGCGAACCGGCTGTTTAAAATGGAAGGGGGTGGGGTGCCGTAAGGGACACTGACAGGGGTTTGCTTTGCATTTAGACATTTTAAGAATCACAAACCAGCTGGTCGCCAAAGACAGTTAATATGTATACATATATATGTATAGATAAATTGCAACAATTTATTTGAACTAATTGTTTGTTTTATTTAAAAAAATTTAATACCTTAAAACTTTTTTTAATTTGTCAGGTTAGGAATTTCAGTCGTGAAATAATTCGTACAAATACTCTATTTAAAATAGATATCAGCAAAATTTAAATTACTGATACCGCAAAAGCGCCCCCCTCTGCTTTTCACCTGAATTTCGTTTGTTCCAAAAATACCGAATAAGCGCGCCCTTGTGCTCAGCTGAAGATTCTATCCAAATAGGATACAGTTTTTTGCGTTATTTATATCTTTTTAAAGATCTGCCTTTATAAATATGAATATTTATTGATTTGTTTCATAATTAATCCGACACTGTGATTATTTGAAAATGGAAAATGAAAGGAAAAATAGTGATAAGGATACTTTACAGTTAGGTGAAGACGCGCACATGCCTTCAAATGTCAAACTTAATCCTGATTTTTCTTTCTATATTCACTTTATACATATAATTACTAATTTGTAAACTATGAACTTCACAATGATAATAAAAATGTCGATTTTTTTTTTTTTTTTTTTTTTTAACGAACCAGTTTTTATATTTGTATGTATATTTTTTAAAAAGTTATTCACATGCGAAAGAAAGAAGGAAAATCAGGAAGAAAAATCTGGTTTAATTCTAACACATGCATGTATATGAATCTTCACTGTGTTCATTTGTTTAAAAATTACGCGCAAAAGAAGAAAACAAATTACTGCTTTAATTTTGTACACCAGTGTACAGTAGAAGAAATTATTAGCTATATTAATTTTTTAACATGCAGTTTTTGGTGACATTACCTATTTTTAGTGTTAAAATTAAAAGAGAATAAAAATATAACAAAAGTAATATTTTTTGCAAATTTTTACATTTTTTTATAAATTTTTGCAATAAATCCCTATAAATTTGATATAAAAGTTATTAAAGTACGAGATTTATCAAGTTTTTTGTGCTGAAATATTACTAATACAATTTTATTATTCTTATTTGGCGATTCGTCGCACTTGGCGATATTTTCAGCGGACGCAGTTGGCATAAGGGATTAAAAAAGGCTGTCCGCAGTTGGTATAGGTGGGGGAAGAATAAATTGAAACACCTGGTATGCCGGGCCGTAGTTGGACGACACCGCCTAAAATAGCGGTAATTTTTTTAAAAACCATTTATTTGTTTGAAACAAAAGGGTTTGCAAAATTGTTCCGGTTAATTGAATGCCGGCCAACCAAGAGTTAACTATATTTATTATTATTATAAATACTGCATTAAAAAAAAATGCATATATACTTATGTTTTGTTTTAAAATGATTTTTGTGCTACTTTATTTTAGCAGAAAATTCATGTCAATTTTTATATTTTTGCCAGTTTTTACCGTTTATCCGCCCCCCTCCCGAAATATATCCTTGAAAATTGAGGGGGCGCTTAAACGATCTATCAGAATGTGATATACAGCTGTTTTTTTTTTTTTTTAACTCTGACAACCATTTGCTATCACAAAAGTAGAAAAAAATCAATTTATTTTACAGTAAGTGCATGTTCTATTGAACTTTGTTTTTAAAATTCTTCAGTTTTTTAAAAGGCTTTCTCATTATCTGATGAAAATACTAGAAATACCTCTTAAATAAATATGTAAATAATGTGCATGGTTAATCATGATTTTTTATTCTTTGGTTATTTACAACCCTCTGCTCCCTATTTTTTAAACTGATGTCGTTTAACAAAATTTGACATTGAAATTTGATTACTATATTTTAGTTTGGAATATTTTTAAAAACTCTGATAAAATGTATAAACAAATAAATAATAAAGCGGAAACTGCATTTCAAAAGTTTGATAAATATTACATTTTATTTATTTATTTTTTATTATTAATGTCCATTCATTTTTTGATTTCGATAATTTGGAATTTCTATAATTCAAACCTTGTCGCCTTCACGGGATTTTGAGCGGTTCTATTACAGATATTCGGTAAGAGGATGTAACCATCGAAGATGAACAGCATGCGTGAAGTGGCAGCTTCCGGTCAAAAATGGAATGTTCCAAGGTCGTCTGGTCGTCTGTTAGGTTATCATGGGGTGTTGGTCCCACAGCAAAACCCCCTATCATCCCCTGCATAGATCCCCTGTGTAATGTGGTAATGTTCTATACATAGGAGGTGTACCAAATAACATATTCTGTGTATAGACCAACTCCCGTAGAATGTAAATTATTTTGAGCAGGCATGCCGTGCGCAAAAGCAAAGACGACTTTAACAAAGCAGCGGCGCAACCATAGGGCGATACTTGTTTGTTTTTTTCTTCCTGTCTGAGTGTACTATAAAAATACTTTTTAACCCGTTAAATTAATTACCAAATAAGCTTCTTTTAAAGCTAAAAAAATTTGAAGCTACATCTCAACAATATTTCATAGATAAATAATATCTGTCACATCCATTTATAATTTGTGATACACATGTTTTTGCTTTAATTTTTCTAAAGCTTTGGAAAGGAAAAATAAATAAATAATCAAAAGTATAAAGCATATTAAGAGGGGGGGGGGGGGCAGGACTGACTGGGCCGTGGCCCAGATGCCCTTGACTTGGGGGGCCCGAAATTTTGTTTACTGTAAAAAAAAAAAAAAAAAAAAAAAAAAATGTAATTTAAAATAAGCGAAATTGCTCTTGAAAATAATACTTTCTGAACATTTTACATCTGAAAGCAAAAGGAAAAAAAATTTAAAAGGTAATATTTTACTCGAATATGCATTTGTACGTGAAACAACGGAAAAATTTAAAGTTTTTTATTGGGGAGTGATAAAAATCATGGAAAAAATAATATGTAGGGGGCTTGCATGTGCATTAAGCCCTGGGCCCACTTTAGGCTTGATCGGGCTCTGAGAGAGGGGAGGGGAATCGGTAACAGCCAGACCATTAAAGGTCACCCCCCCCCCCCTTCCCCTAATATATACATATTAATTCAAATATTCAAAAGAAGTATTTATAAAAAATATTTAATTTGATAAATCTTTGTTTAACGATTATAAATTTTGAGGAAACTCCATAATATTAAATATATACTTTTAAACCTTGGAAACATTTACAGTAAACTCTCGATTAGGTTTTAATTTTTCTTGACTTTTTTGCTACAATAAATTACGATGGATTTAAAAAATAATAATTTATACAGTAAGGGAACCGATTAAATTTTATAGAAAATAAAAATTCAAGACAAAATATCTAGGAAAAATATACAATTCAATGTCGCGGATAATCGAGAGTTTACTGTACTATACTATTTAAGATATCTATAACATATACTAACAGTGATAATACATTAAAATTCCTTTGTAAAAATTTTGTAATGAAAAACTATAGTAAACAAAACTATTATTTTTAAATAGATTGCATATGTATTTCCCTAAAATATCTTGAAACCTATAAAAAATTAATAATAATAAATAATAATTGGGAAAAAAAAAAAAAAAAAAAAAAAAAAAAAAAAAAAAGCCGTTAATATTAACAAAATGGAGTAGACAAGGAAGCCAAAAATTGAATCACTGGAAAATTAACAGTATACAGGGTGTTTCAGTGAACCGTTTCAGAACTTCTAAGAGGGGTAGGGTACATCCTGACAACTCGAAATCATATAGCAATATGGGGTCGGAAATGCTTTCCTGAAGCGTTGTTGTACACAGATGCACCATAAAGAAAAGAGACCGTAAGTGAGAAATCGTTTTAATAATACATGAAAAGAAGCAAAAGGTACATGGATTAAAGTAAGTGTTCGAAGTTTCTTCCACGGGCTACAATGCACGCCTCACATCTCCGACGCATGGACATCCGAACATTCTGGAATACTCCAAAATGATTTTCGCACAACGCCATCTACCGCGTCAGGAAAGCATTTCCGACTCCACATTGCTATATGATTTCGAGTTGTCAGGATGTACCCTACCCCTCTTAGAAGTTCTGAAACGGTTCACTGAAACACCCTGTATATATATGTATATATATATATATATATATATATGTATATATATATATATATATATATATATATATATATATATATATATATATATACACTCCTTCTCATATTTATAAGGACACTTTATATTTTTAAATAACTAACGTAAAAATAATTGTAAACAAGATTATACTAATTGCACTTAATATATCTAGTATTCTAAAAACTAAAACTGTTATAATTTTTTAATATAAAACAAAATTAATAAAAAATAATGCAAAATGTGTTTTTCTCCACGTTATTTGATGTTCATAATTATAGGGACAATCCAGATTTTTTCGTTTTATTTAACTTACTAGCGGATAAATTACAGTTGACATGCGAATTTGTTAACTACTGGGCTAGATTAATTCATATATAAGCCTTCAATTTTTCTTGGACGGACATTACTGATAATTCCTCCAAAAAAAGAACGTTCAAGTAGTGAAGTATGATAAATGTGTTTTTTAAGTGGAAGGATAATTTCAATTCGCCGAATTTCTAATGAAATTCGAAGGTCTAAAATTGCTGAAGGAAATGTCATCAAACATTGAACTGCTGGTTCGATAGGAGAGAGATCTGATGCAAAATCAGAGTTGTTTTACAGAGATCGAAGACATAGATAATTCCTCTATTCCAGAGATAATTCCTCTTACTGTTCTACTCATAATGATTGCTGCCGAATTTACTCGTAATTTTTAACGAAAGGTTAGGGTCTACATTTATGCATGTTTAAAATAATTAATAATATGTTAAAATGAATAAAAAAAAAACCTGTAATAATCAAACAGCATTTAATGGGGGAAAGAACGTCTGTGTTAAAGTTGAATAAAGACAATATTAAATGGTAAAATGTTGTATTTTCGGATAAAAACATTTTATTCTTGATTAACCAAATAGTTTTAACAGTTACTGGCACGATCTGAAGATAGCGAAAGACAGAGCAGATTTTTAAAAGGCAGATATGAATCGGGCATTTTAAAGGTGGATCTATAGTGCTCTGGGGAGCTGTTTCTACTGAAGGCAGAATGAATTTAGTAATTTTTTCTATTATTATGAACATCAAGAGAATATCCGTAAATTTTAAACGTGGAATTATCAGATTTTTGTTAGACTTTGGGGGGTAATAATATTTTTTTCAACAAGACTTACCTTTTTGCTCTACTTTTAGAGCAATAGGAAATAGTCTGAAGAAAGAAACTTCTGTATTATTGCCTTTCCCATGGCCTAAAAGTTGAAAAAACCTTAACTTATGATATTAGAAAAGTGCATGCAAGTGGAAAGCAATTTTAAATAGTTTAAATGTATTAAGAATATCATATATGCTATACGAAATGGTATTGAAACTGAATATTTAAAAAAAAAATGTATATATATATACCAGAGAGAATGTCTGACTGTTTAACCCTAAAAAGAGACCCCATAAAATATTAATTTAAAGAATAACTGAAAAAAATTACTAAAATTCGAGCTGTCCTTATAAATGTGAACACCTGAAAAATCATCTTTTTACCATATTTAAAGTTTTTTAAGATAGAAAAACGATAAAACTTTTTAAATATAGTCTATTAATGAAATTCAAATTAATTAAAAATATATTTGTTTAAATAATAGTGTCCAGTGTTTAGTTAATATAGACAAACGGGTGTCCTTATAATTATGAGAAGGAGTGTATATAGAAGTGTTGCAAAGGAATTAAATTATTCAAATTATATATATATATATAATATATATATATATATATATATATATATATATATATATTCTTCTGTCTTACAATCTCTTAATATTTAATCAAGGGCATAATTGAAAGATTGAAAACAAATTTAAGTGATAATTTGTCTTTACTGTACACATGAAGATAAAATTTTACAATAACCAAATCCAAAGTTCTTTAAAGAAGAACAACCCAAAGAAATTATCAATGAATGTTTAACCCTATATTTACCGCATTATGAAACAGATAAAAAATATATTTGAAACATATTTTATTAGTTTCATAAAAGCATTTTTTTTAAAGATAGCTATATGCAATAAAAATTATGCGTTCCACCTTATCGAAGTAATTAATGAGAATTTTGTGAGGTAGTACTTTAGTATATCCACTGGTACATAGAAGTCGAAAAAGATAGATATTTGGATCTTAAAAAAGTGTAAAAAAAAAAAAAAAAAAAAAAAAAAAAAGTATTTACTTTTTATGTTCTTTGTATTTTTTTTTTTTTTTTTTTTTTTTTTAAGACTTATCGGAGATTTTTAATGTAATACAGGAATTAATTATAACACATTTAAAGATCGTGAAAAATGTCAAGAAAAAACAGCGAGAGCACTCTCTAGAAAATACTTTCTGGAACAAAAACGGCTAGTGGTCTGTAGTGAGGTATATAGAGGAGAATGGGGTACAATGGACCATGGGTAAAATGGACCACCTCCTATTATTGACATTATTATTATTAATTATTATTATCATCGTGTTTATTATTATTATTAATTTATTTATTTATTACTCTTCGTATTTTGGCACATAAGTAACTAACAGCACTGCCGTGATGAACCTTATCAACAAACTTCGTTGTTAACTGACAATTTAAGCATTTTATCGTAGAAAGTTAATTTGTGGTTGCTAAAAGTATAGATTTTCAATTAAACATGTTTTCTCTTCTTCGAATGGCGTAAAAAAAGTCACCGGAATAAAAGTCACAGAAAAAAAGTCGCCAGATAAATGTCCATTAAAAAAAAAAAAAAAAAAAAAAAAAATGCGTTTTAAAAGCTTCTAAGAATATTTAAGAATGAGTATGGCTTCGTTTATTCTTTTTGTTTGTCTGTTAACCTCTATGATCAAGATCTTTTTTCCGATAATATTTATTGAAGGGTTTGGAGCTGGTATTCCTAATTCAAGTTTTCTATGGCATATCAATATTCTCTATTGAAAATGGTATAATTATCGCAACTAATGTGTGTAGAGGGACTTGCAAAATATTTCTGATGCATTAAAATCCATGATCGGTATTTTTAAAAGAATCTTTATTTTATACTGAACATAACATAGGAAACACCTTTGCGTTTTTTGCAGGTGGTAAAAAGAGCGTGTCTTTTTATTCTATGAAAACTCGGCACAAAGATGTTTAAATGCATATAAAAATGTAATATTTAAAAGATTAATACAAATAAGAATAACATGAAATATTTGTTTACTAATATAAGATATACCTCTTCCATTGGACTGCCATAAAAGAATATTTTGATGAGACGACGTATAATCGAAATTTTAGTAAACAATTTAGAAACTTACAAGTTATTTTATACAAATGGAATTTTATATAACATTACTATGCAAAATGAGAATTAATAATGTAATGTTATTAAAATTTTATTTTTCCGACTGAGTGAAAATAATGCCTGGACCGGGACTCGAACCCCGGAAAAATAAAATTTCAATAAATATGATTTTCTTCCACAGTTGATTGTGTGATTTTATTAAAAAAATTGTAATGTTATTAGTTTTACATTTTTCAAAGGTAGTGTTAGTTTTTGATTTAATAGTAGTGTTTAATAAAATTGCATACACTTACTTTTTATTGAAAATAAAAAATGCATTTGAAAATAGTACATGGATAGAAAAATGTATAGAATCATATCTTAATTGCAATATGTTTCTAATTTTTTCTCTTTAGAAATTACACTGACAAATATATATATATTCTACCTTCATCTAGAACGAATAGTCATTTTCTGAATCCCTAAACTGGATGTATAGATTTCTTTGTTATGCGTATAGGGTAAAGAAATATACTGAATAGACGAAATGATCGAGAATTTCAAATAAAGCGGCAACGCACTTTTGTTTGCAGTACTCGTGCCTACTGTGTTCGCCTGACGAAGAATAGTGTCTTATTTCGACTCGAAACAATTGTTACATGCTCTTGCATTTTA
Organism: Salticus scenicus; assembly: GCA_963930645.1. Lineage (NCBI taxonomy): Eukaryota > Metazoa > Arthropoda > Arachnida > Araneae > Salticidae > Salticus > Salticus scenicus. The sequence goes on from OZ005651.1 coordinate 80,084,943, forward strand.
TGGTGTTTATTCAAATTTTTGTACTTATAACAGACATTATTTTCGAATATACGGCCTAAAATATAATTAAAATTTCATTAAAAAAAAAAAAAAAAAGCAGTTTTCAGTAATTAAAAATAAATTTACCATCTAAATTTTGTGCTGTTTCACCTCCTACACTTGCACTGTAAGATAATAGATCTAATAGACTGTGCCCTTTCAATTTCTGTTTCTTTTTTTTTTTTTTTTTTTTTTTTGTATGTGAAATTTTAGTTAAATTTTAGGTCATATTTGAAATTAATCGCTGTTGTTTGTTTTGCAATACTGGTAGAAAACTGTTGAAACACTTCAGTTTTTATGGATTTTATTATTAATATTCATCAAATCATAAATAAAAGTGCGGCAGATTCTTCTAATGATATCAGATAATTTTTTACTTTATTATTATTATTATTATTATTATTATTTTCTAAAGTTAAAGTCAGAGTTTAGATAGATGGCGGCAGTATTGCATTTTTTTTTTTTTTTTTTTTTTTTTTTTTTGAAGTCTTATAGAGGGCTAGTAGGTTTTTGCTCGCTTCACGCTAGTCATTATATTTAAATGAATTAAAAAGAGGGATAATTTCTTTTTCGTATTTACAAAGAAATAAAAAACCCTTTAAAGTCAAGTATAAGTAAGTGTAATATTTTATAGTTATCTTTTCTTACATAAGTATTAACACATTACAGCTATAATTTTATTAAACTAATGCAATTATTTTTAAGTATTGCAACATTTTCATTGGTAAAAACATGCTTCTTATAGTATGTTGTTAGATAAATTGCCGTTTATATTATAATTAGATAAATGCAGATTTTTTCAATTATTTTTTAATTACTTACAAAAGAAAGACTAATGAATTGTCACCACCACAAGACCTTCATCTGTATTACCTTATACGAATTTACGTAGTACAAATTATTTATTACATTATTATTTATTAAAATCATGTTCATAGTGAATGCAAAAGATTTTTATTTGAGAGAAATAAGCACTAAATGACGAAAAAAATAATTTTGTGCCGTCATCAGAATTTTTTTTTTTCTTAGTTGAAAAATCGACAAAAAAAAATAATAATAATAATAATAATAATAATAATAATAATAATAATTTATAACTTTGTATTAAAATATCACAGAAATATGATTCAACCATTCATTTTAAAGGTATTGAAGAGTTCTTTTAAATTATACCCATAATGAAAATTTACATGCTCTTGAGGGTAATTACCTACAAGGGCATGTAACACTAAACCTAGGGGGATGGAGAGGGGTTATTCTCCTACATACACAATTTCCCCCCCCCCCCTATATTACTACTGCTATTATCATTAATTCATAGTAATCTTACAACCCATTTCTTAAAAATAATTCTCAATTATGTACATTTATACGAAATTTTGTCATATAATGCCTTGTTATAAATTATGAAAAAATAATGGGATGTCAGGTGCCACCTGCTGAGCGATAGATCTCAAAATGCACCAGTTCAAGACCGACTAAATAACAAGTTTGGTTAACTACACTCATTGTTGCGTGAGATACAGTGTCCACAAAATTTATGATACACACACACTCACACACAGAGACATTTTCTAAAAATGGTGAAATTGTGTTCAGAACATATCAAAACGTGTAAATTCATTTAAAACTGGATGTCAAAAAATTTCAACGAATCCAATACTTTATATGTATATATTCATTTTGATTTAACTTTATTTCATTTTTGGTTTGATATGGGTGGTCTTTGTTTTTGATCATATTAATTGTTTGAATACTGTTATTTAATCATCTTTAAATTCCAACTGTACGTACTGATAATATTTAATAACCTTTATATTTCTACTGTACGTTCTGATTATCTATATATAAGAAAGTAAAAATGCTTAAAATTGTTTTAACTTTATTTATTTGAGCTGACATGTTTTACATTTTAACTTGGAAGTTGATAGAAAATTAGTTTAATCCTCTGTAAGCGAAATATATGTATGTGTGTGTGTATTTATCATTTTTAAATATTTTATTAAATCTGTATTAAAACGAGTTTGAAAAAAATACACTATACTACGTATTTATTTATTTACTACGCATTTATTTACAAAAGAGAAAAAAAAAAAAAAAAAAAAAAAAAACGAAAAGTACGTTATCAAATGTACCCCTGAATCAGTGGTCAGTATCAGTGGCGGATCCTGTGGGGGGGGGGGGGGGGGGCAAAAATATATATTGAGATTCATAAAATTTATAATTAAAGGAAAACAATTTAAATTTATATTAGAATGATTGAATAGCATTTTCAATAAAGTCATTTTAAATAATTATCTGTCATAGTTCGATAAACATCAGCACCACCTCTGTTTAAGTCCACCTCTATTTAAGGGCCACCTCCTGTAAGTGTCAATTTTTCTCGCTCCCCAAAACCTCCTCTTTGGCTTCAATATTGCTTTACCTCGATTCAATGTCCATGTACAAATGCATACATAATGAAATAGAAAAAGAATTAATTAAAAGGAAAAAACAATTTTAAAAATAAAAGAAATATAATGCCAGATAATAGTTGTCTACTATTATATTTAATGTAACTTAACTAAAATAATTTAAAAGAAGATTTCTACTTTCTTTTTAACATTTGTTGTCTAATTTCACAGCAAGATGCTAATTTTAATATACTAATGAAATAAAAGTTAGTAAATACATTTTGGTCAAATTTTTTAATCCAAAACACACTTGTTTATTCTGTAGGCTTAATCCCAGAAATAAATGATAAATAGCCTTTTTCTTGTGAGATTCATGTGATGAAAACCTAATAAAGATGTATTAATTTATCCTGAGATTGTTGATGAATCTCTATCAGGGGCGAAGCGTGGTTCAGAAAATTATGGAAAGGCCGAAGCGAAGCGCTTCCAAAAGCAGAGGAAGAATCAATTCAGTCTTTCGACGAGGCGATGTTACTTGATTACATTTTTAAAATCTTAAATAGGGGAAGCGCTGCTTCCATCGCTTCCGCGGACACTTCGCCACTCATCTCTAGTAAATTTTTAAAAATATTGTAATAATCCTCCGAGGCTCTTCAACTTCATAAGAAAACAAAAGAATTTCAGTGACACAAAAATACTTTGATGTATCATTTGCTAAGTTTCAATGTTCATTATTGCATTAAATGTATGAATTAAAGCCATAAATAAACAAATGTAATATATTCTACATTTTATACCATTAAAAAACACACTATATTAATATAATTTTTAAATTTTACCTGTGATCCACAGTACCCCGTGCCATGGAACATTTTACCCCGGGCTTGGTGTAAAATGGTCCACTTTGTCAGTTGCTATTAACAAATTTATATTAAAAAAAGTAAACTTAATTATTGCTTTTAACTAAATGCAACATAAATACCAATATATAGATAATATGCACACATATTTTCAATAGCAAAAAATCATTACTTTGTGAGTAAGCACTTAAAATTTACAAAAGTGGTCCATTTTACCCCGGTCTCACCTACGTTCTATTATTATAAAAACCTTTGACATTTCTTATATAAATTCGATTTTTTACGCTTTTTAAAGTAGTGGTATTTTAAAGTACCATCAGCAGATAAAGGGTTAAAGCAAAGAAAATTTTCTTTACATTAGAACAATGGAAGTACCAAATAGAAGCGCTTATATATAATGCGGTTTTTTCAGCTTTCATTTCAATCTAAATATATTTTAATGGTGTTATTTTAATTAAACTAATTGAAAAGGAGAGGGGTGATTAGTTTTATTTTTTATTTATATTTTTGAAGATGAACAAAATAATTATAATGCTTCTCTTGGTTTGGAAACCTTTTTAAATTAGTATAAAGCTATTAGTAATCACTCAAGTAATAAAAGTTATTCAACAAGAAGACACGTTTTTCTAAATTGATAACCGTTATATAAATATATTACCGTTAAGTACAAATCCTGTTATAGTTCACCTGTAGTTCATATTGACGACTCATTTTAAATCTGCTGCATATTAAATATTCATTTAATAAGATAAATAAGAAAATAATAAGTTTGATTTCAGATTTATTTATTTTGCCTTCTTATTTGAATTAAGTATATCTTTTTCCCCCCTAATATTATAAATTTTAATTATGTATAAAGATTTACCGTATTTTTTCACTCTCTATCTTTTTCTTTAAATAAATAAATAAATAGATAAACAAACGAAAGAGAAGAAGAAAAAAAAAAAAATGACGATTTATGATAAAGATTAGTTAAAAATCGGACTTTCTGTTCCATATTTCGCTATTTTTCAGAATAATTAATACACTCATTTAAACAGATTTTCGATTAGGACACATATTTATAACGGTGGAAAATCTTGACAATTTATCTTTAAAATTTTTACAAATAAACTTTCATAGAAGCAGATCCAGTGTTGCAGAATATAGTGAAGCATCTTTTATATATGTTTCTCATATACAGTCGAACCTTGTTAACGTGAAACTCAAGGGGGATAAAAAAGTTGTTCATGCTATCAGTAACTAATCTCGATATAACTAAAGTAAGCTTCATTTTGACGGGCATTGTGGAAACAGTTCATGTTAAAAGTAATTCACGCTAACAGTGTTCACGTTAACAAGGTTCGACTGTATACATTTTTAACTTTGGCCTTGCCCAAATCCTTCTATCGTACTTGAACGTTAAAATTTTTTGTTTATAAGACACGAGTAGATTCTTAATTTACATACATTTTTTCATTAAAGAATCTCATGTTTATAAATCATTCCTGAGGGAAAGAAAAAAAATCCCTCTGAGTATACTTTATTTAGGGATCCAGACATAATATCGCCAGACAAAATATCGCGTCGACTAAAAAAAAAAAAATAATAATAATGTGTTCTATTTCACGTGGGCGAGGCCCATAGGGCCTTATAAATATAAATATATATCATAGAGTAAAATTTCATTATTTTATCTATATTCAATTTTAAGTTATTTTATCATTTGCTTTTCACTATTCAAAATACATTTTAAAAGTATTGTACATTATTGCTGACAAAGTTGAACACTAGTCACAAATCTAAATTAAAAGTTATAAAATTAATAAGCACGATTGAATTTATTATGACTAATCTCGACAAAAGTTAATAAACTTAGTCTAAACTCTTTTAAGCAAAATTTATAATAATTTTTGTGGTAGATTTGTCTGTATGTCAGTGTTCTGAATAAGGTGCTGTCATGAAATTTTATATAACATTACTAATAATAACCAACTCAATCAAATAAAATGTTGTAAAATGTGTCAATTTATTTGTATGAACAAAAATCACATTATTTTGCTTTTCATACATTTATATAGGCGATATTATGTCCCCGCGATATTTTGTCCCACGAGATTTTGTCATCAACCCCTTTATTCATAATCTTTTTCGATTATTTTTCCTCTTAGTATAGTATAGTATGCAATCGGAATCGATAAGGCAGAGCAGGAAAGCTTAGAAATTTTTTAAAAAACTCGCGGGTAGGGATGGGGGGGGGGGGGGGGGGGAGTTGATTAACAAACAGGTATACACTGCTCCAGATTTCTTTGAAGGAAGCTAAAGTGACTACTAACTTTGACCTTTTAACTGCTTTTCAGGAACTGCATTATTATTCATATTCCCATTTCACAGGTTTTAATGAGTTTTATTCTGTATTTTCAATCGAACAAACTTTATAATTATGTGGATTATTTAATTCAAATTTAATGAATGAATTATCATTGCAAAGAGAAAAAGAATATTTATTTCACGTGGATAGAAAATAAGTTATTTGGAAAAAGGTTTAAAATGAACATAGTTTTGAATTTACGACACATTATTCTTATTATAATTAAATACTTTTTATATAAGAGAAAAATCCATTACTGCAAAATAAACCATTAAAAAAAAAAAAAAAAAATCTGCACAAGCCTCTAGTTGGAATCTTCTGATAGATATTGAAGCAATTATAAGATTTTGCGATTCACAAAATAAAGAAAGCTTGATCTTTCTATTTTGTTGTTTTAGAATTTTCTTATGTTATAAGAATATTTTTTTTATTTTTAAAAATTTAAGTACATTTATTTACACTATTAAATTTGTTACGATATATTAAGATATTAAATACATCAATGTGAAATTAACTGTGAAACATATCTCGTCAAATTTAGTAATAGCATTATTAATTGTCGCAAAGTTACTTCCGAAGATTGGAGGGGGTGGGGGAGGGTGTTATCTGGAAAAAGTTATAAAATGAACATAGTTTTGAATTTACGACATACTATTCTTATAATTAAATACTTTTTATATGAGAGAAAAAATCATTACTGCAAAATAAACCATAAAAAAAGAACAAAAAAAATCTGCGCAAGCTTCTAGTTGGAACCTTCTGATAGATACTGAAGCAAATTTAAGTACAAAATAAAGAAAGCTCGATCTTTCTATTTTGTTGTTTTAGAATTTTCTTATGTTATAAGGATATATATATTTTTTTAGTTTAAGTACATTTATTTACATTATTAAATTTGTTACGATATATTAAGATATTAAATACATTAATGTGAAATTAATTGTGAAACATTTCTCTTCAAATTCAGTAATACCATAATTAATTGTCGCGAAGTTACTTCCGAAGATGGGACCCTAATGCTTTTCGTAGAGAAACGAAAAATTGCTTTATTACAATAAGATTATCCGTGCGAGAAAACTAAGTATTTTCCCTTTATTTCTGAGTTGTTTGCGGAAGAATAAAAATAATATTTAGGAAATCGTTACAATATCACGATTGTAGATTCGAAGAATTTTTGTCACTTAAGATCTTTAAATATGAAGTTTCGAGATTGAATTATCGGGGGGCTGAATTTAAAAATACTTTGAGTCAGGCTCGTTTGACTTCTTTGAAATTCTATGGTTAAGAAAAACATATTCGATTTACTTTCGTGTTTATCGTAAAAAGTGAAACGAGTGTTTGCAAACTACAAATGTATAAATAAATAAAGCAATCGTTTTCTAGAGATTAACAGAACTACGAAATTTTAAAAGGAATTATAAATTATTAGAAACTGGACTTCAATCACCTAATACATAATACTGGAAATCTGGTTTCTATTATATTGTACGAGGTCGCTAACAACCCCCCCCCCCCCGCACACACACACCTAAATAAATAAATAAAATAAAATAAATAAATAATAATATGGCTATAGAGTTTTAAAATGAATAATAATTAATATATATATATTTCAATCACGTTTTATACAAATTCGTATGTTGTGGCCACCACGAAACTTTCTACTATATTTTCCCACACATATTCGCCATCCTTTCCGTGGAGGATCAAAATTGCGATGACATGTCTCCAGACCACCTCTAGGGATGAGTACCAGGGTGTCGTGCTACTTGCGAACGTGCGTTTTCCGAACAGAACACCTGTTAACTTCATCTTCGTCCCTTTTCCGAGAAACAGACAATAGACTATACTGGTATCGTCACAGAGAGTGCAATTAGCCTCCCTTAATCGATTAAAGGGATTAACTGTTTTTGTTAGAAGCTATCAGGGAAAAAAAAATGATTAAATCGTACTCTAAAAGTCCGCCACTCTCATTTTTATTTGGGTATGTCCCCTCTCTGGTTATAGATAAGCTGATTGAGGAATGAGGATGCATTTAATTTGTATCAAAATACTTTGTATATAAAAGTTATTTTGTATTTATAAAAGAAAATATTTTGTATACATTAAAAATATATATTAATTTCGTTATATCGTATTTAGTATAAAGGTACCAAACTGTGCTTTAAATATAATACTATGGTGGACAAAATTAAAGCAACAACCTGTTTTCTCGTTCTCTTCTTTTACACATAATTTTTAAACAAATACACATATGAACATAAAATTTGGATGACCTGTTCGTTATCATATTATTAACCGAATTTTATGTAACTTTAGCATAAGAATTTAAGCCAATAAATGTTCATTTTTCTTTCAAAAGTAAGCTTTGGAAAAACTGAAAAATTTCAATAATTTTTGGAAAGAACACTTAATGAAAAGTAATGTTAAGGATGCATTAGAGATAGGTAAAGACGCACATGCCTTGAAATGTTAAACTAAATATAGATTTTTCTTTCTGTATTAACTTGTCTTTTACTTTTATAATGGACTCTAAAAAATATATATATATAATTAATAATTTGTAAACTATGAGCATCACCAGAATAATAAAAATGTCGATAAATAGTTTATAATGGATATCTTATTCAATTTTCATGTTTGCATGTATATTTTTTAAAAAAGGTATTCACAAGCAAAAAAAAAAAAATAAGAAACAGAAAAGTGAATACAGGTAGAAAGATTTGGTTGTAATCTAACTTATGGATGCGTGTGCATCATTACCTATCTGTAAGGCATCCTTATGACCATTTTTCATTAAGTGTTCTTTCCAATAATTATTGAAATTTTTCATTTTTTCCAAAGCTTACGTTTGAGAGAAAAATTAATATTTTTTGGCTTAAAAATTATTCTTGTGCTAAAGTTACATAAAATTCGGTTTATAATATGATAACAAACAGGCCATCAAATTTTTATGATCATATGTTTATTTGTTTAATAATTATGTGCATAAGAAGAAAAACGAGAAAACAGGTTGTTGCTTTAATTTTGTCCACCAGTATATATACCTCACATACATTATAAGGATTATTTTAATTAGTTCTTTTTTCGATAATCATTAATAAGAAACTTTTTCATATTTAAAATTGTTTTGAAATAGATAACTAATTCAATAATTAAAAAAAAAAAAGAATTCTATTTTTAATAAATAAATTATTATCTATTAAAATATATTATTAAATAAATTTTAACTTTTTTTTTTTTTTAAAATAGATATTCTCTTTAAAAAAAAAAAATCCTTTTTGTGTTAAAAATATTTTAAAATAAGCTTCCCAACTAAAATCCAAACATTAATATTCAAGCAATCTCACCAAATTCGTTTATCAAAATGTATATTTTTACTAAATTAGTTTTTCAATTAAGGGGTACATACAAATGAAACACTTCCGTTTGCAACGCCGTTTGCAGTCGTTTGCAAGCGTTCCAAATGTATGACTACAGTCGGCAGCAAAAGTATCTGAGCACTAGCAAAACTTTCTATGTAAAAAAAGCACACTTAACACTGCTTTGTTAAATAAATCCTTGTCGAATCGTGTTCTTAGACTGACTAAAAACAGGATTCGACAAGGATTTATTTAGCAAAACTGCATTCAGTGTACTTTTTTAACATAGGAATTTTTGCTAGTGCTCGGATACTTTTGCTGCCGACTTTATTTGCAAAAAACTTGCAGAATTTACGTCATCGAAGTTGCAAGCGTTCCGTTTGTATGTAACCCTAAACCTTTTCAATTAAATAATTTTAATGAGTTCCTTATTTCTATGATTAATGATAATAAAAATTCTTTTTGTGTTTAAGAACATTTTGAAATAGAATTTTTATTTAAACGCCCTAACAATAGTATTAAGCAATCTCAACTAATTTAATTGTTTAAAAAATATATTTTTAATGATTAAATTAATTTTTAAAAGTCCATTTACGTGCTACTTCCGAACGTGCGTTTTCCGACTAGTGCTTTACTAGTGCGACGTAAAACTCATTCAACCAACCCACACAGATTCATGTAGTACCTAGTCTGTAACTAGAAATTTTTTTTATAAAAGTTCAAGCTTTAGTACATAATGTTGAGTGTTAAAAATGGTATATAACTGTAAAATTTTCATAAAAGTTCAAGCTTCAGTACATAATGTTGAGTGTTAAAAATGATGTAATAACTGAAAAATTTTCCTAAAAGTTCAAGCTTTAGTACATAATGTTGAGTGTTAAAAATGATATATAACTGGAAAATTTTCATAAAAGTTCAAGCTTCAGTACATAATGTTGAGTGCTAAAAACGATGCATAACAGAAAAATTTTCCTAAAAGTTCAAGCTTTAGTACATAATGTTGAGTGTTATAAATGATATATAACTGAAAAATTTTCGACAAATCTGCAACATTTCGTCCCCCCCCCCCTCTTGGCCTTGTGTAGTATATATTGTTTATTAAAATTATGAATCAAAACTATTATTTATTTTAACTTCACACTGAAAACTTAAAAAAAGAAAAAAAAAAAAAAACCGACATTGAAATATTAAAAACTACGAAAAAATTGGATGACAGCACCACTTGTTTAGCGATTGAACTCAATGTTTAATCATCACCAGTTTAGGTAAAAATGCAACTAATTTCGTTCATTGGTTTGTGAGATACAGCGAAGACAGAATTTTTTATACACACAGACAAAAATTTTCTAAAAATGGTCAAATTGTGTTTAGACTATCTAAAAACATGTAAAACCATTGAAAACCAGAAGTCGAAAATTTTCCTGAATCCAATACATTCTAATGTATATAGAAGAGAGTAAAAATAGATTGACTTTATAATTTCTCTTTTATTGATCAAATTAATTAGTTTAAAAATGTTACTTTCTCCCCCATTTATTTAAAAAAAGAGTAAATTAAATTTCAAATCAAGGCGCAGACGACCGCTTTTTTCTGAGCCGCTCACGTTTCTTCACCACGATACGATTGACAACTCGAAGTTGGCAATCTTGGCGATACTGGAATGTATTGAAATAACTTGGCGAGATAACTGTTTGAAGTTGGTCTACGTGGCCGCCAAACAGTTCGGTAACCCACGGTTTATCCCATCACCCTCTCAGTTTTCTCTATTGCAAACGGTGATCGGTAGAATTATATATATGTTTAGTGATCTCTGTTCGCCTGTACAATGTTTTCGTGATCTCATCCGATATCAACTTGGATTAAGTATTTTTATAACGTAAAGTCCATTCCCAGTTTCAAGACAAGATCCTTAGTGGTCTTTCTAATTCTTCAGTTATAGGTAAGTTGTTAAATTTCTTATTCTATCTTCTCTGTACGCATTAACGGAAAAAAATGCTTTCCAGTAATCGTAAATATGTTATTTTTAATCATATTACTTAACAATTTCTCCCTTTTTATCGAAATGGGATATCCAAACTAAACTTTATATATTTGTATGCTTAATCAATACCCATAACTTATCTAAACGCAATTTTATGTCAATGTATTACGGCGCAAAATTTTATTGATTGAGCTATAATCTAGTGAGAATTTCGGGTTTTGTTGCAATGATCTCGGAAGAAGTATATCTAAATATATATGTACTTTGTTCTTTATTTAAGTAAACACCTATATTTACTCTATTCTCTAAGTAGTACTGCGCATTAAACAACTCTGGTAATAAGATATTCTTTATTCGCTAAAAACAATTTGGCATTGGTGTTGCTTTTGCCGGATACTGAATATCGCTGCGTCTGTTTTTGTGGCGGTTTTTTTTTCCCCATTACAAAAGTAAAATAATTAAAATGTTATAAATATCTCCAGTATTCCTGTTAGCATGACATTTTAATACTTCAAATTCACAAATTCCGGACATCGAACTGTTCACAATACAAACTATGTTGGCATGTATTTTTATCTCCCCCCCCCTGCACTATTATCTTGTTTACGATTTCACCATATGTCTTCACCAGTTGACTGAATGAATGAAAGTTTAAGAAACGTGTTATTGCAAAGTTTAAATTTTCGAATTTCGGTTAAAAAATGGTTAGGATAGTAATGTTGTACTTGTGTATGAAAATAAATTTATATTTGAAATTTAATGGAATTAAGAAAAACGTTTTTCATATACAGAGGATTGCTATAAACTAATCAAAATATTGATCAAATAGATGCCATTTATATTTAATTATCTTCGGATTATCTACATTTCGTTTTAGTTCAACTTTTCATTCTTCAAATGTTTCTTAAATTTTGATAAGCATTTCAGGTTTTTACGCAATTTTTAAGTAATTTTTAAAATTCATGTGAACTGTCAGAAAAGGCATTTTCAAAAATTCTTTTATTTTCTTATTTTTTCTTTCCCTTATGTACCTAAACAATTTGCTTTTATATTTCACGTTTATTTATGGAAAATACGGTATCTTGTTGTATATGTTTTCTCGTTTTATATAGAAACAATCGAGTTTATTGGAAGTTTATTGCAAAGGATTATTGGATTTCGAGTTTATTGCAAAAATTAAAAATTTCTTGGAGGATTTTGAGTTAATTTTCAGGTTTCATCCGTTTCCCATTTTTATCAGATTCTAATACGTTTAAAAACAAAATAAATAACATGCTAAAGTAGCTAGTTTTATTAATCCAGCTGTGCGTTGAAGTAACAACTATTATTGAAGAATTTATACTTTAAATGTGTTATTCTAATAATTTTGATACAATCTTTAGAGCTTTCTGCATGCTATATAATTACTGTTTCTGAAATAGAGTAATGCAGTATCTATTCAATAAGTTTAGAGGAGATTACATTAGTTTTGTTTAATAGTGCTAGTATAAAATCGGACTTAAAAACAAAATTTGTAACCAAAAATATAATGCATTATCCACTAAACAAGAATTCTATGATAAATGAAAAATACTGATCTATTTATTGTCACTTCACTTCGTTAACATTTGGTAATGTCATCACTTATGCGTTTAAGTCGAAAATTGGCTCTCTAAATTTTGTAATTTGACACAAATTTTTAATAATTAGCATTAATTTTAAAAAGTATATAGAGTGGTGCACTAATTATTTTGTTAGTTCGTTTCGTTTATTTGAATTATATAAATCGAGGGTCGATCCAGATTTTAATTTTTGGATCCCTTTTTTTGTAAAAATTTTATTTGTGTGTGTGTGTGGGGGGGGGGGGGTCGTGCAAAACCTTCCATTTTAAGTCATTATATATGTTTGATATCAGGAAATTTTTGTTGAACTAATTACTTAATAATTATAAGATAAAAAGAACTTTTTTATGTACCATGTTTTTAAATTTTCTGTTGAATCATATAAACGTTACCGAAGACAGCGGGAACCCAGAACAATTGGCTAAAAGTATTTAAAAAAATCATTCTTATCGTGTTTTGAGCTATTATAAAAGTTTCAAATGGCTAGCTATATAGCCGAGAAGTTAGTTAAAAATCGATTGCAAACTTTGCACTGGTAACGCTGCCGAAGGCAGCAGGGACCCGAAACAGTTGGCTAAAAGTACTTAAAAAATGCATTTTCACCGTGTTCTGAACTATTCTGAAAGTTTCAAATGTCTAGCTAGTCGGGAAGTTAAATAGATTTTTTGTCGAATCATATAAATGCTGCGAAAGGCAGTACAGACCGGAGACAGTTGACTAAAAGTGTTAAAAAAAATATATTGTCACTCTGTTCTGAGCTATCCTGAAAGTTTCAAATGCATAGCTAGTCGGGAAATTAGTGAAACATCTATTGCAAGCTTTGTACTGGTGACGCTGCCGAAGGCAGCAGGAACCGGAAACAGTTGGCTAAAAGTATTTTAAAAAATGCATTTTCACAGTCTTCTGAACTATTCTGAAAGTTTTAAATGTCTAACTAGTCCTGAAGTTAGTTAAATAAATTTTCTGTCGAATCATAAACGCTGCCGAAGGCAGTAAGGACCTGAAACGGTTGACTAAGTATTAAAAAAATGTATTGTCACCGTGTTCTGAGCTGTCCTGAAAGTTTCAAATATCTAGCTAGTCCAGAAGTTAGTGAAAAATCGATTGCAAGCTTTGTACTGGTAACGCTGTCGAAGGCAGCAGGAACCCGAAACAGTTGGCTAAAAGCATTTTGAAGATTTTTAACTAACTCTGGCTAGTCGAGAAGTTAGTTAAAAATCGATTGCAAAATTTGTACTAAACAAACAAACAAGAATCGAAGTTAATAAAATCATGGTAAAAAATAATACTGAAAACATTTTATAAAAGGATAATTTTTATAAAACAAAATTTATTGAAAGGGTTCCTTTTCATGGTGTGGAATTTCGTGAAAGGGTTCCTTTTTATGGTGTGGAATTTTGTGAAAGGGTTCCTTTTCATGGTGTGGAATTTTGTGAAAGGGTTCCTTTTCATGGTGTGGAATTTTGTGAAAGGGTTCCTTTTCATGGTGTGGAATTTTGTGAAAGGGTTCCTTTTCATGGTGTGGAATTTTGTGAAAGGGTTCCTTTTTATGGTGTGGAATTTTGTGAAAGGGTCACAATTTTTGCCTGGATCGGTGCCTGAAATGCAAAACAGATCTTGATGAAAATTGCTATATCGTACCCCGCCAAGAAAAATAACGACTCAAATGCAGTATGTGAGAAAAATCGACTTTTATTACGGTAAAACATTAACTAGATTAACAACAGAACTGACAAAATTGCCTCATGTACATAAATTGAGAGATGTGACACCTTGTAGTAGCTGTATTATGTCATGTTAATATGTCATGATTTTCTGTCCCTCCCTCAGTTGTCACGTGTTACTCTATTTTATATAAACATGCTTGCAGTTCAGAAACAAAGCACTACGTAATGATTATATTTCAAATTTAATTTTTAAACTTTTTAATGATGTTTTTGAGCATAATTATGATTGGACGAACAAAGTCTGATGATACACACAGGGGGAGAAAATAATATATAACGGAGTGATTTTGTCATAAAATGTTAGAATAGTGGAGACAGTTGCAGTACAGCTGACACCACTACTTCCTGAAGCAGAAATTTTTTTTTACTCGTGTAAATAAAATGTTATCACTCGACATACCTAAAAATAAAATAAAAATTCATAAAGGTGGTCAGAATCGTCTTTCTTTGTGCCCGCGAATTTCTTTTTTTCCCTTAGTTTTACAATTTCATTGATATATACGAGGAAATGTATTATATTGTCCTTCTTTAATTCATAAATAAGGGAAAATATGATAAAATATTAACTTCGAAATTTAAATACAATTTTTGTAAAATATCAAATATAAACATTCAATTAGCGAAATTAAACTATATAATATATATATATATATATATATATATATATATATAAAGTATAAATTTAAGTAAATTATTAACAAATAATTTAAGCGCTTGTATATGTACTCTTTACTTTCTCTTTTGTTAAAATAAATTTAAAGTACACCGACACGTATAATATCGGTGTACTTCAAATTTATTTTAATGAAATATTATAAATGAAATTGAAAATTTCTAATTATGCCAAAATAATGCTAAATTTATCGGAGAATTCATTTATTTTTCAGATCTAAAAGAGAATTATGCTTATCAATTCAGAAAAGATAAAAATAGTTTTCAAACGCATAATGATTTTAAATGAGACAACCTGCAATGTTTTCCCAACAAACTCTTTTTAGCATCGAACCCAAAGAAAAACAGTGCATCAAAATGATTTATTTTTTTATAATTGTAATTTTTTTCTCTGCGGATTTTAATTTAACCAAAATGTGTGTTGTCACATTTCTTATTCCCCCCCCCCGCTTCAAGCGTGGTATCATTTGTGCCCTTTGGGGCACCAGTTTTGAGCAGAACCTCCGCGTCCACTGATGGGGCTGTAGTAAAATGAGAACTAAACGATTAAGCTAAAGATTAAATAAAAATTTTGTATAGTAAATTACGTTTCGTGAAAGATAAGACCCAAATAGAACAAATCAATATCCATTAATAAAATTGTCAAGGCAATTACAGTATTTAACAATTCATCAGGGGCATATATTGAAATACTGTAAGCAAGATAAATAATGAGTGTTTATCTGCAAACTCAAAGCTTTTAACAGATGAAAAAAAAAAAAATAAATAAATAAATATATATATATGAAATTATAATGTTTTCAGTCATAATAGTTGTAAATAAGTAACAAAAATACAAAAATAACTAAAGAAAAACTTACGAGAAAATTAATTAATGTGAGAAACAATTCATAAGTAAAACTTACTGCAAAAACATAAAATAAATGATTTAAGCTGTCATAAATGCCCCATATGACTTTGAGACATGTGTGGGGTTAAATATATATATATATATGCCCACAATGATAATCACTAATAGAATAAAGACAAAGTAATACAGTACAGTTGAATAGGGAAATGAAACAAGATTAGAAAATAAAAACATCCTTATATGCTTTTAAGTGAAAACTTAATGCTCCGATAGTTGAATTGAAAATTTTCTTTAATAAATGAAATTAATTATTTGAAAAAATAAAATGCTGAATTTAAGTTACCTTTTACTTTTCGTAGCGTACGTAATCAGCGAGTAACAATTTTTTTTTTTTTTTTTTTTTTTTTTGGGGGGGTGCCGTTTTACTCTTTCACAAAATCCATAAATTGGGCCCCTTCAGAAAATTAGTTAAAAATGGACCCCTTCACAAAATTCAAATTTATAAAATGGGACCCCATCACAAAATTAATTTTCATAGGAACGGCCCTTCCACCAGATTTCTTTTTACAAAAAAGATCATTTTATAATTATTAAAATAATAATTTAAGTCTAGCCCTGCGTCGACATTTTATAATTTGCAAGCTAGCGTTCTACCAACTGAAAATTAGTTATATATATGAAGCTAGCTTTATATATATATATATATATATATATATATATATATATATATATATATTATACACGAAAGCTTATTTTCACTGTCATATAATAACTAGACGAAATTTGATAAGGCATGATAGGCCATTGAACAGATTGAAAAAGTGTTCAGAAAAACAATCTATTCAACCTTTAAAAAACAAATATTGATTAAAGAATTTAAATTATGCTATAAAAAAACATGTAATTTTTATATTCTATAGTATAATTTTTATTTTAAAACTTTTGACTTAATTTTAAAAACAAAAGAATTGTCTCATCCATCGAAGTAATGACATGTACAAATATGCAATTATTAAAACGATATCAGAACAGTCGAAACCAAATTTATTTAACAATCATAGAACAGTCTCATCTTTAGACGTGAAGTTGTTTCTTCTTTAAAAACAATGCGACATACTTAAATATTTTTTTTTAATAACGTTATACAGTACTCGTCGCTTATTAAAATCACATTCGTTCTGAGCCAAAGTGATTTTATTAAGCGGCTGATTTTTATATCCGGCGAACGTTTCTACACTCAAGAAAAAAAATTGCTTTCCTGATTTTGGAAAAAAATTTCAAAAGGTAACTAATAATGGAATTAACAAACAATATTAATTACTTTTTGATAGCTAATCGATTAATTGTTCCTTTAAAATAAGTAAATTAAGAACATCCCAAGTTCCGATGCGCTTTTCTTTGAAGAAAATCCTCATTACTTTGCCGAACATTTACGCTTTTCTTTTAAATTTAAAATCTTTCGTTTAAACCATCTGCTTCTTAGTTTTCAAAATAAGAATTAGAATTTGTCTTTTAAAAAATATATATCACTTGTGTATTAAATCAAATTTGTAACTTATTTACAGCGCTTTGAAGAATACGTTCTTTGGAATTGTTACTGAGACAAGTGATGGGGCGTGTTTAATTTGTAACTATGATGCAAGTGTAAAATTTTCGACAAAGACAGATAACGGAAAGGATTACTGTGTTTTCTTTTTTTATTTAAAAAAAAAAGTGTAAAAAAAAAAAAAAAAATTAGTGTGAATAAATGACCATTTTGCTGCTGGAAAGATTATTTTGAGTTTATTAACCGGCAATGCTGATTTTCTTAAGCAAATCCAGTGAATTTAATAAGCGGCGATATTACTGTATTTGAAATGTTAAAAATCGCTTGATTATATTCTGATAAAGTAAAAGCCTGTCAGCTCTGTCTGTCTGTAAAGTAAAAGTCTGTCAGCTTGTAAGTTAATAACCTCTTGGCTCAATGCACTATTTTAGTATATACATTTAGTATTAAAATGTATAGTTAGTGTTCGTATATACCTTTTTAATTTTTTCAAAAACGTGTTAAAAAATGATTTACAAAAAAAAAAAAAAAATGCTCTCAATAATTAAAAAGCATGACTTACCACCAAACCTGAGTTGAAGGTTTGGCAGCTTGCAAATTTAAAAATATCAAAAGTGATTGAGTTCATTGTCCAAAAACATCTAAATTCGGTAAAAGATTGTTTTATATTTTTATTTTCAGGCAACTCTGCGTTGATATTTTAAAATTTGCGAGCTGTCAATGTTCTAACTTAAGGCGATATTATTATTTAGAATGAATATATATATAAATATATATATATATATATATATATATATATATATATATATATATCGCGAATTTTTAACTAATTTTTACAACAAATAAAAATTGGCTAAAATAGTGTATAGTGATTTAATTCACAGTTCAAAAATAGCTAAATTCGGTTGAGAACTGGAGATTAAATATGTGTGCATATAATTAAATTAAAGGCCAACTCTGCGTTGACATTTTAGAATTTGTTAGCTAGCGTTCTTCCAGTTATAAATTTTATAGAAAAAAATACTTAATTGATTCAAGGCCGGTATTTTTTCTTCTAAATTTCTAAAGCTAGCTTTGCACGTGTTAAATTTTAAGCACCTGGTATGATGCACGTTCGTCATCATATCTCAATCGTTTCTGTTGCAGCCGGAACTGTTATAGTTCTCGTAAAAATTAAGATAATCATTCTAGATGTTCATTTGTCACCTTGAACTTGGATGTTTCCTGTACCTTTTTTACAGTTGACCATGACTTTGACACTTTAAACTGAGCAGTTATAATGAATCAGCTCAGTAACTCTATATAAAAGATCACATTACTTGTCTCATTGTAGGCACCCCATGAAAGAAAGAGAGGGAAAAAAAAATATATATATATTAACATACATCGCCCTGTTTCAACGAATATTAAATTTTATCTTATTTTTTTCTGTTTCTATTTTCGTTACGGTAATTCACATGCTTTGCTTTGTGTGAAGATCGAGGGGCGGGACAATCGTGAAGGTTAGATTCGTCACTGATATTCATGACGTCGACGTTGATTTGCAATGCGATTTTGTATATTTAATGAGATATATACGACGGATAATTTAAAATACGTAACGATGTTTTAATTTATACTAGTGATCAAGTGGAAAGCATTTAAAAAACATTCACATTCTAATTACTACTTAAAATTTGTGGAAAATATTGCGCTAAGCAAGTAGTGTTAAGCTAAAAGTAATTTTTAAAATAGCTTAAATTGATGCACACGATTGATGCATGTATGTGTGTGTCTTACTCCTCTTTTTGCTTTTTTCGAACAATCGTTAGTTTATTCTTTTCTGTCAACTACACAGCTTATTGTTGATGCACTTGCTCAAATGATCGACCGGAATAATAAGTACCAAAAAATTAACCCGATCAAGTTATCGTGGGTCGTTGGAGACCCGAGCCATTTTTCTTTTGTCTCAAACCTAAGAATCCATATATAGAAGAAATACCTATCCATCGTGTCCATGATTTTTCCGTAAAAATACCATTTTTAAATTTTATTATGCAATCTGAATTTTTCAAATATCTCAATTTGTTCAAAAGATATGAATAGAAGACCCATGAAAAACTGACAAGGTGCCGAAAAAAGCGATAACCTGATCGGATTAACCTGTAACACACATGAAATGTTATCGGGCTCAAAATTTGTGTATGGGCACATACGAATGCTGAAATTCAAAATGCCAAAGGGGCTTCTAAATTTTTTTGGTTTAAAAGATAGTTTATGGTCTGTACCTCCAACACCATTTTTTAATCTTCAACAAATTGCAGTAATCTGCTGATCTGTAGAATGCCCCCACAGATGAAACTATAGACAATTTTGAGTTAAAAAAAAAAAAAAAAAAAGAAGACATTTATGTGTTTGGTAGATTCTTTTGTGGATCTGTTAAAAATGAGTTTAAAGTAATTTCACTCCTACAAATCTAACCATCTAACGTTTTTAGGTCCTCTATCATACGAAAATAATTGAGGTTTTTGTAAATGCGATACATTTTAAATTATCCTCTATTCCTACTGCTACCTAGTTATTTCCTTTTTATTATATTGACGCCTTAATGAGTTTAAAGCATCAGTTGGGACACCATTTTGCCAAAGGTGCTATCTTTCTTTTACCTTATTTAAAAAAAAAAAAAAAATCTATTAACTGAGATCTGATTAAGAATATCTATTATATATAGTATATTACAGATTTTTGTCAGTGTTGCTTGATTCAGAACTAATAGCTACCAGGGCTCGAAATTAAGTGATAAATTGGTCCGGGATCACAAAAATATTCAACGGACCAGCAAAATATAAATTCTACTCACTGGCCCAGTGAATCTTTTCATTTTTTTTTCTTTCTTTTTTCTAAAATTTCCCGTAAATCTGTCTGTCACAGAATAGTATACTATAACAGTAGTAAGTGTACTTCTTTATAATTGTCAATATCACCTATTCTCTGTAATTTTTCATTTCATTTCACTTTTATAGCTTTTTTTTCCTTTTAATTCTTAATCTATAATAATAGTAAATACATGATATTAAGCTCGTTTATTAAAGCATAAACTTTTTATTTATGACTTCATTAGTATTTATTAATTTACAAAAAATTATCCTATTTGACTTGTAAATTTATAAACAAAGCCTTGGTAAAACAGTTCACAAATTTTTTAATATTTTTTATAAAGACATATAACAGAATGGAAAAACGGACCAATAATTTTATTTTCTTAATTTCTACCCCCTAGTTACCAACTCCCCCCCTCAACCCAACCCAAGGTCAAACATCCCGTGGAGCCTTGACAATAGATTGAGACCCCCCTCCCCCCCTTTCTACTGTGGGTGGCTTTTCAGAATGGTGGGTGGTAGTTGTAAAGTTTTGAAACTGAGAATGTGCAATTCTATTAACATATAACTACACTTCATGAAATTTTAGTTCCATTATTGTCCTGATTGCTTGTCTTCGCTCTATACAATTTTTCAGCTACTGTGAAGTTTGAAACCATTGAGGGGGCAAGAACTAATTATCATATAAAACTCTTCCGAAGTCTAATTTGAATTGTTTAACAGAGGTTTACATAACATCGTTATCTTACCCCTTAATCTCCAACCTGTATTTATAGTATTATATTTCAGGGTAAGAGAAAGTCGCGTGAGTGACACACCAGATTATTTCTTATGTCTGATTACTCAAATACGCAACTTTTTTTTTTTCTACTAACGAAATTTGTGCTTTGAAGGTCGGTTAGAAAAAAAAATTAATGATTAAAAACATGTTTTAAAAATTTGAATTTTTGTTAACTTAAAATTAAACAGCAATTATTTCCACTTTTTTACAACTTCATTTAAAAATATTTCCTATGTATTTGAAAAGCAACATTTATTGAATAAAATATTTTTATTCTCATCTGGAAGAATCATAAATCTTTTTCTCCCTTGAAATAATGCAGAATCTCCTGTTTTTATTCACTACCAAGGTTGGCAAGTATGCATTATGACTGAAATAATGACCGAAAATAATTCTGAATTGGTAGGGCATACATGAGCTTAGTGAGAAAAATTTTAACCTTTAATTATACATTCTCAAACGCAAGGTTACTGTTAAACATTTGAAAAAAATTCGTTTAAAACGTTTTAAAAAGGATTAGAAAAGCAAAACCAGTGCATGCTCACGGATTTTTCTTTTTGCAGGGGTGAGGGGGAAATATCTATCCTGTCTCACCTGCCCCTCTAAATATCTAGTTCTCCCCTCACTTAAATAGAACAGCCGCAAGGTCGGATAGGGAAGCATTTTGATCAGACAGCATTGTGAATTTGATGGTGAAATACATTTTGTGTTCAGTTAGTGCCTGATTAAAGCCTGAGCTACGTCCCAGGGTCTTTTGCATTTTGAGTGCTCGGAATTTCGTTTCCTGCTCATAATTATATATATATATAAAAAAAAAAAAATAGTAAAATAAAAATTTCAAACTTAACATTTCACGCAATGTATTTTATTTCCGTGTGTGTGTTTGGGGGGAGGGGGATAAATTAATGATTTTTTTTTTTTTTTTGGTGGGTAAAACCATGGAGGAGGAAATGATTGAAATTAAAAAGCATTCAGTAAATACTTCGTACCAATATTGATTTTAATGTTCATATAATTTAATAAAGTTTTTAAGAAAACACTTTAAATTGCAAAATTCGCTATAGTTGTTTCGTATCGAAATATTTGTGTCCCTCCATCAGGCGAAAACGGTGACACGAGTTTAGCATCAAAGTGGAAATTTTAATGTGCCAAAAATATTTATTTTCCGACAGTTTAGTAAAATGAGAGAGAGAGGTTCCGACTGAGCACTGGGCGTTTAGTCCACTATTTCCTTGTTAGAGCTCTGTATGTATATGTACTGGTGCTTTAATAAATTTTGCGCACGTATGCCTACTTAAGCGGTTTCGTTTACAGAGCCCGATTTTACCTACCCGGAAGTCATACTGTAATAGAAAAATCCAATCGTAAAATGTTCTATATGTAAAATTTGAGCTGCGGGAGGTTTTCTGAACGTTTATTTCACTCTCTCCGAACATTTCACTCAACTACATCATCATGAATTTTATTTTTTATTTTAATAAAAACATCTCTGTGCTGATTCAAATGGTTTAAAATGATCAGGTTTTGGCAGAATTATTAAATCAATTCACATAGGGTGATTTTAGGTGTATCGAATGTTAGAAAAAAAAAAAAAAAAAAATCTATGAAATTAATACGATATGAAATGGTTGCTGTTACTATGCTATCTCTGTACCCTGTAGTGTATGTGGCTTTTTATTTCTGTAACAAAAATGACTTCAAATTTTCTCAATACATTAAAAAAAAAAAAAAAAAAAGTTGCAAGTTATGGCAGTTGATATTTCATTGGTTGCAGCTACATATCCCCCCCCCTCGCCTAATTCTCCTTTTTATTAATTGCAAGAAAATCTCAAAACGTGTAAATTCATCGAAAACCGGAAATCGAATTTTTTTTTTCTGCATGTTCTACTTTCTTCTTATACATGCAGAAGCTAGTAATAAAATCCACGTTTTTAAGAATAAGTAGTCAATTTCAGTTAATTGAAATGCATGGAAGTAAATTAATCGAAAACCGGAAATCAAAAGTTTTTCGAAATCTTATACTTTCTTCTTATATCTGCAGAAGATGTATCAAATCTTTTTTTTTTTTATTTCCGAATATGTTCACTTGTATAAACTTTCTATTTACTACTCTTTCACTCAAATTTCTACCACTGTAATGGCTGTTGTCTCTTAGAATGAAAAATCTGTAGTCGAGAGTATAGTGTTACTACATCTATACAAATTTTTGTGTCTATGGTTTTATTTGAGTTTTAAGAAATTGCTAGATTTAATAACTTTCTACATTAGGAATGTTTCTAATGCGTGTATAAAGTGAAAAAATGCATAAAAAATAATAGTATTTTTAAATATCTACTTTGCATCGTAAGAAAACAGTTTTTATGTTCTGCAAATCTGGCTAATCATACCTTTTGAATACCTTTTTCAATCCTCTACGTCTACTTTCATAATTAGTATGTTAAAAGTGCACCACAAATTTCATGTTTGCCTATTAATATATAGATGCAACTACACTGTAAAAAATATGTTCTATTTGCTGCCAGATATTAACTGTAATTTGAGAAAATACGTTCTGACAACGTAATTTTTTTCGTAAATTACGCGTATTTTCTCAAATTGGAGAATTTCTGGCAGCAAATAGGACATATTTTTTACGGTGTTAGTATTTCTAAGAGTCAAAATAAGAAAATTAAAACGAATATTTTTCATATGTTTTATTTAATTAGTTTTAGTAATTTTTTATTTTAATTTCTAATTTAAAGGTAAAAATGTAGCTTACGGTCAGTAAATAAAGTGCTAATTAAAGTAAATGCAACAAAGTTTCCATGTTTTATTATTATTATTCAGAATCCCATCCAGCCAAACACAACCACCCTAACTCCTTAATCAAACATCTGCCCACCCACCCTCCACCTTTTTTATTGTCTTTCATTATTTTATTGGTACACATCATACCAGTTTTTCTATATTTTTTAAATGACTGACTATATAAAATATTTAGATGTAGCAAAAACGTAATCTTGTATATGCACATATTAAATATTAACTTGCATTAAAGATAAATTAACTTTCCTCATTTTCCACAGAAACACTGGTCTTTCGCCCATAAATACCTCCCGAGCTGGTTTATTTTTTACAATCCTGCACGGAGGGCACTACACTATAGCCCTAGACCCTTCGTGTAGTCAATCGGCTAATTCCATCGGGAATTAGTGTTGGCCAAATTATTAGGATTTCTTTTTCTTAAAAAAAAAAAAAAAAAAAAAAAAAAAAAAAACGAAATGACCGTATACATTAGCAAAAAGAACGTTTACAAACTCATATTTTCCACTTTACATTTAGTCACGAATGCAATTAGGGGACTAAATTAAGAATATTTTGGATTACCATAATCTGGATATTATAATGCTGCAAAAGACAACTTTAACACACAATTTCATATACTATGTGCAATACTTTTATGCCCTTTTGTGGGAATCTCACGTACTTATTTTTTTTTTTCCCTCCAAAATAATTTGATATTGTTTACTTAAAACGAGCAGATTTCAACGAAATTTTACAGAACCTTCAGAAAACTTGACTAAACATTGGAAAATCATTATTCTGGAACACAAAATTCGCGCGTGTAATTTTCATTGATGTACTTGTAGTAAATATTTTACTGTGCATGCACGAAAGATAATTTTTTTTTTTTCTAGTGCTGACTCTAGGCTAATTTGGCAGGGTGTTCCAACCTGCTGCCTTTTCAAACCCATTTTAGCACCCTGCTGCCCTTTTTCAACCCATTTTGGCACACTGCTGCCCTTTTTAAAAAACATTTTGGCACCAAGTAGCTTTTTCTGACATTTCATTTTAAATGTTCAGAGGCGTTTAGATACTTTTCTTTCTGATTTTTCAACGTTTTAGAAATAGTTCTACAGCATTCCTGGAAGAACAAATGCATATAGCCTATATATACACACGCAAAATTAGTATTTTTCTTTTGCCATGTACAAAAATCACAACATAGAAGACCACAAGTTATGCAAATAATGCCCTTTTTATTGAATTCCCCCCCGGCGACCCTTTTATTCTAGAGTCAGCACTGCGGTTGGAAGCTAGATATATTGCACAGCACAACTTATGTCAAAAGTTAATTTAAATCCCAGAGGCAGAAACGCCGCGACACGGCGACATAGTCGCGGACACAGAAAAACGGCTTGCAGACAGTTTTTGTCTGCACTAATAAAAAAATTAGTCCAACTTTCGGACACTCTTTGTCTGTACTAATAAACAATTGCTCGCAACTTTTAGAGAGTTTTTGTCTGCAGTCATAGAGAAATGTCTGCAATTTAGACATTTTTCGCCCACAACAATGCGCTACCAATGTACGAAGTCTTACACGCTCACTGGTAGGAACTCTAGAGCTCCCCCTCCCCCCCATAGGTGCCTTGGTAGGAACATACTACAAAACAGTGCTTAACAAGGACGACCTAGGAGCCTAGATCTCCCTTGATAGACTGCATCATGCATGTATTCTTTTCTCCTGTTACCTGTTACTGAGATTCTACGGGAATGTAGAAAAGTGCTAATTTCATTTAAAACTGCTCCAAAACTTCTCTTCCACTTCAAAATTCACTTATAAAAATTTCTGTATCAAAACTGAAACTAATACTTTTATTATTTATAATTATTTTTATTGTGTTGTGCCAAACATTGCAATGAAATATTTAATTGAATGAGTTAAACTTATTATTTTATAATTGTTTATACTATATTGTTCTGTAGTAAAATTGTATTGTGTATTGTTGCACGAGATCATCACTGTTGTTAAGATTCCCCCCCCCCCCCTCAGACTGTCTCTATCGGCTTTCAGGCTTTTTGAGTGTAAGCTATTTTCCCTCCTGACTACATGCAAATTTCGCAGGCAGATTATGAAATTTTAAAAACCTGTCGCAGACAGCTACAAAATTTTCTGTCACTGGGATTTAAATATAGAGAGGGGAGAAAAAGAAATCGGCAAAAGAATGAAGTGTTTTAGATATTTTTCAGAGTTTAAATTTCATAAGGGTTTTTTCATATGCCACGTATTTAATTTGAAGATCCAATTATTTCACCTGCTTTTGAAAATATTTGTGTGTGTGTGTGATATTATGGACTAGTAATTCTAACATAATTTTATTTTATGTTTTCATAAGGGTTTTTTACACAAAAAAAGAACCTTTGCAACAGGAGTGAAATAATTGGATCTCCAAATTAAATGCGTGGCATGTTAAAAAAAAAAAAAAAAAAAAAAAACTAATGAAATTTCAACTTTGAAAAATATTTAAAACCTCGCTCATTCTTTTGCTGATAATTTTTCTTTTTTTTTTTTTCTCTCTCTATTCAGATGAACTTTTGACATAAGTTGCCCAGTATATTTAGCTTTTAATCTATATAACTTAAAAAAAAAAAAAAAAAAAAAAAAAAAAAATACTATAAATACTTATTTTAGCGAAGATTTGCACGTGTGAATTTTGTTTCTGAATAATGATTCTTTAAAGTTTTGTCAAGTTTTCTGAAAATGTAAAATTTTGATGGAAACCATTCTTGTTTTAAGCAAAAATCTCACAGAAAACAAAGAAAGAGAGGGGGAGTATACCTGTATAAATCGTGCGATTCTCACAAAAAGTCATACAAATGTTGTGGGTTCAGAACAAAATCTCCTCTGGGCGAAAGCCTCTTTTAGTAAAATTATTTAAAAAAGAGGAATTGTATTTTAATTTGTATGCCCCTTCCTAATGAAGTTCATGGATTGGGAGATTAGTGGAGGAAGTAGTGAAAAATGACATCTGATTTCCATCTGAAATTTTAAAGTTTATTTTTTTTAGAAATGTTTATTAAATAAAGTATAAAAATATAAGAAGCCATTATTTTCTCAATGTCGACATTTTACACCACTCGACGTCCAGAATCTATATGTTTACTGATAGGGATGCAACGGATATCCGGCTGATCCGGCCACTATGCCGGATAATTGGCAATAGCCGGACATTATTATTATTCGGTCTAAAGTTATAAGGGTATACTATGTTTTTATTATTCATTGATTTCTTTATTAAAATTTACAGAAAGCTGAGAGATTAATCTTGTAAAGTACAAAGCATTAATTTACTAAACTAAATTTAATTTACATTAATAGCAAATTCTGTTTCTAAACAAAAAGAAAATGCAGATATGCACTGTGTTCCTGTCCTGCATGTATTAGCAACATACAGCTAAAAAGAAAATGTGACAGAATAACTTTCTACTATATTACTTGCAAGAAAGTTTTCTTGAAAGTTTGCTTACACAAACTTGTTTTATTAGTTAAAGTAGTGCATGGAATGACGTTCAAGGAAAAAAAAAAGTAAAGAAAAAGATATTAAATAAACTTTTTGCTACTAACATTCTCCTTTTATAATTATGAAAAATTATCGTAACAAATTACTTTTCAGAAATGGTCGTAGATTTAAATGAAGAAAAATATTAGAAAGCATTATAACATAGTGGTGTGATGCTCACTGCTAAGAAAATTATGAACTGTTAAGTTTCTTAATATTCAAAATTTCTTAGATGACAACATTATGTCACACCCCAGCAAGAAAAATTAATCCTTGAGAAAAATCAACTTAAAGCCTCTCAGGTGGATAAATTGCGAAATACAGATCGGACACTTTTCATGCATGTTGGGCACTTCATACACATTTAATGGCAGCTGAAATTTACTGTCTAGCTGGCAACACATGGATCATACAAACTCCTTTTTAACTTGATTTTTAGGACATAATCTTTATTAAATTACTGTTATTAATAAAAACAACTTTTGTTCGATATTATTAAGGATCAATGTAATTATTTACTTTAATGTTATGTTAAAAGTTATATAAAACAATTGTTTAATTTAAATGAATCTATTAATTACATATATTCTAATTATTCTGAATAATTTTAATTTAACAACAATTAAAAATAACAGTTAATAATTAAAAAAAAAAAAAAAAATCAATTTTTGATTCAGCTAGCTGAATAGTTTGATTCGGTAAAACGAATATTCGGCAGTACTGCTAAATACTGAATATCAGTATATCGCTAATAATTAGTTAATTATGATGTAAAAACAGTAATTCTGCATGTATAGGTAAAATTCTGCGATACCTGCTTCTGAAAAGTCTTTAACTATACATGAACATTAACTGTATTAAAATTGTATTATTAAAATTAAACATTTGTTTTCTATAACATAAGAAATTAATAATAGGTTTTTAATTGTTTATATGGAAGTAATAACTTAAAAAAAATATTTAATCTGAGGTGGAGGGAAGTGATAAATAAAATAAACATACTACGGCCGGATATCCGGCTAAAGATTAGGCCGAATGTCCGGCATCCGCCCAAACTGACATCCGTTGCATCTCTATTTACCGATAAGTTTTTTTATGAAATCATCCCCTGCTTTCACCCCCCCCCCCAAACACACACACAGAATATGCAGGTATCTACAAAAAATATAATTACCAGTGTACTGCTTCTTTCTCAAAGTTTTATTGAAGTATTACAAATAGAATAAAAGCAACAAATACGCTTAAAAAATTATATATCCGTGCCCTTCCTTCTCTCTCCACGATAGGGGTAGCGCATATACAGGGTGTTTCAAAAGTCTGGATACATCAAAATATCTCGAAAGAAAAGCAATTTCGCTGAACATATTGATTAAAAAAGTTTCGTGCATTCAATTGATCTATCAAATGAGGTATCATAGATGGGCTTACGTATCAGAAATTGATTTTTTTTTTTTTTTTTTTTTTTTTTTTCAAATAGAAACCATAATCGTATTTAGCGGGGAAAAAATCTACTTTGAAACATTATATACATTTTTTTTTCTTCCCCATTTTTAAAAGTAAGAAGCACAGGGGTCCTGATTTTTATGTTGAAATAAAAGTCTGGAAATCCCGAATTATCTTAAAAGGTAAGCAATTTCGCAGATGAAATAATTTCAAAAGTTCCGTACATTTAAATAATCTATCATGAGGTATCACATGTAGGCAATCTATCGGGAACCTTGAGGGCCCATGTTAACACAAATTCCTTTTTAAGGAATATATATAGCTGCAGAATCTAAGGAATATATATATCAGCGAAAAAATATCCTTTTTAAAACATGAATTGCTTTCTTTACAAAGTATTGGGTCCCGGGTCCTGATATTTATGTTCGAATAAAAGTCTTAAAACTTCGAATTATATCAATTTTAAAGCAAGTTTAATGACCACATTTATTAGGATATTTTTTCTACTTTTAAGCAATCCATCTGATGAAATATCACAAGTGAGACCGGACCCAGTAGCCTCCAAGGGGCCCCTTGCAAAACAAACTTCATTTTTAAAAAGTAAACTATTTTGGGGGGGGTCCAGAGGTCGCATGTGTGATATTTCATCTGATAGATTACATAAAATTTTTACAAATCAATCTGTTAAGCGAAATCGTTTTAATTTTGAGATAATTTAAGGTTTTCAAGATTTTATTTTGAACAATCGGGGCTAAGACCTTGGGCGGCGCGGAAAGGGGGGGGGGAGGGGAAGGCAATGCATGTTTTAAAACAAATTTTTCCCGCTTAACACTAATCTTTAAAATAAATAAGTGGAATTAGATGGAAATGCATTATATTTCCTTACCCCGTGAGGACAAGTTAATCCTATGAATCCTGATTTTTTTTTTGTGTGTTTGTTATATCTTAAGGCAAGAATCTGAGGGATATCCCATCCCCTTAAGAGATCTCATAAACCATATTCCCCCCCTCCTCCTTTAAAGGCAAATTCCTAAAGTTCTTAAAATTGAATTTCACGTTTTTATATTTTAAAGCAAGAACTTTATTTAAGATATGAAGGGATATAAAGATACATTCACATTTTGCCCCCCCCCCTTTTTTTTTAAGGGTGGTATATTCCTTAATGTATTTTTGAATATATTTTGTATATACACTAAGCGACAAAAAAAAAAAAAAAAAAAAAAAAAAAAAAAACGCACTGCAGAAAAAATGACTTATACATTTTTTATTTGTAATAACTTTAACCCGCCAGTACACTGGTTGGGTCTGTGAGACCGATTATGTAAGAGAAACATTGTATATATTCTGTGAAAAAAAATTATAATAAACGTAAAATTTTATACTAATTTTTATTGTGTGATTTTTATTTTGTGGGTGCTATGTTGTAATCATTCAAATATTGAAAGAAAATTGTCTTTTCCCCACCCATGCACTGGCGGGTTAAAATTAATGGTTGAAACAAATAAAACTGTCATGTTTGTATAATACCAAAGGGATGAAATAATACCCATGTACATTTTCGATGTAGTAATTCGCTTTATTACACTCTATGAAGTACTGA
Organism: Salticus scenicus; assembly: GCA_963930645.1. NCBI lineage: Eukaryota > Metazoa > Arthropoda > Arachnida > Araneae > Salticidae > Salticus > Salticus scenicus. The sequence goes on from OZ005651.1 coordinate 80,115,326, forward strand.
ATAAAAATCTACATAACTTTATTTTAAAACATAATGCAATTACCATACACTTTGCATTCTATTATGATTTATTATATGAAATAAACAAGTTATATTTTAATATATAATATAAAACTATTTGTTAGATCTAAGCAATTTTTAACAAAACTATGTATTCTGCATTGAGTTAATGCCACATTTACATGGAATTACTGCTTTAATGCACCGTGGCATAGTATTATACAGTTTTTTTTATATAAATCTCAAAAACTTCACCGTGCTAAATATTGTACATTTTTCTAGTTCTTGCAAAGTTGTAGGCTGTAAATTTCGAATCCTCCTCTCTCTCCCCCCGCGCCTTTTTATGACTAAACATTTTCGAGCAAATTGAGATTAGGACTGTTTCCAAGTCTAATAAAGAAGAAATTCTACGATATTCTTTGTGGGATTTAATTTAGAGTGAAAAAAGATACAGAATTATAGGTATTCATGACAATGGATGGGTAATTTTAACAATTTGATTCAAATTGACGTACCACAGACGCCGTACAGCAAGGTGCATTATCTTGAAATGCTGTTTGAAGAAAAGTCTGAAATACCTCCAAAATAGTCGGTCAGGTGCCACTTTCATAATCACCGTGTTTTCATTTCAGTTAATTGATCCCTTCAGCATGAAAATTTGTCTGATTTTTTGAAAAAGTATGCACCTCCGTACCATAATGTACGGAGAATGTGTCACTGTTTTAAGAGAGCAGTTTTCAATAAGTCAGTCCCATTTTTACCGTCCTAGTAGTTTTTTTCATTATCTCGAAATAAATTAAACTTGACTCATCAGAGAAACTCAGTTCAGCCCGATAACACTGCTCTACAAAAAGTTTTTTTCGAGATCTGATACCATTCTTGCTGATTCTTATGTAAAATGACCTCCTGAATCCAAATAGGACTCCCATTTTGCCCAGACATCCACAGTTTTCTAGATACACCACCCCCTCCCTCAATTTATTTCCCTGTTCGATAATTTTATGACAATTAATTTGATTTCAATAATGAAAAATAATTAATTTAACACCTAAAAACAATATATATATATGTTTAATAAATAACATTAATAACAGATTTAAAAAATATGAGATGTAGTGCGTAATTTCAGCGGACACCCCCCCCCCTAAAAAAAATCCCTTGTTGCAAATGTTCATGTTTTAGAATTTTCCAACTCTGTACCCCTCAGAAGATATTTAACGGTTAAAAATAATCCCCCCCCCCTCCAAAAAATCAAATTTATAGCCATGAAATCACCGAAAAATGTTAAAAATAAAGGGCCATTCCTAAAACCCGGTGGGTGATAGGGCAAAAATGGGCATCATTTTCAGATTCAGGAGGTCATTTTACATAAGAATATGCTGAAATGGTGTCAAAGGCAATTTTCATGCCCAGAGCAGTGTAACTACCAATTCTTTTAAATGTTTGGTCAACTGATGTCTTGTTTTTTTATTTTTTTAATATTTGTCTTTAATAATGGCTTTTTTGTAGATCTTCTGGTTTTTAACCTGCTTTGTTTAATTGCTTCTGGACTATTTTTGAAGAAAGTATTTTGCTATACACTTTTTTCTTTAAGTTCTGAACATGATACAAATCGAATTTTTAAGCATTTGCCTTTTAACTTGCGGTTATCTTGCTTGAATAAGCAACGTGGCCGCCTAAAACCAAATTTCCAGTTTAGACGACCAAAAATTTTTTATATTTTGCTAAAAACCATTTTACCAATATTTCGTTAACATTTAATTATTTTGCCATCTCGGGTATTAAAATATTTTTGATTTTCATTCAAAAATTAATACTTTTTGTGGCATTGTTAACTGCCTTATTCTTACCATTTTTGAAATATTTTCTAAAATTACAGTTTTTCAAACAATTGCATTTTGTTTTTAACACAAGACTCAATGCTTAAGTGTATGTGGAGGACAACATAATAAAACCTGTTCGAAAATTTGTTTTTTAAAAGATGAAATTGGCGGTTGTAGAAGGTGAAAAGGAAAATATCAAAGTGCGGCGTTTTTTATTTGTCTCTTTTTGTATGTTACAGAAGCTTTTGATTTGAAGCGTATTTTAAGATTTTCAAACATGTGGGGCTTTTGTCCGGAGTGGGTTTTGTCCGAGGGGATTTTGTCCGCATCCCAAAGGTTGTACATAGAAAGTGAAATTATGAGCTGAAGCTAAGTCATTTGTAGCATTTTATGATAGAGTAATCCAAAAAAAAAAAAAAAAAAAAAAAAAAAAACTTATTTCCACGACCAACCATACATTGAAAAAAAAAAGTTTTTTTTTTCAATGTATGGTTGGTCGTGGAAATAACATTTAGACGTTAAACCTGCAAAGAAGATTTAAAAAGGCCTTTTCGTTCAGTATTTTTTTTTTTAGAAAAATGTCAAAACCTAATTTTACCCAACACTGTAATTCGTTTGGAAATATATATATTAGATATCATAATAAATTTTAACATTAAAATTTTAGCATTTAATAAATATATGTTAATACCAACACCACAAAAATAAAACTGACTGTAACACAGTATAAAAACTAGCACAAAAATATTGCGATTCATATTTAGATCCAATAAGAGACAAAACCAATTTAAATTACTTACGCCCACATGAGTAAAAAGGACCATTAAGCATATTGACGGAGAAAATTGATGAAAGATCTCATTTATATGTATTAAGTGATTCAGGAATTAAGAATTCAGTTAAAAAGGGGGAAAAAAAAAACAAAAAAAAAAAAAAAAAACAGGAATAATAATTGGATTAAAAAAATGCTTAAAAATAGAAGTGTCTCATCAGGAAGCATGTACTTCCTTAAAGCAGAGAAAGCTGCAAGATTTCGTAAAACAATATAGCTAACAATAACAAAAATATTGTTCATGCTCCAATCTTGCAACAAAATCATTTTGAATGAGAAATGAAATATTAAACCATCAAGGTAACCAGAGAAAAAAATTGAAAAAATCGGAGTAATCACATGTCAAGCTATCACACAACACGGAGAGTAACATCTTGCCATCATAACAATGAAATTAAAAATAAATTCCTTGTAATCATCGATTAATCGATAAAGAATTAGCAACTGAGCATTTTCAATAACGATAAAATTCACTTTGTAATTGTATTTTAAATTGGTTAAATTTTAATTTTTTCTTAAATCAAATAACTTAGACGTTCATGGAAAGGAATTTAATGACAGCTAACATTAATGCATCGTTGTGCTAGCGCCATCAAAAGTCAGTTAAAATGTTTTAGGATTAAACAAGCAATTGTTATTAAGTGTATTATTTAATAGATGTTTTATCCTAATGATTTAAGCGAATATATTGCACCTTTTAATTAAATAGTTATGATCTTAATTACGTTAAACCTGAAGTAATTAATCTTAATCTCATACTTGCCAACCATCTCATTAATAACTGTACAATTGATAATGCCCCTTATTTCACACCACTGTATTTTAAGAGTAATTCCTTCCAAATGTTTCGATTAAATAAGAATAAAATTACTTTAAAAAATGACTGGTGTTTAAAAAAAAAAAAGAAAAAAAAAAAAAAAAAAAGGCGGGTACTAAAAACAAGGGTAGCCCCACGCAACCTGGAGAACCTGGAATAGTCAGGGAATTTGAAAATTGACCATGACAGTCAGGGAAAAGTCTGGGAATTTGAATATTTTAGCCAGAATCTGGAAAAGTCGGGGAATTTCATACAATGATTGCCAAAAATAAAAGAATTTTTCCTCCAACGTAGTCATTTTTCTTGTTTTTTTTTTCTTAGCTTCTGCCATTTTTTAAAAATAAGACCTCTTAGAAAGACCCCCCGCATGGAGGGCAATCTGTCCTTAGGTCGAAGTAATATGTAACTTTTGTGTTTTCAAGTCTACCATAATTATTTTGCCCTCAATACAACCAATCCACAATATATGGCTAGACTGGAATTTTCTTGGAGCACGTCTGGAAAAACCTGGAAAAGTCGGGGAATTTCATTCTGCTATTTGAGTGGCAACCCTGTAAAAATTGTACGGTTCATAATGAGATGGTTGGCAGGTCTGTAACCTGAATGTTAATAACAAGAATTAAATGTTAAGTTGTTATATGGCGAATCTACCCAAAGCATTCAAAAATGGGTTTAATGTAAATAATATCGCGTATCTTTTTATAAAATGTTATAATTTTTCTATTTTGATATATTTTCCCTCTCTCCAGCGTTCAATTTTTAAGTGTAATTTACAAAGTTTTAAAGATACAGGTGTGCGGTTTTTCGTAATGATGCCGCATAATTTTTTTTTTTTTTTTTTTATTGTTTGACCAAATTTGTCTATAAAGGTTCGTATAAAATTTTAAAAATTGTAACCTTTTGAAAATTAGTCGGAAGAAATTTTTATCAACGTGGTCATTTCGTACCTTATTTTGAACACCTTTTTTGAAAAAAAAAAAAAACTATAACCAGTATCTAACGTTTTTTTAATTTCACTTCTGCTGTGACTAATATATTGCCCCCCCCCTCTAAAAAAACAAAAAAAAAAAAAAACTATCAGTTATATGGGTATAGTGACCTCTCTGATTTTTTGTAGCCCAATGAGTACACTGTACTGGTTATTTTCCAGCTAACAATGAAGTGTACCCCTGTTCTAATATTTCCCCTCTTTGGTCGAAGCTAACTGTGGAATCTGGAATGAAAGGATGAACGAACAATGCGCTCACTTCAAAACTGGTGCAAGTACCGAATTAAATGGGCTGCTTGCTCATCGTGAAAGAGGACGAATTCAAATCGTAACCAGAATAAAGGGTGAATGATCAGTGCTTCTGAAGCTTGTGAGGACAAGGGACGATGCCCCTTTCTCAATGCGTAAAGCGTATATTCATAAAAAGGATCTCATCGTTCCCGTTCTCTATAAAAACTCGGCTTATAGTAAAGAATAGAGAGAAGTTCGTTAGGTTATGCACTGGATTTGATAAATTTTTGGGAATATTTTTTAAAGCTTAGTAAAAAATTAAAAAGTTCTGTTGATGTGTAAAATCCATTTTTGTTTTACAGCATTATTTTCATCGTAATGTATTTATCGTTTAAAAAAGCAGAGGTCATTCCAGGTTAAAATTGCAGTCTTTTCGCTGCCCCTTCATGAAATTAAAATCTATGAAATGGCCATTCATAAAATTAAAATCTATAAAATGGCCCTTTCACAAAATTAAAATTCATAAATACGACCTTTTCACAAAATCTTTTAAACTTTTATACAAATTTTTTCCACGTTTTCAGTATTTCAAATGATTACCTGTTCTTGGTTCAAAGAAAACAGTTTCAGCTTGATGATAAACATTATTCGGAGTAATTATTAAAATAGGTTTTACTCGATATTTTTTTCTTAACATCCCCCCCCCCCAAAAAAAAAAAAAGTCCCGCTTCCCCCTAAAATAAAGTATCAACCTTTTGAAATGATGTTCGAAATACCATAGATTGCTATATATCGTGAATGTTTATATTTAAAACTTTCAAAAGTCGCTACTGAATATTTATTATGATTTAAGACTAATTGTTATCATTTTCTATTTGTTATTTGTATGAAATTTTGTAATATGAGCAAATGAATGTTTGTACAAAAGGGTGGAAAGGGGTAAAAATGTTTCAAAGAGAGAGAATTTTTTTTTTTTTTTTTTAATATTGAGTTATAAAGTTTCCTTTCTGTTGAACAGTAGCATCAAGTTGGATTTTATTGTAAATAACTTGCGAGTTGCGAATATTAATCAGATTATAATTTTTCTTTTGAGAACTGATAATTCTATATAGGGAGAGGGAAAAGGCTATCCAAATATACTATCAGGCTTTACTCGCTTCCTTGGTCACTATGTTTACACGAATTCTCAAAATAACATGTTACTTACTAATATAAAAAACACACACACAAAAAAAAAAAAAATCTGTCAGAACCTCGGTTTGTGATAGAATTTCGGCTGCCTTCAATGGCAGTTTTTCCGTTTGCACTATGCTGAGTTAGTCCCCACTTCCTGCGGCAGCTCCTTACCCGAGCGCATGGGCGCGCAGAAACGGATTTATTCCCATACGAAACGGTTTGAGTCCCCAATGCGTTTGGCAGCCTCTTTCACGACGGCTTTACGTCGGGTCCCGGTGCTCACTGCGTGCGGCAGTGTCATACCGACGAGTTTGAGTTGTTTCGAGAATGAATTATTTCGGAAACATTGATACATAAGATTATACTAAGCGACAAAAAGAAGCCGCACTGCAGGAAAAATGGCTTACACCTTTTTTATTTGTAATAACTTTAAAATTAAGGGTTGAAACAAATAAAACTGTTTTGTTTCCATAATACCAAAGGGAGGAAATGATACATATGTACATTTTCGATATAATAATTCGCTTTATTACTTTCTACTAAGTACTTTATAAGAATCTGCATAAAACTTTCGTTTTAAACATAATGCAATAACCATACTTTGTATTCTATTATGATTTATTATATGAAATAAACAAGTTATATTTTAATACATGAAATAAAGCTATTTGTTAGATCTAAGCAATTTTTTATTAAAAATATGTATTCTGTATTAGGGTAATTCCACCTTTATATGAAATTTCTGCTTTAATGCACATTGGCATAGTATTATGCAGTGTTTTAATATAAATCTCAGAAATTTCAATGTGCCAAATATCAAAAACAATTTTTTCTAGTTCTGGCAGAGTTGTAGGCTGCAAATTTTGAATCCTCTCCCCCCTCCCCCGCCTTTTTATAGATGAAACATTTTCGAGCGGATCGCGACTAGGACTATTTCCATGTCTGGTAAAGAAGAAATTCTACTATATCCTTTGCGGGATTTAACTAAAAGTGAAAAAAAAAAAAAAATTACTAACAGAATTATAGGTTTTCATGGGAATGAATAGGAAATTTTGACAATTTGAAGTGAATAAACTTACCACAGACGCCGCGTAATATGGTGCATTATCTTGAAATGCTGTTTGCAGAAATGTCCAAGATACCTCCAAAGTAGTCGGTCAGGCACCACTTTTATAAAGGCTGTGTTTTATTTCGAGTTAATTGATCCCTTGAGCATAAAAATTTGCCCGACTTTTTGAAAAGTTATGCACCTCTGTACCATAATGTACGGAGAATGTGTTACTGTTTTAAAAGTGCGATTTTTATTAAATAAGTCATTTTTTCGTTGTCAGATCTGCTTGTTTTCTTTAGCTCAAAATACGTTAAACTTGACTCATCAGAGAGAACCAGTTCAGCCCAATAATTAACTATCATTTTTTAATTTTTTTAGCCATCTGAGGTCTTGCTTTCCTAATTTTTTTCGCTAAGAATGGATTTTTTTCAAATTTTCTGTCATTTAAACCTGCTTTGTTTAATAGTTGCTGCACGGTAGTTAAAGAAATTATGCTGCTAAGCACTTTTTCTAAATATCTTATGTTCTAAATGAATACAAACCGATTTTTAAAGCAATGGATTTTTAACTTGGATTAGCAACATGGCTGCCTAAAGCCAAATTTCCAGTTTAAACGGCCAAAAAATTTTATATCTTGCTAAAAACCATTTTACCAATATTTCGTTAACATTTAAATATTTTCCCATCTCACGTATTAAAAATATTTTATTTTCATTCAAAAATTAATACTTTTTGTGGCATCGTTAACTGTCTTCTTATTACCATTTTTCAAATAATTTCTAAAATTACAATTTCCTGAGAATTGCATTTTGTTTTTAACACTGGACTCAATGCTAAAGTGCATGTGGAGGACAACATAATAAAATCTGTTCAAAAATTTGTTTTTAAAGCAATAATATTAGCGGCTGTAGAAGGTGAAAAGGAAAATATCCAAGTGCGGCTTTTTTTTTTTTTTTGTCGCTTAGTGTGTATATATAGCAAATATGGACAAAGAATAACAGAAAATTATAACTGCAAGAAAAAAGGAGCAGAAGCCACCACGGCTTTAAGGCGGATGGCTATGTACATATTATCACTTAAGATTTTTTAAAGTTGTGAATATTACAAAATTTTAATGTCATGCTTACTTGAGTTCAATGCATTTGTTTAAAAGATGGTCAGATAGTATAGTTTTTATATGAACACAGCAAAAATTCGAAATTATTCTTTAAGTGGTAATTGTTTAAGTGATTCGTACTTTTCAGTTTTCGTACGTACGTACGGAAAACGGCCCTACCCAGGACCCGATTTTCCATGGAGCAAATGGGACAAGCGCCCGGACCACCATTTATAAGAGGGTTACCAAATTAGCTGTCTTTTGAAATTAAAAGCATTTTAAATGTATACAAAATTCACTTCCTTTGTTTTATGATAGAAGGGAGCACCACTTCTGTAAGTCAGTTCCTAGTCCCACCAGTGGCCAAGAGGTTTTGCTCACGTAGCTGGTAGACTGAAAGTGCCACGATTGATCCAAGGTCGCGTTCGTGGATTTAGCCATTCGGGGTTTTTCGTACTGTTCTTTGAAACTTGTGTACATACGAGCTTGAATCCTTTAGAAATGCCTTTCCTTGGGCATTCCATGCAGGTCTAGGGCCCACATGTAATCAATCGGCCATAATTCTTATACCAATACCTTCGTTGAAAGGATTTGCATGCTGCAGCACTTCTTTTTAAAAAAAAAAAAAAAAAAAAAAAACTTGGTATGTGTGATAAATAAACAAATAATTATGTAATCGGTTAGAAGGCTGAACACATTTCTGCAGGTCACTCGTATTGCCGTTTAAAAATTTCTTTTTGTAGTGCTTTAGAAAACATCCCGAGATGCATTATTGAAATATGCATCGAACCTCGTTAAGGATGTTTTTTTATCCCCCTTGAGATTCAATCTCAAGGGGGATAAAAAAACATCCTTCATGCTATCAGTAACTAATCTTCATTTTGACGGGGATTGTGGAAACAGTTAATGTTAAAAGTAATTCACACTAACAGTTGTTCACGTTAACGAGGTTCGACTGTATATATACACACTTGGTGTACCCAAAAAGATTGAAATGCAGTTTAATTCTTTACATGTTTTGAGATAAGTGGGTATTGTAAATTGAAAAACATGTTCAAAATAAGGTAGGCAATTAGACTGCATTAAGAAAAAATTCCACTCCGTAATTTTCAAAGGTGTTACGCTTTAAATTTTCATACGACCCTCTAGACAAATTTGATCTATTAGTGTTTATTTTCCATATAACAAAACAATAAGGATTTTTTTCTTTTCTTCCCTCTCCTTAAAACCAACTGAATTACGATGTAGAGAAAAAGTTGACTCATGCCACTTTTCCGTATCGATTAAAAAGCTGTTATTACGATGAAAACAGGGACACCATATACTAAATGATAATGAAAATATTTAGATCAAACATACTATAACGTGCCAAAAAATCCCAAAAGCACTTTAGTGTAAAGACCAGCGTCACCAACTTTAATTAAATGCTCTGTGTGCTCTGCTGTAGTAGCTCTCAAACAGAAAAATTTTTTGCTGACTATTAATCTGTCGTCACCGGCAGGCCAAACCCATGTTAATGTATTGGAAAATTTGTTATGCAAATTATTCTTTACTTAAGATATTTTTTAAAATTCTGTTTTCAAATACCGAAAATTTATAACCGTTTTATTTCTAGAGAGTATACAGAGATACCCAAAATTAGTCAATTTTCATTGAAAAGTGTGGGTGTAAGTTTCTTAATCTTTAAATACATTTTTAAAATAGTAACAGCGTTAAATATATAACGAATGTACCTACAATAATACTGCTCTGCATGAAAATTGCCCCCAACACCATTTTTGCAAATTCTTATGTAAAATGATTTTCTGAATTCGAATATGTCGCTCATTTTGCCCTATCACCGACCGTTTTTTAGGGATGGCCATTTTTTATCACTTTTCGGTAATTTTATGGCTATATAAATTTGATTTTTAGGAGGGGGGGGGGAGTAGGGATTATTTTAACTGTTAAATATCTTCTGAGGGGCTACAGAGTTGGAAAATTCTAAAACATGAACATTTGCGGCAAGGGGAAAATTTATGGGGGCATTTGCCACTGAAATTATGTATCACATTTCTTATATTTTTTTAATCTATTAATGTTATTTATTAAACATATTTTTTTGTTTTTAAGCGTTAAATATTTTTTTCATTCTCCAAATCAAATTCATGACCATAAAATTATCTAATAGTGATTTAAAAAAAAAAAAAAAAAAAAAAAAAAGATTGGGGAAGGGGTGGTGTTCCAAGAAAACGGCGGGTGACTGGGAAAAATGGGAGTCATATTCGGATTCAGGATGTCATTTTACATAAGAATCAGCAAGAATGGTATCAGGGCTCCAAATCTTTTTTTTTTTTTTTTTTTTTTGGGGGGGGGGGGGGGGGCAGCGCAATTTAATTAAACGGGGTGTTTTGAGGAAACGGCCTCGCACTCTCTTCACAATAGAAATGAAATGTATGCCGAATAAAATTGTTTCTAAAGCTATTTTAAATTGTTTTAGGGTATATTAGAACCATTCAAATACAGTTACTTCCTTTTTATTACACCTTAAACTGTAATATGTCTGAAGGGTAAGGGAAAGTAATGAGAGTGCCGTACTTTTTTTTTTTTTTTTTTTTTTTTTTTAATAGATAGTAGTGAACCGAATAATTATATTTGCATTTCGAGTGAATAAAAATTATTTAATTTTGAATACATGCGTGGCGTGAAATTCTTTTCGTATAGGTACCCTAGGCGGCTCCCGATATTTGTTTACGTTTTACTAGAGTTCGGCTCCTGAAAAAATATAGATTTAAAGAGAAATATAGATTTTTTGCAGCGTAATTACAAGATGCAGATTGGTTTGTTGCTCTCTCTCTCTCTCTCTATCTATCTATCTATCTATATATAATTGGTCCGTAAACATACTACTATATATTGAGTACGATACATAGTGGGTATCGAACTACTATGAGCAATTATGCCGAGATCGGGATTCGAACACAACATATCGGAACTGATAGCCAGAGAATCAAACATTCAAAGAGTTGTCACTTTGTCTTACCGCAGTCTTTCAGAGTAGAGTTATTTCTTCCTTTCATTGAAAGGAATGTACATGCAATTGTTCATGTTTTAGAATTTTTCACCTCTGTAGCCTCTCATTAGATAATAAGTTAAAATAATCCTTTCCCCACCTCCTAATCAAATTTACAGCCATAAATTTACCGAACAGTGATAAAAATAGGATGGTGTCCCAAACAAACGGTGGGTGATGGGACAAAATTGGCGTCATATTCGGATTCAGGAGATCATTTTACATAAGAATTTGCATGAATGGTATTGGGGCCGATTTTCGTGCAGAGCAGTGTAATTACTTATACCAGTACGATTCAAAGTATGTTTTGAAGTCTAATTTTCATTACTGATTTTTGCTGTAATTACGTTTTAAGGTCCCCTGAACAGAAAAATAAGTATTTAGCAGTTGATATGTATGTCTTTTATCAGCATAACTTAAAAACAAATAATTGAAGGAAATTCAAATTTAATACTTTCTAAATTATGCTCATTTGATTTTAAAAGTTTTAATGAGTGTTGTGTACAAGTTGTCTGAATAATTTGGAATAAACATTTAAATTTAACGACCATAGTTTTTTTTTTTTTCTTTTAATCAATGTAGGTAGTATATTAAAGTAGGGGTTGAGAGGGGCATTGCCCCGCCACACAGAAATATAGGTCAAATGTAACTGCTGGAAAACTGTTATGAACTCTCTTCAAATTATGTACTTCCATATACAGTAATTATTATCGTACACTTTAATCTGTAGTTGGTTTTTATGTTTGAAGTGCAGGGTTAAAGAAGGTCGTGCGTGTGCCACACCAAATTGTTTATTGTACTAAAAGATAAGTGTTTCGTGCTCGTGTAAATTATTTTTTGAATGAAAATATTAATACAGTCGAACCTCGTTAACGTGAACACTGCTAACGTGAATTACTTTTAACATGAACTGTTTCCGTAACCCCTGTCAAAATGATTAGTTTAGTTACATGAAAATTATTTACTGATAACATGAACAAACCTTTTATCCCCCTTTAGATTCACGTTAATGAGGTTCGACTGTACTAATAATAAAATGACACATTCATTATTCATTTCTTTCTTTGTAAATTTAAATTTTGGTTTAAATTGTATGGGTGTTCCACATCCACGGGAAAATTTCTATGGGAACTCAAGCGCGCTGACTGTGTGGGTGCCACAGCCACTGAGCTCCAATCTTAACAAACTTACAACGGAGCTCAGTGGCCACAGTACGTATGGTAAAGACAGATTATGGTATGTACAGGGATTAAAGCAGATTGTCTATACTAGGCCTGGGTGCATTGCCATCCATGGAAGTCTTTTTAAAGGGTCGTAGCCCTTATGGTAATAGACAAATGAACAGTAGTCTTTTTTATGCATACCTCGGGGTTCATTTTATGTAGTTTCGCAGTCTGGGCATATGATTAAAAAAAACTATGCATATAAATATTTTATAAAATGCGTTTTAAAGATAACTCACGATTGCTTTAATAATCAGATACAATAAAAGTTTATTAAACATTTCGAAATTACAATGTTTTATATTTAGCATCTTGGGGGTAGGGGGTCAACATTTTTATGCAAATTCAATCAATATCGAATTTTTTAAAAAAATATTTTAATAAATATTTGAAACGGCTAAATTACAGTTTAATAGGGAAAAAAATTATATCAATTCATTTTTTAGAACATCATTATGAAAATAAGATAGTATTTGTATATATTTATTTTATTTTTTCAAATAAAATTTCAGTCCTAATATGAAATTAGATTTTGAATACGTAACTGAATCGCGAATCTACCATCAATACTCAAAAATAGTTTTAATATAAACATCATGCACATTATCTTTTTTGTAATGTGTTAAAAATGTGCATTTCGGTTTCAATATATAGTTCATGTGTTCGATGTTTAAAATTCAATTAAGTAAAACTCAATTTTATCGATACAGGTATGCGTTTTTTTTTTTTTTTTTTTTTTTTTTTTTTTTGCTATGATGTTGCATTAAAAATAAACTGGATGCAGTTTTTGTGATGGTCTTGTTGAATGGGAAAAAATAAATTGACTTTCAAGGGAAGCATGAATCAGTAAAATTCCTATTGAAACCAAACCAATTAAAGAGCATGGTGGAAATAATAGGGTAGAGTACAAATTTGCTGCAACAACCACCATGGAGCAAGAAAACGACCCTAAAAGTATTGACTGTTTCTATGAAAATCAACAAAATAGAAACCCTTCAGCAAGGGTAGCGCAGTGGTTAGTGTGTTCAGTTTGAGTGAGGAAGGTCGTGAGATCGAACCCCGATGAATTCTCGCAGTTATTTATTTGTTTTATTTAAATGAAATAAAACAAAATATTAAAATAAATGAAGAATTTAAGAGGGGATATGTATTAAACTCAGTAAAAAATATACAATATATTTTTTAATTAGTAAAATATTTTATTTCAACTAAGAAAAGTATTTTTAATTTTTCTTTATAATTTAAATATTTTTCTTTATTACATATTTTTCTCTTTCCTAAAGTTTTCTCGAGTTCAAACCGCGACGGAGTGCTGATTTTTTTTTTTTTTTTCCCTTCCCACATATTATTGAAATAAAACGAAACATTAAAATAAATGAATAACTTAAGAGAAAATAATTATTAAACTTAATTAAGAATTAAAAAATATACTCTATATAAAAATACTATTAAGAAATATATAGGGTAAAATTACCTCTTCATGGAGAAAAAAAATCAATTTAAATTTTACAAATTTAATTTCAAGTTAATAACTATGATTAGAAGTAAGAAAATGATCAAAGCATAAGCACTTTTCACGATGAGAACAACGTATAAAAGAAAATTTATCACAATTAATTCATTACAATCTTGTTCAAAGCTGAAACACATTGCGAACATTTTGTAAATTACTGGGTTTTTCTTAGAGATAACCAGCTTTGCAAAATGCATATATAACTAGATTTTTAAATTATGGAGATGTACACATATGCAAGGACCAACAGAATAATAATTAAGATTTTTCTTTCTTTCTTTCTTTCTTTTTTTTTTTTTTTTTTTTTTTTTTTTAACGCATGAATAATAGCGCAATTAAAAGCAGACTAAAAAATTGCAATATAAATATTATTTTCCGTTGCACTCATAGTAATTTATATGATCTATCACCCCATTGTTATCATGGAAAAAATATTTTGGCATCAGCCATATAGTGGTATTGAAACTCGGCAATTGTAATAGAATAGAATGTTGGTGAATTTTCAAAATGTCGAAATATTGCGTCTTTTAATTCTTCTAATAAATTTATGAAAAGAAATGGATAAGTTATCATAAAAGTAAATTATGTTTGGCTAAATTATGAAAAATATAATTTTTATAATTAGTCTCTTTTGTTGTTATTATGAAATAAAAACTGGTTTGATTTTTAATGGAATACGTTTTTTAAAGTTTGATATTTTTAAAGATTTTATATTAGTAAGTAATATAGAATTTTCAAAATTATTTTAAATATAGTTAGCTGCGGCGTTGGTAAAGAACGTTAGTCTTAGTATATAAAAAGAGTTTAACTTTAAATATTAACTAAATTAATAAATATATAAAAGAAAGAAAGAAAAAAAAAATGAATTTGAAATTGTATCTGCAGTTTTTTTATTCACCTTTAGTACATAAATTATTCATAAATTTTATTTTCTAAATTATCTGTGTGTATTCACTCGGAGAAAGACGGCCGTATTGTGGACTTTTCTCCGAGTAAAAAGGAATCGTTTTTTCTTCCCCAATGATCAATCTTTGTCTTATCACTATATCTATGGTTGCACTATTCATTAGGGGAAATAAAAATGTTTTAATAATTTAATAGAATATTTATTGGAACAAATTTGCTCTCTACCATACGTTTTCGACCATGCTCTTTAATTTCAACTTGGTTTGGTTTCAGTAGAAATTTTACTGATTCATACTTCGCTTGTAAGTTTGCCTGGAAGGGTTGTATAAAATTAATAAAAATGTAACTTTTTAAAAATTAATGGGTAGAAATTTTAATAACGCGGTCTTATTTTTCTACCTTATTTTGAACAATATTGCAATTTACATTGCCCACTAATCTCTAATAGCTAAAGAATTTCAAACTTGTTGGTACATCCTGTAGCACACTTGTTCCTAAAGTATCACAACTCTGAAAAGATTTCAGAACATTAAAATACTGAATATCTTAAAGACTGAAAACAGTTATTTTTATTTGAAGCTATTCGAAAGTTCAAAACTTTTATGTACGGTCTGAAATAATTTATAGTTGCATCACACAGCGAAAATGCACAATCCACATTCTCTGAAAACAGAGTAGTTGAGAAGACGAAAAAACCAGAACACTTTTAAAAGCGGCATTGTGACAGAGGTGAGAGGGTAAGGAAATGAGTATGCGATAAATTGTTTCACTTTCTCTCACCCATGTAGGATAGAGAAAAGTATTGCTTTTAGGTCAGATTTTCCAAATTGAGTTTTTGCTGTTAATTTATTTTATTATTAAAATAATAGATTTATATTTATTACGTAGTATAATTTATTAAATTTTATTAATTTGAGTTTTGCATGTTTTGTGGTGCTATGAATTCGAAAATTAAATTTTTAGTAGTTCGTCCCTGTGTGTTTGTCTCTATTTTTTTTTATTTGTTATCAGCATACCTCATATACTAATGTTAACCGTAAGTCCGAACTCCTAATTCTAAATTTTTATCACAAGAGATTATTATTTGAAAATTTTTATTAAAGTCGGACAAATGGTTAGCGTACTGGGACATACAAAAACATAGTTGACAAATCTTATGATTTAAACGGGATACTTCATACCAGATGTTTTTAGTAATAATTGTCTAATCGTAGAGAATTAATGTGGTAGATTTCTATTAAAGTATATTGAGGATAAATCCGTTTAAAAATTTGAAATGTTGGCAAGTATTCAAATATTTCGCTAACAAAGAAACATTCAAAGGGTGTCGTTTTCAAAAAAAAATTGAAAAAAAAAAAAAAAAAAAGTGATTCTACTCTTTTTAAAACACTATAAAGTAAAAAATTATCGGCTGAAATGAATTACAGCGAACACAAAAAAATATTAAAATTAAGCATATTTGGCGATTTCACACTGTTAGGCGATTGATTTTGAGTACTTGGCGGAGAAGCAAGACATGGTTCTGTTCGTACACGGCAATCTCGGTGCCACCGAACTTATCGCCTAATAGCGCTAAATCGCCAAAAATGCTCAATTTTAATAATTTTTTGTGATCGCTGTAATTCATTTCAGCCAATATTTTTTTCACTTTCTGGTGTCTTATGAAGAGTAGTATCACACACACATATATATATATATATATATATATATATATAATATAATTTTTTTTTTTTTTTTTTTTTTTTTTTCAATATTTTTTTGAAGATGACACCTTTTGAATATTTCCTTGTAAGTCTGCGCGAAATTTCTCGATGACACATCGTTTAATCTGCACACAATGAAATTAACCTATGTGTTTCATATGCATAAACGCATGTTCCGTATAGAATATGGTATGAAAAACAATCTAATATATTAGGGTTATAGTTGGAAGTGGCTCGAAGTGTATTTTCAGTTGATTTTATATATATATATATATATATATATAATATATATATATATTCTGTGCTAAATTTAAGTACAATATTTGGATGGGGCACGTTCAATTTATAGATCATATATAGGGCTGCTCAATCGTTTTGTGTTGAAATAATACAACTTTTTATCTAGGCATCAGTTCAATATCATAGTGTTGCTGTTTTGATGGGGCACTCGTACGATCTTCTTTTCGCCTGATGAACTGTTTTACTTCGACCGGAAACAATTGTTGCTAAATTTTGCAGTTTAAGGTGTTTATTAAGTTTTTTTTTTTATTACATAAAACTGAATTCAGCTGTAATTTTACATTATACAACTATCCCCCCCCACCCTCCACCCCCGATTTCAAAATAAAATTCTAAGTTCATTACAGAATATAAATTTCATTTTTCACAATTCAAATATGTATTTGTTAAGCGAACAACCATTTCTCACGCGCTATTGATATATTAAGAAGAAATATTTTATCTGTAGGAAGTGTACTTATTCCTGAATTCTCAAGAGTCTGCCCTTGAGCAAAAATACTGCTCCATCACTGTCGTTGTCTGAAAACTTGGCGTTTGTTCTTAATATCCTTATTCCATGACCTTTGTCAATGTTCCATTCACAAAGATTTTGTGACTTTGGCCTCTTTTTGAAACATGAACTTTGTTTTTGATAGATTTCATTGTGTCATTGAAATTTCATTACAGAGAAGGGCCTGTCTTTGTTTCTCTCCCAAAGCACACCGGAAAAGAAAAATATCTGAAAGTTGTGGTTAATTTTTTTTGTTTGTTTCCACGCCAAATTCTCGATACAAAATTGAAAAAGTACGATATTCTTAAGTGTTAATCGGTGACTTGCATTTTGACACGATTTTTAACGCCCTGATGAAGAATTTTGCCGTTTCGAAATTAAAATATTTTAAAATCTATTTTTAAATTTGAGGAGGAATTGGGTATAATGGAATATTTAGAGTGCTTTTCATTGAAGTTGTTTTCTGCCATGGTTTCATACGTAAAGTGATGATGAACTTTACAAATAACTGCGCAGTGTCGCCCAGGTTTAAAAAAGGGCAAGGTACTAAGCAAAAGAGGCACTTTTTAAATCCTCGAGGCCAGTTTTGGATTTGTAACCTCCTGAGACCCGAGCAAAAAAGATTCATATATTCTTTCAATTATTAGTTTTTCTGAATAAATGGGCATTAAAAATGTTTTTTAAAAAATTCTGAACTTTAAATTTTGGTGGAGAGCACATCCATTTGAATGGATGTTGAGGTCATAAGCATTATAAAATAATGAAACTTACACAAAAGCATCTATAGCCAAATCTTCATAAAGTATTTTTTAAAATTGAATTACACCATTAAATTTAGCATTAAAAAAAGTGTCGTTTATTTAACAAAATACTTGTTTTACTTTTTTGAATGTCAATCAGTTATTTGTGAAACACACTTTTTGTACCTTTTTAAAAGTATTAATAATTTTAGAATATATAACTAGACTTGACGTTGAACAGAAATAAAATTATTTATACAATGTTAAAAACGCCAGTGTAAAAGATATATTTATAGCAAACTGCAGTTTCGGCAGCGTTAAGCGTACAGTCATCAGCGCAGAATGACAAGATGGGTTATTGCTCTTGTATATAGATATGGAAGCGAATTTTGGAGTCGGAATGGCAGCCAATAGGAATTTAAGAAACTGGAGGTGTCAGCCAACTGGAAATTGGGATATGGAAAGCTATGTCAAAAGTAGGTGAAAATCAAGAATATGTGGATTTTATGTAATATTTCCAACAATCAGAGGCAGGGTACGCCGATTTAAATCAGCTTGATTAAAATCGTGATTAAAATCACTTTGATTTTTTTAAAAAAATCATTGATTTAAATCAAAAATAAAATTTATAATTTTGGGGCAATATGCAGTTTTATATATTCTTAAAACATAAGAAAACTTGAACTTACCTGTTATTTACATCAAATACCCCCTCCTCCCCCCAAAAAATAAATAAAATATCTGTGTTTATTAATTTTAAAAATGATTCTTTTAATTTTCTACAACTCTATTTTTATCTTCTATTCTTATTTTGAAGCTAACTACTTTCATTTGCAGCCAAATTGTTTTATACAAAGCCTTAAATTTTCTGCTCTAAGTTTTTTTTTTTTTTTTTTCTTTTTTAAGAATAATAAATATTGTATCATCTGAACTGAAGCATTTGATTTGTCTGTCACTCTGTCCTTCATGTTTAACTTTTCTTATTTCTAATTCTGATCACTATGTTTTTTAACTGGCCAAGGCATTCTTAAGCATTTTTTCCTTTTTTACTTAGGCTTTTATAAAATTAGAAATGAAATGGTAATGGCCTGTCTAGTTGTTTCAGTTTTCTTAATTTTTAAAAATTTTAATCTTTTGAAAAACTCCTAGAATTTATATGTATTTTATTGGTAATAAATTGCACAAACTAATGTGTGTATTATATATTATTAATTATATACACATTGGATTTCTTTTAATTAAATAATTATTCTCCAAAAAGTTTCTCTTCAAAAAATTTGTTAATGTGATATTCAAGATGTTTTAATATGTACATTTTAATTACTATAATAGTGAAAACATTTAAAAAAATATTGATCTTATATGCTTTTAAGCTATTTGCACTTAATCATTTATTTATTTATTTTATTATAATTTTATATTATATTTTTATTTATTTTATTTACTTATTTATTTATTTTTTAAAGGGCGGGGGGGGGGGATGTACCTAAGAATGTACCTATGTTGCCTAATATTACAATTTTTTTTTTTTTTTTTAATATCCTCATATAATTTTTTTAAATTTAGTTTATTTATATTTATTGCTTCTTATATGTATTCACATTTAAATTTAAGTTTTCATGCTTAATTTCTTAACATTTATTTTTAGTCGAATAATGAAAATAAAACTAAAAAAATCTGATTTAAATAAAAAAAAATCTGATTTAAATAAAAAAAATCCGATTTTAATAAAAAAAATCTGATTTTTTTTATTTTTTAAAAAAAATCATGATTTTTTCACACCCTGATCAGAGGTGGTACAGCAAAATCACAATGACATTTTTATTATTTTTTATAGATATGGAAAGCTTCTAGATAGTAGTGTTCATGTAAATGTTTAATTCAGCTAAAATAATATTATCGACCTGAAGTTGAAAGTAGTTATTCTCCCAACAATGCTTATCGATGGTCGAATTGTTTATTTCTTGTTTCTGAATATAACCTATGTGTATTTGATCGGCCATCTAACCCCATGTTATTCTGTGGAGAAATTTGTTTTATAAATTATTCATTACCTAATGTATTATTATTTTTTTAATTCGGTTCTCACATTTTAAAAAATTCACACACACACACACACACAAAAAAAAAAAAAAAATCAATTTCTAGAAAACTAGAAACATTTTATTTTTAATATTTTGTTCATGAGCATTTTTGGCACTTTACAGCTTTAAAACAAAATATTAAAATAAAAATCTGATGTGGACATCACATGACTTCCTTATACAACCATAGGAATATACATATTTTTATGAAAACATTAACAGTTTTGTATGAGGTAACCGATTCGTAAATAGCAGGCAGGTTTCAGTCCACGAACACTCCTTTAAAAAAAAAAAAAAAAAAAAAGTCACAATAATACGATTATATATGACCCCGAGACAGATAAACTAATTTTTTCAGGGCTAGTACTCAACGGCTTGTTACGGAATATCTCATTGGCTTAGAGTACATTGAAAATCATTCGAATACAGATGGCCCAGTTTTGTTCTCTTTGGCAAAAATTAGTCGCGGGAAACAAAGTTTTATCAAAATAATTAACTCGGTTAAAACTGAGAAAGGGCTTCTGGCTGTCCTGAAACATTTGCCGCAAAATTTTATCGCTAATCTGGCTATACCGCAAATTAGTAACCATCGTAGATATTTGGTCTTGGCATCGAACTTGGCGAATTGGCAAACAAATTTGGCCAAAATTTGTAGTTTAGGGTTGCCAAAGTTTGGAAGCTCCAACTTCAATAATAACAGAGTTCTGGAATATTCTTGTAAAATTCATTGGTTTATTGCACAGAACTATATTTTTCGAAAGTTCTATAAATGACTCACAAGACTTAAAAAAAAAAAAAAAAAAAAAAGTGATTGTTGATGATTATAGACTATAACTTGCCTACACCCTCACGTGTTACTTTCTACACAGTATTACAGTAAATGTGGAAACAGATGAAAGTTTTTCATTTCCACGAAGGTGGGCTTTGACTTAGCATCATATTAGGCATTCAAATGTGGCGAAAAATGATAGTAAAGGATTTACAAAATTTGGAAACTTTACCTCAATAGGAGTCTAGTTCTGGAAATTTTGTAATGACGCATTGGTTTCTCGCACAGAACTACCTTGAAATTTCGTTAAACCTGACAATACTTTCGATGACTTCAAATTCTATTCAGACTTCGAATTATTCGGTTGTTCCTGATTTAGCGAAATGTATGCTCTGCAGTGTATTTAACGATGTTTATTTGATTTCTGTAGTAAAAAGGATCATTTCATTGGATTGTTTCAAAAATATTAATTTTTGCAGGAAAAAAAAAAAAAAAAAAAAAAAAGAATTATTCAACTGTCTACTGAATATTAATTACAGTGCATTCGTCGACTAGAACAACTTGCTTATTTCTTGAAGAATTACTTTCTACACGCTAAAATGTCGACAACGATCTTTATCAATATAATTACAGGCTCTATCTATGGGCTGAATATTCATTAAATGACATACATTCGTCTACTAGAACCTACTTCTGTCTTAAAGAATAAATTTCTACACTCTGTCGACAACTTTCATAACAATAAAATTACGGGCTGAATATTCATTAAATAAAATGCATTTGTCGACAAGAACCTGTTTATGTCTACACGCAAAATTGTCTTCAACTCTCATAACAGTATCATTACCAGCTCTGTCATTAGCTTGTTTTGAAATCTCTATGATGGTAGGTTATATATAATTCCCAAAACCTTTGTATTTTTGGTCACTATGATTCAAATTTTCCTAAATATCTCCAAAACGGAAAATAATATAAAGTTCAAATAGGGAGGTGCACAACTAGATGTTATAATAAACTTATATACCAATTTCCAACGTTCTAGGTCCAACCGTTTGTGAGTTATGCGAGTACATTACGGGCTCTATCTACGGGCTTGTCATTAAATAAAATGCATTCGTCGACTAGAACCTGCTAATGTCTTTAAGCATAACTTTCTACGCAAAAATTGTTGAGACGCGAAAGTTGAGACGCAAAATTTTTTCAACTTTCATAATATCATTACTGGCTGTATCATTAGCTTCTTTTGAAATCTCTGATGGTAGTACATATATAATAATCAAAACCTTTTGTATTTTTTGGTCATTATGAATATACTTTTCTTAAATATCTCAAATTGAAAATCATAGGAATTCCAAAAGGGAGGTGCACAACTAGATGTTATAATAAACCTAAATACCAATTTACAACGTTCTACGCCCAACCGTTTTTGAGTGTCAGTGAGTGCGGAGTTCGAACATGTTGGGAATCGAATATGACTGGATGGTGGGAATCGAACATGACTTATTCACTCGCAAAGTTCCATCGCTTTTTTGTTTTCAATGCATATTCAAATCTGTGTAAGGTTAATATAGTTTCTGTTTGTGAATGAAAGGATTATTTTATTATGATCTTCACATCACGCTACAGTATATATGAACGCATAAAAATAATCAACACTTCATCAGGGGCGTATGTAATTATTGTATGCAAATATAAATTTCTGTGAACCCACATTTAAAGGCATTTGATCAAATGTTTCTCTTGCATTCTAAAATTACGTTACATTATATATAAAATATAATTGATAGATACTTGTAAAATAGATCTTTATTTTCACAAATGAACATGTTTCAAAGAACCAGAGCTTCCAAAAATATGGCATTCTTATTTTTCAAAAGTTTAAAATATAGTTCACTTAAGTGAAATTCCCCTGAGCTTTTGTTTAAGCCCTTCTTAATTATTACCTTTCCGCTGTAAAATGTCGTCATTTCATTCGTACTTATGTGGTAGGAATGCCAGTTCAGTATACTAAATAAATCACTTTAAAACTGCATAAGTTTAGTTAATTTAGTTTTGAAAAACGCTTAACCCTCTCATAACTTCAGAGTTCATCGATCCATTTCTGGACTAAATGTAGATGTTTACGAATGGCTCTTCCAGTCCTCACATGGCTAAAAGTAGGGGGAAAAGAAGTGAGGGGAGGGGGCATTCTAAGCTGAACTTTTGAGAAAGGGGTTTCCGTTGGTTTTATTATATGGTAGGGCGCAATTATGATCCACCTGGCCCTATTGTGTTTAATCTCGCTGTCACGCATTAGAAAAATGTACTTGAAATCATTACTAGGTATAACCAACTTAAAAATCAGTTGTAATCCAGAGGCGTAATTGTCACGGAAGCGCTAGCGCATTTTCAGCTGTTTTTGAAGTACATTAATTACACGTCTACATTTAAAATTTTGGTTTAATAAATTTGGCAGATCTTTTTCGGTGTTCTGAAACCGAAACAGGCCATTTTTATTTCTATCATGTAGAGATTTTTGTCAATACAGGGTGTCTGCAGACACAGTTTCTTCGGGTACATGACACTTTGGTCCCGCCACTTTGGTCCCGAGGAAATTTTGGTCCCGCCGTTTTGGTCCAGCCGTTTTGGTCCCGCCATTTTGGTCCCGATATCTGGAATAATCAAAGTATTACAGAAAAAAAGCGAAATTATTTTTCATATTTCGAATTTTTGTCATTTGATTTGAAAACATGGGGGTAGGAAAAGTCAAAATTATTATTATTATTATTATTAGTAGTAGTAGTATTTTGCAACAGAAAGTTGTAGTAACAAATAAATCTGAAAAAACGTCTAAAAGTTTGAAATTTAGAGTTTTTCTTTGTACGATAGAGGAAAAAAGGACAGCAAATACTTGAGGGAACTTCGGGCAAAAGAGAAATTTGACGAATGTTTTCAATTGGGGAGTTGAATATCTACAACCTTTGTTGAAAATGATGTAACTATAGGACACATGGAACAGAAAATTTATTATTTCGGATCGAATTTTGAATGATAAAGGTATTAGTTATCAGCTTAGATGTAAGCATTGTTAATTTTTCTAAGTCTGCAAAATTTCACTTTAAATAAAATACAAGGTTTTTAATATAAAACACTGTAATGCGGCTCTTAATTATCTCATTCATATTTAGAGTGCTCGAATACAAAATTTGTAGGAAATCGATGCTTTATCGAAGTATCTCCTAAATGTTAGAGTTTAATAATAAAAGAAGATGCGAGAACCTAAAAAATGATCTCGGGTATAATTTGTACATATCTGCTAAACTTAAGTCATTTTCTTCTCTGTCAATCTGGATATATTTGTCAAACACAGGAAATAGTTACATATTATAACCCCTTACAATATTGTTTAAGAAAATGGCCATTAAAAGCCCCTCCCACCCCCTTTTTTTTCTTCAAATGCGCTGAAACAAAACAGTGAAATTCCTTTTCGTTGTCTGTGGGAGAAACAGGTGTGAAACGAATCCCAAGGTGCTACAGAGATTTCAATGCGGCAAGGCCTGACTAACAAAATTTTTTTTAGTGCCCCCCTCCCCCCCGCCAAAAAAAAAGGCCCCTATTATTATACTATGATTTATAGCAGGCGAGGCAGACTGACTGGAAAAAGTATTTAAACAAAAAAATTATCTGTTTCTGTTTTTAGTTTTAATAAAATTACTTCACTGAACCAAATATAGATGCTGCCAGATTATAAGTTTCCGGATTATCGATGCTTCACCGTACGTTAATTCTACAATTTCATGTATTTCAAATGATCTTATGTACAGTACCAATCAAGATTTTATTTTAAAATTTTATTTATAAAAATAGAACAGTTGAATTAGAAAACGAAAAAAAAAAAAAAACCTAGGGGATTTAGATCAAATATTTTTAACCATTAGTAAAATTTTGTGCCCCTCAGAAATTTCGTGCCCAAGGCACGATCCCCGGGTGCCCGTGCGATAATCAGGCCCTGCAATGTGGGCATTGTTTTTAGTCATAGAGACATATCAGACAGATATATCTTTATATATATATTTCTTTTGTGCGTGTGTATGTCACTGAACTCCTCCTAAACGGCTGGACTGAGTTTAATGAAATTTTTTGTGTAGCTTCAGGTGAATTCGAGAATGGTTTAGATTTACAAATGAAAGTTGTAACTTAATTAGTTCTTTCTTAATTAATTTTTAACCAACTCTTTCAACAACTTTTCCACCTAGATGGCGTGAGTTGTCGTAAACACGATGTCAGAATTTATTTAATGTTGAAATGAATAATATTATAGTTTTAAAAAATTAAAGAACACGCTTTTATAGAAATGTGAACTAAAAAGCACGAAATATCTATCTTAGTATTAAAATTCAGGGTAAGAGAAAATCGTGTGAGTGACACACCGTAATATTTACGTAAATTTAAATCTTTAATTAAAATAACTTAGAATTAACAAAAACCATTTTTAAAAAATCTCCCCTAACGGGGATCGAACGCTGGACCTTTAGATTCGTAGCGCAGCGCCTTACCTCGACGCCGCATCGTTCACGTAGGGAAAATATTTTTTTTACAATATAAATTTTTTGTTTGCTCCCAGAGAAGTTACAAACAAACATACATACATACAGGTGAAGCTAATAAAAGCGTGTTAAAAATGAATTTTTAACCGTATCTTACGAAGTGTTTAAAATATTTTTTCAAAATTAATATTTTTAGAATCGTAACCGTATCTTACGAAGTGTTTAAAATATTTTTTTCAAAGTTAATATTTTAGAATCGTAAACACGATGTCAGAATTTATTTAATGTTGAAATGAAAAATGAATTTTTAACCGTAAGTGTTTAAAATATTTTTCAACGTTAATATTGTTAAAATGTTAAAATTAGTTAAAATGGTATATTCTTTTAAAATATTCGTCAATATCCGACGGAGTTATTTTATGTTGAAATGAAAAATGAATTTTTAGGCCTTTATTATTTGTGCAGATGGAAAATGTACTAATAGTTTTCCGAAAAATTTCACGATCACAAATGTTGACGGATATCCAATATATCGTCGAAGAATTCCCGATAATGGCGGACAATCTTATCATCTATGGCGGTCATCTATGTCAACAACATAGATATTGACACTGATAACCGATGGGTGGTCCCATATTCGCCTCTGCTGAGCAAAACATTCAATGCTCATATTAATGTTCAGTTCTGCAGTTCAGTGAAGAGCATCAAATACTTTTGCAAGTATGTGAATAAAGGCAGTGATATGGCTGTATTTCGAGTTGAAAATACCAATGTGAATGCTCCTCTGGTGAATAACAACGATGAAATAACACTTTACCAAACTGGCCGGTACGTGAGCTCCAATGAAGCTGTTTGGCGTATCATTGGTTTCCCAATTCATGAACGGGATCCAGCAGTTCTTCATTTAGCCGTTCATCTTGAAAATGGCCAGCGCGTATATTTCACGAGCGAGACAGCGAATGATCGTGCTATAAATCCACCAAAAACTACACTCAAGGAATTTTTTGAATTGTGTAATCGTGCGGATGCTTTTGGTGCTTTTACACGGACATTACTCTATTCAGAAGTACCACGCTATTTCACATGGGCTCCAACAAAAAAAATGGATGCCCCGCAAGCAAGGCACGCCGATTGATGCATGTCCCGGTTTAATTCAAATCAAACACCTTGGAACGAGTATTTACGGTCAATCCAAGGCAGACTGAGTGCTTTTATCTTCGACTGTTATTGGTTAATGTCATCGGCCCTTTGTCATTTCAAGATTTACGTAAAGTGAATGGACAACAGTATCCAACGTATAAAGATGCATGCCTTGCACTCGGCTTGCTGGAAGACAACCAGTGGGAGTGTATGCTTGCTGAAGTAGGACTGAACTGTACAGCAAACCAAATTCATCTACTATTCGCTATAGTGTTGACTACATGTTTCTCGGCCAAAGCAGAGACATTATGGGATAATCACAAAGATTCAATGACTAATGATATATTGCATCAACATCGTTCACGGTGCAACGATCTAACGATAGTATTCAGTGACGCTATGTACAATGAAGAATTGATTGCTATTGAAGATCTTTGCATTATCATTGCCAACTTACCACTCAGTCATTTCGGTATGCATTCAAAAAATCGAAATGCATCTGATTTAATAAGCACTGAATTGAATCGTGAACTACAATACAATACTGTAGAAATGGCAGCGATTGTTGATCGCAATGTCCCACTAATGAATGAAGAACAAAGAACCATTTACGACCGCATCATGCTCGCAGTTTTGGCAGGACAAGGTGGATTCTTTTTTTTTGGGGGTGCACCAGGTGGAACTGGCAAAACATTCCTTATTTCGCTAATTCTCGCCGAAATACGATCAAATAGTGGCATCGCATTGGCTGTTGCATCATCTGGCATTGCGGCAACTTTATTGGATGGATGCAGAACAGCTCATTCATTATTTAAACTGCCACTAAATATTCAAAATAACCCAGACGCAGTGTTCAACATAAAAAAACAATCGTCCATGGCCACAGTGCTGAAATAGTGTAAAATTCTTATCTGGGATGAATGCACTATGGAACACAAACATTCGATTGAGGCGTCGAACAGGACATTGAAAGATATAAAAAACAACGACAAACTATTTGGCGGCACTCTGTTACTCTTTTCAGGTGATTTCAGACAAGCATTTCCCGTTATTCCGTGTTCAATATTCGCTGATGAGATCAACGCGTGCTTAAAATCATCGTCATTGTGGCTTAATGTTGAAAAAGTACAACTGAAAGTAAATTTGTGCGTTCAAAAGCTTCAAGATCCATCCGCTGAAACATTCTCAAAACAATTGTTAGATATCGGCGATGGAAAAGTTACTACAGATGAAACTGGATGCATAAAATTACCGACCGATTTCTGCACAGTCATTGATTCTCAAGATGCTCTTATTGACCAGATATTTCCCGATGTACACAGACGATACACAAATAATGAGTGGCTGGCAGAAAGAGCAATTTTAGCAGCAAAAATGTGGACGTCAACGAATTGAATCTCAAGGTACAACATTTGTTACCAGGAGACTTGGTGTCATACAAATCTAATGATACAGTTTGCGATGCCACCGAAGCTGTAAATTATCCAACAAAGTTTTTAAACTCATTGAATTTACCAGGCATGCCACCGCATATTTTACAACTGAAGGTTGTATCTCCGGTTATTTTGCTTCGTAATTTAAACCCACCACGGTTGTGCAACGGCACGCGATTAGTCATAAAAAAATTAATGAAAAATGTTATCGAAGCCATCATTTTAAATGACAAATTCCGAGGTGAAAATATATTACTACTGCGAATTCCTATTATACCCACAGATGTGCCAATTCAATTTAAACGCCCTCAATTTCCAATTAGATTGGCATTTGCAATGACTATCAATAAGTCTCAGGGCCAAACGATGCCTGTCTGTGAGATTTGAGCACATCATGTTTTTCACACGGACAATTATACGTGGCTCTCGAGTGGGCAAACCATCCAGTTTGTTTGTATTGGCGAAAGATGGGATAACAAATATTATTGTACACTCTGTTGCATTAAGGGATTGATATTGTTTTTTAGTAATATTGTTATAAGTAGCGATATGTATATAATTTTAAAGAATCAATTTTAATAAATTAAAAAAATAAATGATTGGTGTTTTGTTATTTTTATATTCCTTCACCGTTCACAGCGCTCCATACATCTTCCACTTATATACCACTTCCTTACACACTTACAATAAGTTAGTTATTTTTTTCTAGCAAAATATTCTCTAGAAATAATTTATATGACAAAACAACGTTTGTCGGGTCAGCTAGTATACATATATATTTTTTTTAAACATAATATTAAACTAAAAAGATAAAAAAAATTGTACATCAACATTTTCTGAACATTTATGCTTGGAATGCGAGCAGTTAATTAAATATTGGACTACTTACATTTTTTTCATTTTTAAAATAAAACCATTGTAATTGAAAGAAAAGTAATTTATACACATATATACACGGTTAACGTAATTAAATATCACGGACAAACAAACATGCATTTTATTATTATTATTAATATCAATATAACATAGATTTTGAAATAAATTCCTCTTAGATTAATGATAAAAATTAAATCACAGTCAAATCGAATGAAACGTCTCTCTCTCTCCCTCCCTCTCTCTCTCTCTCTCTCTCTCTCTCTCTCTCTCTTCTCTCTCTCTCTCTCTCTCTCTCTCTCACACACACACACACATATATATTCAAAGATTCAAAGACGGAAGAGGCCGCTCACCACTATACAGCAGTTTTGACCGATTTTAACCTCCAAAGGGGGGCTCTGACAACAAATGTCACATAACAATGTGAAATTTTGAAAGAGCCCGTTTCTAGAGGTTAAGTCTCCCCAGTTGTTTATTGCATAAACATTAAAAAAAATAAAAAATAAATTTGCTGCCGGATATAAAATCCCACGCGACAGAGGGCAGCAATTAATTAAAAAGACAACACATATATATATATTTATTTATGAATAAATTCATATATAAATTCAAAAACTTCATAAATGATCCCAAGCTTATGCTTATGAAGAATAGTCTATGATGGGAGCAGACCAATAATTAGTTCTTTGAAAGAAGTAGCTTTCTACCACTAAAAGCAAATTATATTTAATATCGTAAGGTTTTCTTTCTTTCTTTTTCCCTTTTTAAAACAAAATTTTTCTGTATTTTATTATTTTTAAAATAATTCAAACTTTATCAATAAATATAATTAAATGGGGATTCTTTTTTTAATAAGAAGGTACTGTTGTTATTGTTAACAACTTTTAAAATCACAAAATTTTGTCACTGATAGTAAATTAAAAATCAAATAACAATTGAAGCAAGTTAAATCGAAATAAAAAAAAATCGCAAATAAAAATCGCAATAAATAAATAAATAAATAAATAAATAAATAAAAAATAAAATTGTAATTACATAAATAATAATAATAAATAAATAAATAAATATATTAAATGCTCGTAAAAAAATTAGTACAAAATTCTCCGAATCTCAATAGCTAGGCAGCAATCGTAATGTTGAAAATTTATATATTTATCGGTAAGATATTCCGTAATTAAAGATATTCTAACAGCACTTCAACTTTTCCGTATCAATAAATATGTTATCATATTAAAAAACTGATATATATTTAAAAAATGGCGGGACCAAAATGGCCAGGGACCAAAATGGCCAGGGACCAAAATTTCCACGGGACCAAAATGGCGGGACCAAAGTGGCGGGACCAAAACGGCGGGACCAAAGTGTCCTGCTTCGATTTCTTCCGTGACTCTTCCACCAATAGTTACATGGTAATTTGTGATTAATTATAATTAATCCTAGAAACATACTAGAAACTACCGAAAATGACGAAATTAGTTAGACTTCCATTGACAAAAATGTATACGCGATAGAGAATAATTGGCTTCATTTTCGGTTTCAGCACATCAAAAAATATATGTACTAAAATTATCAAATCAGATTTTACCAACATTTTGTAGACCTGTGTTATCATTGAATAACTACGGGGTGCATTTCAATGTTTTGCCTGATCTGAGGGGGGGGGGGGGACTGCTAATTACGAAGGAAGATAATTATGTGAAGAGTACCTTAAATTTTAGTTTACCTCTGTCCTTTTAATCTAAATTCGTATTGAGCGAAAAATTACATAGATGAACTAATTTTACGGGCTTCAAATAGCATCAAATAATGAAGTTTCAGAAAAAACGGGAAAAGCATTGCATGGAATAGGAAAAAAAAAGTTGTTTTTCATTTGACATGGATCGGAAGGCAAATTTAAGTTTGACATTGATAGGTGTGTATGTATGTGTGAAGTGTCCTGGCATGTACGAAAAACGTCACATCTATCTTGCAACTTACCACCTGAGAGCCATTTATGTCATTTATAATGTAGGCTAGTCAGTGCTTTGTTATTTTTAAGTTGATTTTTCTCAAATACTGCATTTTTGAGAAAAATAAACACATTTCTAAACGGGGTGTGATATGTCAGCTCGAGTTCTGCACGGGGCGAGCCCAAATTTCTCGATTTGTTCACGAGCTCGGATTACTTTTTTTTTTTTTTTTTTTTTTTTTTTTTCCCCATCTTCAGGCCTGGCCGGGCCTGTATTAAATTCTTTTCTGTCCGTGTCGACTCGAATTTTCTTTTACATTTCTCGCTAATTAACATGGAAGGCGAATTATAATTAGCTTTGTTTAGTCATTTATTTTGCATAATTTTGTAGGCTAATATATCACCTTTTATTTTTTTTTTAAAGTGTTTATAACTTCAAATCTGGTTGTCTGACTGTTTATTCGCACTCGGATTTCCGCAAATATTTTTAGTACATATCAAAACTGATACGTTATTTAAGTTACGATTGCAGGCTTCCTATTCAGAATGATATGCATGTCTATACTATTTTGCACAGAAGTGCAGACAAAAGAAATTAGATACTTTACTGTCTTATGAGGCTTTATGTCCTATGGTTTGTAGAATCTAGGGATTTGAAGAATATTTTTAAGCACTTTTCCGGAATTTCCCAGGGCACAAATTATAATGAAATTAGCATCATTTTTTCGAATGCGCAAGAGCATCCTTTCCATTGAAAATGTTTGGATTAGCTTTAATGTTTTGTTTATAGGAACATAAAAAAGGATTCGGATACATTAAAAAGATATAAGTGGTAATGGATGAAAGTAGATTTTTATTAGTATTAACCATTTTTAATACATTTCGACATTGTTTGATGAATACTACTATTTTCGTTTTGACTTTCTCTGTGTCTGTGTGCCGTCTGTCTGTTGGTGATAATGAATTTCTGTTTATATGTAATTCTCTTCTGAAAGATCAGTATTTTTGTTAATGGATAATCTATTGCTTGACTGTATAAAAACCTCTGAAAATAGATACTAAAAAGAATTTTGCATACCGATGCATGCAATTTTTGTTATTTGTCATTCACCCTGCCTTGCATAGGCCGGGCCTTACTTCATCGGTTTCTGTCCGGGCTGCGCCATACATTTAAATAAAATAAAAAAATAAAAAAACCTTAAACGGGCCGGTCTCGACCGAACTTCTAGACGTCATACCGTGCCGCGACCGAAAAATCCGGCCTGTGCAGACCGCTAATGTCAGCAGCCGTGTTAGAAATTAAGTTGTAAGATTTTGTAATAAGAAAAATATCTTAATCTCACTTTTTTTTTTTTTTTTTTTTCTTTTCTTTTTGACATGTTTAAAAGTATTTATTCTATAATAAATATCATAAAATTCACTTTAAAAAGATTAGTATTTACTATATTTAATAAGTATGAGGTTTAATCATTAGTTTTACGAATATGGACATAAGTTTTTCCTATAGCACTTGTTGTCGAAACTTCAGTGGAGTCCTCCATGTGTAAATGTTAAATTTTCTGGGTTCTGTCTGTCTGTCTCGCGACAGCGGCCGCAAAAATCACTCTATTGACTTTCAATTTGGTACACATGTTGTTTAACCCCACAGAAATAGCTGTGTAGTTTTGGGTGTGTATTTAGTTTGTAGTTCGTGTACAAGGACACCAAAGTTTTTCTTATCATTACGGCCTATGGACAGAATTTGTATGTCTCGCGACAACGACCGCAAAAATCACTCTATTGATTTGCAATTTGGTACAAATGTTCATTATCCACCCAGAAATAGCTGTATAGTTTTAGTTGTGCATTCTATTTGTAGTTTGTGTAGAGGGGCACACCAAAGTTTTTCTTATCATTACGGCCTATAGACATAATTTATGTGTGTCTCAATAGCAAGCGCAAAAACACTTGGATTGACTTGAAAATTGGTACACATGTTCAGGCGCTATACAGAAATAGTTGTATAGATTTTTGGAGCCTATATTGTTTATTGGATCGTATACAAGGACACGATCCATATCATTTCTTATTATTACGGCCAGGGTTGGGGTTTCGGTTTAGGACGTCTAAAACTGGTTTTGGACAGGGCAGGTGGTTTTTACCGTCCAAAAGTGTCCTAAACTGTCTAAAACTGTACGAAAGTGTCCAAAACCTAAGATTTTAAGAAATTCTATTCCCTGCATTTTCAGTAGCAATTATAATTAGTAATTTAAAGTATTTTATACTGAAAATTTAGACTTTTTAAATTAAAAGAAATTTACAATTTAATAATAGCTATAAAAAAAATTTAATGACTCAAATTTTTCTTACAATAAAAAATGTATGATAGGATTTTCAAAATGAATAATTTTTCTTTTTATTTTTAATTGCTGAATACTTACATATCCAATATTTTACAGAAGTTATTAGTTCTTTCATGAATTACGTACATTAAAATATACCAAAAATAAATAAAAAAAATAAGTTACAATTAGGCAATGAAGTCTATGCATTTTCAAAAACAGCAGATATTAAAAGGATATACAAATACTAGGCGAGACGTATTAATCCCGGGCGATAGGACCCATGCCCCAGCCTGCCCGGTTCCCGCTCTTCGATGTCTTTTTCTAGTCAATCTTGTCTTCTTATTACTTCCGGTGTGAGCGTGTTTTTTTTTTTTTTTTAACACACTTGACATTGTGAGTTTTTTTTTTTCTTCCCATGCTGTTTCTATGGGTTTTTTAGCTTTTTTCTCCTTTTTCTACATTCTAAAGTGGTGGTGGTGGTATCCCTCCCCCCCCCCCCCCCAAAAAAAAAAAAATAAATAAAGAAAGAAATAAAATAAAATAAAGAAATCTTTAAAGTGTGTACCATTTAATATTTTTACATATATATTCCCATTTATTCAAAAATAAAATATATTTGTGTAGCTGCACATTTTTAATATTTATTTCAAGATTTATTGCAAATATTATATATATAATTTTGTTCTCTGGATATATTTATTCATGTTGCTTATATATCTGTGTGTGTGAATATTATAATATCAATATTTGAAGTATAATTACATTTTTCCCATTAAAGCTTCAGTAATAAATTTTTGCTTTTGATTATTATAATTGTTAACATACGTATCTTTCACTAAACATTATTATCATTAGAATTTAATGGAATATACTGGTAAATGTTACAAAACAATAATAATTATAATTTTGTAATTTTTTTCGAATAGTTGCATAATTTTAATAAAATATAATTTTACTAAAATATGTAGTTTTGGACAGTTTAAGACACCAAATTAATATGCAGGACCACACATAAGTGTTTCAACAATGTCACGTAATCATCCAAATTATGTCAAATTTCGAATAATCATTCATGAGCTATACAGAATAAGCTGTATATTTTTTATTGGTTAATATAATGTTTATGGTTCGTTCGAAAGGATTTAGAAAAATGTTTCGTGACATTAGAGCCTATGGACAGATTTTTAACAAGCTTATTTTAATGCGTTTATGCTGTGTTTAACAATATAGAATTAACGTACATTATTATGGTGCTTGAAAGCAAGTTTTTTCTAGAAAAAAGGTATGTATATTCTAAATAATTTATTGCCGAAACGTCAGTGGAGGCCTCTATTCCATGTGGAGACTCCAAGATTTTGGGCTCTGCATGTCTGTCGCGCGACAGCGGCCGCAAAAATCACTCTATTGACTTCTTTGTACACATGTTCATGAGCCACATGAAATTCGCTGTATAATTTTGGGTGCGTGTTCTATTTGTAGTTCGTGTATAGGGACACACGAAAGTTTTTGTCATTACGGCTTATGTACAGAATTTGTATGTACCGCAATAGCGACCGCAAAAATCCCCCGATTGACTTGCAAATTGTTACACGCGTTCAAGCTTTGTATAGAAACAGCTGTGTAATTTTTGTTGTCAGTATTATTTATGGATCGTATACACCCCATAGCAGAAAATGCGAGACGTACGTCGCAGATTGGTTTTTTTTTTTTTTTTTTTTTTGGGTTAAGTCTGCAGATTATTTCCAAAACAGTACTGGGCAGAAATTTCCCTATTTTGGCAGGAAAGATAATGATTTTTAGTCTTTCTCCATCCACGGCATAAGTGTCAATATTCATTTTAATAACGCTGTATTAGACTCTAGAAGCTATAAAGAAATATAATTGCTTAATATCTCTCATGTAATTTTATGTGACCCCCCCCCCCTCTTCAAATGATTGGCGTGGCTATCGCAAACAAATTGCTAAATCCTTGCGATTCCCAATCTTTCTCCACCCGCAAGATAAATGTCAGTATTCCTTTTAAACTTGTTTTATTACATTAAAGAACCTATAAAGAAGTAGAATTGTTCAATATCTGTCACTCATATATTTGTTCCGCCCCCCCCCCTTCCCTTCCTCCCGTGATAACGATCTGTAATCAAACGCTCCACAGAAGCAATGTGATTTCCAATCTTTTTCCATCCACAACATAAATGTCAATATTCATTTAAACTTACTTTATTAAATTTTAGAACCTATAAAGTAGTAGAATTATTCAATATCTCCACCCCTCCACCCTCCTTTACCATTTGCTAACGATCGGAAATGAAACTTCCTGCAGAAATCTTGTGGTTTCCAATCTTTCTCTATATGCAGCATAGCATAAATGTCAATATTCTTTTTAAACTTGCTTTATTAAATTGTAGAACCTATTAGAATTGTTCAATATCATTCACTACTCATGTAATTTTTGTAATTGCTTCTTTGAATATATGTAAGATTTTTCATCAGTTTCAAAGTTTGATCTTGACACACTTTTGTTCAAGTAAAGTACCAGTATTTTTGTAAATGGATCGTTCGTTTGCACTATAGAAGAGGAAGTTAAAACTGTAAGGATCTCGTATGAACTAAAGGTTTTGGTTTTATACAGAACGTCTACTACTGACCTGTCAAAGGAAATGTCAAAATTCTTATTAAGTTACTTAATAAGAACACGCAGTTTCAGCTCCAGTATCAGAAGTTTTCTGTGAAAGTTGGGTCTCGGACATTGAGAAGGTAAGCAAAATGGCAATTACGATGTACAGATAGGAACGACAAACTGTAATTGTTGATAAAAGAAAATTTATACTTGTTAATGTCCACACCATCTGGTTACACAAGAAACAAAAAAATTTTAGAAAGCTGCATTAATTTCAATGTTTAGAATCTCAGCCAACACTTTACCTAACTATATGTAATTAAAACTTTATAACTACAATGCTTGGACATATCTAACAGATTTACATTAGATAAATGCAAATTTATGATAAAAATATGCTTACTAAATCCGCTGACTCCCCCCCCCCTTAATTTATTGTGAAATTATGCTGCAGATTATATTCTAATCCCAAAATAGCTGTCGTAGATTGACAAAAGAAAAAAAAATAAAAAATTGCTACTGGACGTATACAGGAACACATCAAAGTTTTTCTTTTTTACGGCCTATCGGTTGAATTTAGTTCGAAGTAATTTTAACGTCGTTACTGTGCATTCTACAAAATGAAATTAGCGTACATTATTGAGATGGTTAAACTAATGTTTTCTATAGAAAGCATATTTGCGTAGGCTTCACAATTAATGTACAGGGCTTTCCAAAAATTTTCCGACAGTGTCACGTAGGATTTTGCCAAAATTTCGAACATTTATTCATGAAAAACATAAAATAAATTGAAATGTTTACATATACTGGTGCATGCAATGTTTATGGAGCAACTGAGACACACAAAATAATTTCATGACATTAGAGTCTATGGACAAATTTTTATCGAAGTGCATTTTAACGCTTTATGCTGCGTTCATCATAATGGAATTAACATTCATTATAAAAATGCTTAAAAGCAAGTTTTTAAGGTATGTATACACTAAATTTATTTACAGGACAACACAAGATTTCCAATGACATTCTGTAATCATCCAAATGATGTCAAATTAAGTTGAAACATTAACGAGTTATAATTAATTACGTGTATTTTATTGGTGTATACAATAACTGTGGCCCCTTATCAGGGGGACACGAAAGAATTTTGTACCTTTACAGTGTATAGACCGTATTTCTTAAAATTGTGTTTTAACATGGTTACACCACATTAAATATAATATGTTATTACAGTGTTTAAAAACATGGTTTTTCTGTGGGAAATTGGGGGCATAGAATTGGTAATTAGTTTACGGAGTTACAGAAAAAAATTCCGATATGTTATGTAATCATTTGCATGGCATTTGGTACAAGTATTTACGAATAGGCTACCAGTTACTAGGGGGGATTTTTAATATATATATATATATATATATATATACACAGATATAGACAAAAAGGTAAAGCGGGGGGGGGGGGGGAGGTGCGTGTGAGGAAGCGGCAGCCCCCCACAGAAACGTATCTGTAGCGAGTCAATCGTGTATATATATATATATATATATGGAATAACTAAAAAGGATCTGTTGAATAATGAGTGATGAAAATAAGACGTTAAGGCTCCTGATCTGTAAATCCACTAGTTAAATTTATGCGTGGTGAATGAATTCTTCTCATAACAGTATGTCAACTATCGTCGATGCCTCGTTATAGTGAGATCCTTAAAAATAATGAATAAAAGGAATAAATTTGATTCGTTCATAGATTATTTAATCATATTCTAAGATTTTTACAAAGCAGAAGAATATCTTGTTTAGTTATCGGTGTATCAACACGACGGGTTGGGGGGGGGGGGGATAAAAAAAAAACCCTAAAGCAGAATTAAAGAACACGATAAGTACAATTCTTAATTTTCGCATTTCTAAAAGGGGAGGGGGGGACTATTTTCCTGATTATTCACATTTTAGGGTTCTTATTATTGGTGCACCGGCAGGGTTGCTACAAAACCTGAAATTCAAAGAAAACCTGCAGAACTCGGAAAAATTTTCAATTTACTGGAAAAGCATGGGAAATTCAGGGAGTTGAGGATTTTTTTAGAAAATCGCAGAAAGTAATTTTTTATAATAAAGTTTTGACTTACTATTAAAACTAGACAATTTAGAATATAAGTGAAAAATGTTTAAATTCTAGTGCTCTTATGCAGAAGAAAAGAGTCAATTATGTATTTTTGCCACGTATTCAACTGACTTGTAAACGTGTCAGATTCTATAGGGTGGCTACTGAATATTGTAACTCTTCAAAAAATAAGACTCCATTCTAATCATTTGGTAAAACAATTTCATACACATATTAGGCAAAACGTAGTAGCTAAGCTTCGACAATAACTTCAGGACCCTTCCTTAGCTTCAGTTTATTTTTCTATAGTCAATTTTTATAACATTTTCTCACTAGTGTTAGGGTTTTTTCTTTCTCATACGTTTGTGATTGCGCACTTTCTTTTTCTTTCCATGTTATTTTATTTGGATTTTTGAATTTTTCCACTTTTTTCATTCTTAAGTGGCCAAGTCATCCTCTTAAATAAATTCGTGCCACATTCAGACAATGACGTAAGAGATTGTCTTTAGTAATCTATAAAGATGGCGCTCGATTGGAATAAAATTATTTCAAGGTAAACTTACATTTTTATGTTCATCACATTGGTGGGTCTGCCATTTTCTATTTTATATCTGTATAATAAAATGATTCAATATTTGTAACAGTATTTTGTAGCCATCCTGTACAGCTACATGATTTCGTGTTACCTGTTCTACTTTTAAAAGAGACGAGGAAAAGTAAGGAAATTTCTTTTCCAGATTTATGTAACAACCCTAACCACTAATTAAACAAAATTCTTATGAGTGTTTCCCCCCTCCCTTGTTCCCGGTCATCTTTAATGAGAATATTTAGCAGAGTGATAATCATGTTTAGGGGATTCTCCCCCCTGTTTGTAGGGGATTCTCTGTCGAATTTTGTTTCGTGCAGGTAGAGTAAAAGGATTTATTGTGAATGATTTTAAGCCAAATTAGAAAATTGGTCATTCCCCCCCCCCACACACACACACATCAGTAATCTTATTTTAAGTTAATCACGAGTACATCTATCTGCATGTACAGTGAGTGATCTTTTTTTTTTAGTTTTTTCCCCCCTTTCTTTTTTTCTTTTTAATACATTTTTCTGAATTTCTTATAAAATACTGGATGAAATGGCCTTTAACTTCAGACATGCAAAGAACCTTTAAAAACATTTTCCACTATCAATTTAGTCGAGTGCAATTATGGGACCAACCATGTATTGAAGAAAATCGTAAATACTTTATATCACCCTGTATCATAAATAGCTACAAATGCCTTGTAACTTTAACACATTGTTGCACTTATTATGTACAATATTTGTATGTTTTTTTTTTTTTTTTTGTGTATGCGTGAAATGCACAGTTACTTAGGCATGCATATATATGGTAAATTTTTTGCTTACAACAAGAATAGATTTCCGTAAAATCTTACAAAACTTGCAGAAGATTTGAGAAAACATTAGAGAAACATTATTCTGAAATATAAAATTGACACCTGTAATATTAGCTGAGATATGAGCATTTATAATAAATGTTTTCGCTGCGTATGCGCGAAAGATATATTTTTTTTTTATTATATTGGTTGAAAGCTAGATATATTGGACAACTTTTGTCAAAACTTCATTTGAATAGAGTAAAAATTAAGCAAATTATCGGCAAAAGAACGAGTTGGATTTTTTTCAGAGTTTAAATTTCATAAGGGGTTTTTCACATGCCACGTATTAAACTCGAAGATCCATTTATTTCAATCACGTTGCAAAAGTTTGTTTTCGTGAAAAACCGCTTATGAACTCATAAATCTTTATAAATAAATGAAAATATGTTGGTTACAAACCCATAAGTTTTTTCACAAAGGTTTGCAACGTTGTTAAAGTAATTGGACCTTCAAATTAAATACGTGACATGTGAAAAAAATCCTTATGAAATTTCTACTCTGGAAAAATCTAAAATCTAGCTCGTTCTTTCGCCGGCAACTTGCTTAATTTTTACTCTGTTCAAATGAACTTTTGACATAAGTTGCCCAATATATCTAACTTTCAACTTACATAATAAAATTTTTATCTTTCGCGCATACACAGTAAAAAAATATTTACTTTTACCTTTAATGTTTGTTTACATATCAGCGAATAATTACACATGTGAATTTTATTTTTTTAAATATTTTATCAATTTTTCTGTAAGTTTTGAAAAATTCTATTGAAATTCTTGTTATAAGCAAAAAATAAAATAAACATGCCAAAATTAATTTTTTTAAATTAATAAATGTATACACACATAAGGTGTCCCAATTAAGATATTACGAACTTCGAGGGAGAGAACATCACAAGGACTCGGAATTTTATAAGAACCCTTGGGCGCAAATGTTATTTTAACATTTTAAAAATTGGATATTTTTGCGTGGATATGGGCTTGGCTTTTGAATGTTGTATTTTTAAAACAATATTTTTTACATTCTAATGTTTACATAAGTAAATAAAATCTGTTTTTAATCTATGTATTTTACTGCACAGATTGCATTAATACGAACATTGTGTTTGATTTTGTGAAGCATGTAGGATTTTAAAGTTTACACAATATACTGAGTTAGTACACTAGCCAAAAACATCCAATTTTTAAAGGGTTAAAATGACGTTTACATCCATGGGTTCCTATGCAAGTCTGAATCCTTATGATGTTCTCTACCGCCCCTCGACGTATGTAACAGCTGGGACACCGTGTGTGTATGTGTACCTACATAAATGGGCATTTAACACACTCAGAGAAATATTGTATATAGTACATGCAAGAATGTGTTAGTTAAAAGTCGTTTGTAGCTTTTCATAACACAGGGTGTTCCAAAATATTTGTGCTTTTCTTCAATTTGTGGTTGGTCCCCTAATTACACTTCGAACTAAATCAATAGCGCAAAATGTGAGTTTTTAAATGTTCCTTGCACGCCTGAAGTTCAAGGCCATTTCGTGTAGTAGTTTATTTTTATTATTTTTATTTATTTATTTTATTTATTTACTTTTTTTATTTATTTTTTTTTTTTTTAGAAAAAATGTCAAAAATTTTCGAACTTGATCAGCCACTGTACATTGATGTTTTTCTTGTCAAGTGCTTTTTATACGATCGAAATCTTCCTTTGTCCCAATGAGCTATCTGAAATCAACTTAAAAAAAAAAAAAAAAATCTGCATCACGCACTTGTTTTATTTTAAATTCTAAAATTTTTCATAATCGTATTTCTAGGGTAATAGTTTGATTAAATAACATTAATTTCGCATGGTGAAAATAAACTTTAAACTTTTTTTTTTTTTTTCTTTTCTTTTTTAAACCCTAAATTTATATTTAAAGCGTTAACACCGAATTAATTCTGCAAAATAAGTTTCGATGTATATTCCTAATTGTAAGTTAGTATGGACTACTTGAGAGTGAAAGAATATTTAATTCAAACAATTCTTGTATTAGTCTTTAAAATTACAATGTGTGATTTTGCTGAACGCTCCGGTTAAAAAAAAAAAAAAAAAAAAGAAAGAAAACTTCGAACCTCAGTTCGCTTTCACTTATTTGCTTTTAAGTTTTTTTGTTTGTTCGTTTACTTGAAAGATGGCTAGCAAAATTGTGCGTAACGCTCGTTGGTCTCAGGAAGAGACAAAAGCTTTGCTGAATTTAAGTTCACTGTTTATTTCTACAAAATAGCCTTAATAATGAAAATAAATGAAGTTTGAATGCATTTTTCTTTTTTAACCTACTTCAAAAAAGAAGGAAGGTTCTCAATTCAAACCGTATGTGTTTTTTAATGTTTGTTAGCTCATAACTTCTGAACGGACGCTCCGATTTTGATACTTTTTGTTTTGTTGAAAAGGTCTTGGTCTGCAATAGGTCCCATTGTAATAACTTTACGATATAAGGAAAATACAGGGTGCCCAAAAAAATCAGTCCCAACTCTTAACTGCTAAGCGGCTGCAGCTATAGTGATAAAAACGGAATGAAAGTATAGCAAAAAGGCCATGCAGTACAAGGTTGAACCGCTTGCAGCGCCACCTGGTGGAAAATAGCGGAGTTAGTGTTCTTATCTCGAAATTGTTCCAAAGAAAAAAGTGAATTACAAAGTTGAAGAATATAACTGATTTAGTACAAAAAGGTAGTTTAGACATTCATGTTAGCGTTCTTATCTCGCAAACGGTTCAAGACAGGGAGAAAAAGTGAATTATAAAATTGCAGAGCATCATCGATTTAGTACGAAAAGGTAGTTTAGACATTGATGATACAAATACAATGCTAAAATCGTGCATTTGTTTGTTCGCAATTTTTTACATTATGCACACTTGAGCTTTCAAGATGGGAGAAAAGTTAATTACGAGAGTTGTTGTAGAGCAATGTTGTAGTACAAGTTGTAGAGCATCATCGATTTACTACGAAAAGACAGTTTTAGACATTATTGCTAAAAATAGAACGCTTAAAACGTGCAGTTGTTTGTTCGCAATTTCCTACACTGCGCACGCTTGAACTACGTTGCACACTTTGTAGCGTAGCGGATGAAACGTATACTCTGTGGTTCAAAGTACTGTTACTGTAAGCGGTCACATCGATTAGCGCAAAGTCGTTTTCAACCAACTTCAGAAAGTAGGTTGTTCTTAATTCAAAATATGCGTTGTTGGTGGTGTTTGTAAGCTTATAACTTTGTAAGAGATGCTCTAATTAACCGACTTCAAAAATGAGGAGGTTCTCAATTCAAAGCGTATGTTTTTTGTTTTTGTCTGTTAGCTCATAACGTCTGAACGGATGATCAGATTTCGATACTTTTTGTTTTATTGTAAAAGTCATGGTCCGAAATAGGTCCCATTGTAATATCTTTATGATCAAAAGAAAATACAAGGTGCCCAAAAAGTCAGTCCCGACTCTTTTAACTGCCGAACAGGTGCAGCTATAGTCATAAAAGGGGTATATAGGTATAGTAAAGTGGGCTTGTGCTACGCGATTCAGCCGCCTACAGCGCCACCTGGTGGAAAACAGTGGAGTTAGCGTTCCTATCTCTGAAACGGTTCAAGACAGGGGAAGAAAGTGAGTTATAAAATTGCAGAGCATCATCGATTTAGTACGAAAAGATAGTTTAGACATTAATGCTAAAAGCAGAACGCTTAAAACCTGCATTTGTTTGTTCACAATTTCCTATTTTGTGCACACTTGAAGGACATTGCGTATGTTGTAGCGTAGCGGGTGACATTTATGCTATGTAAAATTCAAAGTATGGTTATTGTAAGCGGTCACATCGATTAACGCATAGACGTTTTAAACCGACTTCATAAAGGAAGAGGTTCTCAATACAAACCATTTTTCTCATTTTTGTTGTTGTTGAAATTTGTTAGCTTATAACTTCGTAAGAGATCATTTAATTTTAATACTTTTTTTGTTGTCGTAATTATCTTGGCCTGAAATAGGTTTCATTAAGATATAAACAAATTACAGGATACTAACGAAAGTCTGTTCTCACTCTAACTGCTGAACGCATGCAGCTACACTTGTAAAAGCAGTATGTACGTATCGATGCTGAAACTTTTGTCCGTCAGCTGCAATGCATATTTTGTTCTTTGTTTGAACTTTACGGTGCGCAATTTAAAGCGCAGCGGGTGACACGTATTCACTGTAAAGTTCAACATATATTCCTATCAGAATTTTTGGTTACGAATACAGCGTATCCGTTCTTTACATTTCTAAAGACTTTTTAATTTAACGTATGTTCATTCAATAGATAGTTTTTTGCTCATATCCAATAAAGGCAAGAAAAGTGACACAACTTAAAAATGTTGCATTTGAGAAAAATCAACTTAAAAATAACTTGACTAGAATAAAACTGGCACAACTGTCTCTGGAGTGGATAACTTTTCAGATGGATATGAAACTTTTTTGTTCACACTGGGTGCATTTCATGTATTTTTCAGTGACATAAACCATTTTTTGAGTTATGTCACTTTTCTTGGAAGTTATGATTTGTGAAACTGCCGTCGAACGTCTTCTAATGTTCTGCTGTATGAATAAGTTTTCACTGAAAAGAGAAAAATAAAATCTTTATGTAAAACAAATAGAACCGACTCCAAAAAGCAACTACTATTCAAACAACTAAAAAAAAAAAAAAAAAAAAAAAAAAAAAAAAATGGTATAA
The DNA here is from genome assembly GCA_963930645.1 of Salticus scenicus. Taxonomy (NCBI): domain Eukaryota; kingdom Metazoa; phylum Arthropoda; class Arachnida; order Araneae; family Salticidae; genus Salticus; species Salticus scenicus. Next base: position 80,159,211 of record OZ005651.1, read on the forward strand.
AATGAAACTGTAAATTGCGCCTAAAATTATAAAATAATTTCCTTCGCCAAACAATCTATAACACTACAATTAATCATAACTTTTGAAGTCGGCGCAAAATTAAATAAAAATCGATACCTTTATTCAATTAAAAAAATCAAATCCTATTTAAAAAAAAAAAAAAAAATTGTCACCTGCAAAACGCAGCCGAAAACTACTTTGATTCAAGAAAACAAATAAGATTTCGTAAGTAGCAAAAGTTGGTGAAGATGCTGGTATCTGACGTCCTTGGTGAAAGAAAAATAGCAAAATTACCAGGCAAACATTTGTAATTTCTTTGGGATATCATGATTATTTTGATAAGGTATATCAAGAGAGTACTCAAGAATATGAAACAACACATCGTACAATATATGTTATGAAAATATACATCTCGCGTGTATCTTTTTGCATTACGTTTTGATCGCCAAATCCAAAAGCCACGAAGGATGATAGTTATTAAAGTTATACCAAATTTGTAAAGGAAACTCTAACTTCGTAGAAACATAAATACCGCATTGTGAAGAATGTTCACTGTTCTATGTAGATGCTACTAATGGACCAATTGTATACAGTAAGAATGTAATAAAGGAAACATGAAAATGGAGCATTCGAGACAACAGCATTTGTTGCTACCGATCTAAAAACAAACCTTTAAAAACTAATTAATTTTTAATTTTGCGCCGACTTCAAAAGTTATGATTAATTGTAGTGTTATAGGTTGTTTGGCGAAGGAAATTATTTTATAATTTTAGGCGCAATTTACAGTTTCATTTCATACAATTTTTTTTTTTTTTTTAGTTGTTTGAATAGTAGTTGTTTTTCGGAGTCGGTTCTATTTTTTTTACAAAAAGATTTTATAATCATTCAATTGACTAATTTCAATTTAAGATTATCCATTTAAATGCTACATAAAAATTATATTTTATTTTTTCACCTTAATAACCGGCATAACTAAGAGTAAAGATATTATTTGTAGAAAATACTGTGAAAAAGGGAAGTAATGAATACAATAGAAAATATAAATAAATTACAATTATTTATCAAGTAGGATTTTATTAGCACGGTTTTAGTTGTTTTAAAATTTGTTCTTTAAAAAATATGTAATTATTGAAAGAACTATAATGAATAATATATAGGAGCAACTCCCTGATGAATAAATTGGTGTTTTCAATATACTTTTAAAGATGCTGATTTAGAAGTCGCATAATAGCATTTCTAGTGCATAGAGATCCTTTTTCCTATTTATTACAGTTAAAAAAATATTACTTCAAATATAATAGAATAATAAAATATTTTCACTTGTGCGTTTCATTCGTAAATTTATACACTACTTTTCCTTAAATGACCAGACACTTTCGAATTCAGACGCTCTGTCAAATATCTAGAAATATTCTTCACGAATTGTCCTAAAACTCTCGGAGTGTAAAGAATATATGCTAATTTCATATATTTCAGCAAGAATATTTCCCAAAACGACACAAGGGGAGTGGTAAAAAATTAAAGAAAACAAAATGTTTGGGATTATCCTGTAAAAAGTAATGCTTTAGATACGGTTTGGCTGTAGTATGCGATTATGATACTGCCTTCTGGGCGATTTACTCCAAATATAATCAGCACCAATTCATATGAAAATTTAAAGTTCTTCGGAATTCCGCCCATTATTTAATGAGATACAGCACCCACAATTTTTTTATAAAGCATGCACGACATACACAGGCATGCACTTCTAAAAATGGTCAAATTGTTCTCATAAATTTCAAAACGTGTAAATGCATCGAAAACCAGAAGTCAAAAACTTTCACGAATTTAATATTTTCTTCTTGCAAATAGAAGAAAATAATAAAAATAAGTGTTTTTATCATCTTCAGAATTTCAAATAGAAAGCAATCTAAACTCTTGCCAATTTACTTTATATTTGCGATAATCTTAAAAAAAAAAAAAAAATTCTTATAAATTTTATTTCATTTTCAACTTCAGATAAGAAAATTATTCCTGTTCGCTATGTAATTTTGCGGAAGGGAAAAAGAAAAGTGGGGGACTATTTAACGCTAAAATTCTTTACTTTATTTCATTGCAGAGTTTTTTTTTTTTTTTTTTTTTTTTTTTTTAAGATCAATGCACTAAACAAAAAAACATATATCAACGTTTTTCAAAGATAAAATCATGATTGTGGTAATTATTTTACAAATAATTTACCTTTTTTTTTTTTTTTTTTTTTTTTTTTTTTAACATCTATAACTAACGGCGCGAATGTTTTGGTTTGTGAGTTAAAGGGACATCAGTTAAAAGGACCTTACTTCACTTTTTCCCCATTGAAAACCGGTTGTCTCAGTCTCCATCCCTCGGAGGAAGGATAGATATCCTTCCTCCGAGCTCCATCCTTACTCCGAAACTCCGAAATATATAGTTGTAAACGGACAAAACAAAAAGGGGGATTAAAAGAAGCATCGTTAAAATGCGGGTTGATTTTGAGCAAGGTTGTAAACGGAGCCATTGAGACACTTACTACAAATCTTTCAATGACAAACTCAAAATTGCCATTTTTTGATTTGTGTCCTTTTTATGGCCGGGATGCGATCAAGGTCATTCGAAAATACAGTTTTCGTTGATTTTTTCCATGTTTTCAGTCTGAATATCTGCTAAGGCCATGAGTGCCCCATAGAAATAATTATTGGGTTAATTACACACCTTAGTATAGTATAGAACTTAAAAATATTTAAAATAGCATGGGATACTCTTGGCTTTAGTAGTTAAACGGTCTCAAATTAAATAATTTTCAAAAAAAGGTAAAATATGATGGTAAATTACTCTAAGCCATGAGTCAATAACTATGAGACACAGTTTTAATTGTACCCTTGGTGGTCTAGTTTTAGACCCAGGTTACAAACCTATGGGGCTTGCAAGATATTTTTAGATACAGTCTACTTTATAACGCCAATGTGTACCTGTTCTATGTAGTACAAAAAGCTTGAGACCCAATTTTGTAATGTTTAAACTTCCCATTTTACATTACAGAGGCCAGCATCAAAATAATTATAAAATTAAAAATCACATAGGGGAGACCGGGCCAAGTTGAAATACGGGATAAGTTAAAACATTGAAATAAAAAATACAATTTTTAAGTTCTTATTTACTGCCAATAAAGGGAAGTACAGATACACAAAACCTACTTTACAATGTAGAAAAAAAAAAAGTGTATGTAAGCATCTGTATTTTATGAGAATAAAACTGTTTTAGAGTACTGTTTCTTTACTGTTAGTAAAAATTCAATTTTTTAAATGATGTCGCATTTCATGTAAATTAGTGAATGTTTCTGATTGATTCAGCGTTTATAGTGTATATAGTTGCAGCTTGCTAATCATATGATTTGAAACGCCCACGAGCATAAGTACTAGTAGCATAACATCTCGTGAAGTGAAAATTGTGGGCAAGGGCCAGCTGAAAGAAATATAAGGGGGGCTACTTGAAAGACCTGTTTCAATTAGCCCCGTGTACAAAAGAAATGCAAAAGCACTATAAAATTAATAATAATAAAATAGCTTACACTGCAGTGGCTGTATCTTTATTTATGGTTTAAAATAATTTTTTCCACCTTGTTTTTTTTAAATTTTCCAAGAGATAAGTGCATTAGAATTAGAGGAAAGTTGCTAAACAGAATTTTCAGAACAAGTAGATGCTGGAAATTGTTTGGTCTGTGGTCTCATGCTCTGGGAAAAAGTAAGATAGGTGTTCTATGTGGGACAAATCATACAGGTGTTTGATAGTGCAGGTAAAGTGCCTGTAAAGCTGTCAAAGATCAAATTTCTAAAGGGACAAATCAAATCTAAAAAAGTTTGGTTTTGCCTGGCCGATGGAAGATGACATTCGAGATATCAGTTTGGACAATATTTTACAAGTCTTATCACGTCCATTGAATAATAGAGAATTTCTTTACTTTAATTGTGAACTTGAAATTCCCCTCTCTTTTTTGTATTAAATTACTGTAACAACTTTCATAAGCCTTCTGCAACGCCTATTATTATAAACTAATTTATCAACCACCTTATAGTTATTTTTAAGTAAATGTTCATTAAGTGCAAAATTCTACTGTAATTATTTACTAAATCTGATATTATTATGACCTTTATTTTAAATGTGGTCCATTTAATTATGGTCATTATAATGTAAAAAATAACTTAAGATACATCTGAAATGTGCATATTGTTATGTTATGTGAAACATACGTAGGGTGATGAAAACAAGACTGTATACAAAAAATAAAAATTGCGCATGGGACTAACTGAAACAGGTGTTTCAAGTAGCTTTCCCTATATTTGTTTCAGCTGGCCCCTGCCCGCAATTTTCACTTCACGAGATGTTAAGCTACCAGTACTTATGCTCGTGGGCGTTTCAAATCATATGATTAGCAAGCTGCAACTATACACTATAAACGCTGAATCAATCAGAAACATTCACTAATGTATGCTACATAAAATGCGACATCATTTAAAAATTTGAATTTTTACTCACAGTAAAAAAACAACACTCAAAGTTTTATCCTCATAAAATCGACAGATGTTTACATAAACATTTTTTTTATTTTTATTTATTTATTTATTTTTTTTTTTACATTGTAAAGTATGCTTTGTGTATCTATACTTCCCTTTATGACACCATTTATTTACGGCCTCAAACTTTGACCCCCCCCCCCCCCTCAGGTCAAACAAATGAAATTCAGAAAAAATTAAATTTCACTTATCACAGTACTACTAACATACCCTGAAAGTTTCGGGAAAATTGAAGATATCAACTATCAAAAGTGTCCAACTTAAGAGTTTTTTTTTTTTTTTTTTTAACACACACACACACGTCTTATTTAAAGTGTTATAATAGATATTATTATTCGTGTTGACTTTAGTCTGTATGCCTGCGCAATAAGTAAATGCATGTGCGATGACTGAAAAAATATAAAACGGAAATCCAAATCATGAAATTAACAGATAAATGAAAGTTCGTGGGATGGTTTCTAATGCTGACATAACTAGTATGGGTAGAGGAGGGGGGGGGGGGGTGCAAAAACCACAAACATTCTATAGATTTGTTTACAAAATTTTTCACGGCCTGAGTTTTTTTTTTTTTTTTTTTTTTTTTCCCTCGTTTTTCAAAAGTTTATTTTTTTATATACTTAATTTTTGAGCCAAAATGCGAAAAATTAACAAAGTACTTTTTTTTCTTCCAATTTTTAATTTTTGGAAGACGCGAACAAATTTAACGGTCGTTCGTGAATTTTCTCAATAGAAACGGAATTAAAAAAAAAAAAAAAAAAAAAAAAAAATTATATATATATATATATATATATATATATATATATATAACAAATTTCCCTATAAAATAAACATGGGCTTTGGCTGTACGTGAGGATAGCTATTGTAAGCTTTGAATGACTTAAACCAGTAGTGCAGTTTTACTGAATTTTTTCTGCGTAATAAAAATGTATTTAAAGTAAGAATAGTAAGATTTTTGCTCGTGTAAGTGATTTGTGGAAACTCACTAAGTTTTGAGATTAGCATGCTTGTTTGCAACGAACGTAAAAATTTTAGACGCTAGGACCCTCCTAAAAAGACCCCCCATATGAGGAAGTTACTCACATATTATTTGAATAAATCTAATTTTATTCTAAATTTATTAAGTATCGAATTATCAGTTAAGTAATTAATAAATTTAAATCTTATTCGCAATTATGTTACTTAAAGTATTCGAAATTATCTGAGCAGCTCACTTTTATTAATATCAGTTCTTTCAATTCATTTAAAGGAATAATACAAATTTTCTTTTAATATCATAAGAAAGACTTATTGAAAGAGAACAATTTGTATTTTCCGTTAAGCTCAAATAATAAAGTGTAAGATTTATTACTTTGTTTGTTGAATAAATATCAGTAACTGATGCAGTTTAAATCTTTTTGGTTAATAAATAACTTGTTGATTACTCACCAGAATCAACTGACAGTTCAGAGCATTATTTATTAATTAAATTATTTTTAGAAAACTCAGCATCAAATATATTGCACAAGTTTATTAGAAATCCCTGTCAAATAATATTAAAAAAATGATTTAGTTTCTAAATTACAATTATGCTGTAATTGTCAGATGTAACGGATTTTGATTAGTGTAATTTATTTCATTGGTAAAATAATTGGCTATAAGTTTTAATAACGAATTTTTGAATTAAAAATGTTTATATCATTTTATTCGAGAAACTAAGAAGGTATTTGGCACTACAATTTGGCTGTTTTTTCTGAATATTGGCTTTTTTACTTCAGACATTTCATATCTGTTCTAGTGATAGGAAGTCAGAGCTGCTCCAGATCATCGAATAAAGTCGCATTTACATTCATTCGCTCTCTCCCCCTATCTTATTCGACCATCTCAACGTCTCACCAGAATTTATTGCAGGCCCTGACTTACAGCAGGGCATACGGGGCAAATGCCCTGGGCCCCCCTTCTGGAAGGGGCCCCCCCTACAGGCGATTGCAGAAATTCTGCAACCTAAAGACCTCTTATGTCACTGCAAGGGGGGGCCCCCCAGAATAGGCTTGCCCCGGGGCTCCAGGTAGTCTAAGTCGGGCCCTGATTTATTGCATTGCTTATTAAATATTGATCAACGTTTTTGTATCTCATTATTGAGAATATTCTCCTTGATATTGTTTTGGAAAATTTCTTCAATACAAGCATCTTGATGATTGCAATTGGACCATTCTTGAAATGTTGCTAGTTTACAATTTCCTTGGGAAATTCCTCCATTATGAATGATCATAACGGCAATAATCTACGTAACACCCCACGGAGAGCATTCCACCTCCAGGCCTAGCTTAGTAAATCGGTTTTAAATCCTACAATCAACCAACCAACTCACCAAATAAATGTGTTAATATTAATAAAATTTATGAATGTTTTTAAAAGTTGTATTAAGGGACTATTCCACGGGTAACTGAACTGACATTTACAAAGCAAAATATTACATATAAAAAAAAAAAAAAAAAAAAAAAAAAAAAATTAAATACTACGCAAAAACTGCAACGTTATTTAAAAAAAAAAAAAAAAAAATGCTGAATTCAAAGGTGTAATTGAATTTAAAAAATACTTTTTCCCAAATTCTTTTGTATTTACTGTCATTCACTACGGTATGTTTGTGAATCTCAACCAAATAAAAAATGCGCCTCTATTTTAAGGTAAATACAAGCTTTTTCATTTGTCTCTCTGTTTCTCAGGTGGTTCGAGCGCCATGTTAGTAATCCGGTGGTCCCGCGTTCGATGCCCTTAAGTTCCGGTGTGTTAATTTTTGCAGAGAATTAGTAGAAAAGATGTCAATTGATAAAAGAAAATTTATCGTTGCCTACATAGTATCCTAAGAATTTTTGAAGAGTTCTTTTAAGAAACCTTTTTCTTAATCTTTTTTTAGAAGCAAAGTTTTTTGTGGACTACAAGCGCCCTCTATTAAGCGGAATATTCACTAAAATGTCGATGAAACAATTAACAATACAAAATAAAAATGATTAGGAAAAACACATAAACATTAACCAAATCAGTAAAATGTTAAGTTATAATATAAAAAAATAATAATAAACTAAAATAATAAAAAAAGGGCTCAAATGAATAATTGCAGCTATTGGCCCTTATTCAGAAAATGAAATCACAAAACTTATAGGCAATCGTGTGGTGCTGCAATCTGTTGTGAATTTTAAGAAATAATTTCTCTTTTCTTAACACAGTTCAAATTTCCCTAGCTTTGGTTAATAAACAAAAAAGTTTTTTCAAATTTTATTCAATTTTTGAAAAGATTTATACGATACGCTATAATAAGAATTTGGGACCGGTGCTTCTCAAGATTCTGAAAAGTAATATAAAAGAATAGAGAAGTTGATTTATGCGACAGTCTTCTAATTTTGAAATGCTAATGCGATGAATAGATTGCTTGTAGCAAGTGCAAATTTTTATTGAATAAAACATTTCTTCTGAATATAACTAAACATCAATATACAGGTTTAACTAATCAATCAATGGTAGAAAACTGACAAATCTTTTTTGAAAAACAGGGGTCGATCCAGGGGAAAACTGGGGCCGTTTTCCTGCCCCTTCACAAAATTCCACTTCTTAAAATGGGTCCCTTCACAAAATTAAGATTCTTAACAAGTCTTTTCATAAGTTTTATTTGGTATAAATGATCCTTTTTATAATTTTTTTTTCTACATCAAAATTTTGCATTTACTTGTTACAGTGCAATTTTCTTGATATACAGTGGCACAAACAATTGAGGATACACCTTACTTTTACTTGATAAATCCAACTTTCAATTGAAATAACACATTAACTAGAAGTGCAAACGTGTTTTTATTTTCACACGTAACAAAAGGGTTAATTTACAGTAAAAATAACGAAAATCAATAAAAAAATATCTAAAATTAAAAATTTCACAAGTATTTGAAATAAACATAGGCAGATCTTTACCTCAAAAAATTAAGGATACACCAATGAAATTTGTGTGACATATCACATACAAAGACAGTGTCAATATTTGGTTGCATGTCCTTTGGCTTTTATAATGTCCTCCAAACGTCTTAGTACCGATTCGACCAATTTTTTGGTGGTATCTGGCGATATTTTATCCCATTCTTCTTGTAACACTTGCTTTAAATGGACTCTGTTCCTAATTTGGTGTTTTTGGACCGCTGTTTCGAGTGTGGCCCACAAATTTTCTATGACATTGATGTCAGGGGACTGTGGTGGTGTGTGCAATTGCTGTTTACAATGAAAAAGACACCACTTTTTGACATTACGTGCCGTATGTTTGGGGTCGTTGTCGTGCTGGAATATAAAATTTCCATCTAAACCCAATTTTTTTGCACTTTCTTTAAGATTGTTGTGGAGTATATCTATATAAAGCTTATGATCCATTATGCCGTCTGTAAAAACTAAATTTCCTACCCCATTTGAAGCCATACAACCCCAAAGCATGACGGAGCCACCACCATGTTTAACTGTAGGACGTAAATTTTTTGGATCCAAAACGGTGTTCGGCTTTCTCCAAACGGTGCGACGGCCATCACTACCAAAAATGTTGAATTTTTTTTCATCACTAAATATAACTTTCTTCCAAAAGTTATCTGTCTTCAACTGATGAGTTTTTGCAAACTCCAAACGCTTTTTCTGATTTTGTAAGCTTCTTTCTAGCTACTCGACTGCTATATCCAGCATGTCTAATCACATTTCTCACAGTTTCAGCACTTACACTTCTGCGTTCTGCCTATTATTCGAGAAGTTTCTGCAGCTAGTTTGACTGCACTTAGTTTAGGATCAATCTTGATATCTTTCAAAATTTTCCTTTTGGCTACATCACTCAGAATACTTTTCCTTCCTCTTCCACTTTTATTTTCAATTAATCCATCGCTTTTAAATCTTCCAATGATTTTCTGGACACACGAGTGGCTTCTACCGACAATTTCAGCTATTTCACGATAAGATTTTCCTTTCTTAAATAACCTTAATATAAATTTTCTTACATCAATACTGGTCTTTCTCCGAGGAGCCATTTTCCATTTAAAATTGCGACTTTAAATTCACATAACCAACTTCAAAAGACAAAAGTAGCAGTCGAAAAAGTTTAAGATAAAATTTCTCAAACTTAGGTTATTATAGTAGCAAGCAGAAATAAATCTAGTGGTAGTTAAACAAAAATTTTATTGGTGTATCCTCAATTTTTTGAGGTAAAAATCTGCTTATGTTTATTTCAAATACTTGTGAAATTTTTAATTTTAGATATTTTTCTGTTGATTTTCGTTATTTTTACTGTAAATTAACCCTTTTGTTACGTGTGAAAATAAAAACACGTTTGCATTTCTAGTTAATGTGTTATTTCGATTGAAAGTTGGATTTATCAAGTAAAGGTAAGGTGTATCCTCAATTGTTTGTGCCACTGTACATAAAATTTAGTGATCGCTAATTTGAAGCTTTTATATAATTATTTTTTCAGAAAAATATTTCAATTTTCACAAAAAATGGGCCCCAAAATATAAAACCTGGATCGACCCCTGAAAACAATGTAACAGACAGCCAGAAAGTGCCACTGTGGTAGCCATTAACAGCAAAATTATTAGTGGCCACGTTTTAACAGTAAGTAGCCAGTGGCCAATGCTAATTTTGCCCTATATGTTTCAGAGAATTTGATGCATCAGAAAATTTTGTTTTACTCAGGATCCAGTGGTCTCTACATTATGTTACAGCATAATTGATTCTAAGTTCTTGAATTATTTATTTTAAATTTGCATTAAATCATGTTTAATAATGACTACGTAATTAGGATTGGCAAGCAGGTTGCGGGGGAGGGGTTACATAATCTTGTAAAAAAAAAATATATATATATATATATGTACTTGTTTAAGTACTGGGATTTAGTGGACCTCGTATTCCCATTGAAAGGTTAAATAAAATGGCAGTTTTAGAATGAATTATAATCTTTTGTATATTGAATTGTTTTTCTTCCTGAATCATCAGATATATAATCTTTAAAACCGCATGCTTCATTGAAATAAGAAGAGGAAAAGAAGAAAAATAAAGCTTTAGACCTTGACTTTCATATCACTTTCAGAATATTTTTTATCTAAGTAATATTTTTAGTATGCGTGTTTAGGCAGATTGCTTGGAAAACATCAACAGAATGTAGTTGTGCGTCATGAGATAATTAAAATATAAATTGGCAAAAGAAATTTTTCGTTTTTCATAACTTCCGTGTTCTGCCCCCTCCCCCCCCCCAAAAAAAAAAAAAAATAATAATAATAATAAAAATAAAATAAATAAATAAATAAAAATCTGTAATGATTTTTTTGAGTACTATCATACATTTAGAATTGATAAATTTTGTTTTTTAATCTTAAATGTATTCTGAATTTTATTTTTTAATGTCTTGCGCTATAATGATAGTTAGATCTGTCATGGAGTGGTTTTTAATTTCCGCATGGGCAAAACTGGCATTCATTATTATACAATTAATTTGCGAAGCTTTTTTTCAACACTCAAATCTTTTTAAATGCTTTTCTTTGGTGTTTGGTTCACAGTTTGATTTTCAGTTTACTGATATGAAAGTCCCCCCTTTCTGCTGAGGAAGAGGGGGGAAATAATTTTTTCGAAGAGAGAAAGTAGAAATTTATATTAAAAATTTGTATTGTAAGTTTTAATTAAATTGGCGCATATAACTACTGTATAATTTTAATTAAAAAAAAAAAAAAAAAAAAAAATGGTTTAAAATACATTCGTTAGCTGTGAAACCTATTAATATCTGTAAATTAGGTTTTCTTTTTCAAACTCTTAAACCAGATTTAACTTAAAATTCCGGGTACAACTTGTTTATACAAATTATGTATATAAAACTAGAGCGGAAAATGTTAAAGATTATAGAATAAGTTTAAATGGAAGTTAAAAAATTTTACAGCAAACAAAATGTCCAGGCCACGAATCAAACCTAGGATTGTTAGCTTAAGAGGTCAATGCTCCCAACATGCGAGTAATAACGTGTGCAATTTCCAACCGATATTATGTAATTTGCTGAAAGATGCTGAAGCTCACCCATTTTTGTATTTCTGCAGATTTTAGAGATGGCAAATACAAACGATAAAAAAGAGAGGAGAAAAAAAAAAAAAGCTCAATCAAAATATTTATTTATATTTCAGTTAACCCGTTAGCGCCCAGTGTCCTCATTTGAGGACAGCTAATAAAATGGCACGTATATTTTTTGTGGTTTCTTGGAATGATTTCTGATTTTTAGTGACAGTTTATAGCGTCCCTCTAAATGATCTCTGAAAGTTTTATGTGCCTACTATTAATTATTTCATAATTTGGATAGTCATTTTATGATTTTTCATTCGTCGCACATATATTTGCTTTTTTGCACAGGTATACTAACTTAAATCAAGTTAAATAATAATATATATTATAATACTTTACTTTCGATATCTTTGTCAACATATAATAGGAAATTAATCTGTTATCTCAAAGTTTTTCTATCTCGAAGTTTTCTCGTTAGAACACTAAACGTTAATAAATGAGGATAAGCTTTAAATTTAAAACTATCAGAAGAATTGTTAAGTTAATATATTTTACTGTCAGTTGCCTATATTAATTTAGAAGTGAAATAATCAGCTAAAATTTTACAAAATGCGTTAACGGGTTAATATGGTTAAAGATATGGGAGGGGGGAATCTCTCGTATTTTTAATTTTCTTTTCTCTTCAGAACACTACAAAATCAGCACTGCTTTACTATGACCCCTCCCTCTTTTTTACTCATTTTCACAATGTAATTTTAAGGAGGAACTGAAAATATTTAATATTTTTTCATTATTCTTATTTTATTTAAAATTTTAAGTATTTGAATTCGTATTCATGAAACTTTTTTATGCAATTCATTTTTCTACATTTATGGCAACATTGTTACCCCCCCCCCCCCCCCAAAAAAAAAAAAAAAAAAAAAAAAGCCCGCGCGCATTTTGAAGGCATTTATATAATAATAATAATAAAGATTTTTTTAAAAACATTCGTTTTTTGGTAAAGTTTTGAAAAAGTGTGAAATTTTTTCAGCTTCGGATAGTTTATCTTAAGAAAAATAAATATTATGGCGCACTTGAATACGGAGTATTATTAAAAAGAAAAGGGCGATTCCATGGAAGAAGGTAACATCAGTCACACAAAATATAATTTCCTCTTTTTCTGCCACCAGTATCACCATACAGAAATTTTAATGGCATATTTGCTGCGATTATTTTAATTGAATAGGAGAGTGATCATTGTTAGAAAATGTTGGTGGAAGCAGAATTATCTCTGTGTGTGACTTGACGTTACATTTTTCATGGAATTGCCCTAAGCACGTGGACAAATATTAGTTTTTGAAAAGCACCACTTTTTATTTTGGCACTTCTTATGGCACTATAGCCTGGTAAATTATGTACTGTCAAATTTTCGAATTTCTACAGGAGTGGTTTGTGAGTAGGAGTAAATTTTTCTTAGTTTCAAATTTTTGTTTAATATATTTCTTGATTTAAGGATTTCTTATTTTATATTTTTCAGTGATTGCAAAGAAAAAACTGTACAGTGGGAATGTAAGAATATATTTTGTAATTTACTAGTATATAAATTCGATTTATAAAAATTTTACGTGTATTTTATCGGTTACAGCCGTAAAAAATATTAATTGCACCCTGCCGTTTTTTTACTTTCCGAACACTATAGTGAGGAAAGTATTGTAATCATGTCAAAAATCCGAATTCGAGATTTTGATGTTTCTATACGTTTCGAGGTCCAACGAGTCCGTTTTCACTATTTTTACGATGATATATGTATGTGTGTGTGTGTATGTATGTGTGTATGTCTGTGAGCGAACACGCTAGCGTCTAAACGCTTTGTTCGAATAAGCTGAAAGTTGGTACGTATATTGTAAGTCATCATAGTACGAACCCTATAGATTTTGGTGAATCTAGCACTTATAGTTTTTTTACAGGGACACAAAGAAAAATTCTTTATCATTATGGCCAAGGGACCAAAATCTTAAAAGTGCGATAGCATCTAAACGCCTTATTCAATTGAGCAAAAACTTTATACACATATTATAGGTCACAGATACTGAATCTGTGTAGAGTTTGGAGAATCTAGCACTTACAGTTTTTTTACAGGGACACAAAGAAAAATTCTTTGCCAAATTTTTAAAAGTGTGATAGCGTCTAAACGCCTTATTAATCTCAGCAAAGAATTTGTACACATGTTATAGGTCACATTTGAACCAACTGTATAGATTTTGGTGAATCTAGCACTCACAGTTTTTTTACAGGGACACAAAGAAAAATTCTTTATCTTTATGGCCTATGAGACCAGCGATAGCATCTAAACGCCTTATTCAATTGAGCTGAAAATTTGTATGAATATTATAAATCACTGTTGCACTAACTATAAGCATTTTGGTGAATCTAGCATTTATAGATTTTTACAGGGACACAACGAAAAATTCTTCATCGTTATGATCTAAGGGCTCAAAGTTCAGTAGCGTTAAATAAAACCTCGTGTGATATATGGAGAAAAATACTCAAACACTCTGTTATGGTTTTCTCTTTTTTGTTTGTTTAGCAACTCCTCTTTCTTTATTTTATCTACAAAACTGTTCGTTACTCCATGTTCGGAAAGTCGAGTGGAGTCACTCCAGATTTTTTTCCTTTACATAATTTCAGGATTTTTTAAAATAAGGTCTCAATCAGTCCTGTTTTTAGAATTATACATATTCAGATTTGAACAGCTATAATATCAGGCAACAAGCAATATATTTATATTAGCCCTCCCCCCTCCTTATTTAATTTATCTTTTTTTTTTTTTTAAATCGATATTTTATCAAGATTATAATTTTGGCTGTGTTTTAAACAGGGATCAGTTTCATAAACAATATTATCCAAAAGCCAGAATTTACGTGCTTATTCAGTAAACGACCATTTAAAATTGTTTGAATACTTGCATCCGAGCATCAAATCGAAACTCGCTTATTAAACCTCAGGGATTCAATATGACCTTTCAAAATGTCAATGTTCACTTTCAGGAGTAAATATTCACGCTTTAGATATTGTCCAAAGAATGAATGACCTGTCCGCAAGTGCAACTACCCGTCTCTCTCTATCGCCGAATGACGAAATTATTTTTAAAGAAAAATTTTCGCCTTCAGTGGCGCCATCTATTTTCGCATTTTGTAAATTCTTCGAGGAAGTAAAACTGAGTGAGAATTTGTTTTATCGATATTGTTACTAAAGAAAAATGAATGAGTGAATCATGATCCAGAAAAAAATATTTGTAGTAAAAATATTATTAATCAGTAACACAAATTTATTTATATATATATATATATATATATATATATATATATAATTTTTTTTTTTTTTTTTACGACGGATGCTATTTCCAGGGATGGAACACGGGCGCAGAATTCATACCACTATCAATGTAAGAAAATTTTCTACTTCTTAAATCAACGATATTATAGTTAGAGAAATTTCTTAAACAGATTCCGGTATGAATTCTGCGCCCGTGTTCCATCCCTGTATTTCTCATTATTCAAAAGAATATCAGGGAAAACCTGGAATACTCAGGGAATTTAGATTTTGTTGAAAAAAGTCTGGGAAAATAAAAATAAAATCAAGGAAAAATAGATTATAAAACCTAGAAAAACAAATATTTCCTTTTTATCAAATTATATCTTTCTTGTTTAGCTTCATATCAAAAATCAAATGATTAAGTATCATGAAAACATGCATGTAAACAATGATTTCTACCAGAATTTCTATCAAGATCGGCAGTAACATGGCATTACACAGTGGAAGTAGATTTATTTTCTCCTCTCTGTAAAGGAGTGTTTCTTGTAATTTGTCGCTAATATTTTCTTGAAAATTGTCTGAAAAACTCGAATTTTTTTCCCCCATATTTGAGTATGAACCCTGAAAATAAAAATTTATCTTTTTATAATTTCGTGATTTGTATATAAACTATTTGTATTTTTCCCACCCTATTTTAATTAAACAAATAAGCATAGAATTAGAATCTGTTCTTGAAAGTTTTCATTATGTTCAATTACAATTGGAAGAGCGTAATGCTGGTTGCTGGACGTATCGCAAGTCTGCCCCAAAATACGAATAAGCTTTTTACTATTGGATTGTTTTCGAGAATATTCGTTTTAAAAATAGTTTTGTTGTATAGATTCGAGAAGCTAAAAAAAATATATATATATTTAATATCACTGAGGAGATCTCATATTAAAGCTGTGGCGATAATAGTCACCAATCGAAATATATTTATTTAAACGTTTCAATTATTCAATTAAAAAGAAATCATTTTAATGTAGTGACTAGCGAAGCGGGCAAAGCCTGCTAGTGTGTGTGTGTATATATATAATATATAGGCACTAAAGGGGAAAAAAAAAAAAAAAAAAAAAAAAGCAGATCTGCAGAAAAATTTAACTTTTTTTTAATCTGTAATAACTTCAAAACTAATTGTTGGAAAAAAAAAAAAAAAAAAAAAAAAAAAAAATGTCATGTTTGCATAATACCAAAGAGATGAAATGATATCGGTAATTCCCTTCATTGCACTATACGAAGTAAGTAATTAAAGTCTACATAAAACTTTCTTTTTAAACGCAATATAATAAACGTATACTTTGTATTCTATTATGATTTATTATGTGAAATAAACAAGCTACATTTTAATATATAAACTAAAACTATTTATTTGTTAGATCTAATCAATTGCTTAATAAAAAATATGTATTCTGTATTGGGTTAATTCCACCTTTATACGGAATTACTGCTTTAATGCAGTGTTGGACTGTAATTGATTAAAAAGTAATTGAATTACAATTAAATTATAATTATTTTACTGTCAATCGATTAACAAGTAATTGATTACAAATAAATTGAATTATTACAAATAAATTGAATAAGTAATTCAATTTATTTTTAATCATTTGTTAATTGATTGACAGTAAAATAATTATAATTGTAATTCAATTACTTTTTAATCAATTATGCCCAACACTGCTTTAATGTACAATGGCTTAGTGTTTTAATATAAATCTCAGAAATTTCACTGTGCCAAATATCATAATTTTTTCCTAATTCATGCAAAGTTGTTGGCTGCAAATTTCGAATCCCCCCTCCCCCCTTCTTTTTATGGACTAAACATTTTCGAGCGGATTGAGATTAGGACTACTTCCATGTCTGGTAAAGAAGAAGAAATTCAACGATATTCTTTGTGGGATTTAATTTAAAGTGAAAAAAGATATTACTTCCAGAATTATAGATGCTCGTGGGAACGGATAGGTAATTTTTAACAATTTTTGAATCAAATAAACGTACCACAGACGCCGTATAGCAAGGTGCGTTATAATTTTGAAATGCTGTTTGCGGAAATGTCTGAGATACTATTTTTTTCATTTTCATTCTAAAACTAATACTTTTTGTGGCATCGTTAGTTGTCTTATCCTTTCCATTTTTGAAATACTTCCAAAAAAAAAAAAAAAAAAAATCCCGACAATTACATTTTGTTTTTAACACTAGACTGATTTTGTTCGTACTGGTTCTGATAAAATATTTGTAGTAAGAGATTCTAAACATTGAAATTAATGCAGCTTTCTAAAATTTTCTGTTTCTTGTGTAGCCAGATGGAAGGACTTGAAGCATAAATTTTCTTTTATCAACAATTACAGCTTGTTCGTCATTGCCACTTGTACATCTTAATTGCATTTTGCTCACCTTCTCAATGTCAGAGCTCCAAACTTTCACAGAAAACTTCTGATACTGGAATTCAAACTGTGTGTTTAAGTAACTTGATAAGTACAGGTATTTTCTTTGGCAGCTCACTAGCAGGCTTTTTTGTACAAAAAATTTATTTCATATGTGATCATTTAGTTCTAACTTCTATTGTGCTAACGATTCATTTACAAAAGTACTGGTACTTAAGCAAAAATGTGTCAAGATCATTGAACTTTGAAACTGATGCAAAATCTTGTATATATTAAAAAAAGCAATAAAAAAAATTACATGAATAGTGAATGATATTGAAAATTCTACTTCTAAATAAGTTTTAAAATTTAATAAAGCAAGTTTAAAAAGAATATTAACATTTTTTATGCTGCATATACAGAAAGATTGGAAATCACAAGACTTCTGCTGGGAGTTTCATTTCCGATCGTTACCTTATGGTAAAGGAGGAGGGGGTTGGGGGGGGGGGGGTTACGTTAATGGGTTACGTTAATTACGTTAATGGGAGATATTGAACAATTTTATTTTTTTATAGGTTCTAGAATCTAATAAAGTAAGTTTAAAATAAATATTAACATTAATGTTGTGTAATAGGAAAAGGTTGGAAATCAGACTCTTCTGTGGAGAGTTTGATCGCCGATCGTTAGGGGTGGGGAGTAAAACAAATATAAGAGAGATATTGAATAATTCTACTTTTTTATAGGTTCTCGAATAAAATTAGTAACTTATTAAATAGTTTGCTTCTAGAATCTAATAAAGCCTGTTTTAAAATTAATATTGACATCTATATCGTGGATGGAGAAAGATTGAAAATCGTTATCTTTCCTGCCAAAATCGGGAGACTTGGAATCTCTGCGCAATACTGTTTTAAAAACAATCTGCAGATTAAAAAAAAAAAATTGCGTCTTAGGTCTCGCATTTTCTGCTATGGGGCATTTTTAAAATTCTGAGTGTGAAAAATGAACTAAGAATATCTTTTACACTCAATATAGCTCAAAACGAAATTTTAGAAAATCTGGCCTCGCAGCGATCCTAACATTTTATTTGTTTTATATATTGTCTCTAATATCGTCTAAAAGACTTTTCTTGAATGCTTTCATGCTGCTATTTACTGTATAGTTTTAAAATTGTGTCACTATATAATAAAAATGAGCGTAAAATTTTTAGAAGGCGACCCCCCCCCCAAAAAAAAAAAATAAAATAAAATAAAATAAAATAAAAAAACACAATTTTGGGAAAACTAGAATTTAACTGTTGTGAATTTTCTGAATATTGGAGGGGAAAAAAAATGAATCATTCACATAACAAATTTTTCCATAGGAAAAACATTTGGGGTATGACACCTCTCCCTCTTGCGATTTTCCTGAACCCGGTCGCCAAATCCCATGTAACTTTATGGGGAAATTTGTTTATAGAATGATTCGTTACCTAATGTATTTTTTTTTAATTCCGTTTTCTCATTCTGAAAATTCACAGCTGTTAAACTAGTTCTTGTTTTCTAAAAACTGATTTTTTAAAAAAATGCATTAGATGAGTGCATGGGATTTGGTGACCGGCGACGGAAAAATAATCGGGGAATGGGGGGGGGGGGGGGGGAGCAGCAGACTAATACATAATGAATTTGCTTTATATGAAATACTTTGAATACTTTGACACTTTGTATTCTCAGAGATGTATTCCCCCTTTGTATTCATTTTGTTATTAATTTTCTTTTTTTATTCTTAGAGATGTTTTTAACAGATTAGTTAACTAGAAATTAAGAACAAGTTTTGAATCGTTTATTTGATAAATCAATTTTAGGTGATACTAGAAGGCTACGCCCGCTTCGCTGGTTACTATTTTTAAATGAATCACTATAGTTAATGAATTCTCAAAATTGCATTAATTTTTATCGTGTGGGGAAAAAAAAGAAAAGAAAAAAGAATTCTAATCGGGGAAAAATGTCCCCACTGCCTTCGGCAGCGCAGGCCAGTTTGCGCTGCGCGCACGCATTTATGTTCGACACTCTTAATGAATCACTATATTATCGTAAGGGAAAAACATGAATATAAAATTAAAAAAAAAAAAAAAAAATCTTTCATCGGTGGAGTAATCGGTCAGGGCCCCCACTGCCTGCGGCACGTATAAAGGCGCACACGGTGCGCGTGTTCCTTCACCTACCGTTCCCGCCCCTCCTAATTATTTTAGACTTTAAAAAATACCCGCAATCCTTCTCTCGGTCTTTTAAACCTAATAATACTAATTTCCAACGTTCTCTCTGAATTTCTTTTTTTCACTGCGCCCGCCCCTCGTAATAATTCTGTACTTTCGAAAATATCCGGAATCGATTTATCGGGCCTCAAAACCTAACAACACTAATTTATATATTTTTGCCCCTTCACCCTCCCCCCCCCCCTTCCTGTCTATCCTAATAATTTTACAAATTCGAAAATATCCGCATACGATTTGTCGGTATCAAAAACCCCTATGAACCAATTTTGAACGGCCTAACTATTTTTGTTTTTTTACCCCTCCGCCCCCTTTCTGCCCCTCATAATAACTTAATATTTACGAAAATGGTTACGTGCTACTTCCGAGAGTGCGATTTCCGCACCGTGCTATTTGCGAACAAATCTGACACCTGGCAGCTTATTCCTTCCCCATTTCAAGATAAGGGGGTATCATGCCAGAGAGCACAGTCATAATTCCCTAATCGATCTAGGGGATTAGATACTTTTGTTAAAAGCTGTCAGTAAATAAAGAACGATTAAGTGGGACTGTGGAAGTCCATCATTCTCATTTTTATTTGAGCATGCTCCCTCTTTCGTTCAAGATAAATTAGTAGCGAAAGCGAACAAACAGCTTTTAGGCAATCTCTAATTTTTAAAGATCTTTTAAATTTCTGTTAAGTTAAGATACATGATTCTGTTGTGTGGATAAATGTATACGGATGCTTTTAATTTGTATGAAAATACATTGTACGCGTGTATATATATATATATATATATATATATATATATATATATATATAATATATATACATACATACATACTTAGATAAAATGAAAAACTTTCTGCAAACACATAAATCGCAATGAAAAATTTTCTGCAACCCCCCCCCAACCCCCCCCCCAAAAAAAAAGGTTCAAATAAAGTCATAAAACAACAAATATATAACTAAGGTAAAAAAAAAAAAAATTCAAAATAAAGCATTTTCATAAATTGATTTAGAAAAAAAAATTCCTACAAAAAAAAAAAGAAAATCTTTTCTTTATTATTTTGTTTACAAGTTTGGTATAGATATGAAACATAAATTTTTAATTTAATTGAGAAAAAATAGATTCATCAAGTTTAGTAATAAAATCTAAAAATAATTACGTATGTGAGAAATATCGATTACTTCTATCGCTTTACTGTTTCCAGAATTGGTCATTGGTCACTGTTTGAAGATGGGAAAGGTTGGGGGGGAGGTTAAGTAAAAAAAATTAATTACATAATAAGAAATATTAAACTCTTTCGTTTCTAATTCTAGAATCCAAAAAGCGAATTTAAAATTAATACTGTCATGGAGTAAGATTGGGATACAAACGACTTCTGCAGAACACTTGACTGCTGATCGCTAGTTATAGATAAGAAAAGGGGGAAAGGGCAAAAAATAATTCCATGAACAAGATATATTTAACAATTTTATTTCTTTATAGGTTCTAGAACGTCATAATGCAAGGTTAAAAAGAATATTGACATTTATGTTGTAGATGTAGAAAGATTGGGAATCTGGAGGCTTTGCCGATCGTTAACGGGGTTTCTTTTTCTTTCTTTCTTCTTTTTTTTTTTTTCTTTTTTTTTTTTAACGAACGATATCCGCGACTTTTTTGAAAGCAGAAGAAATTAATTCATAGAATTCAACGAATTAGGGGAAAAAAAAAATTTTTTTTTTTTTCTTTTTTTTTTTTTTTTTTTTTTTTTTATGAATGCTGAAAAATTTTCTGCAAGGAAGAAAATCTTTCCGCGAACGGCGTTCGCGCGTTCGTGTATATTATCTATGTCTGCATACATACATACATTGTGTGTATGTGAAATTTTTTACAGCGTAATAGTGAAATTAGATATTTCAATTATAAGACTATTGTTAATATATATATATATATATATATATTTTTTTTTTTTTCTATGACTGACATACACTGATTCAAATGGGGGGGAAGGCAGATGTTTTCTTAATCCCTTTACAGTTGACTATATACATACAAGAAAAAAAAAATGTGTCATATTTATTTCTTTTATAAATAATCTCTCGGAATAAAATAGTGTTATTTGCATATGCATATTGTATAACAGGTCCTCATATATAACGTGTTTTTGTTTTTTATAAATGTGTGTATTTGCACGTTAATTTTTATTTATACATTATTTTTATTTTTTTACATCAAGTTAATTTTTATTTACGTCAAGTACTGACTTAACATTACAATAATCGTACATTATCAAGGAAGACTTGAATTAATAAATATTTGCATTTAGAAATAAAGCTTTTTACAAGGCAAAATATAATGAAAAATGTATTTCGAGTTATATATTGTTGTTGTTTATATACAATAAATGTAAACAAAATATGGCAGAAAACAATCACTAGAAGAAGCCACAACGGCTTATAAAAAAAAATAAGCAAGCGAGAAATAAAATTTTATGGGAAATCTTTGATTAATTAACATGTTAATTAAATGATCGTAATGCAAATGAGATTTTAGACCATCTGCAAGTTCAGAAGTTTTAAGGATATTAAAAATTGTGTTAGGCAACATGCCATATTGTACTTTTAAAGACATTCCTTAAAATGAATTTCAATTTGATTCAATAATTTGACTATTATCTTAAACATCTTAATTAATGACCTTACTTTTTAAACAATACAATTATTGTGATGTTATTTTAAACTTATGTTATACATGAATTATATTTCTAACCTTTATATTAAAATTGTTATTTAAATCCATAGATGTTGCATAATAATGTTGATAATTTATTATTTTTTTTTTTTATTATTATTTTATGCTGTTATACTTGTTTCATATTTGTTATCAGGGTTGGCAGATTTTTGACGCATGACAATTTTTGACGGTTTAAACCATGATTCAAATCGTCATGTCAAAAACCTCCTTGTCAAAAATGTCAAAAACCTATATTTATAATTTAATTGTCATATAAAAACTTAGTTTAATAAAATATAGTTTATAAAGATTTTTTGAAAAGTAAATACATTGGTGTTCTTTGAAAAACACATTGTTACAACATTTTGATTAATGTAAAAAACAAAAATTTAGGCTTTTAAAATTTTATTATGAATTAGTTTTATGTTCTTTCGAAATATGTGGTGATATTTTTATATATTACTATGAAATTTATTTGTAACTATGCTTAATATTGTATATGTTAAACATATTAATGTTTTTGGAGAAACATTATTATAACATTTTGATTAATACAAAAAATAAAACTTTAGGCTTCTAAAAATTCATAATTTATAAATTATTGATAGATCATTTTGATTGATAAATCATTTTATTTGCAATACAACATTGTGTATTTTATTTTTTTTAGTATTGTGCTTTTAGTATTATATATTTAACCAGTAAAATAAAGCATAGCCTAATATTTTGCATTTAAATATTTTATAGAAAAATATAATTTTTTTTTTTTGACTGTTGATATAGCAAGTTTTTAAGAAAAAGCAATAATTCTGAATATTAAACAAGCTTGAATTGTGTCTGAAATTCTTATAATTACCGTGAAACAAGAGAAATAAGAACGCTCTCTGGACATGCGTAACTTGTAATAAATTTAATATTTACTCATACAGATTTTTTTTTAATTATTATTCTAAGCTGTAGGGCCTACTAGCGGCAAAGTGGTTCTACGCTCAAAGCTGGTAGACGTGAGATGCCGGGCTCGATCACAGGGCGTGCTCGTCGGTCTAGCCATTAAAAGTTTTTCATGGTTTTCTCAAACCTGCATAAATACGGGCTAGGACCGTTTAGAAAGCCCCCCACAGAGGGCACTACTCCTTAGACCTAAGACCATAGAGTAGTCAATCAGCCTTTCTCCCAAAACACCAAACTCCAACAGTCCAAGCTATAAGCAGGTACAAATAATTATACAATCAATAATAATCAAGTGATAAAAATTTATTAATAAATGTAGATTATAAATATAATTATTTTCAAATTTATATTGATTTCTGCCCACATATATTTTACTCAAAGGAAAAAAAAAAAAAACCTCCAGTATTCCTGTGTTTTCATGGCTTATATTAAAAATCTTAAGTAAATTTGGAATTTTTAAATTTCATAAATATTAATATAAATGTATATATTAATATATTAAGAAAATTTACCTAATTTAATTGTTAAAAATTATGTATGTGTATATATATATATATATATATATATATATATATATATATATATATATATATATATATATATATATATAATAATATTTTATTAAATACATTTTTAACTAATTTTTCTAATTATAATAATCCTTATATCTATCTACCCCTATATATATATATATATATATATATATATATATATAAACTTTTAATATTAAAATTATTTTAAAACAGATTCCCCCCCCTCCCCCCATTGAAAAACGAAACATTACCATTAAGTAATCGCAATCAATTCATTAGAAATATATAATTTTTTATCTAATCGTTTTAGTTAATTTTTTAAAACTATTTTTATTTTTTTAATTTCATTTTTAATCATTCATAGAATTTTTCTTTTTAATTAAAAATATTTAAAAATTGGTTTTTCAATTAAAAGCTCAAATAGTTCTATTAAACAAATTAAGTATTAAAAATTTTCACATTTGATAAATAAAGTAGTTTTTAATATTTTTTTTTTAAATACTTAGAATATATATATATATACATATACACACACACGAAGTATTTTGAATACAGATTAAAAGCATCCATACACATTTATCAGCGCATATAACGATCAATAATCATGTTTTAACACAGGCAAAATTTAAAAGATTATATCAGATTATCTATGACCAGAGAGGGGACATACCCAAATATAAATGAGAAGGGTTGACTTTCAAAGTCCGAATATATCATTTTTCTTCCAGATAACTTCTAACAAAAACAGTTAATCTCTTCATAGATTAGGAGAGGGGAACTGGGCTCTCTGGGAGGGGAAAGAAGCAGAGGGCAAAGTAACAGGTGTTCCATTCGGAAAACGCACGATAATCCCCTATTTCGGAAATCACACGGTCGCAAGTAGCACGACACCACGAAAATATCCTCATTCGTCTTGCAGGCCTCTAAAACTTATCTGTACCAATCTTGAACGGTCTAACTGTATTTCTGTTTTTTTTTTTTTTTTTTGCCCCATACCCCCCCCCCTTCCTTTGCCGCCCCACCTGGGACGAATTTCTAAAATTCCAGAAATTAGTTTTTAGGTATTTGTGTGAGCTATATTTTAAAAAATCTTGCATATATATTTTTTTTCCTGTTTACAATATAAAGGATTATTTGAAATCACGTTTGCCCCCTCCTCCCACCCCCCTGGGGCTGAATTTCTAAAGTTCCAGAAATTGGTTTTTAGGTATTTATATTAGTTATATTTTAGAGAGAAAAATTTCACGAATAGGGGAGACCGGAACAATTTTACACCCTTTTTTTTTTTTTTTTTTTTTTTTCCCCACCAAAAAAAAAAAAAAAAAAAAAAAAACAGAAAAGCAATGTACTTAAAAAAAAAAATAGCAAACAATTTCTAAGCCCTTCTTGACACGTCTTAATTATTTTATAACTATATTTCCAATACATTATGAATGAAAAAATTAATTGTGAGCACTCACAAAGTGGACTACTGTGCCCCATCACCGGGGTACAATGGTCCAGCTTCATTTGTTTACATTAAATTAATTTTAATTAATTTTTCTCTCTCTCTAAATTTTTTTGTACTATTCTAGTCTAAAGAACATAATTCAAGCATTTTCATGAAATAAAATAAACAAAATTAAATTAAACAAATTTAGAAATCAAATCTCAGAAAATTTATTAAGTTAAGATAGATAATTGTTTTTCACTCTTTTATTATTATATAAATCATTTCCTTTTTCAATACAGATATTAATAAATATTATACTACAATCCAAATATTTTATATTTTAATTATTTTGAGATATAATTAATTTACATTATACTTGTAGGAAAAATTTAACTAAAATGTATTAAGCTACTACTTTTGCTTTTCACATGTGATCTCTAAAAACAATAATAATAAATTATTCCCACTATTTATTAAATTAGATATTTTTTCTTTTATTAATGCTATATAATTCAAATAGTTTATAAATTTAGATGATAATGATTGTTACTATTCAAATAATTATTCTTTTCAGAAATTTATTCTTTTTATTTATTTTACTAGGGGGCTCTGCCTCCTGCTCGCTCCGCTCACCTACCCCCTAGGGAGGCTTCGCCTCTTCCCCGACTCACTTTACTTTTTAACACATGCAGAGCTCTGGCCACCTATTCGCTGCTTTCTTTCGCTGAAAAGGAATATTAATAGTGCATATTACAAGACAAAAGCAGAAAAATATTTTGGAAATCCTCATATTCAATGTCAAATTGAAATATTTATATATTTTTAATAGAAAGAAATTCATAATATGTAGACCAATTTTGCATTACAGCTTTAGTATATGACCCTTTTTATTTCTTTTTTTGCAACCTTAGATCCGGACCGCGGTACCCCAGTCGGTAGAGCGCTGAGCTCGTAATTGGAAGATTGCAGGTTCGGTTGTCGAGCCGGCCAAAGACCGTCGTGTACAATAATGGTGACTGGTGCACATAAAATATGTCGTGGCCGTAATATCTTCCATGTACCCATCAAAATTATACCTCTAGGGGCCACCGAAGCGGGGGAGCCATCCTCTTCGTGCAGGACCAAAACTGTGGTGGCATGTCTCCGGAATATCCGTAAGGGTGCGTCCAAGACCGTCGCCAATTATCCATAGCGCATTAATGGTGCGACGTCAAACACAACCTACCTAATTATCTACCTACCTACAACCAGGGATCATATTTTAATTTTCCCGTGTAAGAAAATTAATTTTCTTAAAAGTAGATAAAAAAGTTGATATTTATTTTCTTTCTTTTTTTACATCTATGGTTTCGGACCGCGGTACCCTAGTCGGTAAAGCGCCGAGCGCGAAATTGGAAGATTGCTGATTCGATACTTGAGTCGGCCAAAGACCATCGTGTACACTAATGGTGGCTGGTGCACATAAAATCTGTCCTCCATGTTCCAATCCATACTATACCTGTGGGGATCATCCCCTCCGTGCAGGATCAAAATTGTGATGACATGTCTCCAGAACATCTCTACGGGTGCGTCCCAGACCGTCACCAATTACCCGTAGCGCAGTACTGGTGCGATGTTAAATAAAACCTACCTACATACAACCATGGAACATATTTTAATTTTCCCGTGTAAAATGACTTCATGACAGAACAACGTCACTAGGAGAATTTTTTCAAAATGGCAAATAGAGTACCTTCATAAACTTGTCGTTTTTAGTTGATAACTTCTTTTAATTAAATTGATAGAAATTTCTAAGCAACTGAAATGTCTACCTTGGAGTATTCGAAACACATTGATACCTCTCATGACAAGAAGGACCCTGCCCTCCGCTAGAAGATGCTGTCGCAGACAAAAAATAAAATTTGACGCCAGTGACAGTAACTTTTTTTTTTAAATATATAGAGATTATAACATTTAAGATATTTATTAGTTTGAGATATTAATACTTTCACATATTTGTATCTATAAATTTAATTAAAACAAATATAAGTATTAAATCTAATTTGTACGTTCAGGCACATTGGAAGGTGGTCCACTGTGCCCCCATATAGAGGAGTCCACTGGGTCAGAGTAAAACTAATAAAATATAGACTATAATTATGCTAATATTTTTTAGGAATTTAGAAACAGCAATATCTTCCCTTCCTTTAACAGCTATATAGTATTTATAGTCACTAGTTCAATCTTTATAAAATTTAAAAACCTCAATGGGGAAAAATTACTTTGAGCAGCTCAAAATGGTTACCTTACTATTTCCATATGGTTTTTTGACTGCATACAACTAGTATCATGCTGCCATAAATCAGTATCCATATGAACTAAGAGTTGAATATTAATAGATTTAAATAGGGGTGGTCCACTGTACCCTATCTGTTTTTTTTTGTTTGATATATATATTTATTATGTGAAATCGCGTTTTGACCCCCCCCCCCCTCTTTTTTGGGGACCGAATTTCTAAAATTCCAGAAATTGGTTTTTATATATTTGTGTTAGCTATATTTTGAAGCAAAAATTTTACGAATATCTTTTTTTTTTTTTTTTTTAGTTTGAGATATGAAGGATTTTGTGAAATCGTCTTTCCCCCCTACCCCCTTGGGGGGCGAGTTTCGCAAAATCGCTTCTTAGGGGGTGCCTACACTATGTTCTATAATCTGACCCAGTTTCGTGTCAGTAGCTCCAGTAGATTTTATTGTGCGTTGATGAGTCAGTGATTGAGTGAGTTAGAGGTGTGCACGGGCCGAAATTTGGATGGCCGGCCCGGCATGAAATCGAAAAATTCCGCTCGGGCGTTAATTTTTTTACCAGGGTATGGCCCGGCCGGACAAAACACGATAAAATACGGCCCGAGCCGGCCCGATTCAAAAATATGTAAAAAAAAAAAATGCGTGCCTTTTCATGGAAAAGATTTTTACTACGTGTTTTGTAAAGGTTTTATGTAGCCAAGCAATAGAATGTTTTTTAACAAAACTTCTAAACTTTTACAAGATAATTTTATATATATATATATATATATAAAAACAGAAATTCATTATTACAGACAAGGCACAAAGACAAAGTCAAATTGAAAATATTAGCATTAATCAAACAATATAGGAAGGTATTTAAAATGGTTAATACTTCTAAAAATGCACTTTCAACCATTTCCTCGTATATACCGCAATGTATCCGAATCTTTCATGTGATCCGGTAAACTAAACTTTAATGTTAATCCAACCATATTCAATAGAAAAGTTGCTTTTTGCACATGCTATAAATGATGCTACTTTCATCCATTGCAATGGAGCAAAGAAAAGGGAGCATTAGACAAAGTTACAGAGGAAGGATTTTAACAGCCTTCATACCACCTAAACTCTACAGACCATAGGAAAGAAAGCCTTATACACAGTAACGTATCTAATTTCTTTTGTTTGTACATGTACGCAAACTGGTAGTAACATGCATACTATTTTGAATTGGGAACCAGCTAATATTACTTTAAATAAATATATATTAATTTAGAGACATGCTAAAACATACTTGCCAACTTTTCCGGTTTTCCCGGAAGACTTCCGGTTTTTAAACGTATCTTCCGGTCTTCCGGACAGATGATGAAATCTTCCGTTTTTAAAAAAATCGCGAATATCGTTCATTTTAAAAAGAAACCCAAATGTTCTACGAAAACTCCTGATTCCCAATCTTTTTCCATCCATAACATAAATGTCAATATTCATTTCAAACTTGCTTTATGAGATTCTAGAACATTTAAAGAAATAGAATTGTTAAATATTTCTTGCCGATGTAATTATTTTTTGCCCCTCCCCCCTTTATTTATCTACAATTAGTGATCAGTAATCAAATGTTCTGCAGAAGTCTTTTCTTTCCGAATCTTTATCCATCTGCAACATAGATGATAATATTAATTTTAAAGTTATTACATTAGATTCTAGAAGTAGAGTTGAAAGAGTTTAAATATTTCTTACTCTGTAATTATTTTTGTATCCCCCCCCCCCTTTCTCCGAATTGTGATCAATTCTAGAAACAATAAAGCGGTGGAAATGCTCAATATTTCTCACATATGTAATTATTTTTAGATCTTTATTGTTGAATTTAATGAATCTGTTTATTTTTCCTCAATTAAATTAAATATTTGCATGTCATATTTATACCAAATGTGTAAACATATGAAAAAAAAAAAAAAAAAAAAAAATGAAGAATAATTTTTTCAGGAAAATTTTTCCTACCTGATAATTAGCTACTGCTACTATTTCTTATATGTATGATTAATGTACATACACAAAAATCATATTCTATATTTATTTAAAAAATTAGTTATACTTTAACTTAACTAAGTTTTTTTGTCTACTGTTAAATAAATTTCTTACAGATTCTGTTTTGTAGATATTTATATATTGAAGAGGAATAACTTCATTTAAAACTTTTATATATTTAGTATAATCAATTTATAGTAAAATGTTTTTATAGATTGCTTCTAAATATTAAAATTGTAAAACTGTATTGTTTAATACGTCAAAGAGAAAAAAAAAATCTTCCCATTTTTTATGAAATCTTCTGGGTTTTCAACAAAAATCTTCCCTTTTTTTATTAAAATTCGTTGGCAAGTATGCTAAAAATATTTGCGGAAAATTATATCGCTAACAGACAGACAATTAAATTGAAGTTTCAGACATTTTTTTAAAAATAAATTTTATGTGGCATATCAGCCTGTAAAATTATCCAAAATAAATGACTGTTGAAATATTTTATCATTTGCCTTTTTTATGATTAACGAGGAAACTAGAAAAAGATTCGGGCCGACACAGCCTGAGACAAATTTCATTCAGGCCCGGCCCGAGTACATACAAAAAAAAAAAAAAAAAAAAAAAAAAAATTGAGCCCGGCAGAGCCTGCAAAAAAAATTTTAAGCCCCGGCCCGGACTGAAAGCAAATTGAAAAATTCGGCCCGAACCCGGCCGGTGCAGAACTCTAGAGTGAGTGGAAGTACTCTTTTATATGTATAGATAAAATAAAAATGTTAATAGAAAACTAAATGTAAGTTAACTATTCCAGTTTATAATTTTCTAAAACTTCGTTCAAAAATACATCTCGTAGAGATTAAGCTATAAAAATCGTATAGTACTGTAGATGTTTAAATAGTATTGATTTAGATGATTAGTTGTAAAATTTTATTTCTATATTTTAGGATATGGCAGTAGCCTGCCGTGGTACTTCAACGTCTCCCCCACCACATAATGAACAGCCATTTGTTCCAATGGCAGAAAGTTGGTGTTATACTCAGGTGAGTTGAGATCTTTTTTTTTTTTTTTTTTTAAGTGCAACCTGTCTGTAATCTTAAAATTTGCAAGCTTTTATGAGAAAAGTAATTACATGTTTAAGAGCAAAAGGTCATATCCACCTTTATGCAAATTTTATGATGCTGGGTTTGATTGCATGTAGTATTTGTAAACTCACTTGGTTTTATTTTCTGATTTTTAACACATAGTTGAAAAAATAAAAATTCTCAGTGTACCGGAATTTACGTAAAATAATGTAAAAGCAGTGTATGATTTATATTTAAATTGCTTTCTATCTTTAAAAAAAAAAAAAAAAAAAAAAAACTATGTAGTGGAAGTGATAGTTTTATTGTAGAATATTAGTTCTCGTGCTTCGAAAGGGGGCAGAAAATGACAATGCAAAGTAAACTAAAGAGATTGAAAGTGGTAGAATTTTACTGTAGGACAAAATTTGAATAATAAGTATGGGTTGTTACTGAAGTAATTATGTATGTATGGACTATAATATTGCGGAAACTTTTCGCTTTGATAGAGTATTTTGTTGTGAGCAATCGACAGGTCAAAAGAAATATGTGAAATAAATCAGCTGTTAAGTTTCGTCTTTATTAATTTTGAACTTGAAATATAACTACTTTCTTAATATAATTGTATTATTATTTTTTTTTTTTTAAAGATAAATTTTAGATTCCATAAATTAGAAATTGCTCTAAGTCAACTATTAAAAATGCCAGGCATTACATTTTGTGGAATGGGATCAGATATTAGTGTTTCCACTGTGTATTGAGTTATTTATTCTGAGACAAAAGAAAAAACTCAAAGTTACAAAGAATTAAAAGAAAATCTATGTGTCTAACACACTTCTATAATATAGCTATTTCGGTGCAAAGGTAGTACATAAATTGAACTTTTCTTTAAGTTCAAAATTTAATGTTTAATTTCCCCCGCCCTCCCCGGAAGAATTTAACCCATTAGGCGCCAAAGCTTCCGCTGCGGGAACAATTTTTTATAAATATTTTTCTCTTACAAGTAACAGCGGAGCATAAAATGTCAGGCCTCTGAAATTTTTCCCTAACACAATCTAAATTTCCCCAAAAATAATGAAGCAATCTATTATAATAGTTTTTTTTTTTTTTTGGGGGGGGGGGGGGAGGAGAAAGGCGTAATCTTTCTTTACTCTAAAGTGCAGTTTCCACTGAGGTTGGTTCGAACGGCACTATTGATGTGGTCAAGCGGATCTTTTGATGTGGTCAAGCGGTTGGACGGCCGGAAAAGTTCCTGGTCCTAATCCCCTGCTGAGGTAATTGAGGGGCCAGACGCACATATCTTTGTCCTTTTGAAGTAACTGCGCAATCTGATAAAAAAAAAGGCTACAACTGATGACAAGACATTTAGCTCTTTGTGTAGGTCTCTAGGTATTCAAAAGAAATATACTTGTACAGAAGAATACAGCTGTTAGTTTGTTGTTTGATATTAGAAAGTTTGTTTTTTCAGTAATTTTTTTTTTAATTTCAGTTTTAATTTTTTTTTCTAAGAAAATAAATATTCAAAATTTCCACAGACTGCCAAAATTCCCCCCGAACGTCGTTTGCGCGTTCGGAAATATTCTGCTTCCCTAGAAGTAATTAAGATAATTTTTTTACATTAAATGTTGAAGCGCCTAGCTTCGTTGGTAATTTTTTCCAAAAGTTTGTAATGTAACCTCTATTGTTTTCTTCAATTATTCAAACAAAGATGTTTTTCTGCAAAACAACAGCAAAGAAAAAAAAAAAAAAATCAGCAAAAATAACTCATTCGAGTGTAGGGGTTTAAAACAATGGATACCAAAATAAGTGTTCTTTGCTTAAATTATAACAAACAGGGATCAAGAAAATAAATTATAAAGGCTTTTGCAGTTTTACAACATCTGTTCTAGCCCAGTTAGGTGTCAAATCTCCCATTCTGAAAACGTATATCTTCCAACAAAATAATTTGTTTTTAATTATTTCAACTATATATGATTAGAAATGCACACTGAAACCCAAAACATACGAGCATTCAAAAATTTTCAGTGGGATTCATATAGCGGCGTTTAATGGGTTAAGTGTTCCAGTGATGAATTATCTTTAAAATTAAAGATACTTTATTAGGTTTCTAAGTGCAGTCTATGTTGAAATTTTACGAAGTATCTTTATTTTTATCTGCATGTATAAAACTACTCTTTTTAGTATTTTTACTATTCAAATACTTTTCCTTAATTTATCATAATGCGAGGAGTAAAAGAAAAAAAAAAAGAAATTGTTAGGTGGCCAGTGGTCACTTTAAAAATTCCTGGACACTTAATGTTAAAAATAACATCTAACCGCATGAGAAAATACGTAGTCTGTACACGATATCTCAAGAACAAATTATCCTAGAGAGGTCGGACCAGTTTTAAAATATCACTTATGACATTGGCAAGAACCCTATTGATTTGCAACATTCTAATTAAAAAAAGTTCTTAAGTTATTCAAAATAACGATTTTCTTAACATGGGAGAATAAGACAAAATTTCGCATAAACTTGCATTTATAGAAATACTTTTTTACCGTCAAGATGTCAGACCAGTTTTAAAATATCAGGTATGATGCTTGCATGAATATAATTAACTATGAAAATTCAACTTCGGAAACTTCGTAAATTATTTGAAATTGGCGAATATCTTATGGTGGCAGAATACAACATAATTTCGCATGGACATCCATTTTTGAAGGATATTTCCTGTGTAAAGATGTCGGACTGCCTTTAAAATATCATCTATGATACTAATATGATGAGCATCATTGACTATGAATTTTCTAATTTAAAAAAAAAAAAAATCGTAAGATATTCGAAATTTACGGTTTTCTTAACATGACAGAATACAGCAAAATTTTGCATAAACATCAATTTTGAGGGACATTTTCATCATAAAGATTTCATGCCACTTTTACATTACCATTTATGATACTAGCTTGAACATCATTGACATGAGTATTCTAATTAGAAAATTTCATAAGTTATTCGAAATTTAAGACTTTCTTAACACATAATATAGTGACATTTCATGTGAACTTAAATTATAGAGATCATTACATTGGAAATAGTATATAATTACATGAAAACTAAAATATGAAACTAAACCCAATAAAATTAACAGATTAGAATAAAGTAAATTTATCTAACTAAACGGTGAGTAACGGTGGGTGGAGGCATTGAACAAATTAATTTCTCCTAACATGAATAAAAGAGTTTCCCTCAGTTTCTTTCTGGAAGGTACTGCGCCCTCCCTGCCCTATTGTTGAAAAAATAGCACCGTTCTTGCCCCTCATCTAAAATAATTGCACCCTCACTATAGCAGAATCCACCTATGCTAACGAATGGTTTTTTTTTTTTCTTTTTTTTCTTGTGTATGTTTGTTTCCTTGTGTGTAATGCATACATACAATACATAAACTAAGAAGTATAAAACCATATGTTTGGAAATCCCCCCGTGTGTGAATTTTAAACTTATCTTATAGAGAGAGACTTCATACCTTTTTTATATGGTAATGAGAAGCTGTAATATAACAAATTAATTTTGAAGGTATTCTTTTCTTTGCCTGAAATTTGAAATCTAGAAAATATGGGCCACAATGTATGTATATAACAATCTAGGCGGTGTTTTGCTTTGTCCTGTTAATTGGAGAGCTACAAAACTTAGCATGATTGTTCCTCCCTCCCCCTCCCCCCAATGCACTTAGAAGCACTTCTTTCTTATACATTTAAAGACAGATTTTTTTTTTCCCTCCCCTTTTTCAGGCTAATTTCCGCTTTCATTTGCAATCCCGAATTATCGAAATAGCAGGCGTATATTTCTTATACGGTCACATGACAGAAATTTCCTATACTCAACTTAGCAAACTATCATCATGTAATTAAACATGGTGTAATTTACAAATTAACATTCAAATTCCTCTTAAAATTTCCGTAATCTCGCCAAATTTATCACATTAGCATAGGCTAAAAAAAAAAAAAGTAATTCGATTAAAAATTACATAATTTAGAAAACTTAAATTAAATGTGTAAGAGGGAAAAATGAATAAATAAAAATAAATAATCAAACTTTCAACTAAACAGCAAAAATTTGGCTATGAATAGTGATTTTTGAGTTCAGTCCAAAAAGATTTTTTATACATGTATGTGTATAATTTCAGTGGCATTTAATCTTCTGCTATTCTTAATTCTATGTTACAACATTTAAAATATATATATTCTGAATTTTAACAGCTGTTGAGTTTATATATATTTAAGTATAAGTATACATTTGGCTAGTAAATTATGTAGTAAATGAAATTCTATTAACACTCATACATGCACAGTTAAAATTTATAGTGCTGTATTAAATAGCTAAAAGAAAGTATAATTGATACACATGAAGAATTTTGCACACACTTGAAATGAAAAAAAAATTTTTTTTTTTTTTTGAACACACAATATGGTAATAGCATTTTTTTCATGAAGTGTTTTAGAACTTTGTTAGTAAGCTGTATGTTTAGGTTCATTGCTATATTTGATACTTGCAGCTTAGTTGATTACTTAAATCTTAATAATTGATAACTTTTATTCGTAAAATCATTTTAAGATGTAAAATTATCCTCAGATAATTTGTAGAGAATATAAAAGCTCCATATATATTTAAACTTAAGATGCATAAAATAAACATTTGAAATGAAAACATTAAAATAAATACTTTATAATTTCAAACATGATAGGCTTCAATGGAGGGTAATCTCTGGAACTACTGAACAGATTAAAAAAAAAAAAAAAAAAAAAACTGCACTATCCTTGAGGTCGTGCTATAGGCTATAATTAATTTTTGATAAAATATTTCTTTTTAATTCGAAATATATTTTAATTAAAATCCTCAAAGTCATGAATGGGAAAAAAAAAAAAAAAAATCATTGTAACGAAAGCTGTTTCATCTGTGAACACAGTGGTTCCAAGGTATTGGGCTACGAATCCAGAGATTGTGAGTTTGATCCCCGTCAAGGGAAAATGTTAAAAAATGGTTTTTGTTTAAATCTAAGTTGTTTATTTCTCATTCATTCATTATGTTAATTATGTGTGTATTAATTATTCAGTTAATGTTACGTAATTTCTAGATTTTTCGAATTCTAGAAAATTCATCGATTGCTTATAAACCGATGTAAAATTCAGTTGAGTTGAAAAATAAATTCTCGAGGTGAGCTTAAAGTTCTGTGTTATTTCGCTTTAGTATTTTTCCCACT
Organism: Salticus scenicus; assembly: GCA_963930645.1. Taxonomy (NCBI): domain Eukaryota; kingdom Metazoa; phylum Arthropoda; class Arachnida; order Araneae; family Salticidae; genus Salticus; species Salticus scenicus. Next base: position 80,194,936 of record OZ005651.1, read on the forward strand.
GTTATCCAAGTCTAATGTACATGACAATATTAAACATCTAGCTGATGCCACTAGAAAAAAAAAAAAAAATTACGTGTTAATTTTCTTTCTTCCTTTTTTTTCCCCTCTGGACATAAAAAGAAATATAGTTACGCGTAAACAATAAAACTGATATAAAGCTTTGTGAAAAATTAAACTTGCACGGTAAAATTGACGTTATTATAGCTATAAAAACCGTTTCATTTTGTTGCGATGTTTATTTAAAGAAACATTTTTGGATGTTCTAAATATTGACGTTTAAACATAATTATATTTGTTAGTGCAAGGGCTGCCACTTGGTCACTTTTTCAACTATTTGTCACTTTTTGGTTACTTTTTTCACTCCAGGTCACTAAATGTCACTTTTTTCAGCAAAATTAAAATATGAGTTTTTTTTTTTTTTTTTTTAAGTTTTCTTAGCAGTTTTATTGATGTGTTACTGCCCTTGAATTGTATTGTCATTGTCACAGTGTAGTGGTGATATTGAGAGGGGATTCTCACTTTCAGGAAAGAATTTTTACTAATAAGGCATCCATTTCATTGTGGATGCTAAATGCTTGCTAAAATATTATAGATGCCTTAAACAATTATGAGGATAAATCTAAATTGTTTCCTATCACAAATCAACTTTAATCATTAACCAGATCTGTCAATACATCTTGCAAAATGTATTTGAAAAAGAAAAGATTAGAGGAAGAATCACTTTTTATTTATTTATTTTATTTTTATTTATTTATTTTTATTTTTTTTTTTTTTTTTTTTGGGGGGGGGGGGCGAGGAAGAAAAGAAATTAAAATTGGAAAATGCTGAAAGAATTAGAAAAAAAAAACTGACAATTGCCAAGAGGGAGAAAGTTGTACATATGAGAGGACTCTCTACTTATCGTCCTTGGAAGCCAAAGTCAACGTTATTCTATGAAGAATTTTGTCCCATTATAACTCATTAACTTATACATATTTTTAAATTCCGTTTTCACATTCAGAAAAATCCACAACTGTTAAACAGGTTATCGCTTTCAAAAAATCAGTTTTTTTTTAGTTGTAAAAGGCAAATTTTCACAAAGTGAAATTTTGCATTTTTGAGCTTAAAAATGAAATTTAAAAAAAAATAAGAGAATAAATTTTTAGAAAGCAATAACCTGTTTAACAGTTGTGAATTTTCTGAATATGAAAATGAATTTAAATATATGTATTAGTTAATGAGTTATAATAGTGCGAAATTCCTCATAGAATAATACTGGCTTCGGCTTTCGGAGACAATAAGTAAAGAGTCCTCTTAAAAGAAGATGAAGATAATAAACAGAAAATAAATCAGAATTTATTTGATTTCAGACAAAATTGAAAAAAAAAACCTTTGAAAAAAGTCCTGTTTGCTGCCAGAAATTTTTTGTAATTCAGAAAAATACGTTCTATCAACGTAATTTTTCCGTTGATAGAACGGATATAACGTATTTTTCTGAATTACAGAAAATTTCGGGCAGCAAACAGGACTTTTATCCACACTGTCAAAAAAAAAAAAAAAAAAAAAAAGTTGTAAATGAAGAAGGGAAGTTTCTTCACAAACAAGTTAAACTCAAGCAAACTAATTTAAAGAAAAAATCGAGCTTAATCACGACATTCTTTAAAAAGAAAGACAAAATTAATTAAATACTGTAAATCTTATTTTTATAGTATTGTTTATCGGCAATAGTTATTTCTAATCAAGATACAATAATCAATACAAGTGTATGAAGTTTGGAGAAGCCTCAAGCACCTATTAAATAATGGTCAACAGTTTTCAAAATATAATTTGCGTATTTTGCTTAATATATGAAATTTTGCCCTGAAATGCGGAGGTTTTCTCAGGGGGGGGGGGGGGGGGAATCGTAAACTACAGTGTTAAGAAAAATTTTATTGTTCTTGTTTGTTTTCCTAACTCCCAGTTTATTGATATTATAAATCAGCTGGAATTAAAACTTAAAACAAATTGGCCACAGTCTGAGTATAAATATTAAATATTTTTTTGAGTCATTTCGAAATTTCCTTATCTTTGGTAATTTTAGGTCACTAATTGGTTACTTTCTTAAAAAAATTTGGTCACTATTTGGTCACTTTTATCGAAATTTTAGTCCCTATTTCAATTATTTTCACATCTTTGATTAGGAGAAGAGCAACCAACATGAGAAGTGAACAGTGATGCCAGATTGGGGATTTTGTCCCCCCATTTTGGGGATTTTTGAGGCTTCTGGGGACAATTTTGGGGACCAAATGTTTGTGGGGACTCTTTTGGGGAATTCTAAAATTTTTGGGAACAAATCTGGGGAGTTCAACTTTGTTGGCAACGTAAGGATTTATCCCTACGACTAGACTTAATAGCTTTGTTATTCGGGGATTTTTACAAAAATTGCCTTCATTTGGGGAAAAATCTGAGCTTTAAATAAAAAAAATCTGCTTGATGATATATATATATATATCAGGGTTGTTGATTCTTTTTATTTTTTTTTTCAAAAAAAATAGATCTTTTTTTATTTAAATCAAGATTTATTTGATTTTAATGATATTATGTATTCATACATTATTGTACAACATTTGTTTTTTATTATGTGTGTGTGTATATATATGCACAATATCCACACTATCAATCATTTTACTTAAATTATAAAAATATAAATAATATTCTATTTCTATAGCAAAAATCCATGAGGGCGATCCCCTTAAACAGAAAGTACTTCGCCACTCAAAATTCACAACCTGAAGCTGAAATGTAAGGTCAGTTAGTTATTTTTGTTAAATGAATATATTACCGAGTGGGAAAAACAATGAAAAATCTTACACAATTTTTAACCACATATTTCTGCAAAAAATTTTCTAATATTTAAAATTTTTCTCATTTGTAATATCTTCTACAAAATTGGTTTATTTAATATTTATAAAATGAGTGTACTTCAGGGTGACCAGACATCCTAGAATCCCTAAGACAGTCCTTGAAAACTACCTTTGTTCCTAAAAAATTACGACACATTTGGGGACGCTGGTTATAAAGTTATTAATGTTTTATTATAATTTATTGTATGTATAATAAAAGGGTGGAAATAAGTTCTTTCAGATACTTCGTACTTAAAAATTACCAAAATTTTACAATTTAAGGTGATTTTAATTTTTCTGTCCTCAAAATTCTTGGACACCATTATATTTGCCTTCAAATTCAATTTAAATAATCTAGTTGCCCTAGTGTACTTCGATCATTATTACTACGTGTGTGTATATATATATATATATATATTGTTAGTTGTCCAAGGTTTTTTATATTATAAATTTATTGGTCAGTGGTATAGAATATTATGAATCTAGTGGTACTTGAAGTTGAAAAGGTTGGCAACCTCTGTTGTAGACTATAAAAACATAAGTTGACTATGGATATAACTAGTTGTATACCTATGGATACTACATCTCTTAATATTTAGAAATAAATTATGCCTGAACAGCATTAATTCAAATTATCAAGTGTTTTTTGTGAAAGAACAGCATGAAAACAGAACATTTGAGTCAGTAACTTTAAATCATTGGCAAACAAACAAAGCCTAATAATGAAATTTTAATTCATCACAAAATGATTATTAAAGTAAAGGGTCGTAATCAGGGTCCCAAATTAAAACCTTCGGTTGCACCAGAAGTATAAGTAAGTTTACCAATAATGGCATTGTTAAAAGAAACATAAAACATGTGATTATTTTAAGAAGAAAACCAATTAAGATTGATATGAAGACCAAAATTAATTTCATAAAAAAAAAAAAAAAAAAAAAAAAAAAAAAATCGTATCAAATGATTTTGAAAAATCAATACAGATAACATGAAGTTGATAACCACTTTCAAATGAGGACATGGTTTTATTTATTAAGCAAATTTGGTAATCATAGACTGTCTTGGAATAAATCCATGTTGATTTGAAGAAATTAAGCTTTTTACCTGGTAAAAGTTTTTTTATACATTATAATTTCAAATAATTTAGTGGTTGAGAATTTCTTTTTTCTCTTTTAGGTTAAGATAGTGAAATTTTCTTACATGTGGACCATAAACAACTTCAGCTATAGTCGTGAAGAAATGGGCGAAGTCTTAAAGAGTTCTTCATTTTCTGCTGGAGCTAATGACAAATTAAAATGGCAAGTTTATTTATTTTATTATTATTTTTTTTTTTAACTTGTAAAAACTACAACATCATGAAAGAAACGCATGATTTGCTGAAACTTTCCACAAATACAAATTAGGGTCTGTAGATGATTAGAATTATAGTCATTACATATGCATGGGCTGAGCAATTTTCCATTGCTACTGGATCCATATAAATAGTGGTCCGTAGCAGAGTAGTATTTAATAGTGTTTGGTTATCTGCTAGTGGTACATCTCGCATGAGATGTCACTATGCTTGTATGACAAAATAGGGTGACATTTCAGCAAATTACAAAATTTGAATAGGGAAGAATGATGAGTCTTAATGTAGAAGAGTTTTATTTTGCAGTAGCAGCTCATGTAAAGTAATGGCAGAACTGTGATTGAAAGTGTTGAAACAGTGGGCTCAAAAAAACTGTAGGAGCTCAGAAATTCTAAAGTGGACATTAAAAAGTGATACGAGCACAAAATGATAAACATCTGGACCGCATGACAGTGATGGACTGCTTAATATCATCTCTACAGTTTGCAAAATGTTCGTGCACTGCTGCAAGAGGCAGGGGTGAGAATTTCAGGGGCTGTCCCTGAATTCAGGGTTTTGGAAATCTTTGTGGCCTCGAAATTTCATGTTAAATTATTTTGTTTATATTAGCATTTATTTTAAATGTTTAAATTGCCTTATAATGCATTATTATAGGAATAAATAAATATTTTTAATAATTACATGATATGTCATTAAATCTTCGCTTGCCAATTCAAGTAGCAGTTTTCAAGGATTTTGCCTGTTAACAGGGCAGGTGCGAGGGTATTTGGCACCCCTAGACAAAGAAAAATTAGTATGTAGTATGTCTATACTTCTATACATAATGTCAAATTCATAAGCTTTGTAATATCAATGCATAATGTAGAAATCTCGTGGCTGTAAAAACAGGAAGTCCTTTTTTTCGAACTGAACATAGAAACCAACGGTTTATGGTCTGTTATTTAGGTAAATCTTCTGCCCGTTAAATACAGATAAAAAAATTTTTTACTGCCCACATTATAGAAAGAGCTTCTTTATCTATTTGAGAATATTTCTGTTCTGTTCCAGTCAAAGTTTTTGATGCAAAAGCTGTTGGTCTTTCAGTACCATCTGGTAATTTGTGCGATAAGACACAACCAATCCCAACTGGTGAAGCATCTGTTCCTAAGCTAAGAGGCAATTTGGGATCATAATGAACTAAAACTCTAGGTGAGCATATTTCAGATTTCATTTGGTGAAAAGCATCCTGACAAACCTTTGACCACTTAAATTTTACTCCCTTTTTTAGTCAAATTATTTAAAGGATTTGCTATAGTTGCCAAATTTGGGCAGAATTTCCCATAAAAGTTTACAAACCCTAAAAAGCTTTTAACCTCTTGTACATCTTTAGGTACAGGAGCCTGAACGATAGCTGAAATTTTCTCATATGTTTTATGAAGCCCATTTGCATCAATTTTATGTCCCAAAAAATTTATTTGATTCTGAAAAACTGACTTTTATTTAAATTTAGTTTTAGCCCATGTTGTTTACATTTTTGAAAAAAAAAAAATTTCAAGAGCTTTAAGATGTGACGTGTCGTCAACCCCTGTTATCCTTGCATCGTCCATAAATACTTTGACCCCGTCCATGCCTTGGAATAAACCATCAACGTAGCGCTGCCAAATTGCAGGCGCTCCGTTTAATCCGTACATGAGACTTTTACAAATAAAAAGTCCCGTATGTGTATTAATTCTAAGTAATTTCTGACTTTCCTCACTTTCATTTGCAGATAAGCATGCTTGAAATCTAATTTGGAAAATCTTTTCCCACCATTTAAACTAGCAAAAATTTCCTACAATTTTGGTAGAGGATGTTGAGTTACTACTAAATTTGGATTTAAATTGACAGATAATCTGCACATAAACGTATGCATGTGCATCTTAAATCTTTTCGCGGTATAAAGTTTTATTGCTCTTAACCAGTTTAAAATCCACTGCTGTAATCAATTATATTTTGGTTGAAGGGGAAGTTGAATAAATTTCATGAAATTTCAATATGCAAAATTTAAGCGTAATCCATATAATAAAATTAAAATCCGAAGATTTTTTTTCTAATTTTACTCTAAATATGACCAAAAGAATGTTTAGAATAATTAAAGGAGAGACAGAATTTATAAATTATGGTAAGAATGGAGAAAGAAAGCACACATCAATATTTAATGTTTTTCATACATATTATTTTAATTTGCTCCCATCTATAATATTCCATTTCAGTTACAATATAACAGTGGCGCCATCTATAATCTGTCAATAATAATAATAATAATAAAAAAAATTTCTCAGATTGATTTTTTTTTTTTTTTTTTTTTTTTTTTTTTTTTTTTTAATAAAAATACTTTTAAAATCGCATAAATTTATAAGGCAAAATAATTTAATTTGAAATAAATTTTAAAAGTGCTCTGTGTTTTCTTTACATTCTATAATTACAATTTATTTTCCCTTTGAAATAGAATATACTACTCAGGGCCCGAATAAGTAAGAATGCATTTAATACTATAGCAAGTTAATTTGCTCATTATATTTTTAATAATAAGTTATTACATTCATATTTTTACTCGTATAAAATATCAATATTTTTAAGGTTATTCTTTTAAAAAAAAATTTCTGTAATATAGTACAGAAATGAAGAGATCATTTTAAAATTAGATTAAAAAGTAAATAAATAAATAAAATAAAATAAAACTTCCTTTGATTTTAAACATCTACCTTCATTTTTTCTAAACAAAGTTTTCAATTGATAAAAGTTAACTTTTAAAGAACAATAAACACAGACACTTTATTAATTTTAAAAGATTTTTTTTTCTCTTAAGAAACTGAAAAAAATATTAGGAATATGGTATGGTATGTTTAAATGATAAAAGATGGCGCCACAAAAACTCTTCAAATATTATCCTGTGAAGGAAAATTTTCGGTGAAATGAAAATGCATACAGCAATAGTCGATAACTATTCGCGAATTGCTTTATTTTTAATATACTTCCATAGAAAATATGAATCAATGAATTAATCGTGTGAATTGTTTTTATTATTGAGCTTTAATGAGGCGTCTGGGTCTGAGAAGTATCATTGTCGTCTGCTCAAGTTCTATCATTGATGTTCATATTGCACTACATCAAGGGGAAGGAATATTCTCATTCCGCATTGGTTCATAATTTTCTTGAGCATGCGCAGATCGGACGATTTTGGTCTTAAAGAAATACCCTTGTGTTTTAATATTATAGATTAACATAGTCACAATTTATAGCCAGCGCTCTAAGCTCAGCAATATAAGTACTAATACTTTCCCCTTCATTCTGTTTTCTATTTAAAAATTTATGACGGAAAGGAATAATCAAGGGCTTTGGAGTCAAATGTTTCTTTAAAACATCTTTTAACTTATCTAAACTCTGATCAGAAGGAATGTCAGGAGCCAGCAAATTTTTCAATAATTGATACAACTTTGCACTGAGAGACGAAATAAATACTTTCGCTCTCTTATCAGCAGGAACCTGCTGAATATCTAAATAGGTTTCAAACCTTTCAAAAAAAACTGTCAAAAGTTTCATATTTTTCGTTAAACTTTTCGAACTGGACTACACTTTTCTGATTTGATCCATGTTCTTTATTCTGCAAAGCTTCGATAAGTTCTTTATTTTGTTGCAATAATTCTATTATTTGCTGCTGCTCCATCTCAATTACTTCTGATTATTCAAGAAAAATAAACAAAGCTTTTACCTTTTGCAGTCTTCGAGCGATGCTCTATCCATTATGATTTAAGCCGAAAGCACTTTCGTTGTGAGACAAACCGAAACATGTTGACACTCGCTCGTCGCCAAGATATTACACTCACTCATTTCAATAAATTATGTTTACGTGTGGGTGTTGCTTTTTCAGTTAAAACACATGTTGATGGATATTAGTTAATTAGGATATTAATTACATATTAAATATATACTATTTACAAGAACGCACGCTATTTACAGGAACAAAATATTAATACAGCCATATTGGCTCACACAGCCTCGAACTGCTGATTCCGAACAATTCCAAACCGAAACAGTTTTTGCCGTAGGTACAGTCAATAAGTTCATACACTACAGTTTACACAAGAAAAATGCTGCATAATGGTGCAATCTATGGTAATTAGGTTTAATTATAATCTAGCCTATCTATTTTTACTAGAGCGGATCTCAGATGGGCAATGGAAATAAAATAACGTGAGATACAAGGTCGCCCGTGTGAGATATAGGCATGTGTAAATTTGCTCGTAAATTTTGCCTGTATCGGACATGGGTAAATGTGTTAAGGGGTTAATAAACAATTTATATAGTTAAAATTAAAATGAATAAAATTAAGTTATTTTATTATAGGTAATTAATCTATATATTAAATAATTTTAAGTGTTGCCAAACCCATGCATATATATATATACATAATGGGTAAATATGGCAAAAAAATGTCATGAATTCATTTCTCACACAAAGTGTTTCTATTTTTGTTCCTGGTGGGTTGGCAGCTATGCTTGTTTATTAGTACTAACTCTAGGAAAGGGGGCGGGAGAGAAAAGGCAAACTCTTTTTTAAAAAAAAAGCATTTGCCTAATATGTTGTCCTTCAGTTACAATTTTTATACATGTAAAACGGTTATTACATAGCTGCCATGCTCCATTTTTTGATTTCCGAGAAGACTACCTGATTTTAGCATTTTGTTTCCTACCTGGAAATGAAATCTTCTTGATTTTTAATTATTTTCATGTATATTTCAATTTTCGACCTCAAAAAGAGAAAAAAAAACTTTTTATATAGATCTTTAATTATCTTCAAAATCTTAAGTACATAAATTTCAGCTTTAAGTTAAAGAACACAATGATTAGATTTATTAAAAATGCAAATCTTATCTAGAAACAGCTTTGGCAAAGATCATAATGTTATGCAACATACAAAGTAAACTTGTCATAACAAAACAGTCCCTAACAAGGCTCAACGAGCACAAACCTGCGACTAAGGCGATTCTCCCGTATTCATATTATTGCTTCACGTGATTGTTTACCAGAATTAACTTAATTTGAATAGACAGTTTGCACGTTTTCTGATTTTATTCTTATATAATAGAAAATGAAAAGGTAAGAAAATAAATACATACATTTTCTTTATTTGAAATCTAATGACTGATATATAACAATTTTAACATCGCACTATTTACTCTATCGAGAAAACGCAGTATAATATATCGTGACGTCACTCTTTATGACAACAAATGGAAGTAATCGTTGTTTACATTAGATTTCGTGCTTTGCTTTGCTTCTTGAATCAATGAAATAGGTTTTGTATGTTATAATAATGATGGATATTAAAAAATCGTAGTATAAATATTATATTAAACCATTTTGCACTGATACAATGGCTAATGCTTCTCAAAAGTTATTCTTTAGCGTTCCACAGGATCCTATTAAACAAAAACATTGGACAACCGCCATAAAAAGAAAACAATTGAAAATAATGATAATGGAAAATGGTGATAATGACATTAAATGATTATAAAATAAAAAAGAAATGCTCAAAAATCACATAAACAATTGATAATTACGAAAGTTAAAACGAATTGCTTCTTACTAACCAGGCTAACAAAATGTAAACATTGAAGCATCATAAAGTGTGACGTCAGGCAGAGTTTTTAAGTAACGTGATTTTTGGTTAATTTTAATGTTATTTTTTTAATTAATGACCTTTTTTTTGCATTTTAATACACTTTTTGAAATTTATGGATCTAAAACTACCACAAAAATAGGATTTTGTTCAAATCTCCCATGTGTGCAAATTTCTCATTGTATGCTTGCTATCCTGCATGAAATATTAGTATATTTTTATTTGACTATAAAAATATTTGTTTTATCATCGACAAACACCATAAAAACGTTGAAAATACTTTAATGAGTGTGCATCATGTTATTTACAAAATCGGAACTCTCAACACGAACCCAAACATTAACTCTGGTGTTGCCATACACAAAACAAACTATTTACAAAAAAATCAATAGTTCATCGATTACATCACATCTCCCCTCTTTTAAAAGTCATTAGTCCAAAAATCTCTTAGGAATTTTTACCACTCGACCACTGCGAATTTTACGAAAGTTGAGTTCTGGAGGAGGAGCACTATTAGTAGTCATTACAGGTGGATCAGTCATGACTTCATTTGGATTGTCCACATTGTCCTGGATTGTTGGCACATTATCCTGGATTGTTGGCACATTATCCTGGATCGTTGGCACATTTTTTGAAAACTCTTTGGACAAGGCAGGATTTACTTCGTTATCATCAGTCCAACAGAAATCTGGTGGAAGTGACGATGGATGTATATGGGTCCTATTTCGTCGGAACTCACCACGGGGTATTTCTACAATGTATGAACAAGGGGCTGAATGAAGACTTATCTTCCCATAGGATTTTAAATCCTTGATCCCAAACAAGTTGACCTACTTCCAATGATGGGAGGTTTCTGGCTCCATGATGTTGATCGAAATTACGTTTTTGTCTTTCCCTCATCTCAGTTTCTTTTTCCCTTAAAGAATTAAAATTAGCAAGGCTAGGCATCAGCATTTCATGTGCAGATGGTACAGGTGTGCGTAATTTCCTTCCCATTAACAATTCAGCTGGACTGTACCCATTCTCTAATGGTGTGGATCTAATTGCAAGTAACATCAGATAGGGATCTTCTGACTGTGATTTTAAGTAGTGATTTTTTAAATTCTTTACCATGGACTCGATGAATCCATTACTCTGAGGGAATTTTGGGCTTGAGGTCACAATGGAAAACTTGTATGTTTTTGCAAATTTATTATATTCAGAACCAATGACCTGCTAAAACTGTGTTCCATTGTCACTCCGTACAACCTCGGGTATGCCATGTCTTGCAAAAATTGACTTCATATGGTTTATGACAACTAAAGAAGAAAGATTTTCTAGTTTCACCACTTCAAAAAATCTTGAATAATAATCAGCAATGATGACATACCACTGTCCTTTTAGTTTTAGTAAATCAACTCCAACGACTTGCCATGGTCTCTCTGGAAGGTTGCTTGGAATTAGAGGTTTTTTATGATGGCTCTGATATTGAATACAATTCTCGCAATTTTTAATTAATGTTTCAATATCCTTGGATATGCCTGGCCACCAGACTGATTGTTGAGCTCTGGCACGGCATTTGGTTATTCCTTGGTGTCCATCATGAATTCGATCTAAAATTTCTCTTTGAAGCTTTTCAGGAATTACGATTCTTGCATCTTAACAAAATCCCATTTTGAAGAGATAATTAATGTCTATGTTCCCAGAATCTTTGAAGTGTGACTGGAATTTCATTTTTAGAAGGCCACTCACTTTCGCAATATTTAATAAGCATCTTGCAAATGAGGTCTTCACTTTGCAACTGTATTATTTCATCCAATCTTTTGTCGGTTGCAGGAAGGGAATCAATAACGTTTTGGGCATATGCAGCTATTTCTTCAGATAATTAATCTCCCTTTTCTGTCAAAGGACTTAGAGACAAAGTATCGGCTATAACAAGCTCTTTTCCAGGTTTATCCGAAATTGCATAATCATATCTCATCAGCCTGAGTTTCATTCTTTGTAAACGAGGAGTTAGCATGTCTAAAGGTTTTAATATAAAAATCAATACTAACGGCTTATGGTCAGTTTCTATATGCACTTTTTTGCCTAATATAGTCTCTGAATCTATCACAAGAACACTATGGCCAATGCTTCTTTTTCAATTTGAGCGTAGCGCTTTTCTTTTTCTGACATGGTTCTAGAAGCATAACCAATTGGTAATTTATAACCATTTTCCATGTGGTACAAGACTGCACCAAGACCATAAGATGACGCATCACATGAAATATAAATTTCCTTTTCAAGGCTGAACATTGATAATCTGGGTGTTTGACACATTTCTTTCTTAATTTTTTTGAAAGGAAGCCTCTTGAGTTGGCCCCCATATCCACTCACTATTATGTTTCAATAATTCATAGAGCGGATTAGCTACGTCAGCCATTCGTGGAATAAACTTGTTCAAAAATCCACTCATGCCTAAAAATCTTTTTAATTCTTTCACCGAATAAGGCCTAGGCAGGTTTGCTATAGCTTCAGTTTTCTTTGGATCTGGTTTGATGCCTCCCTTCGATATTGTATGCTCAAGAAATTTCACTACTTTAACTTTAAATTGGCATTTTTCTTTGTTAAGGGTCCACCCTGCAGCTTGCAGTTTGCTTAAAACTTCCCTCAAACGCTGATCATGTTCCTCTTCAGTAGCTCCAAAAATTACAAATTCATCCATCAGTCCTACAATGCCTGGAGCATCTGGAACTGTTTCACGAATTCTTTTCTGAAAAACTTCTGGAGCGGGTTTAATTCCGAAGGGCAAACGTTTAAATCTATATCTTCCAAAAGGAGTAATGAAAGTAGTCAATTTAGATGATTCTGTGTCTAAAGGAACTTGCCAGAACCCAGAATTGGCATCAATGATGCTAAAAACATGTGCACCATCAAATTGGCTAAGAGTGTAATCTACTGATGTCATTGGGAAATATTCTCTTTCGATATTATCATTCAACTTTGACAAGTCTACACAAATTCTTATTTCACCTGATTTCTTTGGGACCAAAACAGTAGCGGCTCGTGAGATTCCTTTACAGGGGGGCTGCATAGCTGCATGTCTATGTAAGATTTGAGAAAAAAGCAAAAATGATTTTCTAAATAATCTGTTTTAATCGGGGGCTTAGGGTTTTATATGCGCAGACTGAGCAAGAAGCAGAACAATACAGGATACAGCATAGATTTAAAATTTTACATTATTGGACATTCATTACAACAACAACAAAAAAAAAAATCTGGAGATTTTATTTTGTTAACTTTATTTATTAATGATAATCAATTTTCCCCCAACAAAATATTTTTCATCTTCATGCTATTATTTTCTCCAAGATGGTACGAAGTATACATACATGATTGTAAATCAAATTCTGCTCATTAAAAAGATACACACAATGATTTATATAAAAACAATAATAAATAGCTTGATTACATACGTATGTAGATCTGTACAGTTCTTCGATAATAACTGCAAATAATTCGAATCTATAGTCCATAACGATAAAGAATTTATTTTTGTGTTTCTGTACAAAAATGTGTAAGTCCTGTAGTCATCAAAACTATACAAATTGCGTGACGGTTACCTATAACCTACCTACCAATTTTTAGTTCAATTGGATAAAACATTTAGGCGCAATCGCACTTCATAAATTTAAGTCCATTAATCAAATTGATAAGGAATTTTTCTTTGTGTCCTTGTAACAAAACTATAAGTCTCACATCCATCAAATTCTATACAGCTCGTTTGATGGAGACCTTTCACATACCTACCAGCTTTCAGTTCAATCGGACCAAGCATTTAAATGTTATGATATTCACTCACATATATACACTTACTCACACCATACATATAACACTGTAAAAATAGCAAAAATGAGCTCAGGAGACCTCAAAACATTATAGTAATGTAATGCTCGTATCTTAAAAGTGCAATTATAATGATGCGTTTCATTAATTTATTTAGAACATCCTTTGAAATATTAATTAAAAGAGTTAACATTGACGTAAAATCTTGCACATCAGACAGATTATGAAATGCTTGTCTAACATTACGAACATTTTATTGTTATTATTTTTTTTAATGCGAACTTTACACACATGGTATAGTAAACTAAAATTTCATTTAAATATGAAACCTTAGTGTAATTAAAAATGAATTTCCAAAATTTGCTGCATATCTTCTGTATTGCCGTGCATTTAAAAAAAAGAAAAAGAAATTCTACAAATGTTAAAACACTATTTTTTTTAGATATATTTAAAAAGGCTTGAATAGTATATATCGGTTTAATTTGGTTTGAAATATTATCCAAGCCAGCAGTGCATTCTGGATGTTTTGTGTGTCCTCGTAAAAGAAGTATATAGAAAAAATAGTGCGGTCAATCTAAAGAACGGATATTAAAATGCTTAATTAATGAGCATATTTCTGAAAGTTCTCACTCAAATAGAAAGAGAGATGAAACGAAGTTATAAATGCTTTCCAACTTCGTTGTATGAAAATGTCTAAAATTAAAAATTTAGTAATCTCGTGTTTTTAAGAAAGGTTCGACTGCTAATATTTCTCATTAAAATAGAAAAACATTAGTGACTAAAATACAAGTGAAAATAAATAAATAATAATTATTATAATAATAACCTTATCAACAAAGCGATTAAACACTTGATAAATTTAAAATATTATGTTTTCGGCAAAATTTATGTAAAAATTGAGATTATGACGTTTCTGCCATTGGCAAAGCAAGAAGCCGAAAAACCGTGCGAAATTTCCATGTAATATAAAATAAAAATCTGCTTGAAAAGTAAATAAAAATGACTTCTATTTTCTCATATAATTGTGAATAACCTTCATGCTAAATTTTTTTTACCTCTTATACATAAATAATCATCAAACACAGCGATTACCGCATTAAAAACTGTGAAGAAAAAACGTAGATTACAAAGGGAAATTGTTCTTTTCCAGCATTACCGAAATCCCTAATTAGATCGGAGCTGCACCGGATGCAGCTCCAACCAAACGGTCGAAACTGGTAGGGAAAACGAGTAGGGGCGGTTGTAACTGTACTTTCCCTAAAGAAATCCCTTTTTTCGGGAGCTGCATGAATGAGCAGTCCCTTTACGAATTTTCGAGGTGCTATTACGTTTAAAAATGGTTAACTTTTCTCAGTTTTTTAATAATTTTTCATGATAACGAAGTAATCTGCTTTTCTATATGCATAATACTATACAATATAATAATATTTATTTTCAAAATATTTTGAAAGTTGATAAAATAATTTTTTCGAATATTTCTGGGGGGGCTGCAGCTCTGCAGCTCCTGCCACGAGCCGCCACTGGACCAAAACCAATGGAGCACACCAATCAGTTGGTTCATCAACAGCTTCTATAATGCCTTGTTCAATCATACTATTTAAAGCTTGTCGCAGTTTACTCTTTAAAGGTAAAGGAACCTTACATGGAACTGCTAACGCATAAGGTTTAGCTCCTGGCTTCAACTTAATATGATATGCTTTCTGAATTTTCCTGACTCCCTCAAACAATTTGGGAAACTCTTTATATGGATCAAAATTGGAATCTATTTTATTGATTCTCATAAGATTTAATTTCTTGCTTGCACTGCAGCTGAGCAAAGGGTGTTGCGCAACTTATTAATCACAAAAATCTTCTCTTCAATTTCACGATTTTTATTTGACAAATAAATTTTGACTTGTATTTAATAACTTGTTCTTTATAAATTTCATACGGTAAACAGTAACATCTGCACCCATATCAATTTTAAATTCAATAGGAATATTTTCAACATGAATTTCTACATTCCACTGCCCTTTCTTTTTGCAATTTGAACTCACTGATTCCTCAATATGGCCTAAAAATGAATCCTGTGTGGCATTTTCAATTTCATTAACCTGAAATTTCGTTTTACACACTTTCGAATAATGACAGATTTTTTTACTTATTGCAAATTGCTTTAAGCGCTGAACAGTTTTGTTTTGTATGTTTTTGATATTTACCACATCAAGAACAAAAATTCTGAGTTTTATTTTTGTCTAACGAACTATCGTGTTTTTGTTTTGGTTTCGTTTTATAATTCACACTTTTTCCTACAGAACAAATATTAGATGTGGCATGATTAGTAAAGGCTTCTTGTTGTTCCTTAATTGTTTCTGCCTGTCTGGCAACATTAATTGCTTTTTCTAATGTTAGTTCCGTTTCTAACTGCAAACGCTCTGACAACACTTTCTTGTCACGTATACCGCACACAATTCTATCCCTAATCATTTCATCTTGAAATGCAACAGGAAAATCACAAGTTTTAACTAAATTATATAATGCAGTAACGAAATTTTCCCTTTCTTGAAAGCGAGAATAAAATTTATATCTTTCATAAATGACATTCTTAGTTGGAATAAAATATTTTTCGAAAGCTTCCTTAACTTTAGCATAATCAGATTTATCAGCTTCCAAAAGATGCTAATATTTCTTCTGCTTGCTGGCCCATTAGATAAATTAGAGAATTTACCTGATCTACAGCAGGCTTACTTTGGAGTCCAGACGCTGTTCGAAATCTTTCGAATAATCCTATTCATTTATTCCAGTCTTCGGGGCGAAAATTAAAAGGTTCAGGGGTAGGTATTTGATACATGTTAATCAAAGTTTACTTAATTTATAAGCTGCCACCATGTTTTATCATCGACAAACACCATAAAAATGTTGAAAATACTTTAATGAGCACGCATTATGTTATTTACAAAATCGGAACTCTCAACATGAACCCAAACATTAACTCTGGTGTTGCCATACACAAAACAAACTATTTACAAAAAAATTGATAGATAATCGATTACATCACAATATTCATTTAAAAAATTAGTACTGTTGAGAAAAAGGCATTTCCCAATTACAATGGAATTCCTTTCCTAAAGAAATCAAGAAGTAATACTTACTGTACTAACTGTTTCACAGATTTTAAATGCTTAATATTATGCTTATCTTAATAGGATCTATATTAAGTCTTATCTTAATAGAATCAATGTTTATTTAACTTAGCTTTTTTTTTTCTTCTAAATTTCACATAAATATGATTTTTTGAATTGGGTTAATAAAAAATAATTTATCTACTATAAATAAAAAAAATCTTTTTGATTTCATTAAAAACTTCCTTTTTTTTTAAGTTCTAGACTCTTTAGTGAGAATTTGGCAAGTGTGAAATTACTACTCTGTATAAATGGGAGATATATGCATTTGTTCTTGCAAAAATGCTCTAAAACTATCCCCTGAAAGCTGCATGTAAGGAAGAAAAGTATCTAAAGGTATCAAGGCACTTAAAAGGTTAAAAAGGGCCACTGGGTGCTAAAATATGTTTAAAAAAAAAAAAATCTGTCATGTGCTTTAAATAAGGGCTACCGGGTGCTACACCCTGCCAAATTAGTCTAGAGTCAGCAAAATTTATACAAATAGACTAATAGTTTTGTCCTCAAAATGTCCTAAAGTTCTCAGAAATGTATGCTCTGAAATTTAACTTTACGCTAGTACTACCCCTGCAAATTTATTAGTGGCCAGTGCTAATTTTGCCCTATATTGACAAATTAAAAATTTGTATCAGAAAAAACATTTCATTTGTCTTTTCAAACTATTTTTTCTTTTTTTTTTTTTTTTTTCCCCATAAGTACATACCTATTTAAAAAAAAAAAAAATTTTCATTTGTAAATGACCCTTCTATCATAAAGATCTTCTTAGAAAACATCTGAAAAACAGCTCATTTAATCACAGATATCAATATGAATTTTCCCCCTTAACAATATCATAATTTCAAAAAAAAAAAAAAAAAAAAAAAAAGTTAAGCCTAATTTTTTTTTTTTTTAGTTTAAGAAAATTGTATAAAATAAAGTGTATGGACTATATATGTATTAATTTTTAATCTTTGGAATTTGGATTTTTTTTTTTTTTTAGCTTGAAATAAAGAAAATTTTGCAGAAAAAAATAAGTCAGGGTATTATAAGTGAATGTTGGTTTTCCAGTAAGTCGAAAAAATAAAATATGTATTTTAAATATTAAAACAGAATTTTATGAAAAGAATCTTGTGTATAATAAAACACTATACATATAATAAATACTGTTCTCAGATTCGGTGTCTGAACATTCATAAACATCACTTATTTCTGAATCTCTCTCAGATGCATTTCTACTAAAATTAGAATCTGAGTGAATTTGTGATTCTGACAACATAATGTACACAATTTAAAAAAAAAAAATATTTTATCACAGAGCACAAAACCATGTGCATTCAAAAGCCTAATTGAGTTAAGGTTACAAAATAAGTATGATAAATATTTAAAATTGGGTAGCACTGACTGTTTAAAATAAACTATACTACTAGCTGGAACCCGTCGAATTCGACGATCACTTTATTGACCGTAATGTTTCAAAAACCGTTGCATCATTATTTAAATGTATTTCATGTTAAGACATCTAATATAATTTACGATATTTCACTTAAAAAAAGAAAGTCGGGAAAAATGCTTAAAAATAGAAATACTATATATGACATCACTTTCTACAAAGTACTGTCAATTAGACGTCAAACTGACTTCAAATAAACAGATGTTATCGTTTATTTTCTATTTCGTTTAATACTAAGACTATGTTAGCTGACCCGTCCGGCATTGCCCGGGCCCATGATACCTTAAATGAACCTTAAATTTGTATTATTTTATACCTTTAACTCGATTTTGTTTGAATTTCTGTTTTTAAATGAAAAAAACATTGAAAAAATCATCTGTAACAAAACAATTACCTCCAACCGAACGAAACTCTGCCTGGTGACCCCGGTGCTTGTGACAGCGCATACACGGGACGCTAACAACATAAAAAATTCCCAAAAATTAACCTGGAACCGAACGAACCCGCCCGGCAATGCCCGGACCCGTGATAATAACCTTAAATTTGTATGATTTTATATCTTTAACTCTATTTTGTTTGAATTTCTATTTTTAAATAAAAGCCGGGGCCTGTGGCAGTGCATACGCGGGCCACTAACAACATAAAAAAAAATTCCCAAAAATTAACCTGGAACTGAACGAACCCACCCGGCAATGCCCGGGCCAGTGATAATAACCTTAAATGAACCTTAAATTTGTATGGTTTTATATATTTAACTCAGATTTGTTTGAATTTCTATTTTTAAATGAAAACATCACACACAAAAAAATAATAATCATCTGTAACAAAAAAAAAATTTCCTCAAACAGGACGAAACTTGGGTTCGTGACACAGTGCCTGCAGCACGTATATGCAGGCCGCTAATAACATGAAAAAATTCCCAAAAATTAACCTTGAACCGAACGAACCTCTGACTCATGTTACTGCTGCCTGTGGCTGCAGCACCGTATAGCAGGCATGCTATGCACATGCTGCAAAATCCACTTTCCTCCATCAGGGAACGCAGTATATTGTATACAAACATCACCAATCGCCTTGAATTTCCAAGACCTTTCAAATAAGGTGTCACATGGTTGTGTCAACTGCAAAATCCTTTAGTTACACTTTCCACCGCCAAGGAGCACAGCGTATTCTATATGAACAACACCAACGGTCAGGAAATATCAAGACCTTTAAAATAAGTTGTAACATGATAGGGTCTACTGCAAAATCACCTAGTTACATTTTTAAACACCTGGGGCACACTATACTGTATACAAACATCCCCAATCAACATGAAATTTCAAGACCTTTATCAACAATCGCCTTGAATTTCCAAGACCTTTCAAATAAAGTGTCACATGGTGGTGTCAACTGCAAAATCCTTTAGTTGCACTTTCCACCACCAGGGGGCACAGTGTGTTCTGTACGAACATCACCAAGTGTCAGGAAATACAAAGACCTTTAAAATAAGGTGCAACATGGTAGGGCCTACTACAAAATCCCTTAGTTCCACTTTTCACCACCAGAGGGTGCCCTATATTATATACAAACATCCCCAATCAACATAAAATTTCAAGACCTTTAAAATGAGGTGCTACATGTGTGGGTCTAGAACAAATTTCCCTCTCAAACTAATTTTCCCCCTTCCCCCCCCCCTTTAAAATTGAAAATTCCAAAATCGGAGATATTGATTTTTAAGTATTCGAGTTTAGTACCCCCATGTACTATTTCTTCACCGTGAAGTAATTTGGAGCTATGCTTGCCAACGTGTTTTTAACCCCTGCCCCCCAGGGGGGGGGGGGGGCGTTCCACTTTTTTTTATTCTCTTTTCATAACATATCTACAGACCAATACCTTTTTTTTAGACACCTCAACCAAATTTTTACACCTAGCCGTTCTCTCAATTTAGTGGAGACAGACAAAAACATGTTTCAAATTAATATATAGATCTCCAATTACATTTTAAATAGTCTGCTACTTCCATCTAGAGTGTAAAATAAGAAAAACTTTTCCTGGTATCAGAAATGGATTGTTTTTAACCCTCTCAGCGTGCAGCTTCAAACGACATTTTTACTTAAAATATAATTTTATTGTCTAAAAAAATAATCTCATTGACTACTTTAGCTTCATGATTTTAAGATGCAATTTTACATCTCGCACGATTTGGAGAGAGATTTCTTGCTTTACACAAATCAGTCTCAAACTGTTTCAAAGGTGTCTATGTGAGTTGTAAAAATCCAGTTCAAATGCTTAGAGGGTTAAACCATTTTAGTATGTTGCTTTTGAACACTCCAGCCCAGAAATATCACGGGCACGAGAAATAAAGAGCAAAATCTTACCCTGTCAGTTTTGCGGGAACAAAAAGGAAGGGGTCAAACTGGATTTTTTATTTATTATTTTTAAGGTTCTCTAGACAGTTGAGTATTAAACTATGTCAAAGTTTTTTTGCGACAGTCCACCTATGCACAGTAATAAATTATTTACTGCAACTGTCCATACCTCTTTAAATATTAAATGTATTTGTTTTAAAGTATAGTATAATGATTTAGGCATATATTGTCATATTTTCTGAAAGTTTGTAGCTCTAGAGGTTTTTCTCTAAATTTCATCAAAGTAAAAACTTGTGAAATATTTTTCATTTTTATTAATAACTCTTTAAATATTCGAGCTATCCTCACAAAATTCTACATACGCATAAAATATAACAATTATAACCATATCTAAAATTTGCAGATGATTATATGCTTTTCTAGATACCGAGTAATCACAAATACTTTTTATTTTATTGGATTTATTGTTCGTCCTTTAAGGCTGCTCACTACCTCTTAAGATTTCCCTGTTTTGAGTCACTAAATCCCATGTAAGTCTATGGTAAAAATATGTTTATAGAATCGCTCATTATCTAATTGGTATTTTTAAATTCCGTTTTCAGATTGCGAAATTTCACAACTGTTAAATTAGTACCTATTTTCCAAATTGAATTTTTTAAATTTTAATATTTAATTTTACAACTAGAAAATGAGAAAAATGCATTTAGTGAAAATTTGCATTTTTAAACTCAGAATTTAAGTTTAAAAATTTTTAAAACTAATTTTTTTTTTTTTTTTTTAAACGAGTACTAATTTAATGGCTGTGTATTTTCAGAATATGAAAACTGAATTTAAAAGTAACAATTAGGTAATGTGTAATTCTATAAACAAATTTCGTCATAGAATAACATGGGCTTTGGACGATCTGTGATGTACCCCATTAACCTTTTACATGCCAGTGTTCCTCTTTGGGAACATGGAAATAAAAATTCATTTAAAATTAAATATTATGAATACTGACTTGAAAAAATTATCAGATATAATAGAAAGATAACTTGATTTTTTGAAACAGAAATTACAGTTCAATCATAAAAGGGGAAATGTACAGAAAATTCTAAAAATGGCCTATTCTACCATTTTCCCTTTTACTCCACAGTTTAAAAATTCTCATAATTTAGAAAAATAAGCAAATGCTTCTAAAAATAGGCTGGCATGTTTAAATAGCTTACATTATTAAAATAAAATATAATATTAAAATCTAATAGCATTAAATTATTATTAAATATAATATTAATAAATAATAAATATATTATTAATAATCTAAAATTATGTTAAAAAAATTTTTTTAATACATTTTAATGATAGTTCTACAAACTAGAGCATTAGAAGGCAAAATATGTAAAAAACTAATTTAAATATCCCCCGGATCTGAATGTGGCATGTTAAAGGCCTTTCTGACAAAATCTTTGCTGAAAAATATGAGGAAAGATAAGTTTTCCTTATGCTCAAAATTCAAGAACAACACGCTAAGTTTTTTCAAGACATTTGGCAAAACATAAAAAGCGAAAGTGTTTCCATTTTGTCCAACATCTGTATATATTCAAATTAAAATCAGATGCAAATTCATAAAAGTCTGGTCAAATTTCATGTATTGGCATAATTGAGACATATTTTTTAAATACTCATTTTGTTTTAGGTGTCTGAGAGTTAATCCTAAAGGTCTAGATGAAGAAAGTAAAGATTACTTGTCCCTGTACCTTCTTCTAGTCTCATGTAACAAGAGTGAAGTTAGAGCAAAATTCAAATTTTCTATTTTAAATGCTCGCCGAGAAGAAACAAAAGCTATGGGTAAGTATTTTACTTTTACAAAATTGTCTTGTATAATAATGGTTCTTGCGTAACAAAAGCGCTGTTACTACTAAACAAAATACAGCAAAGTTTGGTTAGTTGCAAACTGATTTTTATGATTTTTTATATATTTTTTATTCTGTTGAATTACTTTTATATTACTGTAAAATATGATTAAAAGGCTTATTGCCAAATCCTTAAAGTTTTCTACTTCTTAAAATTTCCCTCTTCCTGATCACTAAATCCCCTGAAATTATATGAAGGAAATGTTGCTAGAATGACTCATTATCTAACATATATATATTTATATATATATATATATATTTTTATGGGGCTGACATGATGCAAATTAATTTTTTTTTTCAAATAGAAACCATACTTTCTCTTAGAATAGTGTTAAGTGAAAAAAATCTGTTTTAATGTATGTTTTGTCATCCCCTCCCCCCCCCTCTCCTCCAAGAGTACAGGGTTCTAGGGCTCCAAATCTTATGCTGTACGAAAAAAATTGGATCTTTGAAAATATCTTAATAAAAAAGCAATATTGCTCAACATAATTATAACAAGTGTCATGCATTCAAATAATCTATTAGAGGAAGTAACATACGTGGGCACTTAGGGTACCTAGGATTCCACCTGACGCATACTCATTTTTTTCAAGTAGAAAATATGCTTTTTCTTCACAGAATCATATTGTGAAAAATATATATATATATATATGGTTTCCATTTGAAAAAAGAAAATTTTTGTCACATGGGGCTCCTGGGGGGGAGGGGGGGGCAAATATATCTCAGCTGATAGATAATTTGGATGCATGACACTTTTTATAGTCATTGGTCTTGAGCGAAATTGCTTTTTATTGAGATGTTTTGGGGTTTCTGGATTATATGTTACAACATTAAAAAAATTTAGCCTCGTACTCTTCAAAATTATTTAAAAAAAAAAAAAAACTGCACATGATTTTAAACAGATTTATTCTGCTTGACACTATTATGTTAAGAAAAAGTATGGTTTTGATTTTTAAAAAACTGAGCTTGCATCATATTTCTTCCCCCCCCCCCCCCCCCTCTCAAATTCAGTACTAAGTAATAGAGATGTACCAGATCGTCAAAAACTGGAATCCACAGAAATAAATACAGATATCAGTTTTTCTATATCTGTGGATACAGATTTTTACTTAAAGATCTACGGATATGGATCTTTGAAAAATCTATAATAATTAAGTACATATGTAACAAATACTAAAAGGAGACTTGGTGCTGGATTATTAAAACCAGTAAAAACTAACACGTCGGAAACACCAAAGAAAAATATTTTGGAAGCATGTAGCTGTTTCGGTAGCCTTAAGCATACAGTCTTCAGTGCATAAAGAATATGTACTGAATACACTGAAGCACTTTATGCACAGAAACTTTTTATGCACTAAAGACGGTACGCTTAACGCTACCAAAACAGCTGTATGCTTCCCAAATATTTTTCTTTGGCATTTCTGACGTTGTAGTTTTTACTGGTTTTAATTAGGGGTGCGAATCGATTGAGAGTTTTAACTGGGTTAATCGTAGTTCATTAATCGATTAATCAGAGTTTTAATCGGTTTTCATTTTTCTTTACATAATTTTATTTTAATGATGAATAAAACTCTCATATTGTGTATGTATCTGTTATTGTATATTTGTCACCCTAGACTCCATGTACTCTGTAAAGTTAAGTTGTTGCAAATGGCAATACCCTGTTGTTTACATCCACTGATTTTTGTGCACTGCACTATGCAACATGTTGTGATATCTTTTATCATTAAATATGCATAATTAAACTAAAATGTTCACGAATTATATGATTATTTCAACCCAGTTATACTTCATAACACGTTATCAGCATGAAGCTCTGAAGAAATGATCATAAATTTTGTGGATTGAAGAAGATTGCATTTTACTAATTGCCGGTAGCTATAATCGCATGTTGACAAAGAGAAAACATTCATCGCACTTTGCCGAAGTTTAAAGGTGTTAAAAGAAGAAATACTCTTGTTGATTGTTTTTGTTTCTCAACACAATATGGAAGATTATAAATTGAAGAATAACTATCATGCATAGGCGACACGTGCAATTATAGTACAGAAGAAATGCTGGGATGCGATCGATCCTGGATACGGAGCAGAGATGACGGACGCTGAAAAGAAGAAGAATGAAGCATTAACCATGATGTTCTTGATAGTTGAAGACACTTTTCTAGAGGACATTGGTGATTGTATCACAGCGAAAGATGCTTGGACAGCCTTACGAGCGGACAATACCTAATCTCGCCGGCAGCCTTCGCCCATGTTATTCTATGGGAAAATTTGTTTACATAATTACTCATTACCTAATGAATATTTTTCAATTCTGTTTTCACATTTAGAAAATTCATAAGCGTTAAATTAGTACTTCTTTTCCAAAAATTGATTTTTTAAAATTTTAGTATTTCATTTTGCGATTAGAAAATGAGAAAAATGCATTTTGTGAAAAATCGCATTTTTAAACTCAAAATTAAAATGCAAAAATTAAAAAAAAATGAATTTTTCAAAAATGAGTACTCATTTAACGGTTATGAATTTTCTGACTGCGAAAACAGAATTTAAAAATATTCATAAGGTAATGTGTAATTGTAGCAACAAATTTTCCCATAGAATAACATGGGCGAAGTCTGCCGGCGAGATTAGGTATTGTACCTTCTTAAAGGAAATGCACAAAAAATTTGAATTGCTTCATGTTTTGCAATCAATGAATTCATCAATCAGTTTGCAATTCTTTAATATTGTTATGAAACCTCGTGAAACTATTCAATCATATCTCACCAGACTGATGGAAATTCATCAAAAATTGTCAAATGGTGGCTAATGCTAATAGGTCTTCTAAAATCGTACAAAAGCCTAATTCTAAACCAAAAAATAGATGAAGCAAACTTGACAACCACAATAGTGAAATCAAGACTATTAATAGAAGAAAAAAGAATATCCAGAAATGTAACTGCTGCTGAAGATCATGAAGAACGTGCACTCCATGCAAAGATTTACAATCAGAAGAAACCCGTACAAACAAATTCTGCCAAGAAGTGGCAAATTAAGAAAACAAATGAACCAAATTTAAGCCAAAAGAAAATTACTAGATGCTTTAGTTGTGGTGAATGGGGCCACATATCTCGAAATTGTGATGAAGCACAAAAGAACCAGAGTAGTGCCAAAGCTGCCATAAATTTGAAGACAAGCTGGGCATTGCTGACAAACCAAGAGAAGCAAAATAATTAAACTAGATGGATTTTAGACAGTGGTGCGACAGAGCACATGACATCTGACATACACAAATTCACAACTCTAATGGATTATAATTCAGAAGTGGAAGTTGCAAATTCTGTAAAGGTTAGAGTGATAGAAACAGGTAGCATAACAATTACTGTTTCTGAAGACTCAAATGACAGGAAGAACATTACCCTCAATAATCTACTGTATGTACCCAAATTAGGTGGAAACCTGTTATCCATAGGTAGGATCGAAGAAAAAGACTTTAAAGTTGAATTTGTTCATGGAAAAGCAAAAGTATCAAAAAATGAAGAAATAGTTTTGCTAAAAGGAAAGGAAGGCTATATGTAGTAGAAGATCAGCCAACAGCATATGTCTCAAAGACAACTGACAGTGAATTTTGGCATTGCAGACTGGGCCATCCTTCTCTGAGCACAATGGTTGATGTTAGACTCATGAACAATGAAAAAGTCAAACTATGTTCTGTATGTATACAAAGAAAGATGAAGCGAAAGCAGTTTCCTAAATCTTCTAATACCAGAGCTAAAGATGTACCAGAAATTATACATTCAGACTTAGTCGTAAAAATCTCTCCACCTTCACTAGGTGGATCAAAACCCTCCACCTTCACTGGTAGAAATATTTTGAAATAATTACATAATATTTCCACTTTTGTTTTTCTTTTTATCAAGAAATTCTAAAGAAGTTTAAAAATAGATAACTACAGGCTTCAAAGCAATTAAAATATTTCCCAATTGAACTAAAAAATTGATGAAATATATTAAATGAGCAATGTGAAAAAATTGGAAAATCCTTCTTATGATATATTTTGAAGTGGAATTTTACAAAATATTGCGAAATTCTCACAATCTCATGCTCTAGTGCGAATCCTAAATTGACAATCTTAAAATACAGAATTTAAATTAGAATGTATATTGAGTGAAGTAATCTGTTTTGTAATGGATGATTTTGAATTAAATACAGACCAGATTCCCATACCAAAGCCTACACACAAAATATTGAACTATATTTAATCAGAAGCCACTCTACTAAACTTTGTGAAAATTTTCCTCATTCTCCCACCAAAATAATAGTAATAATATTTGTTTTAAAAGTTAAATAAATGTTTTTAAATTAAAAATTGTTTTGGGATTTTTTTTTTTTTTTTTTTTGAGAAATAATTGTTTTAAAATTGAATTTTCAAAACTGAATTTTTTTCTGTAATTGGTTTTGTGGTTGGTTTGTGTTCCTTTCTATCAGTCAGTGTGTATGTTCATGAGTCTATTGTCAGAATAACTTATATACTGATATTAGTAAGAAGTCAAAAATAGATATTCTAAATAAATAGTATGAGATTTTTTTTTTTTTTTAATTGGACAAATTGCTCAATCATACAGGGCATGCAAAAGAATTCAAATACATTATGTTTAAGGCCGAAATTTTTCCGTCCATTTTAACATTTTTAGATTGAAACAAAAATTAAAATGCCAAAATTGAACGAATACATTCTTCTTTACCAGATGTAATTGATAAAAGTGCTCTACTACATTAAAGTATGCCTAGGAAATTTGCTTTTGAAGTCCCTTGAAAATGAAAAGAAAGTTCTTATTTGTCAGTCTGTGTGTTTGTCTATTACCAGCATGATTTGAAAACAAATTGAAGCAAGTTCAAATTTGGTATTTTGGAGAACTTGGGTAAGCTTCAAAGAGTTGTGTGGGTAAATTTCTCTGGAAAAAATTAACTGCAAAATAATAGTAATGTAATCTCTTATAATCCATATAAGCTTTATGATTATAAGAGCAATATTTTACTGAGGGTTTAAGAAGAGTCATGCATCTTCAAACTGCCAAATAAAATTATTTCTAAAACTTGCAAGGTGAAAAAAAAAATAGAGATAAGATTTTTCAGCTGATTCAGCCCCCCCCCCTCCCAAGTTTTCTCAGCATTTTATTTATTTTTTTGTTGTTGTTTCTGATGTGCATTTGTTACATCAGCTAAATCTTGATTGAATACTAAAGCATAATCATTTGTTCTTTTTTTATATATTGAAGATTAAAAAACATATTTATTACTCTAATATAATAGCTTTTGCCATAAAAATTCTAGTATTTCATTTCAGTGTTATGATAATGTATAGTTTCAGCTTATTTGTCATTTTGCTAATCTTATCCCTGTGTGTAAAGAAATTTTCTAACAAGTAAAATAAGGACCATACCCTAGTACGGTGACATAAAATTTCAATAATATATCATAAAAATTTCTAGAGAGATCCTTAAATAAAGTTGCTAAAATTATTAGTCAAAAATTAAAATTTTATTTATTTTCGTTATCTTACATATTAAAATACAAAGGTATTTCTTTAAGACCAAAATTGCATGATCTGGGCATGTGCGAAGGCTGTTCCTTTCTTTAGAGGAATCCAGTGACCAATCGCTGAGAGGGCTTTTTCGGATACCTAGATGCAAGCGACCTCTGAATCCTGAACCCACAGACCAATCAGAATACGAAATTGACTCATGCCTTCTGTGGCCACGAGATTGTGGCGTGGCTCAAGGTTCTTCTTACGGTGATCAGTGAGGGTAATTTCAATTTGTAAATATTGGGTTAGATTTTCACAATTTTCTATTTTTTTAAAACAGCAAGGTGTGTATGCATTACTTTTTTTTTTTATTTTATTTCTTTTACTTAAAGTTTATACTTTGAATTCTAGAGTATTGTAATAGCATTGAAAGATATAGTGTTCCTGTTAACATTTGTATAAGTTTATATGAAATGTTACTGTTAAATTTTTAACCTTTTTACTACTTTGTATATATTTATACGAAATATTACTATTAGAATTTTTTAATGTTTTGTGTGCATATAGTATATTCAAAATGTTAGATTATTACAATTTTTGCGAGATTGCACCTGATGAAGATTGCATCGAGCTATATCAATATTTCTGTATTGCACTGAAGATAAGTATTTTTATTATTAGTTACTCCCATTATTTATTTTGTTTATTTTTGAATTCTTATTATAATAGTATGAATAAATTTAATCTAAAGTGATTATTTTATGTTTATATATGTGATGGATTACTTTTAGCGTAGGAATTCCTTTTTGCATTCTTGGATGCTCTCAACACCCCTGCTTAATGTAGATTATTTTTTGAAATAATGATAATGCACAAACCAATTTCCATCAGGTACAATCTCACAAATATTGTAAGCATATATAATTTTTGAATATACTAAATAAGATATAGATGCAGTAGAAAATAAAATGTAAACGATAACATTTTAAATAAACACATAAAAAGCAGAAAAAAAAAAGTAGTTTCCAGTGCTATATACACAATACTCTAGAACTCATACAAAGGCGTGAACTTTACACATAGAGGAATAAATAATGCATATACACACCTTATTGTGTTAAAAAAAAGAAAAAAAAAAAAAAAAAAAGTGGAATGTTTGAAATATAATTGAGAAATTACATAATTTACTTTTTGCAAATTTCTTTTCAGAGCATTACAATTGTAAATTAAACAATAAAATTAACATTTGCCTTTTTTTTTTTTTTTTTTTTTTTTCTTTCCCTTTTTACTTTCCGAACACTATAGTGAGGAAAGTATTGTAATCATGTCAAAAATCCGAATTGGAGATTTTGATGTTTCTATACGTTTCGAGGTCCAATGAGTCCGTTTTGACTATTTTTGCGATGATGTATGTATGTATGTGTGTGTATGTATGTGTGTATGTCTGTGATTGAACACGCTAGCGTCTAAATGCTTTGTTCGAATAAGCTGAAAGTTGGTACGTATATTGTAAGTCACCATAGTACGAACCCTATAGATTTTGGTGAATCTAGCACTTATAGTTTTTTTACAGGGTCACAAAGAAAAATTCTTTATCATTATGGCCTATGGGACCAAAATCTTAAAAGTGTGATAGCATCTAAACACCTTATTCAATTGAACAAAAAAATTATACACATATTATAGGTCATAGATACTCAATCTGTATATATTTTGGAGAATCTAGCACTTAGTTTTTTTTACAGGGACACAAAGAAAAATTCTTTATCATTATCACCTATGGGACCAAATTTTTAAAAGTGCGATAGCATCTAAACGCCTTATTCAATTGAGCTGAAAATTTATATGAATATTATAAATCACTGTTGCACTAACTATAAGCATTTTGATGAATCTAGAATTTACAGGGACACAACGAAAAATTCTTTATCATTATGATCTATGGGCTCAAAGTTCAGTAACGTTAAATAAAAACCTCGTGTAATATAGGGAGAAAAATACTCAATCACTCTATTATGTTTTTCTCTCGTTTGTTTGTTTAACAACTCCTCATTCTTTACTTTATCTACAAAACTTTTAATTACTCAATGTTTAGAAAGTCGAGTGGAGTCACTCCTGATTTTTTTGACTAAGGACAGGTGCTTCTTCAATATTCAGAATCTAAATTTTCATAAGAAATGCAGAAGGAATTGCTCATATTATTACTTAATCTGTTTTAAATTTTATTTTAAATTTTATTTTGAGCACTCAAAAAGTGCAGTAACTGGAATAACCTAAATTATTTAATGTATAATCATTGCAATTTTTAGTCTTCACACTTCGTAGTTGTTTGTTATAATACACACTTCATATATCCTCTTAACATATGTTTATAATTAAGAAGTATTTTGAACAAGAAATTTTATAGAAGTTCAAAAAAAAAAAAAGATCACTACAGGCTTCAAAGCAATTAATATATTACCCAACTGAACTAAAAAATTGATGAAATACTCATAGAGCAATGTGAAAAAATGAAGGGGAAATCTCCCTTATGATATATTTTTGAGTGAGATTTTCCAAAATATTCAAAGATTCTTGCAATCCCACCCTCTAATGGGAACCTTGAATTAACTGCGGTTATCTGTACATCATTGAAATACTTTGATTTATATTAAATTCTGAAAAATAATTCAATGGAAAATAAATCAAATGTGACAGATACTTACGTATGTTAGCATAATTATTTGTTAACCAAAAATGGCTCGCAGCTGAAAGAGTTAGGTACCAAACATAAATATTTGAGAGAATTTTCCAATCCTTATTATATATTCAGTCCAGGTTTATGAATATTTAATTAAAGTACAACCATAATTTAAAAAACCTAAATTTACAGAAGTCATGTCAGTGAGTACAAAAGAAAGAGATTTTGAATTATATTTTACAGAAATAAAAATATTAAACGTAAAATTAATGATAAATTTGGGATGTTGCATTATGACATAGGCTGGTGTACCATTGAGTTATTTTGAGTTGTAAATTTTTTGTAATACTATATCTGCCTTGTAATTGCTGTCATTTTTGGTTAACCACTCCCTGCCCCTCTAAAAATAAGTAAATCCTTTTTACATTCATTATAAACAGAACTTAATTTAGTACGACATGACTTATTTTAATCTATTCTCCCATATAAAGACATGCAGTCACTGTATCTAATTCCCTAGCATAGGTTACTATATTCATTTCTTTAAATTACTGTGGTCTAGCTTTAGTTTAGGTACCCTTCAGCAACCTTTTCATCGTCATTTCAGTAATGAATAAAAATGGCTATTGCAATTGCGTAAATGAAAAACTTAGGCAAGAAACTTCCAAATAATTCAATGCCAAATTGAAAATTTTGCAAAGGGATTTTATACTGAAGCTGTTCTATTTCTTTAGCACGATTTTTCTCAATTATATATTATTAGGCAAGCATAAAATTTGTGGTACACTTTTAACATATTAATTAGGGAAGTAGAGGGTTGAAAATGGTATCATTTGAAAAGTATGGTTAGCCAGATGTGCAGAATACAAAAATTATTTTCTTATAATGTCAAGAGGATATTTAAAAATACTTTTATTTTTTATGCATTTTTCCCTTTCATACATTTATTCTTTTACATTAAAAAATACCTAAAAGTAGAAAGTTGTTAAATCTGGCAATTTCTTAAAACTCAAATAAAACTATAGCGCATAAAATATTAAGCGGCTCAACATAACACAAAATAATGTCCACATACAGCAGCACCAATTGCTATTAGCAATCGATCAGCATTTAAAAACAATTGTTGGAAAGTATTAAGAGTAGTGAAAATATTCAGCAAAAACAACTACCACATTTGCAGGCCTCGCAGTGCTCCTATATTTCCTGTATTTCTTATAATATTTATGAAATCTATTTTCCTATATTTAATTGTCGCTCAATCTTTCCTATATTTTAGTTTTGACTACTTCCGAATGTCTGATTGAATGCACAGTATCTATATATTAATTTGAAACGTGTTTTATATGTATCCACTAAATTGAGAGAATGGCTAGGTGTAAAAATTTGGTTCAGGTGTCTAAAAAAAGGTCTTGGTCTGTAGATTTGTCATCAAAAGAGAAAAAAAAAAAAAAAAAAAAAGTCGAACGGTTCCCCCCTAGGGGGCAGGGGTTAAAAAAATGTTTGCGATCTTAACTCAGCACCAAATTACTTCATGGTGAAGAAGTTGTACATGGGGGGATTAGACTCGAATACTGAAAAATCAATTTCTGCGATTTTGTAATTTTTGAGTTTGGGGGGGGGGGGGGAAAGGGGGGAAATTAGTTTGAGAGGAAAATCCGTTCTAGACCCACACATGTAACACCTCATTTTAAAGGTCTTGAAATTTCATGTAGATTGGGGATGTTTGTATACAATATAGTGCACCCCCTGGTGGTGAAAAGGGGAACTAGGTGATTTTGTAGTAGACCCTATCATGTTACACCTTATTTTAAAGGTCTTAGTATTTCCTGACCATTGGTGATGTTCATACAGAACACACTGTGCCCCTGGTAGTAAAAAGTTCAACTAAAGGATTTTGCAGTTGACACCACCATGTGACACCTTATTTAAAAGGTCTTGGAAATTCAAGGCAACTGGGTGATGTTCGTATACAACATACTGCGTGCCCTGGTGGAGAAAAGTGAATTTTGCATAGTATGCCTGTTATACAGTGCCACAGGCAGCGGGAACATGAGTCAAAGGTTCATTCAGCGCAAGGATAATTTTTGAGAAGTTTTTCATGTTATTAGTGGCCCGCATATATGCTGCCGCAGGCACTGAGGTCACAAGCTCGAGTTCTGTCCGGTTTGAGGTAATTTTTTTATTACAGATTATTTTTTTCTCGATTCTTTCATTTAAAAATAGAAATTCAAACAAAATTGAGTTAAAGATATAAAATCATACAAATTTGAGGTTATTATCGTAGGCTTGGCCCACACCGGTTGGGTTCATTCGGTTCCAGGTTAATTTTTGGGAACTTTTTCATGCTATTAGTGGTCTGTGTATGCGCTGCCATTGGTACCAGGGTCACAGGGTAGAGTTTTGTTTGCTTCGAGGTAATTGTTTTGTTACAGCTAATAATTTTTTGTGATGCTTTCATTTAAAAATAGAAATTCAAACAAAATCAAGTCAAAGATATAAAATCCTACAAATCTAAGGTTGTTATCATGGGCCTGGGCAGGTTTATTTGGTTCCAGATTAATTTTTAGGGATTTTTTTGTTATTAGTGGCCGGCGTATGCGCTGCCGCAGGACTCGGGGTCACAAGGCAGAGTTTTGTTTGATTTGAAGTAATTTTTTTGTTACAGCTGATTATTTTTTTTTTGTGATGCTTTTATTTAAAAATAGAAATTCAAACAAAATCGAGTTAAAGATATGAAATCATACAAATTTAAGGTTCATTTCTATTTATAAGCATTTTTCCGAATTTCTTTTCTTAAGTGAAATGTTGTAAATTATATTAGATATTTTAACTTGAAATACATTTAATTAGTGATGTGACAATTTTTGAAACATTTCAGTCAATAAAGTGGCCGTCAAATTAGACAGGTTCCAGCTAGTCATTGTTTTATACTCGTAACTTCTGTATGAACTACGAAATGAGATCTGTTGGCATCCTTTTTTTTTTTTTAAACCTTAGAGCTTATGTCACAATACTGGGAAGTGCTTTAAATCAACATTTCTATTTTGTCATACCTTTAAGCCCTTTTTTTTTTTTTTTTTTTTTTTTTTAAGCAATGCTGATATTTTAACATGATTTTATTCATGTGTGAGGAAAATTTTATTAATAGGATCTTTTTGTAAAGGTGAGGTATAATAATTAAAACTTTGTAATTCGTGAAATAAAATTCTCTAAAAATATCAATTGATTTTATAAAATTTGTACTTACACCACAAATTAGAAAATTTCTTAAAAATGTCTAAAATTGGTATTTAACAAATAAAAGTCGAAATCAATTTTTTTCAAACTGTCTCTACAGTTGATTATATTGATATGATATACGAAAAGGTATGCTTATATATGTTGAGATTTTAATATACACACACAGTGCCCCCCCCCCCTCCCCCTAGAATTTTTTTTCTCTGCTGCCTATGAAGTGAATATTTCAATTTCATGCAACCAGTAATTAGTATATATGTTAACAAAATTAAGAATTATGTTCATAATTAAGTTCATTTAATATTATAAATTATAACCATTTTTCTTAGTATATAAACTGGAGATAATTTATCAGGGCAGTCAGAGATTCCTGTAGTTAATTGTACTAAGATATTATGAAAGATCTGTTGAATTATGTTTTTCATAATATAGAAGGTCAATTGTTGCATGCTGAAAATGATCCTTAGGAATGATTAAAAAGGGAAAAAAAGAAAAAAAAAATCTTTGTTGGCATTTGTCAAACTTTAATCTTTATTTAAATATCTACATTTATGTAACATTTAGCGTTTAATAAGGTTTAATAGTTATTAATATTTTTTCAAAATTCTATAAGTTTTTAAGCAATGGAAAATGAAAACTGTATTTAATGATTTCATCTTCTCTTTCTGATTAGAATTGTGGTATAATTCTGTTGTTATGAGTTTTCTTTTTCTAAATTAAAAATATATTCAATTGTTTTTTACAGAAAGTCAAAGAGCTTATAGATTTGTTCAAGGAAAAGATTGGGGATTCAAGAAGTTTATTCGAAGAGATTTTCTGTTAGATGAAGCAAATGGTCTTCTTCCTGACGATAAACTGACTCTTTATTGTGAAGTAGGTATCTACCACAATATATGTGTATTTATTTATTTATTTTTTAATCGACTTCAAAAAAGAAGGAAGGTTCTCAATTCAAACCATATGTTTTTTTTATGTTTGTTAGCTCATAACTTCTGAATGTAAAATTCAGAGTATGATTATTGTAAGCGGTCACATCGATTAACACATAGACGTTTTAAACCGACTACATAAAGGAAGAGGTTCTCAATACAAACCATGTTTCTTGTTGTTGTTGTTGAAATTTGTTAGCTTATAACTTCGTAAGAGATGATTTAATTTTAATACTTTTTTTTGTTGTTGTAATGATCTTGGCCTGAAATAGGTTTTATTATGATTTCTTTAAGATATAGACAAATTACATTATACTCACAAAAGTCTGTTCACACTCTAACTGCTGAACGCATGCAGCTACACTGGTAAAAGCAATATGTAAGTATCGATGTTGAAACTTCTGTCTGTCAGTTGCAAGGCATATTTTGCTCATTGTTTGAATTGAACTTTATGCTTTGCAATTTCCAGCACAGCGGGTGACATGTATTCACTGTAAAGTTCAATGTATATGCTTAACAGAATGCTTGGTTATGAATACAGCGTATCCGTTCTTTACATTTCTAAAGACATTTTAATTTAACGTATGTTCATTCAATAGATAGTTTTTGCTCATATCCGATAAAGGCAAGAAAAGTGACACAACTTAAAAATACAGCATTTTCAAAAAATCAACTTAAAAAATATCTTGACTAGAATAAAACTGGCATAACTGTCTCTCAGGTGGATAGCTTTGTAGATGATGCCACTTTTCTTGGAAGTTGTGACTTGTGAAACTGCCATCGAACGTCTTCTGATGTTCTGCTATATGAATAAGTTTTCACTGAAAAGAGAAAAATAAAATCTTTTTGTAAAAAAATAGAACAGACTCCAAAAAGCAACTACTATTCAAACAACAACAACAACAAAAAAAAATGGTACGAATTGAAACTGTAAATTGCGCCTAAAAGTATAAAAATAATTTCTTTCACCAAACAACCTATAACACACGGGTGGCACAAGTCCACCCGTCAAATAGTTTATTCCCCCCCCCCCCCCCCCCCCCCCAAAAAAAAATAAAATAAATAAATAAACTGCTTTGGAGGCAAATGCAAGACTTGTTTACTCCTTTCCTCTCTCCTCTTTTTGTGGTGTGTGTGTCCGTGTGTTCCTCTCTGATTGGTCCTGCCCTGCATGTTGCGTCCTATTGGTTGTTTGTGTTGCTCCTCCCCCTCTGTATTTTGTCCTGCTTTCAGTCTTGCATTTGCCTCCAAAGCAGTTGCACGTGTTTGCACCTGATGAAGAAAGGCTACATGCTTTCGAAACCGGTTGTGCTGATTTAAAATTTATGGTGTGTGAAGAAGTTTTAATTTCTTGCTATTGTCTGTACGCCTCCTTGTAGGATGCCTAATTGTTGCAAATAGATATTGTTGTTGTGGAAGATAAAATTATTATGGATGACAAAGTTAAGAAGTGTTTTAAATTTTTCGGCTTTAAAATAGTGAGGAAGATTAATTAGTTTTATATTCTTGAAAAAGATTGTAAATGATATTACTAAGATCTGATAACTCAGTATTATTGTTTATTTATTTTGTCATAATTATATATAATTATGACAAAATAAATAAACAAAACTTACACGTAAACATTCAAATACTCTAAAATAAATGTTTTTTAATATTACCATAAGAAATAAATGTTTCTTTAAAAATTGTTTTGGAAGTTAAATGTTTTAATCCAGTTATGTGAAATTTAAAATTTTTGAACAATACAGTGTAAGCTTAATTTAAGTATGCTTGTTCACAGAGTAGAATCATAGTCTTCATCATAAAAATAGATTTTTCAGAGTTCATAGGAATGCTATTCCTTCACTTGTAATAATAGTACATAGATCTGAAAAATTCACATTCATAATCAAGGACTAGCAAAACAGCATCTGGTAACAGTAAGAAGGACAAAATAATTGTCCTCAGAGTTTAAATTTACAAAAAGATAAAATAACATAAAACAATAGTAATAATAAATTTATAGGAAATAATAATTAAACAAGATAAATAAATAATTGTAACGAATGTGGGAATTATAACAGTATATATAGGCCAGGAATAGCATTCATTGCAAATTTTTAACAAAATTACGGAAGGTCGAGATTACCACAGTTAAATAATGGTTAAAAAAAAAAAAAAAAAAAAAAAAAAAAAAAACCTTCCAGAAAATTTAAGAATTATAAAAAAGAGTGAAGCTGTCAATATAAGTAAACTGTTCACAAACCAGGAGGGGTGATTGTGTGTAAGAATTTTTCCTGATTTCAGGAAATTTTACTTAATGTACTTCCTAATTTCAGAATTTTTTCTAATAATTTTTTTAGTGACTGTTAATGGAAAACTGTAATATAATGAAAATTTATTACATCTTTTGTAATTTGCTGGTAATTCCTTAGATTTTCAAAAACTTTATTTAAATAGAAAAGTATTTTATTGGTTACAATCATTAAAAAATGTTGATCACACGCTGACTTTTTTTTCTTTTCATGTAATTTCAGGATGTTAAAAATAGTCACAATCACCCCTGAAGAAGACAGATTTTTCCATTTTTTAAATAAATATATTATTAATGAATATATTTGTAGAAAATTTACAATACATTAAATATAGATTTTCTTTTATTCCGGTGTAGGGAATTAAAAACAAAACAACAAATGTCAAAATATATTCTCTAAGTATGACAGAAATTTGAATGAATTCTAGTATTTTGTCAATAATAATGAAAGCAAAAAGTGGCAACTGGATATACGTTTAACCCAAAGGTTCTCGGGAAAATTCTTTTCAGATATTTTAAAAGTATTTCCATTAAAATTTTGCTATCAAAAGAAAGGAATTCTGGCTGGAGACAAATTCTGTGTCTTGCATTCAGGTTTAGGGAAAAAAGAGGGAATTGGGATTAGCAAAAAAGGAAGCATCGGGAAAAGTGATAAATTTTAACAAGTTTAAAAGTTCTACCCGCCCCTCAATGCATGCAAACAATATTCCTCTTAGAAACTAATAAAGATAGAACTACGAAACTTTGGAATTGATACAAGTATGGTGTACAGATGAATTTTCCAAATTTTGGTGAAAATTGAAAACACAGAAATGGGTAATTCGAGACCGAAAGTGGGACCGTAAGTCCATATCTCAGAAACGGCTCTAACAATTTTCACCAAAGTTGCTATATAAGCACTCTATTAGATGTCCTTTCGAATGATATAGTTGGTTAGTTCAGGAAAATTGATAGGTGTCCTGTATAAATAGCTCAATTTCAAGCCTCGCAAGTACATTCCTTTTAAAAAAGCTGCATCAGGGATTTTTTTCAAATTAGTCATATTAACTCCTTTTTAAATATGCTTTTCTATGTAATTATTGTTTTTTGGTCAATAATTGAGTATGGTTATTACAGGAAAATTAGCATTCGTCCTGCTTAGGTAGGTTAATTGTAGATCTCAGAAATTAGTGTTTCAAAAAATAACTGCACCACTTTTTTTTTTTTTTTTAACTTACTATGTAATCTTTGTTTTATAAGTAAGTTTTATACACATGTATTAAATTTCTTGTACTGGAGAAATTTTAGGTTTCTACTTTGTTAGGTCAATTTTATGTTTTCTTATCATATTATCTAAAAAAAGAAGCATATGTGTTATAGTGGGTAATGGAAGTCATGTTTTTGTTTCATACCAAATTTTTAAAGATCCAAATAAGATCAGAACTTTCAAGAATCTTTTGCACTGTAATTCTTTTGCAATAGATTCATGAGGGCAGATTTGGATTCTTAAAGGCACATTTAACATTTAAAATTCAGACAGTTTATTTTAAAATTTCGATTTTAGGTATAAATAGAAGAAAACAGTTTTAAATTTTAACTTTCTTTACACCTCAGTTTTGCTTGTTACTGATGTATGAATGATTGTTATGTATAATATCAGTGGCGTAGTCTCTGGGTATGCTAGGCATGCGCCGCATACCCACTAAAAACGATCTAAACTTAAAACAGAATTTATTTAAAAATAAATTATTTGAACTAATTTTGTTAAACACTCGCTTCCATTTATACAGTACCAATCATTCAGTTTTGAAAAATTATAGTGAAAGGAAATTTCTTTTGTTACATTATTCCTGGATAAATCAGTGTTTTTTTTTTTTTTTTTTCCTTTCTATTGTCGTTACTTCCCTCCCGCTTTGACATCTGCTGACCAGTATCGTCTCGGAGATACCATCCCTCTCTTCTGCTGACCGGTTATTGCTTAGGTCATGCTGCCTTTGTAAAGCATGCCCTGATATAGGGATTTTTTGCTATTTGAGGGAATATTCAACGTCCCTCTAATTTTCACTCTTATAAACTACAAGGGGAGTTCCGCTGTATAAACGACC
Organism: Salticus scenicus; assembly: GCA_963930645.1. Lineage (NCBI taxonomy): Eukaryota > Metazoa > Arthropoda > Arachnida > Araneae > Salticidae > Salticus > Salticus scenicus. The sequence continues at coordinate 80,234,147 of OZ005651.1, forward strand.
CAAGGCATGCTACCCTAGGAGAGCATATTCTGGAGTTTGGGGGTATTTTTTAAAGTGTAGGGATTTTCTTACCTTTGGTAGAGATGATCGCATAGAGGAGAGTTGGCTTTTCCGGCTGATTGATAAATTAAAACTTATACTTTATTTTACAATAATGGGGGGGGAAAAAAAAATTGATTTGAAAATTATGATTAAATTGCAAAATAAAATTTGGATAAATTTCCAAAAGTTGTTTTATGTGCCAGAAAAGTTGCATTTATTTATTTATTTATTAGTAGCTTTGATCGTGCAGGTGTGCATAGAATTTTTTCTTTCTTTATTTTTACTTTATTTTTCTTTTCTTTTTTTTTTTTTTTGTGTATGTGTGTGCTTATCTTCTATCCTTATTTTCAAATCTGAATTTCTTAAATTAATTATATTATTTGTTTGTTTATTTATTTATTTTGGAATGTTCCGTTAATTTTTCTGCTTTATTTTCTTAAATTTTATTTAAATTGCGTGGGTTTTTTTTTTCATCCATCTGCATTTCTTATAAAAGATCGCTATTCTATTTATTTTTCCTTTCGCATTAAGTCATGCGATCAAATAGTTTTTATATGATAAAATTTTAATACTGTTTCTTTTTCTTTCTTTCTTTCTCTTTTTTTTTCTCTTTAATACACATAATAGTTGCGTTTTCAAAAATTGTTTATGCAAAGGCGTAATACCCTCTTTTGAAGAAGAATGTTTATTATTTTTAATGTATTGTTTCTATCGAAATCAAATGGTAATATGATAGAGAGAATTAAACTTATTAAATTTTTAACTTTATTAAAAATTGTAACAATTAACTTCTTGTCTAAGAACTATCAGAGGTCAGATAAGCACCTACATTGAAACGCTCACTTAAGGCGCTGCCACTAGCAGTGGGGTCCCCAATCTGACATAGTGCGGTCGTGGAAGACCCAGCAGAAAGCAGCGAACACCTGAAGCCAAGTTTTCAGCGATTTCAGTGGATTTTTTCTTGCCGGTTCTCATTATTTTTTTCGTTCTTTCTTTTTGTTTTCTCTTTTGTTTCTAAAGTGATATAAACAATTGTGATTAAATTTCTTTGAAAATTCATTTAAATACAGCAATCAAATGAAGCGACCAAATGGGCCTTCAGTAAGTTAATATAAGAGTCCTTTAGATATATGATATATCTAAAATTACCAAGAAATTGGAGGCCCACCAGCAGTCGAACGGTTCTGCTCTCAAAGTTGGTAGATGGGAAGTGTCGGGTTCCATGGTTTTCTCTGCAAGACGCGTAAATAAGGCTAGGACCCCTTAGAAAGACCCATGACAGACGGCATTCCACCCATAGGCCTAGGACCCAAGAGTAGTCAATCGGACTTGAATTCTTCCAACCAACCAACCAAGAAACTGGAAAAATGAAAGCTTAAATTTGATGAAATGATATCGTCTTGATCAGTAGTGTTCTTTCCATAGTTTGCTTCAGGTTCAGAGCATGCCCAGATTCAAATGTCACGGTACGCCACTGTATAATATACATAGTCCTGTCATGAGTTTTGTCCATTAAAATAAAACAACCACTATTCTTTTAATGTTCTAAAAATTGTTATGTTTTGTAAAAGTATAAGTAGTGTGTGAACACTAAAAAAGTATTTGTTAAACATTTGTATAGTTAAAATGGAATAAGGGGGGGGGGGGGGGAATCTGAATCGTAGTAATTGCTTTACACAACTGTGGCAAGAAACTGAAAGAGATTTTCATCTTGTTAAAGCTGCAGAAAATTTAAACAAAGTTCATCCCACGAGCTATTAAGAGGTATATGAAATGCACTTTACAGATTATAGGCCATGAATTGGTGGTTCTTGTGCGAGCAGAATTCCAGCAGCTGTTAAAGCCGTAAAAGAAATGATTTGCAGTACGTAAGCAATGCACACTATGTACACAATGCACCCACTATGTAAAAATCATGGCTCATGACATGAATATCCCTACCAGGACAATATCCTGCATTATAAAACAAGACCTAGGACTTGGTGCTTACCATAGAAGTATTAGTCAGCGACTTACAGCTGCTCTTAAGAATTTTCATAAGGCAGGAGCAAAAGTTCTGTTACAGCAGCATACGGATAACAAACATCTGCAAATTCGAATAAAAAAAAAAATCTTCACTGTAGAGGAAAAATTTGACAGGCAAAATGACAGGATGTTAGCTTACAGTTTCAAAGAAGCTGCAGAAAAAATTCCTCATGTTGAAAGTGGTCAGTAATGGTTTGGTGAGGGGTTTCGTATGAATGGGTAACGAGGCTACATTTTTGTGTAAGTGACATCCTGAAACAAGTTGTGGAGCCCATAAGTGATACTTTTTTTATTGGAAAGAACTGGATATTCCAGCAGGAATCAGCACTAGTGCACAAGGTAAGAATGACCCAATGATGTGAAAACAGCTTACCACAGTTCATTTGAGCTGATCATTGGCCATCGGGAAGCCCAGATTTGAATCCATTGGACTACCATCTTTGGAATATTTTAGAGGAGAAAATCTCCGCTAAGCCTCATTGAAATATTGAAACTTTAAAAGCAGTTTTAGTGAAGACTTCAGCAGAAATTCCGAAGTCATGCGTGCAGTGATAGATGAGTGGCCGGAGCACTTGAAGAAATGTGTAAAGGTAAAAGGGGGTCATTTTGAATAGTTTTTTGATTTTTTGTAATGTAAGTAATAAATACATGTAAAATTTAAACTGTTTCATTTTCCCATAACAAATAGATCTTTCTAATTGGTTGACAGAACTTATGGCAGGACTGTATATATAGAAATGGCCATAAGCTTTCCAATGGATTATTCTATCTATTATCTTTTTCTTCTCTTTCATGCTTTAATTATTATTTTTTTTTTTACTAAATCTTATCAATCAATGTATACTGAAGCTTCCCTTTGATAATAAAGATGCTGATCTGTTTTTAACCCATTGAATGAAATTACAGTTTTTTTTTTTTTTTTCCCTAATATTTCTCTGTGTGTGTTTGTTTCAAAATTTCTAGGGAATTTTTTAAATATATTTTAGTTTCAAATTTGGGAGAAATTGCAACTCATTCAGCTAAATTTTAAAAATTGTATTCTGTGTAAGTGTTATAAAATTATTTTTAATTTAAAATAATTAATAACTTTTTTTTAACATAATCTCTTTTTAACACTTTCCAACAAGGTTGAAAAGTGTTTATGACTTCGGACTGTCTGTCTGTCTGTCCGCGCTCTAACTCCCGTAAATATTTATGGAATTTCTTGAAACTGATATATGTTATTTAAGTTCACTATCGGACGGTCCCTATTGAAAATGGAGTTTATACCTCTACTGGTTTGTGTACAGGGACACCCAAAAATATTTCAAAGCATTGTGTTCTATGAGAGGTATTTCTATAAACCATATTTTCATACATTTACTCTAGACATATCTTAATGAAATTGAAATATGTTATTCAAGTTCACTATCGCACGTTCCCTATTGAAAATGGAGTTTGTACCTCTACTGGTTTGTGTACAGGGATACCCGAAAGTATTTCAAAGCATTGTGTTCTATGAGAGGTACTTCTATAAATCATATTTTAATACCTTAACTGTAGACATATCTTAATGAAATTGAAATATGTTATTCAAGTTCACGATTGGATGCTTACTGTATAAAATGGACGGAATACCACCATCGGGTTATACACAGGGACACTCAAAATTATTCCAAAGCATTGCGTTCTATGAGAGATATTTCTATAAATCAAATTTTAATAACTTTACTTTCCACGAAGTTTTTCGAAATTGAAGTATGTTATTTATATGCACAAAAGAATGCTTTGCACAGAATATAGCATGATTAGCATTAGATTTACAGGGTGGCACAAAAATATCCAGTTACATTAAGAGCTATTAATAAACAATTGCTAGAATTTTACTTTCGTTTACGTTAAGCATTTTTAACACTTTCTAACATTTTTTAAGTGTGAATATGATTTCAGTTTTGTGTATCTGCCTGTCCGTCTGTCTGTCTGTCTGCCTGTCTGTCTGTCCGAGCTCTAACTCCCGTAAATATTTATGGAATTTCTTGAAACTGATATGTTATTCAAGTTTACGATCGGATGCTCCCTATTGAAAATGGAGTGAATACCTATTCTGATTTGTGTACAGGGACACCCAAAAGTATTCGAAAGCATTGTGTTCTATGGGAGGAGTTTCTGTAAACCATATTTTAATACCTTTGATGTATAGGAATTCAATGAAATTTTAACATGTTATTCAATTCCCTATCGAATGTTTCCTATGTAAAGTAGAGTACATTTCTAACTGGTTTGTGTACAGGGGCACTTGAAAGTATTCCAAAGCATTGTGTTGTATGAGAGTTATTTTTATAAACCAAATTTTAATAATTTTACTGTCTACAAAGCTTAATACAATTGAAATATATTATTCGTATGCACAAAAGAGTGCCTTCTATGTAATATAGTATAGTTAGCATTAGATTTACAGGGCCACACAAAAATAATCAGTTACATTAAGAGCTATTAATAAAAATTTGCTGGAATTGCACTTTTGTTTACATGAGCGTTTTAAAACTTTCATATAATTTTAGTGGGAATATGATTTCAATTTGTGCATCTATCTGTCCGATTGTTTACCTTTCTATCTGTTTGTCTCCGGCTCCTATCATCTGTGAATATTTTGAGAATTTTTAAAAAATGATACACCCAAGTTCCCTATGGAATGTTCCCTATTTAAAATGCCATTAATTGGTCCTGTGCAACTGGTTTGTTTACAGGGATAACAACGACAATAAAAAAAAATGTATTACGTTTTAGGACAGAATTTTTTTAAAGTTATATTTAAAAATCTTTCTGCTATAAAAATCATAGAAACATTGACATGCATTATTAATATTCTAAAATGATGTTGTGTATAGAACATCATATGATTAACTTTCAGATTTACAGGGCTACACTAAAATATTCAAAGAGATTAAAAGCTGTAATATTATCTGACGGCTGCGTTTTCTTTTGCGTTAAGCTTTTTTAACACTTTCCAAAATGCTTAAGAGTAATTTTAAAATCAATTAGTCTATCTGCATGTTTTTCAGTTGTTCTGTATGTTGTGTGATAATGTAGGAAAGAATATTAAAAGTTATTCGATACAATTGCGTACAGTTGGAAAGTGTTACTAATCAATGCGTACTGCATGATTTTTCTTTCTTGATCTATAATTAATGCTGGTATATATTTAGCTCAGTACAACTTCTTAAAAAAAAAAATTTACAAGAATATTATTCCCCCCCCCTCCCCCTTTTTTTTTTTTTTTTTTACAACTTAGTTTTTGATAGTTTCTACCAGTTTTTGATGTGAAAAAGTCAACTCTGTTTGCATCCAATTGTAGCTATCTTTACTATGTTCTTGTTACCCAAATGTTATTACTTTTTAATTCTAAAGAAACCTATACTTTTTATTTTTAGAAATAATGTCTCTGCAGTTTTGATAGCTGATTTTGACAAAACCTAATAACCTAGCTCATATTTAGGTAGCTTTTTTTGTCAGTTGAACTTGTACAGGTATAGCAGAACTAAAAGACAAGTATTCCTTACTATCAAGGGGCAAAGCTTTATTTTATTACTTGATGAGGTTACCTTATTGTTAGCTTTTTTTTTTTTTTTTTTCAATAAAAACAGTAGGCTATAGTTTAACAAAAAAAAAAAAAAAAAAAAAAGTCATTACTTTAATTACACAAAACACTCAATAATATTGAAAGGTAGTAATCAAAACTGATAAATAAATTATTAAATGAAAGAGAAGAAAGACCAACAAGTTGGTTTAGAAAAGTTACTAGTGAATCAAAGAAACACAGTGATCAATTTGAGAGTTCTTATTCGACAGGTTGGATCATATGACCCATTCAGAAAAGAAGTGATTCTCCCAACGTAGAAGGATTTAAAAGAAGAAAAAAAATTCTAGTAGTGTTTTAAACATTGGGTGCTAATCTTATCTTGCATGACACAGCTTTTAAAAGGTCCACGAAGGTCTCTATTTAGCATCCCTATTGCAGTTTCTCATCATCTACTTCCAGTGGGTCCATGAACCACACTTTAAAGTTTTCTATGAGCAGGATAAAAATTACTTGATATTTCATTTTTTTTTTTTTTTTTTTTTTTTTTTTTTTTTTTTTCTTGAGAATGCATATGCAAAATCTTTTTTCGGGAATTTTATCTTAAAATTCCTGTAGCTTTCATGCAGACTAAAAGAAATCTAAGATAATTAATCTCTACACCTACATTTCAAACAATATTTATTTTTAAAATAAAACTTTAACTATGTCTTGTAGTGCTCACTAGTATAAAAGGGCTGCTAGGGAGAACTCGCTGAAATGATCAACCTGTTTTTTAAAACAGGGATGAGATTTTTCAGCTGATTTTCAACATTTTTGTACATTTAGCTTTTCAGTTTTTGTTTCTGATGCGGCTTTTTTTTTTTCTTTTTTTAATACATTGAAGATTAAAATAATTATTTATTACTCTAATAGATTTTGTCATCAAAATTCTAGTATTTTATTTCAATATCTTGCTTTTGCATACGGTTTCAGCTTTTTTGTATTTTTACTAATCTCATCCTTGTTAAAGACATTATTTGCCTACTGCCTTTCATATTTTCTAACTTTTTTCATATTTACTGCCCTGTTATATAGTGATTCTTGTACATGAAAAAATTACTAATTACTAATACAGTCGAACCTCATTAACATGAAGTACTTTTAACATGAACTGCTTCCACAATCCAAGTCAAAATGAAGATTAGTTTAGTTATATGAAGATTAGTTACTGATAGTGTGAACAAATTTTTTATCCCCCTTGAGATTCATGTTAACGATGTTCCACTGTACAGAGTTATTACTCTTTAGATTATATGCATTTGTTCTTACAAAAATTTTCTAAAAGTAACCTCCAGAAAGGTCATGTATGGAAGAACAGTATCTAAAGTATTTAAGTTTGGAAAGGGTCACAATGTGCTAAAATATTTTTAAAAGAGCTGCCAAGTACTAAACTAATAATAATAAATGCTTGATGCCACGCCCTTTTCAAAACAGCATAGTCTGCATTATCTTGTTATTGATTTATTGATTGTGTTATTTATTCTTTTACGTTAAAATGTTTTTTTTTTTTTTTTTATAACTGAAATTATTTTGCTTTTTAATTCTTCAGGTTAGTGTGGTAGCAGATTCTGTTAATATTTCTGGTCAGAATTGTGCGATACAGTTTAAAGTTCCTGATTGTAGTTTATCTGATGATATTGGTGATCTTTTTGAAAGTCAGAAATTTAGTGATGTTATTCTAAACGTCAATGGAAAAGAATTCTTTGCACATAAGGCTGTTTTAGCAGGTAAGAAAATCTAAAAATCTTAATGCTTTAATTAGAGAGGTAGGACCACTTACAGATATACTATAATTATTCCTTATAAAAGCTGATTTAAAGCTTTAAATGATTGTTTATTTATATAATGTTATTTTTACGTTAAGTAAAATCTGCTCATCTGATTGCTGAATGGTTAGTGCTTTGGCTTTCAGATTTCAAGTGCTGGATTCAAATAGTAACATCCCTAACCCATTCAGTAACATCATCAGATTATTATAATATACTAAAACAACTTACTTTCAGTTCCAAGGTAAGTGGCCTTTACGGTAGTAGAGTCCTTTCTCAGTAGGGGATCCCCCTCATTATCAATACCAGTCACATACCTGCTAACTCTCCTGTTTTTTAGTCCTACCTTCCATTTTTACATTTTAATGTGTATTTCTCCCCTTTTTCTAATATTTTTGAAAAATCTGATTAAATACGCTAATTTTTGACAATTCATAGGTGCCATCTTTTCAGATTTAAGAAAGCCGTCCAATTCACAATCTTTCTCCATCCACAACATAAATGTCAATATTCATTTAAAACTTACTTTATGAGATTTTAAAATCTCTAAAGAAACAGAATCCTTCAATATTTCTTGCTCACATAATTATTTTTAACTCCCCCCCCCCTTCCTCTCGTATTTTCCTATCTCCAACTAGCAATACGTGATCAAATGCTCTATGGAACTCTTGTTTCCCATTCTTTCTCCATCCACAAAACACTACAAAAATGTCAATATTTAAACTTGCTTTATTAGATTCTAGAGCCTATAAAGAAGCAGAAATGTTTAACAGTTCACATTCATGTAATTATCGTTCGACAACCCCTACCCCCCAATTTTCCCTCTCTCCAATCAATGATTAAACGTCCTTTGATGCTCAAACTTTTTAGATTCTTGAGGGCACATTTCAGTTATAATCTAAACACTTAATTTAAAAATTTAGTATTAAATATGCATACAGAAAAGAAAAAAGTATGTTTTAACTTTTTCTACTTGTTGTTAATATGCTGATTGTCACACACAATAGTTTTATTTATATTTTCAGTATTTATCTTCAGTTTATAGGTAATATTCTACAAAGGCAGTAATGGGGGAAAAAAAAAAAAAAAAAAGATTAGGACAAGAAGGGTGCTTTTTTTTTCTTTCTTTCTTTTCCAAACGAAGAGCAGGCAAGGTGCAGCACCCTCCTGAAATTTTCTGTGGAAAACTCTGGATCAATGTTTATAAAAATTTATTTTATTAGATTTTAAAACCAACTGAAGTGATAGAAGTGCTTAATATTCTTTACATATGTACTGTATATTTCCGTGTATAAGCCGAGAATTTTTGGAAATTTTTCGGAAGCTGTATTATAATGGTCGGCTTATATACGGATTTACATTTCTAGCAAAAAACGTACTTCAGAAACAATGATTGAATACATATATTTTAAGCTTAAAAAGTATATATAAAGTAAATTAGTTATATTAAACCTTATTTTTAAATAATTATCACATATAAAACTCTTAAATTAGCAATTTTAAATTTATTTCACGAAACGCTCGATGTAGTCACGTTTGTTTACATTTCTTTTTGCCCTGCCGGTAACTGAAGTCATCGGCAGAGTGCACGAACGGAGTAAATTCTCTGTCTGATTCAGAAATAGCATAAGAGAAACTTGAAAAAAAAACAGGACTCCCGATCATATTTTTAATTTATACAATTAAATTTAAATCATCTCTGTTTAAAATGTTTCTAGGCTTACACTAGCAAAAGCGGCAAAGCTTCGTTCTTTTTATAGAAGTATTTTTATTTTGTTGAAGATTGCCTTGAAGCACTGATAAAAATACTGAAAAGTAGAAATATACAAAATAATTTAGATACGTCATTTAAAAAAAAATCGATGCAATCAGACTTTACACGGCTTATTTATGTAAACATCCAGCGGCGACATTGCTTCATCGACGTTAGGGTTAGGTCTCCTGACCCGGTGTTACAGTAGCCATAGTTTTCAGCTGCCGGGACTTGCGTTCGTGTCTGTGTTTGCCTCCCTTCTGATAGGGTTGCCAGAGTTAAAACTATCGCCGTGAATTCTATTGGATAAGCACGCATTTCGTGCAATTTCATTGGACAGATTATCCTGAAGGTTGTATAGATTGGCAATATTTTCTCCATTTTGGCAATATACTTGAACTTTAAAAAGAGTATTTTTTCAATTCGGCTTATACACGGGTTTGCAATTTTGGGCAAATTTCTGCAGGGAAAAATGTACTCTCGGCTTATATACGGATCGGCTTATATTCGGAAATATACGGTAGTTATTTTTAGACTTTGTTAATGAACTTTTTAACTATTTGTTTTTCCCCAATAAGTTTAAAATATAAATCGCCAAACAAAAGTTACATTAGGTCTTTTTAGTTAAAAAAGTATCATGTATTGAATAAAATAGATTTTTTTTGTTTTTCTCCATGAAACCATAATCTCCCTTTTTCTCCCTTTAAAATTATGTAAAATCTCCTATTTCCACCCCCACCAAGGTTGGCTGGTCTGCAGCCACCTCTGTTGTGCTTGGCCCTTGTATCCTTTTAGCAAACTGATAAGTTTTTCTTTCTTTCAAAATGCAGCATCAGGTGGAATCTATTTCAGTTTTTAATTCGTCATGGTTTCATGTGGTTGATTGGCTTAAAATTTCCACTGTTTTACGTAACAAAGCGTATTGAGGGTTTTTGTAATGAGCTATTTTCTGAACACCATTAAAATCAATATTAATATCCTCTTTTTGATGGATCTAAGTAAAGGCCATTGTACTTTTCTCATATTTAATATCGTTTATATATTCTTTAATGCACATTTTTATTTTTGACATGCCTTCATAATAATGAAGGTTATATTGGCATGTAATAATTGGCATAATATTGGCATGTCAAAAATAAAAATGTGCAGTGAAGTACATATAAATGATATTAAATACGAGAAAAGTACAATGGCCCTTGGCCAGATCTATCAAAAAGAGGAGATTAATATTGATTTTAATAATGTTCAGAAAATAGCTCATTACAATAACCCTCAATACACTTTGTTAAACCTAACCTTATGTAAAAAATTACGAGCAAATTCAGCGGCAGTCATTATGAGTAGAACAGTAAGAAGAATTATGAGTCTTCGATCTTCGTAAAACAACTCTGATTTTGCATCAGATCTCTCTCCTATCGAACCAGCAGTTCAACGTTTGATCACATTTCCTTCAGCAATTTTAGATCTTTAAATTTCATTAGAAATTCAGTGGATTGAAATTATCCTTCCACTTAGAAAACACATTTATCATACTTCACTACATGAACGTTCTTTTTTACGAGGAATTATCAGTAATGTCCGTCCAAGAAAAATTGAAGGCTTACATATGAATTAATCTAGCCCAGTAGTTAACAAATTTGCATGTCAACTATAATTTATCCGCTAGTAAGTTAAATAAAACGAAAAAATCTGGATTGTCCCTATAATTATGAACATCTAAAAACGTGGAGAAAAAAATATTTTGCATTATTTTTTATTAATTTTGTTTCATATTAAAACAATTATAGCTGTTTTGGTTTTTAGAATACTAGATATATTAAGTGCACTTAGTATAATCTTGTTCACAATTATTTTTACATTAATTATTTCAAAACATAAGTGTCCTTATAAGTATGAGAAAGAGTGTATGGGATCTTTCTTTTGCTATTTGAAAAACAAATTCCTTAATCGCTAATTACTGAAGTTAGCAATTTATTTGCCACTGGTTTTAGAAATGCAGAAGTATTTCAGCATTAATTGACAAAATTAACATTCCTGCTTTTTTCATATACAGTGAAACCCCGATCTATCATTCCCGCATTGATCATTTTATCTCTATGATCCCTGCACAAATTGTATTTGAATAATATTAATAAAACCTGCATGTATTGTGCTTCTAAAAATCATTTTCCTGCATTCATTGTTGTAAAATTTTTCAACTCATAAAAATTTTCTCCTGAAGGTCAAGTAGTCCCATAAGGTGTACAAACTGGAATTACTTCTTACCCCATTTACATGAAAGATCAAAATTGTGATGTCATGTCTCTGTACAATCTATTCATTTTGTAATTTCAGCGTTGCAGGAAGTAACCTCTTTTTTCATGCACCCCATGAAAAACGATGGATCTAGGTTCTACTCTATCTGATTTCCAAAATATACGATATTTGCTTAACTTTTTTGCTATGGCACGGTGAACCTGTCTTACCAGCAGAAAAATATTACTAGGGTACGGCGTTGGTGCTAATGTTTGTACCAGTACTTTAAGCCATAATATTTAAAGCTCATGTAAAACTTAAGCTTAATTTAAGTATTTCACATTGAACTAAAGGTTGTATAATTTGTTAGGTTTACATAAAAATGTATGACAAAATTGTAGTTATAAAAGTGTATTTATTTAAAGTAAACTTTCTTTAACTAGTTTTGTATGAAGAGTATGGAGAATGTAATTCTGTAATGAGTATTTATCAAAAAAAGGTTTGCATCAGTTTTCATTGTGTCGTCAACAAGCGATAAAGAGCCAAGAATCGGAGATTTTCAATATTTTTTTGTGGATGATATATAGTGATTCTGCCAGAATTATTTTTATGAACATGCATAATCTCATAAGGAGAGTATTCTATAATTTTTTCAAAAATTTTTGCATATGCATCTATGGAGACCTTCCTTGTTAATAACATAATAAATTAACCCGCTAGTGCCCAGTATCCTCATTTGAGGACAGCTAATAAAATGGCATGTATAATTTTTGTGGTTTCTTGGAATGATTTCTGCTTTTTAGTGACTGTTTATAGTGTCACTCTAAATGATCTCTGTATGTTTTATGTGCCTAATATTAATTATTGCACAGGTATGCTAACTTAAATCAACTTGAATAATAATATATATTATAATACTTTACTTTCGAGATCTTTGTCAACATATAATAGGAAATTAATCTGTTATCTCAAAGTTTTCTATCTCGAAGTTTTCTTGCTAGAAGACTAAATGTCAATAAATGAGAATGGGCTATAAATTTAAAACTATCAGAAGAATTGTTTAAGTTAATATATTTTACTGGCAGTTGTCTATGTTAATTTAGAAGTGAAATAATCAGCTAATAATATTTTGCAAAATTAATTCGGATGATAATGGGTTGATGTATTTCATTGAATCATATTTTTAAAACTAAATTATAATATAATTATTATAAAAGGATTATTACAGCATTGTTCTAGTGTTATAATTTTTTTTCTTTATGCAATAAATTATTCGGCGATTTGGAATGATATACTCTTTTTCAATAAAACATTTTTTTTAACAATTGAATAAGGTGATTTATATATTGGTATTCTTTATTACAGGCAAATGGATGTGTGTTATTCAATATTATTTGCAATATTCTGTTTTCACATGTGCTTACTTTTTCAGAACGAACGTTTCATGTACTATATTTAATCTTTTACTCACATTTTAGGATAGTATTTTTGTTTTTTAAATAAAAGAAAATAAGTTAATGTTAAATTAAGATTACTATTCAAAAGTGTTGTTATTCAAAAACATAAATCATATTTACTATGTATGACACATGTGTATATTGCATGTCTCGAAGTCTCATTTCAATTAAACAGTAATAGGTTACAAAAATAATAGGATATTGGAATATTTTACCAGAGGTAGAGTGTGAAACAAAGTAAATTATTACTGAAGTGTAATTGTTTATCCCATCTCTACTACTTAGTAATGCACTTTTTTTTTTTTTTTTTTTTTTTTTTTTAAATCCCAAATGCATCATAAAGCTCCAAAAGCTGAATTACTTTATTTAACAGGCAGGTTCCCTTTGTTGAATATATTACATATATATATAATTTTTAATAATTCTACTACAATAACAGTAAACTTTATTAAGGTGATAATTTTAGTTTTCTTAGTTAACCGATTTAAAAGTTTAGTAATAATAGGAATGAGTTAAATGAGAGTAAAAGAATGCTGTGTTTATACTGACAAAAATTTAAATTAAAAATGTTTGGTTGAAAACAAATTTCATTGTTTTTAATGTAGATTATTCTATTTTATAGCTAGAAGTCCAGTTTTTTCTGCGATGTTCGAACATGATATGGCAGAAAAGAAAGAAGTAAATAAATTTTTCTGTTTTTGATATTGTATGCACATTATTTTACAATATTTAATTTATGTTCTTATTTATTTAGAATAGAGTAGAAATCAAAGATATGGATCCAGATGTGTTTAAAGAAATGCTTCGTTTTATTTATACTGGGAAAGCTTCAAATCTAGAAAATATGTCGGACGAATTATTAGCAGCTGCAGATAAGGTAAATAGTTTTGAAATATAGAATTATGTTAAAAAATATAAAACAAATGCTAGAATTTATGTTAAAATGTTAAAATTTCATTTTATGCTTTATTCTATGTATTCTGTCCTAAAAACAACTTTCTTTTTCTCTCTTCTCTCCATGATAAATAAAAATGCACATTCCATTAGTTTCCAGATAAGTATTTAAAATAGGGAAGTATATATATATGATTGCATCATTTCTCCCTTTCCAGCAACAAAGTTATAATTATAAAATTTATTAACTTAAGTATAAAATTTGTGTCTGAAAAAGAAATGAGATACAAATGAAATAAAACCAAAAAAATATATACTATTAAAAAACAAACTAAGTGAAAAATATTAAAACAACGAAAAACTTCTTCCTGAATCTTCCTAAGTAGATTTTCTTTACAGGAATGTTGAAATTTTTGTTTAGGTTTGGTTTATTATTTCTTTTTGTTTTAGTTCTAATTTACTATCAACATTTTTCAAAATATAAACAGGCTTGAGTATTAAAAAAAAAAAAAAAAATCTCCAGCATTTTTTTTTTTTTTTAAATATATGTGAACACACAAGTTTAATTTCCATTCCTTGAATACAGTATCTGCTAAAAAGTAGGTATGCCTGTTATGGGAAAAATAACACATAGGGGAGACCCGTGTACCTAGGGCCGCTTTTTTTTCAATGCCCCAAAAGAAAGGCCCTTGACTTGTTTAAAATTATCAAACTGATATGTATATATCTTTAGGACTAATTACTTCTAACTGGGATTAATATAAATGCCTAAATTGATAAATTCTGACAAATAGAAAGTTTTTAAAAAAAACTTCACTCCTGGCCCTAGGTACAACACCATCATTGTACCTGGGGTCAGACCACATTGTACCTAAGGCCATTCTCTCAAATTTATATTTCACTTTGTAATGAATAGAAAATAAGCATATAAACATATATTTTATAAAAGAAACAATATGAAGTAATACATTTATTTATCATATAATAATTATAATGTTGCCTTAATTTAAAACACGAAAATTTTCACTTTTCTTTCCTTTGGGATATTCTAACAGATTTTTTTTTTTTTTTCTTCAATTTCTTTTCTTTTCTTTTTTTGTTCTGGAGTGTCTCTTGGATTTCTAGATCTCTCTGGTTTTCAGTCACATCTTTTCTTTGATGTGGGAAGTTTTGCTTTGGTAAAGGTTTTGCTTAGGTCCGTACCTGTTAAAGCATAAGACACAAAAAGATGTTAGATGTTGAAGGTTTCGAAATTTCAACAGGACACGAAACAGACATCCAACTCTATCATTGTTGGTTCACTTTCTTCCTGGAAAATAATTTTTTTTTTTTTTTTTTTTTTTTTTTTTTTTTTTCTAATGTCTTTTTATGTCTTTTTTTTTTTTCTTGTCTTTCGGTCACATTTGAACTTAAATATTCATCCTCAGGGAAGGTGTTTTGATTTATTGGCTATATGCCGGATACACAGAAGCCTGATAGAATGTTTACAGAAGTAAAAGCCGATGGATATGACTTGCCAACACTTTCAGCAAAGTCATACATAGTGATTGGTTTACCAGGGTTTACCAGCATCCAATTATTATAGGCTGTACTGTGTTTCTTAACATTTTCTCGACCGCTGACGTAGATTCACGTCATTTGAAAGTATGAAACTCCACCAGCAGGCATTTCTTTTGCAATTTGTATTTTATTTGTTTCTAAAAAATATACACTATATTCATATTTGTACAATCAGTATACTATGGATGCAAATACTTTGATTAGAGAGAGAGAGTATGATTATAGTGCCTATCCATTTGTAATATAAATGCGAATACGGAAAATTTTGTTTTGAAAAACTGTAACTTATGAGAAAAGCGCCCACAGGTGGACTGTACTGTCAAAAAGACAAAAACATGCGGTCGCGAAAGTGTTAAAAGGTCCAAACACACTGGCCCTAGGTACAAGGCAACGATGTGGCCCTAGGTACAAGTTTTAGTAACTTCATTCAAAATGCCTTCCACTAAAAAATCCACATGCAGAGAGGACTAATTAAATATATCATTTATTACTCAATATAACAAGCAAAATTATACACTAAAAATGAAAGAAAAAAAATTGGCTTGCCTTTGTAAAATAGCAAAAGAGATGAGCTGCAAAATTTTACTTCAGACCATGTAAATTCGTTTTCTACACGTAACTTGTCAAAACTTTCTCCGCAAAAGTTCCAAAGTAGTTGTAAAAGTAGCAATTGGTGTTGTTACTCGCCCAATTGAGTATTAAAACTTAAATATTATTCAAATAAAGTGGGGTGGCCCTAGGTACACGGGTCTCCCCTATATATATAAAGGGGGGGAGATTATGAGAATGATGGGAAAAGTACAGAAATCAGGCCCCTGATTTATACATGCTAGATTTCAAGTGCCAATGTGTATCGTTTATTTTGTGTGGCGACATAATATTTTCTGTGCAGATTTTTTTTTTTTTTTAACTTCAAATGTGCACCAAAATAACTTTAAAAAAGCAAACATAAAATTGAGCTTTAAAAAATATCTGACAATTTGACTAAGTTTCTTTTCTAAATATTTGGATAAGAAAATTGTGTACATTTTAGTAATCAACTGCAAAAATTGATGTATGTTTGAACAAACAGATACAGAAACATAGAAATTTTGATCATGGTTTGTACAAACTCCTTAATACTAAAAAAATATCTAGGGATTACATACACCCAGGAATCAGATAAAATTCCTGATATTCCCCAAAAAAATTTTAAATCCCTAAAATTATGCTAAAATTTTCTTTTCTTCTCTTAAAAAAAAAAAAAGTAGTACACCTTCTGCTGCAAATTCCATTTTCTGTTCCCCAAATTCTTATAAACTAAGTAACACACACATTAGTTCAGGATAGCCAGAGCAAGATTTTCAAAAAGCATTTTCATTGGTCAGACGAAAGAAAGTGAGCATGTTCAAGCAATCACATCATTGCAATGCGTTTGATAGGTCATTAGTTTCTACTTTCAAACTTAAGAATCTTTGAGCATTGGTGTGGGGGAATTAGCCAGTACCTCCATGGCTTGTTCTGACATGTTTATTCCAGGCATAGATATATTACTTTATACTTGATTATTAGTCTACGGTTACAGGTCGCTTCATTCTTGTTTTGTGCAACTTAAGTCATATACAACTTGTTTATACATTGGTGTTAAATTGTTGCACATTGTACCAATTGAGATTTTCAATTTCTGATTCAGCAGTGTTAAATTTTATTTAAATATTATAATATAATTACAATACCATATGCAGGGCTCCCAAATGGTCCTCTTTTCCCTCTTAAGTCGGTTTTTTAGATTGAAGTCCGTTTTTTAATGTTTTAGTCCATTTAGTCCTCTTTTCAATGATTTTAAGTAAAAAAAAAAAAAATTCTCGTGCTAAAAGTCCAAATATACTGGAAGAAATGACGATCAGCGATCAAACATCTTGCAAAAGCTTTGCAAAATCCAATCTTTTCCATCCACAGCATAGATATTAATGTTTATTTTAAATTTTCTTTATTAGATTCTAGAACCTATAAAGAGAAAAAATTGTTCAATATCTATCACACATGTAATTTTTTAAGCACCCTCCCCCCTTATCCGCTGACAATCAGTGATCAGACGTCTTATAGAAGCCTTGCAGTTTCCAGTTTTTCTCAATCTGCAATATAAATTTCAAAGTATTTTTTTTAATGTACTTTATTAGCTTCTAGAATTTATAATTAGAATTTTTCAATATCTCCCAGTCATATAAATTTTTGAAGACCTCCCCCCCCTTCCGCTTTCCCCCAAGCCAATGATCGAGGATCAAACAGCCTGTAGAAGTCGTGTCCTAGTGATTTTCTATTTTTCTCCATCTGTGACATTAATGTCGTTATTCATTTTAATCTTGCTTCATTAATTCCAGAACAGGGTTGGGGGAGAAAAACCCTCTCTGCTCCCCCCTTCCCTCCCCAGAAAAAACAGCCCATTGTTTTTTTGGGGGGTTATCATGTTTTTTCTTCCTTTTCTTTTTTTTTTTTTTTTTAAGATTTTAAGGTATATTTTCTTTCATGTGTCACATGAAGTATATTATTAATAAGGAGATTTTAAAAATAACATGTTAATTATTCATTGAAATCAAAATTTAAATTAAATTTTTTTTAGGTCTTTTTTTTTTTTTTTTAAGTTATGAGAAGGGAAAAAAAATTATGCTTTAAATATTATAAAATTCTATTTATCTGTCCTTTTATAACAAAAATCTGAATTTTTGTTATTCAATAGATATTTTATCAAATATTTGAATTATTGTTCCTCAATTAATATTTTGCAGCTAGTTTTCAGATATTTTATAAAACTTAATTTTTATCTTCTTAATAATAAAAGCCTTGGTTTTCAGGATTTAACGTGCGAAACTAATGTCATAGCAACAGTGTATTGAAATAAAGAAAAATAATAATTTAACAGAAAAAATTTTATCCCAGCTAAACAATATTGAGAAAAAGAAAAAAGAAATTCCATGATTTGCATGGTTTTGGGAGATTCTTTCATTGATTAAAATAATAAACACACAAAATTCCGTATATTTATTCTTAAAAAACAGTAAGCAAAGGAAAACAAGATCAGTACTTTTTTTTGTTCAATTAAATTTGAATAAATCACATGTTTTATTTTTATTAATTTATTATTTATAGTTAGTCTTTTAATTATTTATTTGCTTTTAATTATTTATTTGCTTTTAGTTGTAATAATTTTAAAACATTACTTCAGTTTTATTGCAGACATGCAAAAATTATTGCAAAATGTACCATTCTAATTATCACTGTAATAAAAAGAACTGGTTCAAAACAACTCATAATCTAGGAATGAGTAGATGTAAACAAAAGTATATATATTTATACAATCTATAGTTTGAAGTTATTCTTTCTCTCAACCAGTATTTAAAAAAATCAGAGTGAAGATTTGAATAGGAGATGCTCATTTAATAAAATTTAAATATGTTCAGACATTTTTTTTTTTTTTTCCTTCTTAGTGCATCAGAACAAAATAAAAACTACAAATTTTATACTGATTATATTATTACACAAATATTTTTATGATGTAAGGGTTATACAGTAGAGTCAAAAATCCGCACAGCTCGGGACCAGAGGTTGTGCGGATTTTAGAATTTTGCAGATTTCGGGGCCCATATAAAATGATTTTCACTTTGAATAATATTCTGTTTTTATTATTCAAACTAAACACATACTAGTGAATAATAATAACACTGTGTATTAAATTACTAGGTACATAAGAATAATAAGGAACATTATCCAAATTTGACATATATATATTTTTTTGTTAAAATCTTTTCACAATTAGCTAGTTTTAAACTGAACTTGAACCTGCATGATTTATTTACTTTTTTATTTATTGTAAATAGTAGTAAAACAAATTTATTTTTCTACGAATTTTATTGAGTTCTTTCTTACAAATTATGACGTCATCAGAAAGCATTTTAAAAAATTGGTTATTTACCTGATTGATATCATCATATCACAATAATCATTATTTTCTTTTGATGAATTTAATATGCTGTCAATAATTTCATTAGCAGCAACTTGGATCTTGCAGTCTTTCCTATTATTATTTTGTTTTTCTTTTTTGTAATCATAAAATGCAAACATAAAATCGGTATTCAAGAATCAAGATCTTTTTCAAAAATTCTGATTAGCAGTTTTGTAATTTATTAATAGTGAATTTCATTGTTTGTATCTAACAAGCTGTGTGGATTTCGGACTTTGGCAGATTTCTGGCTCTCTACTATAGTATAAAGCCAGTATCAGACTAGGAGATTTTTCGAACAAACAACTTTTGGGTCAATATTTGCTCCTTCTTTTTGGATGAAAGGAGAAAAGAGGGTTGTAATTATTGTAACAAAAATTGCTTGAACAACTGGTTTATGATTTACTATTTATCGCGCTTTTCTTGGCACAAATAAATCGTTCGTTGGAATGTTGATTTTTTTCTTGCAAAGCTCAAGTTCTGCTTCATTTTATTTTAATAATAATAAAAATATTTTTAGTACTTATGAAATTAAATAAATGAAAATATCTTTTTCATGTTTTGTGTTTATTTGATTACCTGGAAATTAATAACATTGGGAATATATTTAAAATAACATCAATATTTTGTTCAACAATTTCATTACAAAATAGATAAAAATTATTTTCAAGAAAATCAATAATTAAGTATAATTAATATTTACTCATGATTAATATCACTTACAAAAAATTAAATGTAAATAAAGATTTTTAAAAGAATACTTCTCTCATACAGCATTAAAAGGAATCCAATGGCTAGGACTTTGAGACAATGCAAAAACCAATGGGTAGGATAGAGTCCATGGGACCAATGGGTAGGATTTAGCAACTATGCAAAATCCAATGGGTAGGACTTTAAATTACATGACCCCACCCACAAACCCCACAAACTTCTCCCGATTCACATGATATATTCACATAATTTTTCAAATATGATTTAATCAATCTTTTTCTATAAGCTTATTCATTTAGCAAAAACTTATTTTAGAAGCTTTTTGAAAAATAAATGGCAAACAAGTAAGCCATCTAATTTGCCCTAAAATTTTATTGTGAAAACCCTGAAATTCCTCCCTAAAAAGTTTTAAATTATTGCTGCACATGCTGAGTACCTAAACAGGTTTTAGATACCTAAAACATTAGAAAGGGCCACCAAATGATAAAATGATTTTAGAGGGACTGCTGGTTACTGTGTTCTGCTAAATAAATCTAAAGTCAATACTAGACAGATGTCTGTTTCATATTTAAAAGGTCCATGTTTAAAATAATGAATATCTGGTTAGACTCCTCACTATCTCTTGCAATATCCCAGTCTCTGGCAGCAAAGTTCTGTGTTATTCTGTGAAAAAAAATTGCTTATAGAATTACTCATTACCTAATATATTTTTTTAACTTGTTTTCACATTCAGAAACTTCCCAACTATTAAATTTATTCCTTTTTTCCAAAAAAAAATTTATTTTTTATATTTCATTTTGACACAAAGTGAAATAAGTAAAGCACTTTGTTCATTTCTCCAAAGTAAAGTATTAAAAATTAATCAATGTTTGCAAAGTAAGAATAAATTTAATGATTGTGAATTTTCTGAATATGAAAACAGAATTTAGAAAATATATATTCTGTAATAATTCTCATAGCAAACTTTCTTATAGAATAATATGGGTTTTCTGCTTGAGATGGTAGTGTACTTAAGATAATTATATTTCAATTTCATATAGATTTTGTGGAGGTGCTAAAATTAATGCACAGCAGCAAGTGATTAAGTATGAAGAGGCACTTTCTTTCAGCACCATCTGTCCATTACCCTTAGAGGTATCTAACACAGGCCTAGTCATTCTGCAATACTGTGAATTCTTGCTTAGAGGACCCTGACATGTATAGAGATCTGTTGAGAGAGACAATTTTTGCTTTGAAGCTTATTTTCCTCTAAAAGTTAATTCTCAAAATATATGAATACATGATAATAAAATTGAAAGGGAACTATCTCCACCAAATATATGTCAGTATTATGCTGGGGGCAATTTTGAAATTCTACCAGTTAATTTAAAATATTTCAAATAGTACTTTTGAACAATCGGCTACAATTGAAAATGTTAAAAAAAAAAAAAAAAATGGTTACTTAGGGGGAAAAAAAAAAAGATAATAATAAAATAATACTTAATAAAATAACTTTTTAATAAAGATGCGTTGTTTGTAGGTTCAGAATAAATAATCTGAGTGTTCTGATATGAAAATCACTTGACATCATACTATACACTTACATACATACACAAATACAGATAAATATTTGAACAATAATTACGTTAACATATTAAAGTTATGCACACTAGTATAGCTGTCGATTCAATCCTAAACTAAAAGTTCCAGTTTCAGTTAAGTCATTTGTGCGGTGACAGTTAAATATACCATAAGACTTAAAAATTTTATGTACAGTCACCTCTTTTTTTATGTACTGCATGAAGTATGAAATAATGCAAAAGGGATTTGAGAAAACAAACTTTCATTTGTATTAGCATGCATGTGCCTATAATAGTGGAGGTTAATTCAGGTTTTAACTTTTGGGGCCCAGTTTTTATGAATATATATATATATATATATATGTGTGTGTTGGGGGAAGGGGAGGGATTATATTTTAGTAGTCGCTTTATTATAATGTTTAATATTGGGTTAACAGCTTTTCATTAAACCCTATATCGTCACTCATTGAAAATAATAAAATTATTGAAAAGTTTCATAAATGGATCATTTTTATAAAATGAAATTTTATGAAAGGGTTGTTTTTATGAATTTGAATTTTGGGAAGAGGCCTTTTATATGAAGTGGAATTTTGGGAAGGAACAGGACCTTAATATTGCCTGAATCAACAGCTGAACAAGTGATGTATACTATCATATAAACTAATTTTTAAAATAAATCTTGTATTCTTATGATAAAGAGATACTTTAAGGAAAAATAGCCATAGCTAAATTTTTAAGATGAAAATATAGCACTAATCATGTTGTTGAACAGGGTGTCTACTGGTTACGATAGACCCCAAAGTTCCGAAACAATAACTAAATGAAAATAATGGTTTAAAAAAAAAATTCCCCATTAAGCACCCAAAATTACTTTTCTTTAGAAGTTTTTGTTATCTAGCACAGTTAAAAAAAACTTAAATAAAAATTTGTATGATTAGAATTACTCTCTAGGACATTTGACAACTTATTTGCACCTCCCTCTTTTTTTTTTTTTTTTTCACTGCATATTTCATAAGTTATAGCATGTCCACAGCATACTGGTGAGAATTTTTTTTTAGGAAGTCCCTAAAGACTTCGAATTGACACAGGGCTTGCGTGGTGCGCTATACTGCACCATTGACCCCAATTTTAATAAAAAAGGATGCAGTATTTTTTAAATTAAGGGTCCTGAGAACCCATAATTTTTTTTTTGCTTCTGTAACGAAACTATTATGAAAAAAAGTAAACTGGGAAAAGGAATTTTCCTAGCTGGAATATCATGACAAAATTTTTTGCTCAGTTTGGAGAAGTGCACTTGTGCAACACATAAGCATAGATGGAAAAGATGGAGCATCAGGTTAACTTTTTTTTTTTTTTGTTAACTACGAAGCTTCAAAATGAGAAAAGAAATCATGAAAAACTTTTTGTTTATTGAAAATATTAGCAGTTGCGTCTTACATGTCCAAAAACAAAAATGTTATTTGGTTGCGGCGAAAAAAGTGTCCCCATTTTTCAAAAACTTGACCCATAATTTTCACAGAGCATTCATTTTTTGAAAGAACAACGCAAGCCCTGTTGACTATTAAATACTCAGTAGACATCCTGTTCAAGCATCGAATGTTTGCCAAGCATTAAAAGCTTCCAATTTGGAAACAAAAGAGCCATTTTATGCAAGTTTTCCACAAATTTGCCAGAAATGTTTACTTTGATACAATATTTGGTATGATGCATATTTGCTCTGGAATAATTTTTACGGATGTGCATATAGCTATAAATTATATATTGGCAATAGTAGCAGTAGAAAGTTTTACTATCAGAACATGAACTTATGTGTGCAATGATTACTGCATAAATTAAGATTTAATATTTTTATTTTATAGTATGCTTTAGAACGCCTCAAAGTTATGTGTGAAGAAGAGCTATGCCAAAATCTCTCAGTTGATTCAGTGTCTGAATCGCTAGTCTTAGCTGATTTACATAATGCTGAGCAGCTTAAAGCCTATGCTATAGATTTTATAAATTCGTAAGTATTATATTTTCAAATGATTTATACCCTCATAATTGATTTCTTTTCATATCATTGTTTTTTATTAGTTTAAGATTTTAACAATTTATAATGACTTAGTGATGAATTATATAGTATCTTTAAAATGTAATAAAGAGTAATACATATTCTGTCACATCAAATTACTGGTTAATTGCTTAAAAAAAAAAAAAAAAAAAAAAAAAAAAGAAAAAAAAAATGGGAAATTTATTGAGGCTATATATTGCGTCATATACATTTATCTGAAGCTTTTTAATTCTATTTAACTTTTTTTTTTTTTTTTCTCCTCTCTTCCATAAAAGACCAGAGACATTGATACTAATAATAATTATTTAGGAAGATATATAAACTTATGTCCAAAAGTTAAAGAACAACCTGTTTTCCAGTTTGGTCATAAATTTTGAACATTATAACAAAAAACTGATTCATATTTAATTAAATTTTATGTTATTAAATTTTATTAAATTTTATGTTAATTCATATTTTTCTCAAGAGTAAGCTTTGGAAGAAATGAATTTTTTTTTTTTTTTTTTAATTTTAAAAAGAAAATGAGAAATGGTGCTAAGTGAAGATGCATATATAGGTTGTTCATTCCAAAAGGGAATTATCTCCTTGGAAATTGATTTTGAAATAACGAGGTTTTTTCAAATTTATGCGTAGGGAAAAAAGTAAAGATTCAGCAAGTGTTATAGATTTTTGTGTTTAATACAAATCATAGTTATAAAAATTTATAAATTATATTAAATATAATTTGAAGTAACTTAGAAATTGTTAGAAAAAAACCTAATCCTTTTTATTTTGTTCATTATTACCTGCCAAAGCAATGCTATAATTATAGCCTCAATGTTCTTTAATATTAGTGTTTAATTTTTGTATTTCCTAAATGGCAACAGCAAGTTAATAAACATGCAAAATCTTTGAGTGCGCTTTTAAGAGTTGCTTATAGTTTTTTCTTTTAATTATCAAAGTATTTCTGCCTTTTTAATAATTTTTTTTTTATCATGTTATCAGTACGATATGTTTTAAAGAAGTTTATTTGGCAGAAATTAAGACTAAATTTTGATTTTCTGAAAGAAAAAGAATAACATCCACAGTGCTGGCGAAGCTAAGCCTAACATCGGAAGTGACATGATAGAAGAATTAAAGATTCAGAAGCTTGATGGAGATAACTACAATGCTTGGAAAATCTGAGTACGGGTTGTTTTAGTTTTTAAAAAAAAATTGCTGGCAAGCAATGTATTCAGGTTACGGAAATGAATTAAAGACTGAAGAAAGGAAAAATAACGAGAGAGCCTTAACTCTCCTATTCTTAGTATTTGAAGACCAGTTTTTAGATGACATGGAGTTCTTTAATGTAACTTCGAAACCAGGTGAAAGCATCAACTCTTACCTAAGTCGATTGATGAACCTTCACCAAAAAGTATCATTTTGCAGACATGGATTTGTGGACAGAGAAGTTGCTCATGTTATGTTAATGGGTTTGATATGAAGGCCTTATCCATAACTTAGAACGTGAAGAAGATACATTGTCAACTCAAATTGTAAAATCTCATCTCATTGTGTAAGAGAAAAAGTTACTGCACTACATGGAAGCGAAACCAGAAGTTGCTATTGGTCAAGGTTATGGGAGAAAAGACTCTTAAAACTCGAGATAAGTACAGAACTAAAAAAAATGCAGCCATTACAGAGACAGCAGAAAAATACTGACAGAAAAACCCGTTGCTTTTCTTGTGGTGAATAGGGCCACATTGTACGAAATTGCTCTGTTGCTAAAAGGCCATATGCAAAAATGGTTCCTGATAAAGTATATCAAGCATTGTTTGTTGATTCTTGTGTGAAACCTGTCTGTGATTGGTACCTCAATAGTGGAGCCACCGAACATATGTGTTCTCAAGAGCAAAAATTTATAAATTTAGTATCAGTGAAAACTCAAGTTGAGATAGCCAATTCTGAAAAGGGAGACAGCAAAATTTTTTTCGATAGACGGTGGTTGAAAGCCCATTTACAGTGCCGGAGACGAGGGTATCAAGAAATGGAAGGGAGCCATTATTTTCTATTTCATATGTAAAGTGGATATTACTGTCAATTGAATTTAAAGTTTTTAAGACATGGTCAATATTGTGATGAGATATGTCAATAAGCGTGAAGGTGTCGTCAACGTAACGGGTCCAAAAAGGAAAAGATATTTTCTTAAAAAGCTTGCTTTCGAAATAGTGCATGTAAATATCTGCGAGAATTGGGGGAGAGAGGGGAACCCATGGCTTTTTCAACCACAGTCTATCAAAAAAAATTTTCCTGTCTCCCTTCCTCCCCATGCACATTCATGTCACCCACCTAACCAAAAAATGGCTGCTTTCTATACTTTTGTAAACCGTGCCCTTAATATTTGTTCAAATCCTATTTTATTAAAATCTGAAATTAAATACCTGAAAGCCATTGCAATTGACAGAGGTTATGACCCTTCCATTATAGACAAAGCTATCCAAAAATTACAACTCAGTCTACTAAATCAGTCTCTTCTAATATCAGTATTGTCTTACCCTATTTTCCTAAATCCAGTCAAACCGTAGCTAAAATTCTCAAACAATGATTTTAAAATAATATTTTCGCCTTCCAATAAACTCACCTTTTCTCAGTTAAAAGATCCCATTGATATACATAATTCTTGGGGTATTTATAGTATTTCCTGTCAGTGTAGTTTATCATATATTGGCCAAACTAAACGCAGTCTTAAATTTCGTCTAAAGAACATATGAATTACGTCCGCAAACAAGAAACCAATAAATCGGCTATTTCTAAACATTGCTGGGAGGAAAATCATAATTTTAAATTTAATTCAGCTAAAATAATTTGCAGACCTAAATCCATTCATGAACTATTTCTTTGAAGCTTTTCATATTTATAAAAATTTTAAAAACCTTGTAAATTGTGATTTCACTATTCCCTATTTGTCTGACTGTTGGAAATTTTATATTCAGTCCATATTTTCTTAATTTTTCGACTGTTTACACAGCTAACTTTCCTAAATTCCTATTGGCCACTCTCCCCACATTTCCCGTAATCCTATTGGTTGAACTAAATCCGGCCCCTCTCCTATATATACGAGCTTTTCTCCTGATTCAGAATCCTTTTTGCACTGAAGACGGTAAGCATAAGGCTACCGAAACAGCTGTATGCATTTCCAATATTTTTCTTTGGCGTTTCTGACGTAGTAGTTTATTCGGGTTTTAATATTCCAATGCCAAGTCTCCTGTTATTATTTCCTTTTGGCCCTTGTAGTCGAATTACAAATGTCTATTCATCAAATGGACATCACTGCTGCCTATCTAAATGGGTTACTCAAGGAAGGTATATACATGGTACAACTAGAAGGATCTCAAGAACAAGGTAAAGAACATCTAGTGTGCCACTTAAAAAAGAAGCTTGTATGGCTTAAAGCAATCAGGAAGACAATGGAATGAGTGTTTTGATACTTTCTTGAAGGATTGTAGGCTTTCACGCTCAAAATGTTATCCATGCTTTTATTACCATCAAAACAAAGTATTATATCTTGGTATATATGTGGAAGACATGTTATTTTTTGGGACTCCAGAGGAAATACTTGCATTAAAACATAAGGTCAAGCAAAGATTTAAAGCAAGAGACCTTGGTGAAGCCAATGAAATACTATCTATGAGGATCCAAAGGC
The DNA here is from genome assembly GCA_963930645.1 of Salticus scenicus. Classification (NCBI taxonomy): domain Eukaryota; kingdom Metazoa; phylum Arthropoda; class Arachnida; order Araneae; family Salticidae; genus Salticus; species Salticus scenicus. The sequence goes on from OZ005651.1 coordinate 80,261,434, forward strand.
ACACTGATGACACTGTAACATTAGATCAGACAGCCTACATTCAAGATATTCTGGAAGAGTTCAAATTAGATTCAGTCAAGGGAGCATCAACACCCACGGATCCCACTGTAAAGCACCAAATGTAGATGAAGAGTGGAAAGATATAAATACAGAAAGTAGCCAAATTCCATACAGGCAAGCCAATAGGTAGCCTATTATACCTTGCCTGTGGAACACGTCCTGATATTGCATTTAGTGCCACCTTAAATAAAAACATTTCAAAGATAGTGTTAACTAACTTGAGAAAATATTTAGGTTTCTGTAAATAGCCCTCCTATATGAAATATAGGGGGCTGATTTTTAGCATTTGGAGGCATGTGTGCTTTCATCTAACTATAATGTAGCTTTTGACACCTGAAGCGATGTGTTGTGACATTAAATGAAAATAACGCTTCTCTGACTCCTTAAGAATTGATAATTTACTATTTACAATCAATTAACGACGATAAAATACAATATTTTGTACATTTTCTGGATCACAAACAAAATAGCGACTTTGTTGTCATTGTTCGAAAAGTTCTATCGTTGCCATACAGTTCTGACAAACTTAAACTGAAACTTGAAGTCCGATACGATTAATCAATGCGACACTACACACCCCCTTCTCAGTGAAAACGATTACAGAAGATAGTCTTTTAAGTGACTGGGAAACTTCACATGTCTGCTGGTTCTGGTTGTCTTGCTTTCCTGGGGAGTCGCTGGACTTTCTTCCGTAGTCTTGAGTACAGGTGTTTCGTTATGCTCATTTTCCGTGGGATGTAGCTCTCAAAAAGGGATATCTGTTTCTTTTAACAGAAAACACGGTTTCACTCTGTCGATAGAAACTCGTTTGACTTTTCCCTGGATTTCGATGTCGAAATATTTATCCTTTCTCGCCTTTACGGGATATGGTCCAAGATAGACAGGTTGTAGCGAAGAACTACTAACGTTGTTGTATAGAAATACATGAGAACAGTTGCACAGTTGTTTAGAAACAAAGACTGTTCTGTTTCCATGGGTTGTTGTAGGTCGTGGCTTCATATCTTGTATTATTTTCTGGAGGTTTTGGGAAAATTCCGATTGTTTCATAGGAGGTAGCGTTGAAAAGAATTCTCCTGGTAACGCCAAGGTGGTTCCATAAACAAGTTCTGCGGATGAGCATTCTAAGTCTTCCTTGATAGCAGATCTTATACCTAAGAGAACAAAAGGCAATGCTTCCAGCCATGATTTTGCTTCTAGCAGGTGGCATTTTAGGCTAGCTTTTAAAGTCCTGTGTTGGCGTTCAATCAAGCCATTAGCTTGTGGGTGATACGCAGTTGTGGTATTCGTCTGAAAACCGAGATATTTTCCTAAGGCTTGAAAGAGTTGGCTATCAAATTGCCTGCCTTGGTCAGATGTTATTCGATTCGGGATTCCGAAGCGAGAAAACCAGGTGGAAATCAAAGCTTTAGCGATTGATTCAGCTGACTGATCTTCTAAAGGCACTGCTTCAATCCATCGAGTGTAACGATTGACGATGGTGAGAAGGTATCTGAATCCTTTGCAAATCGGTAACGGACCAACCAAATCTATGTTCAAATGCTGAAATCTGTGGGGAGGTACCTTGAATTCTCCCAAAGCTCAGGGCCTGATTATCCAAAAGGCTCAGGAAGCACAAGCTTCCCCTCTAAAATTTAAGAGGGGGCCCCATAGGGATTAAAAACATGATCTTGAATCTCACTATTTGGGGAAAAATCTTATTAACCTCAAAAATCTGAATGTTCTTAATTAAAAAGTTGTATGATTTTAATGTTCTGTGTAGAAACCACCCAGATATATGAAAAAAAAATAATAAATAAATACACACTATTTTTTGGTCTATAGCATTTTTATATTACAATATGTAACAGGAAAACAAGATTTTCTGAAATGAAAGGGGGCCCTGAAATGAGGCTGAGCTTCCCCGAGCTTCAAAGCTTAATCGGGCCCTGCCAAAGCTGACTGAGTATGCCTATGAACTTTGGATCGTTGGCATGGTAGACATGCTCTAGTCCATAGTTGGCAGTCTTTATTCATATTGGGCCATATGAAACATTTTGTGATCAATTTGATTGTGGCTCTTATTCCAGGATGAGACAAATTATGGATGGATGAAAATATTTTTCGTCGAAATTCTGCAGGTATGTATGGACGATTATAGTTCGTAGAAGTATCACAATAGATTTTCTTGTCGCTGTCCGGTATAGGGATCTGTAAAATTTTCAAGTTTGGATTACTTCTCAGTATTTCCAACTCTTCATCTTCTTGAGAGTTTGCGATAGTTTGTAAGTCTATTACAGGTGGTACAGAAATGGTTTCAATACGAGAGAGTGCATCAGCAACGGTATTTTCATCTCCTTGGATGTATCGGATATCGGTTGTGAACTGGCCAATGTATGACAGTTGTCTGGCTTGCTGAGGTGAGGCTTTTTCCTAATCTTGCTGGAAGGCAAATGTGATTGGCTTGTGGTCTGTATATATTGTAAAATGTCGTCCTTCTAAGATGTATTTAAAATGCTTCACTGCTGTATAGATGGCTAATAGCTCTCTATCGTAGGCACTATACTTTCTTTGGGTTGGTGTCAAAGAGCGTGAAAAGAAACTCAAAGGTTGTTTCGCATTGTTCACCACTTGGTGTACGACCGCTCCAATCGCAGTGTCTGAAGCATCAGTTGTCAATGTTATTTCAGCCTTTTCTGATGGGTGAGCCAAAATGGAAGCATGACTGAGTGCATCCTTTAAAGCTTGGAAGGCATTTCTTGTTTCTTCCGTCCAGAGTATTGGTTTTCTGCAGTTCTTTTTGACACCTGACAGCAGTGTTGTTAGAGGTTGTTGCAATTTGGCACAATTTGGTATGAATCTGTGATAAAAATTTATCATACCTAAAAATCGTCTTAAACTGGTAAATGACTTTGGTTCTGGGAAATTATTAATTGCATCGACTTTCGTTGGAAGTGGTTTAAGACCTTCAGCCGATACTTCGTATCCCAAGAATGCAAGTTTAGTTTGACCAAATTTACATTTTGCCGTATTAATGCACAGTCCATATTCATTTAACCTCGAAAGTACTACTCGTACGTGTTGCCGATGTGTTTCTTCATTAGCAGAGGCTATCAGGATATCATCCAAATAACAAAATACGAACTCTATCCCATTCAGAACAGTGTTCATGAAACGTTGGAAAGTTAAAGCTGCATTACAAAGACCAAATGTCATGTATGGAAATTCGAATAAGCCGAAAGGCGTGAGAATTGCGGTTTTCGGTATATCTTCCTTACGAACTGGGATTTGTTGGTACGCTCTAATGAGATCAATGGAAGAGAAAATTGTTGTTCCTGCTAAAATAGAACTACAGTCGGTTAAAAATGGAAGTGGATATCTATCAGGAATTGTGACGTTGTTTAACGCTCTGTAGTCACCTCAAGGTCGCCAGTCCCCCGTTTTCTTCATAGCGAGATGGAGTGGACTGGACCAGTTACTCGTAGAAGGTCTGCACAATCCCATTTGGAGCATGAATTCAAACTCCTTTTTAGCAGCCTTAAGTTTGTCGACCGATAGCCTTCTGGCTTTGGCGGTAACGGGTGGGCCTCTGGTTTCGATGAAGTGTTCGGTGTTATGATTTTTAATTTTATTGTTAATTCCACTCAGTTTGAGCAAATCTGGAAAATCATTGATAATATTTTTGTATGGATCGTTAACAGCATTTAAAATTGGGATATTATTATTGTTTTGAAAGCAAGGGATTCCATTAATAGTTAAAAATGTAATGCCATCTATTAACTTACGGTTCTTAGTATCTACCAAAAGGTTAAAATTAGCGAGAAAATCCATACCTATGATGGGTTTATTCACTTCAGCGATTACAAAAGGCCAACTGAATGTTCTTCGGAGTCCAAAATCGAGCTTTAGTAGCTTTTGGCCATATGTTTTGATTTTTGTTCCATTTGCCGCAAATAGTTCTAATTTCGAGACGTTTCTTTTATCAGCTGGTGCGGGTGGGATAACCGACAGCTCCGCCCCGGTGTCAACTAAAAACTGGGTGGCTGATTCCTTGTCGCTTATGAAGAGACGACACAGCTCTACCCCTTGTCCCTCCGTCGTCAGTGAGAGACGGGGTGTCAGTTTTCCGAGCTACTGGTCTGTGCTGTTGATTGGTAGTTGCATGGTTTCTTACATTTGAAAGCTTTATCCCCAAATTTCCTATGGTAGTAGCAAATATCATGCCTACTACCGCTGGGATTCCTGCCTCTTGATTTAGAGCGGTACCGAAAATTGCTACGCCATTGTTTGGATAGGGCGGAAACTTGCCCAGACAGCACATCGCCTCCCCAGGATATCTTCAAGATGTTTTCTGGATGAAAAGACATCCCAGAAACGTCCTTAAGATGTACTGTGGACAAATTACGCCTAACTGTGCTGTTAGGGTGCAAACTGAGATCACTAACCTGTTTTTGTAGGCTCTCTATTATTCCACTGCTCACGGCTATGGACGAAGTTGCGGCCATCTGAGGAGTAATGGGATTTAGTTCCCAAATCTTGTCGGCCATAGTAGCCAATTTAGGTAACTCATTGCCACTGACAGTTATAATTCCACGCATATTAACTGGTAAGCGTTGTAACCACAATGTCTTCAGAAAAGTGTCAGTCACTTTGTCACCGGCCAAATTGCGCATTTCGCAAAGCAACTGTGACGGCTTTTTATCTCCTAATTCAAGTTCACTCAGTAACTTCTGAGTTTTCTGAGTCTCCGAGTCAGCATATAAAGAAATTAGCCTGTCCTTAATAGCCTGGTATTTATCCTGTTGAGGTGGGGTATGCACTATATCGGACACTTGCGACAAAATATCCGGTTCAATGGAACTAATAACATAATCATACTTAGTTTGATCAGCAGTTATGTTCGCATTTCGAAACTGAGCTTCCAATTGGAGGAACCATATCTTCGGATCCGGCTTCCAGAAAGTAGGAACTTTGACGCTAACTCTAGCGACCGCAGCCTTTGTTGCAGTTTCGTTTTCTTTGTTCTTCTCGTTGTCTGACATATTCAACACGGGTCACCAGATGAAGCGATGTGTTGTGACATTAAATGAAAATAACGCTTCTCTGACTCCTTAAGAATTGATAATTTACTATTTACAATCAATTAACGACGATAAAATACAATATTTTGTACATTTTCTGGATCACAAACAAAATAGCGACTTTGTTGTCATTGTTCGAAAAGTTCTATCGTTGCCATACAGTTCTGACAAACTTAAACTGAAACTTGAAGTCCGATACGATTAATCGATGCGACACTACAACACCCTTTCTCATTTAGTTTTCTAAAATTGTTTAAATTTGTTCATCTTTTCTAAAGCTTGTTTATAATAAAAATTGAAGTAATATCAGTTTAAAAGTCATTACTTAAAATTGTTAAAGGTATATAAAATTCAATTAATGATTTGATAGCAAACATGCCATCTAAATTTTATGTTAATATGTTCATTTGTTAAAAAATTAATTACAAAAGAAAAAAACAAAACAGGTAGGATAGGCGCTCCAGTGATTGGCATGCTCCAGTAATTGACATCTATCCCAAAATAATTGATAAATAAGAAAAATAATAAAATCATACATTTTACATGTAAGAATTTTAACATTTTATGTCAAACACTGGAGCATTGGGTGCTAATAACTGGTAAAATGAATAACTAGCAGTACCAAACACTGGAACATAGGGTGCCAATTACTGATAAAATGAAAAACTAGCAGTGTCAATTACTGGAACAATGAATGGGTATAAAAATTCATAATAATAATAATAATAATAATTGTTATCAAATGTATATATTTTAACGTATATGTGGTTCTGAATGTCTTTCATACCATATGTACTAACTTAAGATTTCTAAAAATATTTTCTGATGACTAGAACGTTAAAAACATCAGAGATTGCTCTAAAAGTGTCAATCACTGGTGCACTTACCCTACTTCCTTAACTTTTGTACATGAGTGTACATAATTTAAATTCAAATTTTAAATTCCATTTCCAGTTTGTTTTTTATCTGATGTTTGCCTTATTCTGTTGAACATGACTTAGAACATCCTTTCTAAAAAATAAATATATAATTTAAAAAATGTTTAATATTTAAGCTACTTTTCTTACTCATTCTAGTCATGCTTCAGATGTAATGGAGACAAATGGGTGGAAAATGATGGTCCGCATTCGACCTCATCTCGTTGCAGAGGCTTTTAGAGCATTGGCTACTCAACAGGTGCCACCAATTGGGCTTCCTCCAAGAAAAAGAGCAAAGAATTCATAAATGTAATGTACTTATTTGGACATAAACATTTGGTTCATAAACTTTGTAAGGCTTAACAGTGAGATTTGTGTTTCCTTCAAAACTTTTCATCTGTATAAATGTCTTACTTTGCAGAATGTGCTTAAAAAATTATTTTCAAAAAAGTGATAATTGATGCCTTTGTAAACTGTTAAGATGTAAAATTTCTGCATACTTAATCATCATCTCTGTACATCCTCCTACCAATATTTGCTTTATTCTTGTAAACTTGTTATGCATAAAATTACATGTTTTGTGTATATAGCTGTAAACTTGTTACAAAATGAGGTGCATGATCACTTGTGCCTCTCATTTATCACATTTCATCCCATTCCTCTGTATTATAATTAAATCACATGTTAAATGAGTGTGGCCTTATTTATTTTAATGTCTAAGTTTTTCATCAAAAATATTCTGGCCAGTTTCAGTTAATGATCATTTGATTTATGATATTAAAATTTTTCTTCATTAAATGCAATATTTTATAAAGTTTTATTTATTTTTAAATTAGAAACATTTTTTTGTAATGTAAAAAAAAAAAAGAAGTTAAAAGAGGAGGGGGGGAATATAAATTTTTTACAGATTTTGCTATCTAATGGCAAGATTGGTATTGTATTGCATTTTTAGTTATAATCTAAAATTCCAACTAAAATAGGAAAATGAAATGTGTATTAATTTTTCATAATATAAAGGAAAAAATTTATGATCTTAAAAATAACTTTTTGTGCAATTTTCCCAAATGGTTTTTTTTTTTTTTTATTTATTAATATTCCATCCGAAAAATGCTTTATTTTTCTTTCCTTGTGGAAAGGATTTCAGATTTTTTGCGGGTATTACACAGTCATGTTTCTCATTTTTTCTCTAAATCGTTTCACTCAGAAAAATGCAGCAAATTCATGTGTTTGTTAATTCCTCTTAAATAATGTTGTATGTATAATTATTTATGTCAGTGTTTCTTTAACTTGTAACTCTTTTTAAACTTTTTTTTTTTTCCCTTCAAATTAAACAATAGTTATATATTTTTCTTAAAAAGAACTTTTTTTTTCTCTCTCTCTCTCTCTTTTAAATATGAAACTTTGAATTAAACATAGTGTATGAGTATTTTTAATATTTTTATTTCCACACTTTGACTAAAACTATTAGATACATATGCATCATTTTGTACAATGCATTTATTCCATTCTATTTTTTACACATTCTACAAATGGAATCTGTATAATCTTTCCTGGTATGTTGTTATGCTGTTGAATTTCAAGAATTTAGAAGCTTTATACACTTCATTAATTTCAGCAGCATATTAACATTTTCCAGGCGTGCTTTCATTTTTATTTTACAATTTTATAAACAATTTAATGTATGATTTGACAATTCTGGATATGACTGTGTTTCTTAAAATAAGTTCTTCAAAGTTTATCATGTAATTGTTATTATTTTTTAATTAAATCGTATTTTAAGAAATTTTGTTTTATTTATTCTTTTTTCCTATATTATTATTGTATACATCTGTTTAAATATATATATATATATATAAAGTGTCTTCTACATGTGTTAACATTAAGTTCATGAAATTTCTTTTTTACAAAAAAAGTAAAATATGAATAAAATCAAAAAAGGCAAGTTAAAACTTAAAAGAAACTCGAAAAAAAAAAAATTTCTTTTTTTGTGAGGAATAGGAGAGAAGGGGGGGGGGGTTGCATGGAATGATATACTTATCTTAAATTAATTTACTATAATTTAAAATTTGTTTGCCATTGGCTTATTGCCATTACAAGAACTTGGGCTGTTTTTAAAATTTCAATTGTTTTGCTTTTAAAGGCATATGTCTGTTTTTCATAAATCGTGATCTTTTTAACGTTTTTGAAATAAATTTTGATATTTTCATTTTGAAAAGTTTTGGCTAAGGCTTCACTGTTTTTCCCCAAATATAATATGCTCTTTTATTTTATTTTTCACTTACTCATGCCTATATAGCAACCTTCACTATTATCTGGTTTAAAATAAGTTTTTATAAATTTTGGAGATTTTAAATTGTTCAATGGGGTCCTTCATATAAGACCTTAATGAAAGCCAAACTTCTGTTTCAATTATATTAAGCAGATAAACAGTAGAAAGTTTAATATGTCTTATGGCTAGTGTGTAATTTGAAGTTCAACAAGTAAAACAAAATCAAATTTAGTTTAACAAATTTTATTAAAAAATACAGATTAGTATAAAATATTTAACAATTAGTATATATGAAAATCCAATATAATAAAGATGATCTATTAAGCATAGTAGAAGCCAAGCAACAGATACAAGATCACTGAAACACCAATGACCAATAAGATTTTAAAAAAAAAAAATCAGTGGATGAAATACACTAATGTAAAGAAACCAGATCTATTAATTAACAGCCTGCAAAACAAACAAATCAATAAAGTGAAACAACATATCTTAACTTAAAACCATAAACTTATCAAAATTAATGAAAGTGTTATAAAACTTAATATAAATTTCAAAGAGTGTTATTTAAAAACTAATGTTAATATCAAAAACTGGAGTAATATCTCAAACTTGACAATTTAATAAGGCTTTACCTCTAAAACAATTTTTTCCTCACTCCCAGATTTAAAGCGTGACACATCAACTGTGATGAAAAACATCTTGTTATCACATGCTGGAAACTTTAACATTGACAAACAACAACAGTTTAGGGGAGCAATATTTAAGTAGCTATGGTCGCCTGTTAGACACATAGCATACACATACCTGCCAACATTTGAAAATGACTATTAGTAGCATGCCAATTTAAAAAATGGATTAAATGGTTGGTTGGTTCATTTTTATCATGCAACACATGAATCCTAAACAAATAAATATGTGTATATTACTGTATTTTCTTGTGCATAATCCATGGGGTATTATTTCCAGGGTGTCTACTAGGTCATAGAAGTCATGAAAGTCAAGATCAGGTCATGAAATTCGACCGTCGCTTTGAGTCACATATTAGTTCAGGTAACCCAATTTCACTGGTCGGGAAGAACAATTTTTTTCTCTTGCAGTTCATGTTGAGTTAATTGAATTTTTATTCCTACAAGTCGGGTTGACTTGAGATTATCTTTTAAAATAATTTTTTTTAACAGGTAAAAACATAATTCAGCAATGCATCCTTTGGTGCATTGTCACTTTTCTTGTAGCACTTGTGCCCACTTTGTTCGCCTGATGAATGTATTTTTTCAACCCGAAACAATTGTTGGGAGTTAGCATTTTATAGTGGTTGGTTCGTTGGTGCCTTTTTATGGCGCAAGATCCTAGGGAGGACATACTGCGCCAAAGAGAATGTGTTAAAAAAATATCTTAAGATAAGAACATGGATGGGGCTCCCCCCATCCACAAAGTCCAGAAAAAAGTTACACTGAAAACAAAACACCAAGAGAAAAATTAAGTTTCACTATAAATACTCGAATGTTTCTAAAAAAAAATTTCAGTTCTGAATGAGGATTACTACTCAGGTTTGTCAAATTTGGTGAAGATGATCTAAAATACTGATGATAAAGTTGACGGTTGGTTGGTATCTTTTTATGGCTCAAGGTCCAAAGAAGGACATACTGCGCCAAACAAAGATTTAAAAAAAAATATCCAAAGAGAAACACATGGATGGGGGGGGGGACTACCCCCCGCCCCCTCCCTAAAGTAAAAAAAAAAGATACTTTAAAAAATTAATGCATTTACGTAACAATTAAAACAAAACAGCACAAGATGAAAAATAGAGTAAAATACCCAAATGTTTTAAAAAAATTTATCAGTTCTGAATGAGGCTTGTTAAATTTGATGAGAATGATTTAAAAAACTGCCGATAAAGATGACTGAGACAAGGACAGTCGGTCAGGATATGGCGAATGATAAGTTGACTAAAGTGACATTTGGGACAAGGTTCACTTTCCCCTAGGAGTAAATGCCAGTGTGTAAATCTTGAATGCTCAATTCTAAGTCTAGTAATAACATCATGCTGCTTTCGTGGAGTTACTTAATGTTGGCCATATTTCAATGTTTGATTTAATCTCCTGTAATTTATTAGTATTTTCACATTCCCACTCTCATTGCCACATATTTCTTAAAGAATTTCTTAGTGTAATGGCCATATCACATGGGAGCATATATACTCAACACAACATTCGAATTGATAGCGTGATGTATTCCCTTCTCTAAAGGTATTCTAGGAAAAAATCCTGTTTATTCCTCCTATTGGTCAATTTTGATCAGCATGCTCAACATACTCAGCTTTTTCTAAATGGTTTCGTAAAAGTTGATCATCCGAAAACTTGCAGTCCTTGAACAAAATCAGGCTGAATATGTTGGGTATAATGCTGTGTTTAGTAAAATGCTGAACGAAAGTCTCTCGTGTAGTATGGCCATTAGTTTTATATCTTCATATGGAATTGGACATTCAAGAAGAGTCAATCCCTACTTTGCAGCTCTATCTGCAGCTTCATTACCTTTAATGCCAACGTGAGAAGAAACCCAGCAAAATAAAATTTTGTATCCCTTTCTAAGAAGTTCGTTATAAATTTTTAACCGACTTAAAGAAAGAAGAAAGGTTCTCAATTCAAACCGTATGTTTTTTTGTTTGTTTGTTAGCTCATAACTTCTGAAGGGATGCTCAGATTTTGATACTTTATATTTTGTTGAAAAGGTCTTGGTCTGAAATAAGTCCCATTGTAATATCTTTACAATCTAAAGAAAATACAGGGTGCCCAAAAAAATCAGTCCCAACTCTTTTAACTGCTAAATGGCTGCAGCTATAATGATAAAAATGGTATATAAGTATAGCAAAGTGGCCATGCAATACAAGGTTAAACTGCTTGCAGCGCCACCTGGTGGAAAATAGCAGAGTTAGTGTTCCTATCTCGAAAATGGTTCTAGAGAAAAAAGTTGAAAAGTATCAACAAAGTTGAAGAGTATCATCGATATAGTACAAAAAGATTGTTTAGAGATTCATGCTAGTGTTCCTATCTCAGAAACAGTTCAAGACAGAGGGAAAAAGTGAATTATAAAATTGCAGAGCATCATTGATTTAGTACGAGAAGATAGTTTAGACATTCATGCTAAAAATACAATGCTAAAAACGTGCATTTGTTTGTTCGCAATTTCTGACACTATGCACATTTGAACTACATTGCACACGTTGTAGCGTAGCTGGTGAGACATACGCTATATAGTTCAAAATATGGTTACTTGATACTTTTTGTTTTGTTGTAAAGATCTTGGTCTGAAGTAGGTCCCATTTTGATATCATTACAATCTAAGGAAAATAAAGCACCATTTGGTGAAAAACAGCGGAATTAGCACTTTGATCTCAAAAACGGTTAAAGATGGGAGAAAAGTTAATTACGAATTGTAGAGCATCATCGATTTACTACGAAAAGACAGTTTTTAGACATTATTACTAAAAATAGAATGCTTAAAACGTGCAGTTGTTTGTTCGCAATTTCCTACACTGTGCACATTTGAACTACGTTGCACACTTTCCAGTGTAGTGGATGACATGTATACTCTGTGGTTCAAAGTACTGTTACTGTAAACGGTCAATTGATTAGCGCAAAGTCGTTTTCAACCAACTTCAGAAAGGAGGGTGTTCTTAATTCAAGCTATTTGTTGTTGGTGGTGTTTGTAAGCTTATAACTTCGTAAGAGATGCTCTAATTAATCGACTTCAAAAAGGAGGAGGTTCTCAATTGAAAGTGTATGGTTTTTTTGTTTGTGTTGGAAAAATTTAAATTCCATTTAAGTTTAATGGCAGATAGATTTAATTGCATAAGTAGAAGCCAGGTTTTTGTTGCTGTAAAATTACTGTTTGATTAAAGTGATTTAATAATTAAAACAGAATCATATTTTAACAACAAATTTATTTGAACTCAAAACGTAACAAAATTTAGAGTTTTTGGATAGCAAGCAATATGGTATTTAGAGGATTTAACATTTAAGAAAATATATATATTGTTAGACAACTTAAATAAACAAAGACATTTTTAAACTTTAAAAAAAAAAAAACTGTGTCTTTAAATGTCAATTTAAAACATATCATTCTATCGCTAGCACTAATTGAAATAATTTCAAACAATACTTAATCAGATAACTCCAGGAACCAGGGCAGCAAAACTTCAAAAAACATCTTTTTAAACCACACATATTTATTCACGACCAGCGTGAAGAAAAAAAAGGAAACTGCCGACCTGGCGTTTTAAAAATAAAAACAATGCTTCAACAGCAATAAATCATCAATAAGATAGGCAAGAGGAAGTGAACAAAATTTCACTACTGCTTTTATACTGATTCCCGGATCGAAAGATACAAAGAACGACAGACGATAAACGTCATAACAAATCAGCGTCTACCACGATAAACAAAACACGGGAGACCCCAATGACGTCAAACGCATCGGTCAATGACCTACTTCCGGCAGACATAAGGAAGTAGCGATGAGAAAAAAAACTCCCGGTCGAAATGTCGGAGGAATGTAAACTAACAATGTATTTTATATTTATTAGTGCTATGGGAAAGTTTTAATGACAGAAAGATAAATTGAGAAACAAACCAGCTAACAAGTAAATGTGCAGTATAATTGCAAGTCAAAATTATATAAATTACTTAAAAAATATATTTAAACTATTAATGATATTACAAATGTTCAATTATGATAACTAGCAAAGTTAATGGCTATTAAACACAGCAAGTTTTTTTAATTAAAAAAAAAAAAAAAAAAAGTGATTAAACTTAAATTTTTGAAATAGCATGGCACAAACATTAAAATCCTAACAGTGCCCCCCCCCCCCACCATGCTGTTTAAAAAAAAAAAAAAAAAAAAAAAACATATATATATAGTTGCCAAACAATTTACAAATAAAAACTTGACTTTTGACGACATATATAATGACATAAGTCTTCATAGATCTCACACTCTAAAAATTCAGAGAGCCAGCACCGCTAGCCACGTTACCTTAAAATAAATGCCGCTTGATGTTTAAATTAGTAAACAATAACAAAACTCAAGCGATGCCAAAAGGAAAGACAGATGCAATAAAATGAAGACGATCAAGGCAGCACTGGCTCGACAAGTGGAAGCCTCTGCACGCAGATTTTTGCAATCACGATATGTAGTCAGACTTTTCTTCTTAAAGAAACATTAAATATGGAATTGAAATATAACCGCTATTTGAATTGCTCTTGTTTTGACAAATCATATGAAAATTCCTTTTCTATAATGTATGAAATGTGTACGGGAAGACGAAATGAAATATTTATGCATTTCTTATCAGTATATTTAATCATTTTTAAAAGATATCAAGTTACTCTTTTTTTTTTTTTTTTCCCCTATCTATTATTTTTGACGAAGTTTAACGGCCCTCTTCACTTACCGTCACCAGAAGCTCGAACCAATGTTATCCTATGGGGAAATTTTCTTTACAAATATCTTATTAACTAATACATATTTTTAAATTCTGTTTTCACATTCAGAAAATTCCCAACTGTTAAATTAACGGACCTTTTTAAAAATGTATGTTTTTTAATTTTTAATATTTTATTTTGAAATTGCAAAATGAAAAAAATTCACATATTGAAAAATCGTATTTTGCAGCTTCAAAATAAAATAAAAAAAAAAAAATATTTTTTTTAAAAAGGTCCGTCAATTTAACAGCTCAGAATGTGTAAACAGAATTTAAAAATATGTATTAGTTAATAAGTTATTTGTAAAGAAAAATTTCCCATGGAATAACATTAGCTTCGGCTTCCGGCAGCGGTGAGTGAAGAGGGCTTTTAATTGCCAATCGCTAGTATAAGAAAAAAAGGGGTAGGGAACTAAAAAAATAAAAAAATAAATACATGAGCGAGAAATATTGACTAATTATATTTCTTTATAAGTTCAAGAAAATTAATGGTGACATTTGTGTTGTGCATGGAGAAAGATTGGTAACCAGAAATCTTCTATGGAGCATTTACAATTAAATCACAAAGACATATAATTTCAAAATAGGCCTTTTTAGAACAATTTTTCACAATTGGCTCCATACATATGGAACTACGAGATGTCTAATTTTTGCATAATTTCATATAAATTTACTAGAGACATTTACAAATCCAAATAGCTTTCATAATTCTTTGAAATTAACTGCACACTGGAACTTTTTAATGGTTTTAATATTTGTTATTGTGTTCATCTCAGTATCATCAAAATATTTACAACTGAAATCAATTTTATTTCTACAGAATTCTTCTTATGGTTCGATTAAATATGATTGGGGCATTTTTCAAGCTAAACAATAATATAAGCCATATCTAAAAAAACAGAGACAAATGCTACCTTTATAGTATCTTTGGATGAATAGGAATATGCCAGTCTCTATGTAGGATTAGGGGTGTACCATATCATCAAAGGTGATCTGCGAATACAGAAATGTTTTTTAATGTATCTACGGATATGAATCTTTTCGTATCTAGATCTATGAAAACGGATCATTTAGATTCAGATCCTTGAATAGAACTTTTAAAAAAATGTACAATTTTTAAATATGTTAAAATAAATGAAGTTAGTTAAAAATATATACTCATACATTAAAATGTTTAAAAAGCCTAATTTATTAACTTACATTTAAAATTTATTATCATTATGGCTTCTTTATTTAAAGTACTTCACAGTCATCTTCAGTACTGGTAGCTTCTGTTTACATCTTTCCCAGGCTTTTATCTCTTTTGGACTCATTACTTCTCTTGAGTTCGCTGATTATTAGTTGCCAGTCTTGAGGTATAATGAAGGATTAGTAGCTCACAGTATGATGTTAGCTATAAAGAAGGCTGTAGAAGGCTTATTGAAAAAATCTCGAGAAGCAAAAACCTCGCCGACCTAAATTTCAATAAGCCTTCTACCACTTTCTCTAGAGCTAACATCAATAACCCAGTAGATATTAATTCCATTCATTTCTATAAAATTGCTAACTATAACTCCCATACTTATGCCCTCAAATGTGAAACCATCTTAATACTAACCTGCCCCATTGCTACTAACGACCGTGAGCTACTAGTCCTTGATTATACCTCAAGACTCGTAACTAATAATCAGGGAACTGAAGAGAAGTAATGAGTCCAAAAGAGATAAAAGTCCAGGAAAGACATAAACAGAAGCTACTAGTACTGAAGATGACCATGAAGGCAGTTGAAAGCACTTTATATAAAGAAGCCATAATGGTAATAAATTTTAAATGTAAATTAATAAATTAGGCTTTTTAAATATTTTAGTGTATTGTTTGTTTTCGTTAGCTGTGACCCTGCTCACCTATGCGCATGCGTGAGGTCTGCATTGATTTTGTTAAAATAGGGTAGAAGCGTAGAAGATGAGAGAATGTTTACATTTTACGAGTGAGAGATAAGTTGCGGTTTCTTTTTTCTTTTTTTTTCTTTTCAGGACATTATTGAATTTTGAGGCGATACTTCTTCGTTATATTCGTATAAAGGCAAAATGCTGATTTTTCCCCCTTGTAATTTTTAAATAAGTGTAGAAGATCAGTTTTATTCTTCGATGCAAAATAAAATCCGTAAACTTAAAAGTAAATGCCTGTTTTCTTTCTTCTTCTTCTTTTTTTTTTTTTTCAGTTAAAATTATTTTTATTTGCTTACTTGATCTCTAAATTCGTACTATATCTGTCATACCTGAACACTTGTTTCATGCACTGATTATAGTAGTAAATTAATTAAAAATGACTTAAATTAGGTAAAATTTACATAATTCATTAATAAAAGAAGAGAAAAAGAACAACGTTTATAGTAGACTTTACCTGTAGTAAAAGTAATATATTTTTTTCTTTTAAATTATACTGCTAAAATAAAAATACCATATTTTTGGATCTCTATTTTACAGAAATTTACAGAAAATCGTATTTAAATCAAATCATTAGATTTTTTTATCATGATTATTTTACACCTTTTATTTTTCGCGCATATTGTCATATAAATTACATTAAATAAAATATTGTTAATTAAAATTAAAAATTAAACTTTAAATTCGCGTAAAAAGGTAAAATAAATATTGAAGACTCATAAAAAGAAAACGAACATGTGTAGAACGAAAAGCGCATTTGGCTAAGTGCCCATCTCATTCAACGCATCACCCCTTTTCCGAGTAGGATCGTTCCGCGAGAGGTAGACATGGTTTACGAAAACGGACAGTATGTATATATATTTTTAACTAATTTTATTTATTTATTTTTACATATTTAAAAAATTATATATTTTTATAGGTTTATTCACGGATTTGGATCTAAATGATCAGTTTTCATAGATCTAGATACGAAAAAACTCATATTCGTAGATACATTAAAAAGCATACCTGTATTCGCAGATCACCTTTGATGATCTGGTACATCCCTAATCCTACACAGATACTGGCATATTCCTATCCATCCAAAGATACTATAAAGTTAGCATTTGTCTCTAACTATGGTTTTTAGATATTGGCTTGCATTATTGTTTAGCTTGAAAAATGCCCCAGTCATGTTTAATCGAACCATAAGAAGAATACTGTAGAAATAAAATTGATTTCAGTTGTAAATATTTTGATGATATTGAAACAAATGCAATAACACATATTAAAACCATTAAAAAGTTCCATTGTGCAATTAATTTCAAAGAATTATGAAAGTTATTTGGATTTGTAAATGTCTTTAGTAAATTTATATGAAATTATACAAAAATTAGTTATCTCGTAAATCATTTATCAAAGAAAAATGTTCCATATGTATGGAGCCAATTGTGAAAAATTATTCTAAAAGACCTATTTTGAAATTATATCTTCACAAAAGTCTTTGCGATTTAATTGTAAATGCTTTAAGTCTTGAAGTAAGGTATATGGTAAACTAGACTGATGAAAATTTAATTTGACACTCTGTAGCTTATTCTTGAAATTTAAGGAAAAGATTATACCATCACCATAGGTGGCAACTTTTGCATTTTTGGTAGAAGTTTTCCCAATTTTTATGTTAATCTTCCAATTTTTAATTGATTTCTTCTGCTTTAAAGAAAAGAAAAGGGGGGGAAATCACAAATATTATTTGTTTAATAAAAGGATTCACCAATAAGGATCGGCAATCAAAATGCTCCATAGAAGACTTCTGGTTCCCAATCTTTCTCCATGCTCCATCCACTACACCAATGTCAACATTTATTTTCTAGAACTTATAAAGAAATGTAAGTATTCAATATTTCTCGCTCATGTAATTATCTTTTTTTTTTTTTTCTTTTTTTTTTTAAAGCTTCCTACCTCTCTTTCTTATACTAGCGATTGGAAATTAAATGCTCTGTGGAAGCCATTAGTTTTCTAATCTTCCTCCATCCATAATATAAATGTCAATATTCTTTTCAGACTTGCTTTATTAGATTTAAAAACATATAAAGAAGTAAAATTGTTTAATATTTCTCGCACATTTCTCCCAAGGTTAAGTTATTAGGTCTTATGGAAGATACATGATATCAGTAGCTGAAAATTTAAGATAAGAAATGCACAATGTGGATTTATAATACATTACTGTTATTTTTTTTTCTCATGTTACAAACCAACCAAAGAAATTTTTAAGGACTGTATTATTTTATTAAAGTTTATACTTGCTATAAAATATTAGATACTTTGAATTAAAAACCAAATTTATCTAAAAATACTTTAAAAATATAGTAACTTTTAAATTTTCTTATTTTGGAGGAAAAATCTTCCTTTTTCCTTCTTATTTTTAAGTAGAAATCTTCCATTATTTCTTTTCTTTTCTCTCTTCCTCCCCCCCCCCCCCACCAATTAGAAATCTTTGTTTTTTCTATCTATTTCCATGTAGAAATCTTCCTATATCTAAAACAGCAAAGTTGCCAGTTATGTGTCACTGAACTGGAGAGATTGTAGCTTATAGTTAAAACCCCTGAAATTATGAGTCTCAAAAACAACCCAGAATATCAAATGATACTCACATTATTTAGGCCAGAATCCCTCAATCGTTTTGTATCTTGGATCAACCAATCAATAGAAATAAAAATTCATTCAGACATCACCAGAACGACAAATGAACTATTAAAACAAAAAATAATTTAGTAGAAAATATGTAAATATAGATTAATTAAATTAAAACCCCTAAAATCAGGGATAGTCTCTGAACGCAAACACTCCTGCTCGAATGTGTATATATTGTGAATGTCTTAGAAAAAATTTTACTTTAGGTAGGCAGATATTTGTTATTTATACTGACCATCATTGGTGTTGACTAGTGCTGGGCGATGTTGACACTTCTTAAATCGATATATCATTCATCTAAAATATCAATATGAGGATATATCGATTTAATGTAGCGTTACCAACTGTAAGGATTTGTCCCTACAAGTAAGGAATGAAAAAAAATGAAAATGCGACGGAGACTGGGATTGAACTGAAGAGCTTCTTGTCTCAAGTAAAACAATCTGGCACTTTGCCATGCTTTCTTGCCCACTAATTAAGTTTCGTTCATTTTGATAAAAGGGATTAAATTTTCTAGGGTCTTATCTTGGCCTATGGGTGAGTTGTTGCACAAAATTTGCCCTTTAGCCTATGTTTTCAACCCTATTCTTTAATTTAATCTTGGTTTGTTTTCAATAGGAATTTTACTGATTCGTATTTCCCTTGTGAGTGGATGTATGGTAGCTCCAAGTTTTGGTGCAACATAAATTCAATCGCAAGAAGTAGAAAACTTAAAAATGAGGTTGAGTCATATGATATTGCATATATTGTCCATATATTGTCGGCAGCAACATTATTAGAGCACTAGCAATAATTCCTATGTAAAAAAGGTACTCTTAATACTGTTTTGTTAAATAAATCCTTCTCGAGTCATGTTCTCAGTCAGCTTAAGAACATGATTCAACAAGGAATTATTTATCAAAACAGTATTAAGTGTACTTTTTTATACATAGGAATAATTGCTAGCGCTCGAATAATTTTGCTGCTGTCTGTAGTGGTTCAAGTTTGAACTGATTTTTTTAACAATGTATGGGGAATTGGCGATGGTCTGGGACAGACTCCTAAGAATGTTTCAGATACATGCCGTCACAATTTTAATAGGTGATGGCTCTCCCACTTCGGTGACCTCCAGAGATATTAAATGGGAACATGGAGGGTATGGTGGCCACGACGGACTTTAAGTGCACCAGCCATCATTACTGTACACGACGGTGTTTATGAGCTCGAGTATCAAACCCACAATCTCCATTTACGAGCTCGGTGCTCTATCTACCGTGGTCCTGCAATGGATTGTAAATTTTGGGACTTTGTGGGGGTACTTTTTAAGTATTTATTTTATAGGATTTTGCATGAATTTTGTTATTTTTACGCTTTTTTTGTGATTTTTAACAATAAATAGTGCCACTTTAAGCTATCAGTAGGAGTAGGAACATGGCAAAATGCGAGTTAGGAACACTGATTTAATGGGACTCGCTTAATATACAGCATAAATGGAGAAGCGAGAACATTATTTTGCCGACATTCATGTTTTTAAATGAGTACACTCGGCAGCAAAATTATTCGAGCGCTAGCAATAATTCTTATGTGAAAAAAGTTCACTTAAACTTAATATTACTTTGTTAAATATTTGTCGAGTCATCAGTCATGTTCTTAATCAGTTTCAGAACATGATTCGACAAGGATTTATTCTGGTCGTCTGACTGACCTAAAATTTTGCACACGACTTCATAATCTATGACAGTACTATATACAAGTGTTTCCAGGCGCCCTTCTTATCAGGGGCAAATTCTGGGAGCAAACAAAAAGTTTATATTGCAAATAAGGCTTCTCATATGTGAACGCTGTGGCTGTGTGGTAAAACGCCAGGCTACGGACCTAAAGGTCGAATGTTCGAGCCCTGTCAGGAAAAATTTTTTAAAAATGGTTTTTGTTTTATTCTAAATTATTTATTTCTCATTCCTTCATTGTGTTATTTATTCAGTTAATATTACGTAATTTCTAAACTTTTTTACATATTTTTATTCATTTAACATGATGTAACTATTAATGTATGTAACGGAATCTTGCAATTCAATTTTCGACCACTTCTCGTCATCAAAATAACCTGAAATTTTGTACACAACTTCATAATCGATGACAAAAAAATATGCAAGTATTTTCAGGCACTTTTCTCAAACTCCAGTGAGCATGTTTTGGGGGCAAACAAAACAATCTATATACATAAAACACTATCGTATGCGACACACGATTTATCCGCATTTGTGTGACATCAAATAACAATTAATTTTTAAATATTTAAAAATATGTAAATAATCTGGTGTGTCACTCGCACGACTTTCCTTTACCTTGCATTTCAATAATATAAACACAGATTTCTGCAGTTATTTGTTTTTAAGTTATGGTGATAACAGGTATACATATATACCAATCATTGAAAATTGGACTTTCGCATTCAGGTTGCCTCAAAATATATTAAAAAATAAATAAAAGGGAAAATAGGATTTCGATAACGACGTTATTTGCGTTATGGGCATGAAAAATTAATTTTCCTTCCTGTGAATTGTTCGTCGACATAGTAAAATGTAGAAAATTAACACACTTTTATTATTAACTAGCTGCCTTCAGCGACCAGCTGGTTCGTGATCCTTGAAAAATCCAACTTTACGAAACTCCTGCTCGGTGGCGCCTTTTTCCCATTTCAGGTCTTACAATAGCTTATTGATATATAGTGAAAATAGCTTTATTGAAAAATGTAATCGCAATAAATTCCGGTAAGCACTGGGTTTTTTTTTTTTTTTCCATAAATCTTTAATGTTAATTTCCTATAATAGACATCTGTTTGTGCATTTTAAAATGATGTGTTGTTTGTGCATTTTAAAATGATTTGAACATGACTTAATAATTTTTAGAAAATATTTGTATGTTCACAAAATTTTAATAGAATGACTTTTATTAACAAATTAAAAAATAGATATAGATGAGATTTAGTCTTATTAGCACACAATTGCTTAATTCCCCCCCCCCCCTCCTCCTTAATCCAATTCTGCCTTTTAATAGTATATTATGAACAGTATCAAAATATTTGCTACATAGTGAACAATTAAGGTATTTTGACTAACCTAACTGTTGATTAGGAAGTCAAATAAGACTCCCCATCACTTAATATAATATATATACACTGCTTAAAAAAAGTAGACGGACACTTCTTTACAATTTTTTAAAACCCTGTCTTCATTTAATAGGAAATGTCAATTAAAATTCTTTAACATGTTTATACTTATCAATCTTCATATTTTTGACAGAAATATAAAAATATTCAATTATTTATAATTTTAATGTAGGGAAATGCAGAAAAGAGAAAATATATAGATTTGCACAATACACTTTTTTAAAAAAAGTAGACGGACACTGGTCAAAAACTGCAATTATCTAAGTGGGTGTTTTTTGCAGAATACCAGTTTTGCATGTACATGTACATTTGGCATTTTGCCAATTGCTAACGTGCTTGAAAAGATGGTTTTACATAGTTAAATTTCTTGGAGATGAATGCGCCATGCCACGAGGAATTCCTCTAACTGATTACCGGAAAGGACAGATTATAGCGCTGAAAAATGTTAATAAAGGAGTCAGAGAAATTCGTAGGCTATTTCTAATAAGCAAAAGTAGCATCAGCGATTTTCTACGTGCTCCTGAAGCCCATGGCGTAAAGAAAAAGAGTGGCCGGCCAAAAAAACTTTTGCTTAGAGACCAAAGAAAAGTTTTTACTGAGCTGAAAAAAACTGGAGCATCAATTCCCAGAGTTCAAATAAGCACAGGAATTACTAACGTAACTTCTCAGGCAATTTATAACTACATTAAGCACTCAGAGCTCTTTCAATATAAGAAGAGAAAACATCATCCATGCTGGAAGGATCACCACGTGACAGAACACCTACAGTGGTCTCAAAACCATACGTTTTGGACTACAGAATGGATATCTGTAGTTTTTTTCAGATGAGAAAAAAATTAATTTAGACGACCCATCAATATTATTGGCACAGTTTGGAGAAAGAAAACGAAGTGTATTTTACTCGGCAAGTTGGTGGTGGTGGCGTGATGGTGTGGCTAGCTGTTGGCAATGGTGGAAAGACAAATTTAGTGTTACTAAGTAAGAAGCAGACTCACAAAGATTATATTGAAACACTATGCAGTGAGCTTTTGCCATTTGCATGTGATCTTGGAGGAGAAAACTGGATTTTCCAACAAGATGGAGCGCCAATACACACCGCTAACAACGTTAAAACTGGTTTCATGAGAACAACTTCAATGTTTTACCCTGACCAGCCAAGAGTCCGGATATGTATCCTGTAGAAAACATTTGGGCTGTACTTGTTCATAAAATTTATGAGGGTGGACGCCAGTATGAATCAATTCACCAGCTGAAAGAAGCTCTTACAAACATATGGGACATTTTCTGCCAAAAAAAGATTCAAAATCTCATTGATTCGATGCCTAACAGAGTATACGAACTTATTAAAGCAAATGGAAGATGAACCCCCCACTAAAAACGTTTTATTTTAGAGATACAAGATGTGTCCGTCTACTTTTTTTAAGAAAAATTACAGTGCAAATATGCACCATTTTTGTTTCCTGAATTTTTCCACTACATAATTCAAAAGGATTGAATCTATATCTAAAAAATAATAATATATGATGTCTCAAGAATATTATTATATTAGAGAAATGAACCTTATATCTCTAATTAAAGAAATAAATGGCTTTAAAGTATCACAAGTAAGTGTCCGTCTACTTTTTTTATGCAGTGTATATATATATATATATACATATATATATATATATATATACCCACACCAGTTAACAGCCAAATTCATGATAACTAATTTAGAAATAAGTCTGAAGTGAATCTAACTTTGCTATCGCCAAGTCTCCCACAAAGTCCATTTTTCTGCTTCAATTCGAGGATATAGATAGAAATCATGAGTATAGACAAGGGGAAGCCATGTTACTCCCATAGATTTTTAAAATTCATGTAATCTTTCACAATTTTGAAAGGAAAAAAAGGTACAAAGTTATAATGCATGATAAAATATTATAAGAGAAACTTTGTTTTACAAAATTACAGTATGCTTTCTCCCCATCTGCTTACAGCGAAATGTTTTGGAGACTAATACAGGTTGTCAACAATCAGGGAAACCAGGGAACTTTATCAATCTGGAAATATCTGGGAATTTCATAAAAGTAGCCAAAAATCATGGAACTTTTCATTTTTGCCTTGCAAATATAACTAAGATCTCCAAACAGGCAATAGCTTAGCCAAGATTGTATAGGACTGGTTGTTTTCTAGTTGAATCTCACCGAGTTAACAAAATAAAAAATAAAATAATTTATTATTATTAAATATTCTTAGTGCACTAACTTGAAGAATAAACTTATGTTCCAATAATGTGTTGTGCAATTAATAGAATTAAAATTTTTTAATTTTGTTAATTCCTCCAAAATTTTGAACTTTACCTTTTTTTTTTTTTTTTTTTTTTTTCCCTTTCTTTCTTTTGTGTGTGTTAACAAAGTCTGAAAAAGTCTTCTGCACTACTGTTTATCGTAAAAATTTTTCAGTTTCATTACTTCTCCATGCTCGTTCTTGTTTCCCACCTACCCAGAAAATGGCCACTTTTTATACTTCTGTCAATTGTGTCCTTAATATTTGTTTTGCTCCTGAGTTTCTCAACTCTGAGATCAAGTATCTAAAAATGGTTGCTGTTAAGAGATTTTACAACTATGGTGATTGTGAGGATTAACACAATGAAAAATCTGTCATTATGAAAATAAATACTTTAATAAACGATCAACATAATGTAACAAGCATGCATTAACCAGCGCACAATCATTCTACTGACTGACTGACACAGGACGGGACTTTTCCTGGCAGAGGTAAACAGAGTATTCTGCAAGTTGAAGTAGTAGTACATATAATAACAGGAGACTTGGTGTTGGAATATTAAAACCCGAATAAACTACTACGTCAGAAATGCCAAAGAAAAATATTTGATATGCATACAGCTGTTTCGGTAGCCTTAAGCATACCATCTTCAGTGCAAAAAGAATTCTGAATCTGGAGAAGTGCTCGTATATATAGGAGAGGGACCGGATTTAGTTCAACCAATAGGATTACGGAAGAGGTGGGGAGTGTGGCCAATAGGAATTAAGGAATGTGTAGCTGTGAAAATAGTAGAAAAATTAAGGAAATGTGGACTGAATGTAAAATTTCCAACAATCGGACAAATAGGGAATAGCGAAATCACAATTTACAAGGTTTTTAAAATTTTTATAAATATGAAAAGCTTCAAAGAAAGAGAGTTCATGAATGGATTTAGGTCTGCAAATTATTTTAGCTGAATTAAATTTAAAATTATGATTTTCCTCCCAGCAATGTTTAACATTGCTGGGAGGAAAATCATAATTTTAAATTCAATATAAGGTGTATGATCAGAGGCCGATGGTGGCCACTCCCTGCACCATCCCCTTGGTATGCCACTGCAGTCTATACATTAATTTTACATCTGTGTTCATAATATTCATTTATAAGAAAAAACTTCTCTTTTCAGTCTCTTTTTTAAGTATTTTACTCTCTTTTTTAAATATTTTAGTCTCTTTTCCTCTCTTTTTCAAGAGTATTTTACCACTCCTAGGCCTGTATTCCATGTTAATGTGGACAATCATATATAGATCAAAAGTCAAACAAAACGTAAACTCAAGTTTCGTCTTAAAGAACGTATGGATTATATTCAGAAACAAGAAATAAATAAATTGGCCATTGTTAAGCATTTCTTGAAGAATAATCATACTTTTAACTTTAATTCAGCTAAAATAATCTGTTAGCCTAAACATTTATATGAACTCGATTTTCTAGAAACTTTCCATAGTCATAAAAATTATAAAATTGTCATTAATTGCGATTTTGCTGTATCCCCCCTCTGTGATTGTTAGAATTATTACATAAAAACCCCACATAGTCTTGATTTTTCACCTCCATTTACATAGCTTTCTATATCCCAATTTCTATTGGCCAAAACCTCCAGTGTCTTAAATTCTTATTGGCTGCTATTCAGACTGTAGGATCCATTTTCCTATCTACATGTAGGAGCAATAATGCAATAATCTGTCTTGGCATTCTACACTGATGGCAGTTTACTTAACACTTTACTGAAAATGCAGTTTGCTTACTTAATATTTTTTTTCATTGGAGTTTTAAAAGTTCTATAAATATTTCTATTATACTTAGTATGATTTAAAGTTTTGATATTTATTTTGTTTTATTTATTTATTATTATTTTTCAGCAATATGAAATAAAAGAAGCAACTAAAACAATTTATTTTTTAAGATTCTTTTGCAGATTCATCATTATAAATACACAAAATATGCCTTAGAATAATTGCAGCAGACTCATTGCCTTCCTTATTCCTTAAATCTGTCAGCAAACTGGTTAGTACCTAAAACAGATATGAATTAGATACGACATAAATGTTCATTCAGATATGACAGAATGTTTGAGATACAGTGATATGAAAGTTTCTTTTGATATCACTTTTGTATAACTTGTATCACTTTTGATAAATAAAGTAATAAAAATATATAAAAATTTTTGATCAATAAAATCATATTGCCAAACTTTTATTAGGGAGAAAATTCTAGTTTTGCAATTTTTAAATCTTATTGACCTCGGTATTTTAATTAAATTAAATTAATTAATTATTTATTTTTTTTTTATTTATTTATCCATATAAAATAATTGCTTGTAAATTGGACTTTTTTTTTGGGGGGGGGGGGGCAGAGCCTGATTACGACCTGCTGGGGCCCAAGGCCCAGGAAGATTTTGGTGCCCCCCTCCCCCCCCCCAAAAAAAAAAATAAAATAAAACAATAAATAAAGAGGTTTTTTTTTATTATTAGTGCTAGAGGCCTATTTCAGTCGGTACAGCGTTGTCGAATTTTTATACGTCACTCTTAATAGTGCTAAGGGCCTATTTCAGTCGGTTTATTGAATGGGGATTTATTGAATGAAGATTTTGTAGATAATTTGATTACTCATAACGAAGGTTACAAGTTTTTAAAAAATATAAAAAATTCTCCCAAGGTACAACTTTGACATGAGTCCCCCCAAGGCACAACTTTGACATGAGTCCCCCCCCCCCAAGGCACACCTTTGACATGAGTCCCCCACAAGGCACACCTCCCCCTCATTGGGAAAAAGAGAAAAAACGTTGTTTTGCGGCTATAAGACAGTTTGGACTTCCAACGTTATTTGTTACAGTATCTGCAGCTGAAACACATTGGTTTGATTTAATGAAAACTTTATCATGGAATTTAGATCGTCACGAATTAACTAAAGAAGAATTTGTCGATATTAACAAGTTTAGCAGTAGGCCTCTGGCACTAAATTAAAATCTGTCAATGTCAGATTTTCATGTTTTAAATAATGAAATAATGTCGTGTCTGTGTGTATATATATATATATATATTTTTTTTTTTTTTTTTTTTTTATTAGAGCAGTGTAATTGGTCAAAAGGTATTTAAAAAATCCCTATTTTCAACTAAAGATTATTATCCTTAGCTAACTCTTAGTTTTTTTTTTTTTTTTTTTTTTGAGGAAATCTTTGCCAAAAATATTATTTTAAATTTAAAAACTATTTTGGTGCCCCTAGATAAAGATGCCCTAGGCCGAGGCCTAGTCGGCCTGTGCGATAATCAGGCCCTGGGGGGGGGGGAGGGGGGCTTTATAAATTATTTTTTTCATTTAACCCCTTAACTTCCCCGGGTGTATATATACATTTTTCTGAAGTACTTTCCTTTGTATTGCACTGCTACCAGTGAAATTACTGATACGGTTTGACAATGCAATATAATAACATTGAAATTGATCTTCACAGTGTGTTTGAAAGATTTATTCATTTCAGAGTTGAAAGAGAATGGGGGGGGGGGGGGGGCACTCTAACCTTCCAGCACACGCGTCTGTACAAAATTTACGACAAATTTATTTTTCATGCACTTTTTTCCCGTATTGCAGCTGGGATATCCGAAGGTCACTTTGTAATTTTGCAACAATAAGGTTGATTTTCTTTATTATTTAATGAATTTACTATCAATGCTCATTCATTTTTATCATTTTTCATGCCAAAAATGGTAAAATAATAGCTGTCGTAGTCGTAAAAAAATACGACACGTGCGTGCTCATGTCAAACTCCTGAGCGTGCATGCTGGAAGCTTAAAGTGAATCTCGTAAATTTTCGTCGGCAGGTAAGGGGTTAATGCATGCATTGTAATAATAAACTGTTAGGTTTAACAGTAAATATTATAGTACTATAGTATTTTTATACCAATTATTGGGATGGTAAGATAATTCAGAAAATTAAAATTAATATATTTAAAAGCAATTTAAAATAAAAAAAAATCTGTTATATATATATATATATATATATATATATATATATATATATATATATATATAATCTGTACTGATAAGTATAAAGAGTTTAAGTCCAAAAATGTAGATTTTGAGTTAAGTACATAGTCAGACTCAGAAAAAAATTCTCAATCGATTGGTATAAAGGATTTAAGTCTATGTCATTTAGTCTTTGAGAAAATCCATTGGTAAAAAAAAGGTTCAACTCAGAAATTTACCATTCATGTATAAAATATTTAATTCAATGTTTCCCGTTATTAAATGAAGGTTGACAACCACTGAATGGTATAAAGGGTATAACTCAACGAAATCCCTTTTTCCTAATCGATTCTTCTGCTTTGTTTTTAGTTAGTTTAAAGGGCACACCTAGTGTGACAGCCTAAAAAAAAAGGCGATTTTGGGGAATTATTTAAAAAAAAACTACTGTATCAATTATTTTAAAATTTTAAGTGTATATTTATACATATTTTAAGAATACACAGTAAAATTTTTGAAGAAAAAAATTAAATATTTTTCGAGATACACGCGATCTCCGACGGCGCTAAAAAAAAAAAAAAAAAAAAAAGGTCCTCCACTGCTGCAGTGATTCCGGTCTTCTCCGTGGATGAAACCTAAAAAAAAAATCCTCGTTAAACTGGAAGATATTTTCCATACAATGACCTACCAGTGTTTTGATCTTATCAAAAATCGAATTTTGGCAGGCCAAAAACGACCAAAATTTTGGGTAAAATTCAACTTTTTCTAAAAAAACGCCGCCATTTTGTCAATTTTTGATTTTTTTTTTCGAACGTAGGTCATTGTACGGACAATATCTTCTAGTTTAACGAGAATTTGTTTTTTTAGGTTTCATCCACGGAGAAGGCCGGAATCACTGTAGCAATGGAGGACCCTTTTTTTTTAGCGCCGTCGGAGATCGCGTGTATCTCGAAAAATATTTAATTTTTTTCTTCAAAAATTTTACTGTGTATTCTTAAAATATGTATAAATATACCCTTCAAATTTTAAAACAATTGATACAGTAGTTGTTTTTTAAAAAAATCCCAAGTATCACCTTTTTTTTAAGCTGTCACACTAGGTGTGCCCCTTAACTTTATTTTTCGTCTCCTGAAAAATCAAGAATATGAACTTAAATCCTTTATACTTATCAGTACATATATATATATATATACATATATATATATATATATATATATATTATATATATATATTAAAATTTAAAAGAAGCTTGAACTGATAGTTTACTGCTTAACAAATAATAGCAGGAGACTTGGCGTTGGAATATTAAAACAGGAATAAACTACTACGTCAGAAACGCCAAAGAAAAATTATTGAGGTGCATACAGCTGTTTCGGTAGCCTAAAGCGTACCGTCTTCAGTGCAAAAAGAGTTCTGTATCTGGAGAAGTGCTCGTATATATAGAAAGGGACCTGATTTAGTTCAATCAAGTCTAATGAACTAAATCAGGTCCCTCTCCTATATATACGAGCACTTCTCCAGATTCAGAACTCTTTTTGCACTGAAGACGGTACGCTTTAGGCTACCGAAACAGCTGTATGCACCTCAATAATTTTTCTTTGACGTTTCTGACGTAGTAGTTTATTCCTGTTTTGATAGTTTACTGCTTCATAATTCATTCTTTTCCTTGCAAGTGGATTATTTTCAAAACTTGCTTTAACCCATTATTTGCCAAAACAAATTTTCTCTTAATTAGTGAATTTTATAAGTTTTAGTAAAGAATATTAAATGATTACCACAAATTACAAGGAATCAAGTGTTGAATTCATCAAATTATCCCTTCAAAAAAATTATAGTTAGAGAAAACATTTTTTTTTTTTTTTCTATCATAAAATATTGGATGCTTATTAATTTTTATAAAGAGTTTCTAAAATCCTATAGTGATGAGTGATAACTGCTGTCTCAGCCTCTGTGTAAAAGTTAATGATTTATTATTATTATTATTATTATAGAAAATTATCTTATAAATATGTCTGTTGCATAAACAATTGTAACAACAATTTTAAAATTTCAGCCATTGATATTTTAAGCGATTTTCTTTGTGATAAAGTAGCTTGAATTTAATTAAAGATTTGATGATGGAACAGGAGCTTTCCGAAAAAGAAAAAGTCTATTTGTTCGTTATACTAGTAGAAAAGAGAGGAAGTCAAACTAAATTTTTATATTATATGATTGCAAATTATAATGTAAATTAGGAAAAATTTTCTAATCAAGTATGAACGTATGCACAAAATAGCTTTTATTTATTTATAATTAATTATTTTTTTTTCAGACTAGTAATTGTATTCTTATACACTTTTTTTAAGCTACAAAGTAAAACAAACCTTTGTCAATTATATTTTTAAAATTAGGTGTAAAGTTTTATGTAATAAGGCCCTTTTCCTTAAGATATGATTGCATGTTTTGTTTTGAAACAGTTACATGTTTCTAAACTACTGGAAAGTAATAAAGAAGCATCAATAAACTGGCGTTGTAAAAATATTACTTACAAACTTTGAATAACACACCATAAAATGCAATAAACTCGCAACAGTTGTTTCGGGTCGAAAAAACACACGACCCTTCATCAGGCGAATAAAGTAAGCACGAGTGCTGCAGTCAAAGCGGCAGACTGCAGCACTCGTGCTTACTTTATTCGCCTGATGAAGGGTCGTGTGTTTTTTCTACCCGAAACAATTGTTGCGAGTTTATTGCATTTTATGGTGTTTATTTAAAGTTTGTAAGTAATACTGGAAAGTAATTTCATTCAGTCTTTGGAATGTTTTAAAATATCTTGAATACTTTATTAAGGATTATAAACTTTGTAATATATATATATATATATATATATATATGCTGTTTCTTTCCCCCCTAACTTTACAGTTTTTTTTTTTTTCCCCCCTTTACAAAGCATTTATTCTTCATATATGAATTTTAGTTTTTCAAAGATTTGAAAACAGTTTCACATCTAAAATTTTTTCATTATTTTTAAATCAGAATCCAACTATGTAAACATAATCTGGAAATTTTAATAAAAGAGCTAAAATAACAATTATTATCTACCTTTAACTAAATCGAAGACACTTAAATTCATTTTCAAGAAAAAATATTCATTAATGATATCCCATTATCAATTAGGATAAAGCTAAATTTTAAAATTTGAGAAAATGCTGAAAAATTAAAAATAAACGCTAAATTGTAAAGTTCATGCTTACATTTTATTTATAAAAAGAGTTATGCATAACTTACTGGTATTATTCTGTGTCTGTGCTCATCAGGACTCCAATTCGATAAAGAAGCAATTTTAGCTAATGCTGCTGCTGCAGTGATTCTTAAAGTACGATTTCTAGCTTGAAGATTTTTTATTAAAGGATGTGTAATACCACAACTGGCAAATTTTTCACAACTTTTTCTGGAGGAACAACATGATGCAACAGCTAAACATATCTGCTGTAAAAGCTTCTTATCTTTCTGATGAACAAAATAGTAATAATAGTAATTTATTATAAACTCTTAATTTATATAAATGCATATCATTTAAATAAGTAAAGGAAACCAGCTGAATCACTTAATGTTGAAAGAAGATTTTTGAAAAAAAAAAAAAAAAACTTTTATTATAATCTATTACAGGTGAAGGGCCTGATTTCCCAAGGGGCAAATGGGGCAAACGCCCGGGGCCCCATATGCATAAGAGGGTCCCCAAATCAACTGCCGTTTGAAATTAAAAGGATTTTATATGTATCCAAAATTCACTTTGTACACTTGCAATTGTAGAAGAGATCCCCGCTAATAATTTTGCCCTGAGCCTCCACTTCTGTAAGTCAGTCCTTGTAAGATCATCACTAGATTTATTCTATCTCTACTTATTACTAACAAGGGAAGTACGAATCAGTGAAATTGCTATAGAAACCAAACCAGGCTTAAATTAAAGAGCATGGTCGAAAACATAGGGTAGAGTACAAATTTGCTGCAACAACCCCCATGGGGGCAAGATATGAAAACCTAATGGTTTTAATTCATTCTATAAAAACCAAAAAAACTCACATCGCAGTAAGAACGGGTGGTGTGGTGGTAGTGTGCTCGACTTGTGATGCGGAGGTCCTGAGATCGAGACCCCGCGAGGGCATTTTGTACTTTGGTTTTTTATTTCAACCAGACTTGTAGTCGATTACGGAAGTCCATACTCGATTACGATTATTTTTAGTTTCCAAAAGCCGATTACGAATACGTTTAAGATTCTACAAGTCAGATTACGATTACAGTTTTTATTACCTTTTGTTTAGATTACGATTACTTTTTTATCGTCAAATTACGATTACATGAAAAATGGATTACGATTAAACTTCGATTATACAGATTTCTCAATCCCATGTGATGAATATCACTTGTATATAATCTTTCTTAGATATTTTCTCATATATATCCTTAAATATATCTTGTATATAGCCTCTCCTTATATTCTATATATCTTTTATTTTGTTTGCTTCATATTAAACTTTTAATATTACAGTAAGCAGATTAAAAATATCAAGTAATTTATCATCTGAAACGAGAGGAATTTGATATTTATACAAAACTCTATATTTTGACCATCAAAGAGATGTAATCATTACAATATTGAAAAAAGTTTTAAGTATGAGTCTGTAATTAAAATACTATCTCAGATATCTGTCACAAACTTCACTTCTTTATAATAACTTAGTAGACTAATCTTTTATTTTCCACTCTATCACTAGTTCAGAAGCATAAAATTCGTTTTATATTACTTTTACATTTTCAGTAGAAAAGAAAGATAAAAAATATTAATAGTATTTAGTAAAACATAAAAAGAAAAGAAGTGGAAGCTATGTAAATATAGAAAACATCTTAAATTATATCATATAAGTACGTACGCTCATTGAATTACATTGGTAGCAATGTGTAAAGTAAGAAGTCTAAATGAAAATACAATCAATTTAATTAAAAAGGAAGTTTCAAACATTTACATTTGATTTTAATAAAACCCAGTTAAAGAAGCAGTGTTTTTTTTTTTTTTTTTTTTTTTTTTTTTTTGAGAAATATTATTTTGATATAAATTTTAAAAATGCAAATTAGATGTACAATTCTGTTTTCTATAATAAATAATGTGTTTAGTTATATTTATACATTTATGGATTATGATGGCACCTGTGTTAATTAAATGATTTTATTAAATGGTCTACATAATACATTTATGTTTCTCAAATGTATTTTCATAAACAAATATTTCTCGTCTCTAAATATTACCACTACTGCCCCCCCCCCCCCAAAAAAAAAAAAAAAAAAAAAAATCAATTAATAATTTATTAACTTTTGTTTTATTTTATTTCTGAACATTGAACTACGTATATATAGAGAAAGAGTATGTAGGAGAGATTTAAAATTCTTTTGGATATTTTTATTTATTTTAATCAAAATTAAATTTTCAAAGTTTTCCGCTTTTAGTAGTGTGTGGAAACTCATATAAAATTTTTCAGCGACATCGAATAGTCTCTCTGCCTGCGGGTGCTGATGATGTACAGATTGAAAGGAATTTTGAACTAATTTTTCTAATGTTTGGGTACCTTTTTTCGTTTTCCTTCCAAAAATTTAAAGGGAAGATATCTTCTCCTTCCAATGGCTCTTTGAAATAGTCGGTTATTTCCGATTTTGCTACATAATTCTGGTCAAGTTTACTTGATCTTCTTTCGTCTAAAAATGCAATTTTTTTTTTTTTTCTTAGGGGGGGGGGAAGGGGGGGTGTTCAGCTAGGGCTTTTTGTTCCGGTTTTGTTATTTCTTCGACAAGAAAGTAGTTCTTCATTTCTTTAATTAGTAAGTCACACACTTGTTCATTTGTCAAGCTCAGGCAACTATTCTTGAAAGTTGGATCAAAAATTGTTGATAGAATAAGTGGCGTACTTTCAATATATTTTTTAATTCTTTTTTCTGAAGAAAATTTCAAAGCATAGATGAGACTTTGGCAATATTTTGCTTTTATTTCTTAATTTTTTAAGTGATGTTGTAATCCAAAAATGCATGGTATCACTTTTGAAAATGTCACTATATTTTCTCCTAGGATTGTATTTGTAGCCTCTTCAAAAGGTTCCAATACCCGAAAATAAACTAATTATAGAAGTCTCAGTACCAACAAATTTATTTTAGATTAAATTTATTATAATCGTATTAAAAATGAATAATAAGAATGATAAAACTAAATTCCGAACTGCATTTACTTTAATAATAACATGTGTTTTCTTTCACTTAAGTTATAAAAAATCTTTCGCACAGGTTTTTAAATTGTCTTAAACAATAAATTACAATAAACACAAATGTATTAAAATTATTTTATCAGGCCCCATAAATAATAGTAATAATTGCAGAAATATGTTTTAAATGAGAAATAGACCTGTTTCCCAATATTTCAGCCATCCGAATGTTTTCACCTAAATTTACTAGAGCGTAGGCTAAGTAATAACTAAGATAAATAGATAAGTAGATAAATAGATAAATGAACAGATAGACAGAAGGGGAAAAGACAATCAAAAATTAAACTTATAAATATTTCAAGAAAATAAATTAAAATTTCGTACGTTTAAAAAAATTATGAAATCAATTAAGAATATCTAAACTATAAAGTTGCTTTTTAAGAGATAACTTAAGTTTTAAGATCGGGTCAATAACAAAGACATATTTCAGACATTACTTTTACTTTTTAATGGCAAAGCATCTTATTAAGTGGATTGTTAACACGTTTAATTTTGTGATTAAAAATAATTCCTTATTCTCATAAAATATTTTCGCTTTGTTTATTAACTTTTATTCATTTATTTTATAATTTTAATTAAGTTTCAGTATTTTTCTTTTTAATTATTAAACTCCTTTAAATGTTTTATAAATTAAATTAAATTAAAAAAAAATTAAAGATTTTTTTCTATTAGCTTGATTCTCACTGAAAGATATGAAAAGGTTAAAAGGAAGTGTTGTCACCTAAATTTCATACTTTAGTTAATTTTAAAAAATCTAATTGTCATGTCAAAAAACTGTTTGCACCCCTGGATTCAGAAAAATCGCCCCTTTTTATTTGGTACTGAATTTGTAATGAACCACGCACTTTTTAAAATGACTGAAATGAATTAACCCTCTGTAACTCATGACCTTTAATATTTTTGTGTTTATTTGTTTCGTAATAATTGGAAAAAAATAAAATACACGTGTTTCAGGTTTTTTTTTTATTTCTCATAAATTTCGAAAAAACAACTGTGAGTGTATACGACAGGCTACAGTGCGTGATTACGTTGTAGAACCGATTCTTTGAATTTGAACCACGATCGAACCGGTATGTTGCCTACAGTCTACAGTATGGTACAGAGGGTTAAAATGAAGTGTTGCCACCTAAATTCCACACTTTAGTTAATTTTTAAAAAATGAATGGTCGTGTTGAAAAACTGTTTGCACCCCTGGTTTCAGAAATGTCGCCCCTTTCATTTCGTACCGAATTCGTAACGATAGAAATGACATTTCTAATTTATTTCCCCCCTTTTCTGTTTTTTACCCAGATTCGGCAAAAGGTTTGGACAGCGAATGTAAGCTAAAAAAAGAATAATAAAAGAAAAATTAATCTTACATCGCCTTATTGTTCACCTGTGTTAGAAATTCCCAATAAAAATGTAACTTTTTTGTTGCCACCTAAATTTCATACTTTAGTTCATTTTAAAAAATCTCATTGTCGTGTCAGAAAAATTGTTTTCAGCCTTGGATTCAGAAAAATCTCCCCTTTCATTTGGTACCAAATTTGTAACGATATGTCTGATATTTATAATTTATTTTCCTCTTTTTCCGTTTTTAACCCGAATTCGGCAGAAGGTTAGCAAAGAAGAAAAATATAGTGTAATCTTATTTTAGGGATAGATTACGATTACATTGCTTCTCTATACAGATTATTCTCTAGCAAAATATAATGAGATTACGATTAGATTACGATTATAATTTAAATATTTCTTTTTTATTACGATTATAATTTAAATATTTCTTTTCTATTACGATTAGATTACGATTATAATTTAAATATTTTTTTTATTACGATTAGATTACGATTATAATTTAAAAAAAATTTTATTACGATTAATCAGCGATTACATTACTTTTGTAATCGATTACGATTACACGATTAAGATTACTACAAGTCTGAAATTTCAACTGAAATATTTTTTATTTCTTGTATTTTTAATTAAATTAAATTATTATTTCACGAGAAAATATTAAATATATTAAAAAAGGTTTTTTCAGCGCGGACAATTTAATATTTTTTAGCCAATTTATTTATTTATTTATTAAATTAAAATAAATTAATAATTTAACGGGAAATACATTTATATTACATTTAGATAAAATTTTGTTAATGATTTGTGCTAGTGTTTTATGTAAAATTTTAATTACTATTTTTTATTGACGTCATTAATAGCAAGCGTTAATCATCTGCTGTCAATTGTATTATTATTCATGCAATATTTTGCATGAAAAATCCTGAATGAACAACAACTGTTGCTTAACTATTCGACGTCGCATTTAACTTTTATTTCAAATATTTCATTAAACAACTATCAAATTTGGTGGTGTCGGAAGTATTGATAATAAAATTAAACACAATGACAAATGATTTCACTAATTTCTAATTAGTTTACATCTCAAAAGATTCAAAATTTGGGAAATGAATTTTTCAAATCTAGTAATCTTGACGTAAATCCAAATATTTAACAAAATGTTCGCGATGAACAATAATTGACGGTGAACTAAATTGTAATTCAAATAATTGTGATCAATCTTCTTATATTTCTTGTTCTCATTGTGAAAAATACTTTTGGTTTCATGATTTTTCTACTTTTAATCACAATTGTTATAAATTAGAAACTACATTCGTAGCTTTAAACATTATTTTCTTTTTTATAAATAAATAAATAAAAATATATATTTCTTAAATTAATGGTCAATACTTTATTAATTGGAATAATAATAATAATATAATAAATATTTTCTCTTAAATTAATAATTTAATTTAATTAAAAACGTAAAAAAGAAAAAAAGTTGAAACACAAAAAATTAAAATACAAAACGCCCTTGCAGAAACTCGATCTCAGGACTATCACAAGTCGAGCACACTACCCCTGCACCACCCATTCTTACAAGGGTGCATTGCATGTTTTGTTGGTTTTTATAGAAATAACTAAAACTATTAGGGGTCATATCTCGTCCCCATGGGTGTTGTTGCAACAAATTTGCACTCTACCCTATGTTTTCGACCATACTCTTTAATTTAAGCTCGGTTTGGTTTTAATAGCAATTTTACCGATTCATACTTCCCTTTGTAAGTGCTTTTGTAGAGAAATTAGATATGAGAATTGACATACTTAGATTTTCTTACTATGTAGAATTTCCTATCTAACATCAAAGTCTTTTTTCTTTTTACATTTCAAGAAATAAAAATTACAGGAAAAAAAATAATTTAGTAATTTATTGTTCTAATAAAGAGCATGTGCAAAAGTAAACTAGTTAGTCATTAACATAAACATTGTTGCACCCAAGAAATATAAAATTAGCACTTACTACATATATAATTAACAATAAAATGTTTATCTTTGAATTACAACTGAGAAGCTGTAACCTTTTCCCCTTTTTAATTCGTGATTATGAATTTTAATATAATACAGAATTCACATTTTTTCTATTAATCTTAACTTTGTGCTTTTATTCAGGACCTTACGCAGATTTCTAGTGTACATGATATCCATATTGCCAGTATTAATATGCCCATGATCTAAAATTAATGAAATTCTTGTGAAGTAGATTTTCTCATACACAAGGATAAGCGTTAACATTTTTTACAAGTTTTTAAGAAATATTTTTATAGTTAAAAACTCTACTAGCAAATGAGCAATTATATTTAAAAGAGCAGGTAATTTTCACATTATAAACAGGGAAGTAATTTAGACTGTTCTTTAGTATACAACCACAATTTAAAAACCTAAACATTTATTCATATGGTAAAAATAATAAATTCTTCATAATTTTGAGCATAAATTGAACTTTCTCTTCTGATGTATCCTTTTTGAAGAGATTGTAATTAATCTATCTAATGTATATGTTCACTGAACTTATGTGACATAAAAGTTTGAAATTCTGGGGATAATGATGCATGCATACTTCAGAATTAATTGAAAATTTAATGATTGAGAATCCACAAATAATTTCAACTGAACTTGTTATTTCAGATAACAATAAGAATGTTGTAAATGCAACGATTATAGATGACTCTTAAGTAGTGCATACTTTCGATGTTGGTCTATACAGGGTGACAAGAAATAACTTGGACACACATGATACATTATAACTTTAATGCTAATGAAAATATTACGACCAAACTTCAATAAATATGAATACATTATTTTGTCTATTATATTTAAAAATTTTCAAAGTGTCTACCTATAACCTTAGTACAGAACTTTAAACATGTCACAAAATTTTCGACTATGGGCCGCAACTCACTTACTGATATTTTATCCCATTCCTTGCATAAGAATTCCTTTAGGGATTCCAAAGTTTTATGAAGTTTAGCACACACCCTTGTCTCCAAGATGGACCAAACAGAATAATCCATTGGGCTCAAATCTGGGGAACACGGTGGCCATTCTTGAGCTCCAATGAAGACAGGAAAATTTTTCTTGTGCCTTTAGCTCTGTGTGCAGGTGCAGAATCCTGTTGGAAGGTCCATCTTTTGTTTTCAAAGACCTTTTGCGACCATGGTAAGACAACATCTTCCAAAATGAGTTTGCGGTAGTGGTAGTTACAGATATTTAGTTTGAAACTTCGTCCAAGTTATTTCTTGTCACCCTGTACATAAAAAAATAAAAAATAATAATGATCAACTTAAATATAATTTACTAAATTCACCATAGATACCCCATGCCCAATGAACATTTTAAATTTCCGGTTTTATGACTAACGAAAAATTGAAATTTCAAAATAACTAGTTTGAACACTTTCCATGGCTAGAATAACAAGAAACATTATGCTGATACTTCCCTATTTTTTCTACAAGGATATGCTGGAAAAGGAAAGCGCCAGAAATTAGGAAATCTGATTACAAAGTCATTTAATAGATGCCATCGAAATTTTTCAAAACCACTTTTGAAACCGTTATCATCAAGCAAATATCGTATATGCTGAAATTTTTTGCAAACATAGTCTAAAGGTATTAATATACGAATGGAATTGGATTCCGTGAGATCAAATCAGATTTTTTAAAACAAAAAGAAGCTGATCCCAAGGAGTGAAACTACACTCATTGCTATAAAAATTTGAGCACCAAGAAAGAGTTGTCAGAATGAAACGAAATTTTACATACATAAGTACAACATTATATAAGTAAGTGATTACAAAATCAAAGCAAAACTCATTCAGTTTGATTCCATGAGATCAAATTAGACTTTTTAAAACAGAAAGAAGCTGATCCCAAGGAGTGAAACTACATTCATTGCTATAAAAATTTGTGAACCAAGAAAAAGTTGTCAGAATGAAACGAAATTTTACATACATGAGTATAACATTGATATAAGTAAGTGATTACAAAATCAAAGGAAAACTATCCTTTATTGCAGGAAAAATTACGAAGGAATAGAGATTTTAGTACCCTGTTCGGCCACCTCTAACGTTACTGCACGATGCGATACGGACGGGCATTGAGGTATCCAAGTCCCATATGATGTCCTGCAGCATCTTGTTTCCCAGTTGCTTTAAACGTGCCACTTAATTTGACCAAACTCGTAGGCTGTCAAATTACCGTCCCAAGTGATCCCAGATATGCTCGATCGGTGACAAATCTGGTAATCGAGCAGACCAGGCAAGGGTAGTAATGTGACGGAGGCAGTCCTGTTACCCCTTGCTGTGTGTGACCGAGCATTGTTCTCTTGAAAAACGGCTCCTGGGAGCCCTGCCATGAGTGATGACACAAGTGGCTGAACTATGTCCCTAACGAACCGCTGGGCTATCATGGTGATGTGGATCAATATTAGAGGTGACCGTGTGTCGTATGCAATGCCCCCCTTCCCATACCCTCACACCAGCGGTGGTTGTGATGTGTTGCTCTAAAGGAAACGTAAAATTGAAGCGTTCACCACAGGGCCTCCATACACGTATACGATTATCATTACTGCCGAAATTGAATCTGGATTCATCGCTGAAGACGAGTTCCATTCAGTTTCAGTTCAATCTTGTCGAGCATGACACCACTCCAGATTGAAGCAATGGGGGGAGGGTATTGGCAGCACACGTAATGGGCGCCGAGATGTCCTTCAGCCAGGCATCTTGTAACGATACGGACAGACAAAGAAACCTGTAGTGAAGGTGTTGACAATGAGACAGTTGGCGCTATGCGAGCTTGTCGTATGATGTGACGGCCTTCTCAACTATTAGTCTGTCGAGGGCGTCCTGAGCCTGGTCGTCGTGTAAGCTACCTCCCTCTTATCCACTGGTCCAAACATCTGCTCATAATAAAATCAGAACGGCCTAGGTGGCGGACTACTCCCCGAGCTGACCACATAGCGTTCATCATCCCGATGATTCTTTCCCTATCGGACTCTAACAGCTGCTCATATTGTCTTCGATGGTGGCGTAATGACATATTTACTTAAAATGCGTACCTCTGCGACGGATTAATACATGCAAACAATCTCTGCTTACCTGTTTTATACTTCAAGGAGAACGGTGTTCAACGCTCTCAGGTGGCATTACGCAATGCCCAATCCCGCTCCATTTCTAACCATTTACATATCTGCCTAACACGTACTTTCATGCCAAGTTTCGTTACGATCTTACAATTACTTCTTGGTGCGCAAATTTTTATTGGTAATGAGGCATTATATTTAATGGTTGCCGGGAATTGTCTCTTCGTGGATCCTCTGATTATGGACCCATACTATAAGGAAACCAGAACCAGAAATAAATGATGGAAATTTCCGTTCTCTATTACGAATACATATTTTATGCGAAGATAAAAATTAAAATATCACTGTCAAAAGCCTCAGCTCAATGGTATGTATATTAGTCCATTGTCTCTTCGTGGATCCTCTGATTATGGACCCATACTATAAGAAAACCAGAACCAGAAATAAAGGATGGAAATTTCCGTTCTCTATTACGAATACATATTTTATGCGAAGATAAAAATTAAAAGATCACTGTCAAAAGCCTCAGCTCAATGGTATGTATATTAGTCCATTGTCTCTTCGTGGATCCTCTGATTATGGACCCATGCTGTAAGAAAACCAGAACCAGAAATAAATTTGGAAATTTTCGTTCACTATTACGAATACATATTTTATGCGAAGATCAAAATTAAAAGATCACTGTTAAAAGCCTCAGCTCAATGGTATGTATATTAGTCCGCAGATTTATAATGATATTATAAAAACGTGTATGAAATTATACAATTAGTAAACAGAATTAATGAAGCAATTTTTTTCCTCTGTGTGTGTGTTAATTGATGAAACTGGTGACATTTCTTGAAAGGAGCAATTAACTCTTTGCATATGTTATACTACTATAAGTGATGATAATGATGCTTTTTTTTCAGTATGAGGACTTTTTAAAATTTATTGAAATCAATGAAAAGATAGGAATAAAATTAGAAAATGTGGTATTTGAACCCCTGAAAGATCTTGGAATCAACTCTAAACATTTATTTGGACAAGCAGGTTATAACGGTGCAACAGCCATCAGGGGAAGTTTTATAGGTGTTCAAGGGATTATCAAAAAGTCATTCCTGGCAGCTACATTATCTATCAATAAGTACTTGGACACTTTCGAATTTAGACGTTTTGTTAAATATCTAGAAAAGTTCTTTAGGAATCATCTTGATCTTGAAACTTTGGTAGTGTAAATAACATATCATACCTCAAATATTGCAGCAAAAATTGTGTCCTGAAGAGGAAAAGGGGACCAGTAAAAAATTAAACAAGAGTCAAAATGTTTTGGATCACTCTCTAAAAAGTAATGCTTTAAATGCGTTTTGGCTGTAGCATGTGATTATGAAAACTTTTTTCATTGTCTATATAAATTTTTATGAGGCTACCACATATATTCATGGAGTTACAATGTTAAAAAAAAAAAAAAAAAAAAAAAAAAAAACAATGCAAAAACAAATTCCCCTTTTTTTAATTATAACACGTAGAAACCGAAAAAATACTTTTTAAATTATATACTGCAATCAGAATACAAATATCTTAAATATCTCATGAAATATGAGCATTTTTATGAAAAACGTTTTCACTGCACATGCGCGAAAGATAGAAAAATTTGTATTACATAGGTTGAAAGCTAGATATATAGGCACCTTTTATCAAAAGTTCATTTGAATGGAGTAAAAATTAAGCAAATTGTCTGCAAAAGAAACGAGCTAGATTTTAGGTATTTTTCCAGAGTTGAAATTTCATAAGGTTTGGTCACATGCCGCGTAATTAATTTGAATATCCAATTATTTCACCCCTATTCCAAATGTACATTTTTGGGAAAAAACCCTTATGATCTCAGTCTCATAAATCTTAGTAAATAAACAAAAGTGTGTTAAAGTTACAAGCTTATAAGGGGTTTTTCGCAAAAAAGTACTTTTGGAGCGTGTTTGAAATAATTAGATCTTCAAATTAGTTACGCGGCATGTGAAAAACCCCTTATGTAATTTCAACTCTGGAAAAGTACCTGAAATTTAGCTCGTTCTTTTGCCGACAATTTGCTGAATTTTTACTCTATTCAAATGAACTTTTGATAAAAGTTGCCCAATATATCTAGCTTTCAATCTACGTAATAAAAAAATTTCTATCTTTCGCACAAGCGCAGCGAAAACTTTTTCATAAAAATGCTCATATTTCATGAGATATTTAAGATATTTGTATTTCAACTGCAGTATATTGTTTCAAAATTGTTTTTTCAATTTATCTGAAAGTGAGAATAATTTTCGCTTAAAACTTTGTATATTATGAATAAAAAACATGCTGATTTTTTTTTTTTTTTTTTTTTTTTTTTTTAATAAAGGCTGATATTTCCATTATTTAACATGCTATCGTCACACAGATCATATCGTTCATTTAATGATACAGGGTGAGCACAAACATTATTGAATTTTCTCAATTTGTTACCGGCCCCTAAATGCTTTCTAAAACCAATCTTCATTGAAAAACATGAGGAAGACGCAGTTCTTTAAATACCCAATGTTTGGAAACAATTCATCGTGAGATAAGTTTTTAAATTGAAAAATACTGATCGTTTGCAAATCTTGCTAAACTTTTGATCAGGAGTGTACATCTAATTTATTTTCAGACACATTGTACACACATGACACATCCTTGTGTAAAACTTTTCATTCTCTCAACTGCGATTTGGCAAATGCATCGTAACAAATTGGTGATTTTAAACATTCTATCAAAATTATGAGAGAAAATATGGATAAAACTTTTACTGACATTTTAAAGAAGGCTGAAAATATATGGGAGAAGCAATTAGAATTCTCATGATATTTTCTTAGCAGACAATCGCATCAATATTGATGCTCAGACACCTGAGCAATACTTCACAGCAACTATCAATATATATATAGCGAAAGCCTTTTTTGTCAATTGTAATCAAGATATGTGAATCCTGCTCAAGTGTGTTAGCTCAGATTTTGATTATGAAGAATTTGAAATATATTCCCGTTATTTAGACATTTATGTCAGAATTAAATCTTCAACTTGAACCCCCCCCCCCCCCCAACTCCCAAACAAATATTTTCTTCACTCAGACATCTAAAATCATATTTAAGAAAATCCACTGGAGAAGAAAGATGACAGGTTTAGCTCTGAGGAGTATTCATAGAGACATAAAATACCTAGAATTTCTCATATGATAAAATTAGGTGAAATCTGTATTAATTAAATTAGAAAAATCAAGATATAAGGAAAAACATTATTTATATCAACTTTGATTTGATAAATCGAAAAATT
Source organism: Salticus scenicus (assembly GCA_963930645.1). Lineage (NCBI taxonomy): Eukaryota > Metazoa > Arthropoda > Arachnida > Araneae > Salticidae > Salticus > Salticus scenicus. Next base: position 80,305,265 of record OZ005651.1, read on the forward strand.
TTATTCCATATAACTCTACAGTGCACTATGTCAAATAACTCGGCATGTATATAAATTTTAAGAGGTGAATGTCTTATATTTATGACTTATTTTCCTTTATCCTATTATTTTTTATTCAAACCCCTGATCTATTTCAAGAGTTGCTGTTTTTTTTTTTTTTTTTTTAAATCATTTATAATATTCATGTAGCATTTAAAAATTCGTATTTTGATTTTATTTTAATGTGCAATGGAAAAATAATAAAATATCATTTTCAATTTTTATTACTTTGGATACCCAAACATATAAATATTTAATTATTATAAGCTACTAAATTTAAAAGGAACATTTTATACTATATACCAGAATAAATAAGTTTTACTATTTGAAGTTCTTTATTCTTTTTTATTATCTACTAAAAATATATATTACTAGATGATTCTGTTCTAATTTATTTACTTTTCTGTATCTTTATGCATAGTTTTAATTTAGAAACTTATAAGCATATATTAGGATTTTATTTCTGTAATTTAAAATGATTTTTCTTTATCAGATAGTGGAAGTTTTCAGTCTTTTTTGCCTCGTTTGGCAAAAAAAAAAAATATATATATATATATATATATATATATATATATATAGAACATAAAAAGAAAAAAAAAAGAGCAAAGAGCAAGAGATTTTTAATCTCAATCTTAATTCTTCTTCAACAAATTTAATGTTTTCACTCTTAAAAGAAAACTTTTTATCATCAGACTGTGCAATTTGTGACTTGCACTTCTTATCTGAACCATATAGTATTTACAGGAATATAATATACTAGAAAAGCCCCGGTTCGGGAACGAACCGAATTCTGAATGCGGGAAATTTTTTAAAATCAAACTCGAAATGTACAAAACTCGGCCAGATGCTACTTGCGTGCCAATAGATCAAAGTTTATTAATGAAATCATTCTTTTTTAATTTTTGAAATCAATGAAGGTAGTGAATCAACGAAGGCTTTGCCCGCTTCGCTGGTCACTATATTTAAAGGAAACATTTTTCTATATCGCTTTATTAAAAAATATATATATAAATAAATAAATAAAAAAAAATCATGAAATTGCTCTAAAGCCTGCTTTGGTTCTCCGCTGCCTTCGGCAGCGACCCACTCATTTGCAGACTCTCAGGTGTCTGTGACAATAGCTTACCAGTGGCTTCCATTTGGGTGCTTATCAGATGACACTTTCGAAACGGACAGTATCGAAAAAAAATTAAGTAGCAATTTTATATTTGAATCCCAGTTACATATGAATAACACTATACGTGGTGTACATAATATTTTCTTTCACGTTATTTTCTATATTTATTTGATTTATTCGATCAACCATAAAATGACAACAATTTCGAGCCAAATATAATATTACAATGTGCTATGATCGGTTACGTCTATCGCATGAGACAATTTTTGAGGTTATAATAGTAGTTGAGTTAGCTAATAGTAGTTCGTATATAGAAAAATAAATATTGAAATATGTAAACCTGATCATGGTACAGCCTTAATATAGCTCCCCTTGGTGACTTTTGAAATTTTATCACCACTTTAGACAAAAATACATACTTTATGTGATAATTTTTTTCTGTTTCTTTCTTTTCTTTTCTTTTTCCTTGCCTGTTCTTTCTTTCCTGTTTTTCAATATTTTTTTATTTATTTATATTTTTGATGCACTACTTGGCTTAAAGTGGCTTTTGCGAAAGTGAAGTCCTTGGAGAAAAATGTCCGACCTATTTCAGCATCAAAATTTTAAAAATTACCTAGGATTATCAATAAGTAAAGCTCTTTATTATAATGCTGAATTAGCTTTCATATCAAGCACGATTTATCCGTGCTAAAAACATACTATTTGAAGAAAAGGGGGAGGGGGGATCTAAAATTGAGGTATGTTTTTTTTTTTTTTTTTTACTCCATTTTCATATTTTTATTTTTTCATATGCATAAGCAAATTTAATGTTTTATATATATATTTTTTCGCGTGAAAGCATATTTCTTTTTAGGCTGAAAAAAAAAAAAAACTTTTTTTGTGTGTGTGTGTGTGTGTGTGTGTGTGTCAACAATTAAAAATTTAAATGTCCAATTTTTAAGCTATTATCAGGTTATTATTTTCATGTTTAAATTAATTTTAAAAAATCTAATTAAAATTTTGCTACAAATAAGGTACCAAATAAAAGGCTCGATTTTTCTGAGTTCGTCGGATTAAATAGCTTATCGATTGGACAATTAGATTTTTTAAAATTAACTAAAGTATGAAAATTTGGTGACAACTTGCGTCCACACTTGGTCCACACACAGACAGAGTCCAATGAAATCTCTTAGCCGTTTATATATATAGATGCCAAGCGCGATTCATCCGTGCCAAAAACATACTATTTAAACAAAACAAAAAAGAAAAAAAAATCTAAAATTGGTTAAAAAAGGTTATGGTTGTTTTTTTACTCCATTTTCATATTTTCATTCTTTCATATGCATAAGCAAATTTAATGTTTCATAACTTTTTATTTTTCACGTGAAAGCATATTCCATTTTATGCTGAAAAAAAAAATTAAATAATAATAACAATAACTCGCAATTTTTTTTTTTTTTTTTTGGCAACAATGAAAAATTTAAATGTCCAATTTTAAAGCCATTACCAGTTTATTATTTTCATATTTTAATTCATTTTAAAACATCTAATCAAAATTTCGTTACAAATAAGGTACCAAATGAAAGGAGCGATTTTTCTGAATCTGTCGGATTAATTAGCTTATCGATTGGACAATTAGATTTTTTTAAACTAACAAAAGTATGAAAATTTGGTGGCAACTTGCGTCAACACACAGACAGACAGAGTCCGAGGAAATCTCTTAGCCGTTTATATATATAGATAATCTTAGATGTATATAATAAAATTTAATTCCCCCCCCCCCCCCCCAAAAAAAAAAAAAAAAAAAAAAAAAAAAATCTGGCTATGGTCTTGTCAATTCCAAACACTGCTTAAACCTATGCAAACATTATAAAGCTTATTTTCAGTTTAAATTTAAAAGTGTTCACCACTAGCACAGTGTCCACTATACTTATACTATATATAAATATGATTCTCCCTAATGTCTATCTTACTGAAATTAACAATTTTGATTTTATTTAAGTTACTCTGTTGACTCTCGTGTTAAAGACCAGCTATTGTGATAATCATTAATATATGCTTAATAACAAAAGTTATTAAGTTAAATATGTAGTTCTTAACAATTGTACCTGTCAACTTTTATTAAACAATTAATTCTTTTTAGATTTCTTGATAGCTGTTATTGGCAGTATAAATAAAAAATTAAATATCTCATTTAAAACAACCATAGGTATATTAAATTTATAATTAAAAAAAAAAAAAAAAAAAAAAAAAAAAAAAAAAAAAAAACTATTTTTATATGATAATATATATGATATTGTTTTAAAAAATAATACTTAAAACTTCAAGTGTTGAAGTCAACATATTATAAAATTTCAAACTTACTGTTTTCATGAGCCTTCGCAAATGACTAGCAACATTGAACTCTACTAATACAGAAACAGCATTTGAATCTTTTGCAAGATTATGAATAAGAGAGCATGCTGGTGTCAAAAGCTTTTTGTTTCTTGATGTTAATATGTCAATGATACATTCAATTCCGTCTAAAGAGTTCTGAATCTGCAAATTTGCTTTCTAAAATATATTTAAAGAATTAATATTTATTACTACAAAAAATTACATTCATTCAGTATATAAAATTGCCTTTCAAAACAGTATGTTAGTTCAAGTAAAATATTACAGACTAAATAAAAGTATTTAAAAAAAAAAAAAAAAAAAAACGTAAATTCCGGTGTATAATCCGCCCGTCAGATAAATCAGTTATACACCAGAAATTTTAATTAACTGAAACGACTATATTTCTACAAAGAAATATATTGCTTAAATATAGCATCATCTGTTAGTTAAAATTTCTGGTGTAAAACTGATTTATTTGACCTGCGGATTATACTCTGGAAATTACGGAATCTTGAAAGGTCAAATTTATTAATACATTTTGAAATTAAAGTACATTTTATCACCTTTTTTTATGAAACAATATTATTAAAAATACTTCAGTGTAATAGCTGTATACAAAAATAGTGTATGAAAATATGCATTGTTTTAATAGATTCTCGCTATTTTCTTTTTATAACTGTAATTAAATAAATATATTTTATACAAGTATAATAATAATAAATTGCTTAAGCACGCGAAATATTAAGAGGATAAATCCAACACATAATTATAACTATTAATTTTGCACCATTGTGCATTCTTTAATTCAATTAATGAATTGGGGGAAAATTTTACCTTTAAAGTATGATAATAAGGCTATTTTTACAGCTTAAATTAAACTTTATTGTATTTATCCTATTTTGTTTTAAAATAACTTGAGCTTTGTTTATGTTATTTCAAAAATTTTATTATAACAAGCAACTAGCCACTTCTACCTTACAATAACTAAGTTTAATTATACTTTTTAAATATATAAAAACTACCTTGAGATTCTTCAGAATTGTGCATAGTGACCATACAGCACTGGACTTCACATGAATATCTGAATTTTTGAGGCAAGACCATATAAGTTGAACTGTATCCAACTGAATATACAAGCTAAGATAAACAAAATATTTTTACAAAAAAAAATATATTGCTAAACTAACATTAACGTACAGTCGGTAACAAAAGTGTCCGAACACTAGCGGAAATTTCTATGTAAAAAAAGTACACCTCATACGGTTTTGTTAAATAAGTCCTTGTCGAATCCTGATCTATTCTCCGATCCGACCGCCATAGCGACTAGCTTAATAGCGACCGTCCTTAAACAACGACAGTCGTCAAATCAAAAGTCGGAATGTGACGTCACGTGATCAAAATAACGACTGCCACAGTCGGAATTGAGGTATAGTCTGGTCGGAGAATAGATGTCCCGCTGTTGCAATTCGATAAGTATTTAATTATCAAAACCGTATGAAGTGTACTTTTTTTACATAGGAATTTTTGCTAGTGTTCGGACACTTTTGTTACCGACTGTGAATCAGAGACAACCAAATTTATATATTTTTGTTTTGTTATTCACCTTTTCCAAAATTTTTCCTTTGTTTACCTATATCCTCTAGCTATACCTTTCATAATATTATTGTAATAGAAGGACGAAAAAGAAAAAATACCCTTACATTAGTTTTGAATAATTTATTTAATAGTAAATATTGTTACAATGTATATATGTTCAGTCGGGGAAAAAAAAACGCGACACTCAACGTAACTTCGTTGCTAATCGATGTAGAAAAATGTAATAGGTATCATTCGACGGGGAATTGTGAGTAGTTTCAGAAAATGAAGTGAAATTTTGAATTGGGGGTCGTCTACATATTAAAACGCACACCAACTTTGATTTTTTTCAATGGTAATGCCCCATTTTTATTTTATATTTGAATTCCTGGGATCACGACAAAGCGAAAAAGTATATTGGTTGTATATTTTACATATTTTTTCACAGAATTATAAGCGTTCAAAGTTTGAAGGTGCTAATGTTAAATTCATATTTCAAACTTTTATTAATATCTTCACAAAAAATAACTTGATCGATATATTTTTTTTTTACAAGATACAGTGAAGAAACCCAAACATAATCCATCATTACTTTTGATTCTGAAAAATATTAATAAATTCATATTTATAAAAATTATGAACTATGACCTATATTAATTTTTACATAAAATGAATCCTAATGCTGAAAAATATGGGTGTGCAAATTTGCACCTCATTCCAGTTATTAGTTTTCGAGATATAAATAAATCTTTCTTTTCGAGTGGTTTAGGGGGCCGTCTCTTATAAAGTTTTGCATGAGATAACGAATCAAATCTTAAAAAATAACAAAGAAAATTAAACAAAATATTTTTATTTTTTACTTACGGGTCAAATTATATAACAACAACGTCAAACGCAAAGAAATGAAACAAAAATGATGATTTTTAGTCATTAGTCATCAAGAATTCCTGTTTTCTAAAGACGACAAGCCCCGCCTTCATCATTCTTCAAAGCAAAACAATACGGAAAAGAAAAGAAGAGTAAATGTGACATCGAGTATTCGTGTTAAACCCCTTATTTTATTTTGACAAAAATATGCACAAGTGGTACTTGCTTCATCGATTACTGGTGATAAATTTTGAATCTTTTAAACGAACACTAGAAGAAAAAAATTATGTAAATAGGCGGGGTTTACTCTTTTAAATAGAAAAATAAGCTTAATATTTCAGAACAAATTTTCTGTATTCACAATTATATTACAAATGGATATACATTATAATTATATTCTTTCTAATGAATATATTTCTATCCATAGTATATTTTATTGCAAAAATATGAATAATGGGTACACACTTAAGAAATAAGTAACACACACATAACGAAAGAAACGCCCACTGATAGATTTACAGATTTTTTAAATGGCGTGAATCTGTGTCAGCAGTCGCGAAAGGATTAATTAAGAAATTATATTTTCATAGAAATTATAAAGCGAATCGTACAGTTCCAAAGAGTTCAACTGACCCAAAACTGGTAAGTGCGATTAAAATTGTTTAATATTTACTTCATGAACCCTTACAATAATTTATCCGAAAAGATTTAGTTTATGCGTTGTTGTATATTTATATCTATATTATTTCATTTCGTATATTATGTTACACCTACAAAAGAAAATTTAAGCTTTATTGGTGATCAGTACAGCCATAATTGACACTTTTACTTGAAAAATATTGCACTTTTTTCAAAGAATACTGTCTGGACGATTCGCAAGTGTAATGTATTTAAATAGACCTAAAATTATCTGAAAAAGCACTGAAGTATATACAAATCTAACTGAATTCTGGTTAATTAAAAAACTGGAAAATGCAAATGTTTTGATTAATTATATAATTCTTTTCTGAAAGATTTCCGGTTTCAAACATTAAAATTTTGTCTATTTCTTATAGGATCTTAATTTTATTTTTCTACATTTAGAGATAACCCCCTAATACATTTTTGATTATAACTCTATAAATACTAAAGGTAAAGTATACAAACAGTATGCTTTTCCGCACTGCCAGATTCTCAGAAATTCGAATATGAAGTCAAAATTTGGTGTTGCTATTGAAAAAATCAAAGTTGGTGCTCATTTCAATATTTAGATGACCCCTAATTCAAACTTCTTCGACATTTTCAAAAAGTGCATTTAATTTCCTGTTGAATTATGTCTATTAGATGTTCCTGCGTCAATAAATGACGAAATTACAGCGGGTGTTGCGCCCCCCCCCCCCCCGACTGTTCAATATATTTCAATCTCATTTTTGACTAACAATAATCATTTTAAATTTAGTCTATATAGTCAATGACAGGATGTATTTAAGGGTTTTCAGTGGAGAAAAAGCATTGCTGTGTTTCATATTGGCGGATTTCTTACTTAAATATATCCAAGATTACTTATTGCTTTGTTTTATGTAAATAGGAATAATATGGCAAAATGTAGCTTCAACCACATACAAGCTAAGAAATACAAGTTAAACGGAAGTACCACTTCAGACAGTCTTCCAAATCTTTATTTGTCCAAAAATAACTTAAAAAGAACCGGATAGGAGTATAAAATATTTTTAAGACTTAATTTGCATAAATTATTATTGTTTTTCTTTTAAATATAGATTGAAAAATATTCGTTTAAAATGTTTTGTAAAAATCGTTTTTTTTTTTTTTTTTTTTTTTTTTTTTATCTTTACCCGAACTTTACAATTGTCAGAAAAATTTTCTCCCTGAAATTTTCTTACTAATGTTTACTTTGATACACTTTGATATAAAACACTAAAAAACATTTGATATATATTTTTGATGACTGTCAAGATTTTAAACTATAAGTTTTTTAAGAATTCAAATTTTATCAATCAAACATGAAATATACATATATATTAAAAAAAAAATTACTTATTTGAAAAAAAAAATTATTATTATTAAGTTAACATTTTAAATTCAGTAAATGTATATATATCAGGTGTATGGTGGCAATAAATTGTTAATTTATGCATCGAACTGAATATCTCTAAAATGTACCTAAAACTAAAAAAAAAAAAAAAAAAATTAAGCGGGAGGCGGGGTATTGCTTTTAATACTTATGTTTGATAAAATTAGCAATTTGCTTTTCTGAGCAATTTTCACATCTGTATGTACAATTAACATACATTTTATAAAAGCTTTAAGCCTTTTACTCCCTACCCTCCAAAACTTGGATGGTTATTTGAACAGTTTACACACTAAGAAAATGCAAATAATATGAAGAAGTGGGTATGGGTTGATACTAGTAAAAGAAAAATCTCATTATTTAAAAAGAAGTCTACGATTATATAAAAGATTATGATTTTGAAAGTTTTTAGAATTGTATATGCGTTTGTGGTGAGCCAACTTAGGGTGTAGAAAAGTGTACCCAAATGTTAATTTTCATTTCTTCAAAAATAAAATTTAACATTTTGGTAACTTTTCTTAAAAAGTAATATATAATTTGATGTGCTTTTTTACAATATCATTTCCTGGAATGATATTCATAACCTTAACTTAAAACTGTATTAATATAATGCTATCTATTTCTTTAAATTTAATATTTGTAATTTTAAAAAATGGGATATTTTCTAATTTTCTAGATTAATTATTTTGATATATTTTTTCAAAAATAAGTAATATTATAATTTGAGAATTATCATTTTGTTAATTTGTTTAATAAAATTTCTCGGAAATTCCAATTTGATTTTTTTTAGAAAGTGTTCCTAGAATTTCACATAGTGGGAGAAAATAGAAATATGGAATTATTTAATACTTTTCAGTTCTAAACCCTTGTCTGTACCCTTGATTTTCAATTTATGGCTTGATTTTTATTTTATTTCAAGAATGATGCTAACATTTGCTAGATGTAGATTTTTTTTTTTTTTTAATAAGCATGATCTCTATCTTTTTTAATTTTTACTTATACATTTATTTTAATTTTGTTTTTAATCCAAACATACTTCAGTAAAAATATTATCTGCTTTATTTTTGTGACAATAATTGCAAATTTAAACCACTAAAAGTATTTATATGTCTATTTTCTTGAAGTTGCATTTATAAGAAAAAAAAAAAAAAAAAAAAAAAAATTAGGATTTATGATTGTCTGATAATTCAATAAATTTAACTTGGAGTTTCAATTCTGCAGAAAATAGTGAGAAGTATGTTACTGCATGTTTTCTAAATATACACAGCAAGAAATCATTTTTCAATATTTGAAGCTTTGCATTTATTTTAAGATTTAAATTTTTTTTCAGTACTCATTGTAATAAAAGATGAGTTATACATATTATAAAGTGTGATTGAGTGTAGATAATATACATATATATATATTGAAACATTATTTAAAGCAATGAAAATGCTACTAAGCAAATGAAACACATCACATCATTAGCTATTTATCAATAAGCAAACTAGCTATTTATTCCATTAATTTGGTGACCCCTAATATACACAGTACACAAAAAAACAATTAAACTATTAGTGGTGAACTGGAATAAGGACAAAATGTGAAGTAAAAATACCGTTCAATTACTATACTCCCCCCCCCCCTCCCGAAAAAAAAAAAAAAAAAAAAAAAAAAAAAAGATATTTCTTGAAAAAATTGGTAAAAAAATAATAAGGCTATTCATTCAAGAGTGGTAAAACAAACCAAAGAAGTGAAAATTTTCTTGTAATATAGAAAAACAACACACTGTAATTAAATTATACGGAATGATTTAAATAGTAGTAGGTATGACTACCCACACACCAAAAACTAATAAGGTGCATAATAATCTGTTCTACTGAAATTGGCATAGGTAAGATCTGATGGGGAAAAAACTTTTTAGAAAAAAGAGAATTTTAAAACCTGGAAGTATTTTGAGAGCAGTAACAGTATGTATGCTTATCCTATACTGAGATGCAACTGCTTCATCAATAGTGATTTAAATAATAAAACGGCAAAATCATATTCCACTAAAGAAATATTTGACAGATTAAACTAATTAATTTAGTATTATTATGCAAATGATGCATATGTAATCTGACAGCTCTCTTATAATGGCATGTACCTTTTAAGCACTATGCTTCATTTCTATCATACGATCACAGTACTTTCATAGAAAGCATGCAGTATTTCTTGATGCCTAACAATAACCTATCTGTGCTATTGCACATATAGAAAATACGTTTATTTCTATACTGAAATACGTTTATTTCTATTTGTGCTATTGCACAAATCAATCTATACAAAATTTCTTTTTCTACCAAATGTAAATACTCTCATTTTATAAGAAGGATGATAATAAATTGAGATTGCCAGATTGTACAGCCCTGGAAAAAGTGTTAAGGCCAAACGAAAAACTTAATTTATTTCACAACCGCTGATATGAGTTTAATGCAAATTTAAATATAACACAAAGAAAGGCAATTTTAATTATACTTATAAGAATTTTTCAAAAAATAAAATTATTTCTTATTTTAAAATTTATTTTCTTTTTCCATATATTTAAAAAGCTGGAAAAAATATTAAGGCCACATAAGACATTATTTAAAAAACAGCTAATAATCTAAAAATTTTGCCATATTTTCTGTTAGTTTAATCATTTTTGTGATTATAAAATTTAAAAAACTTTAATGTCTGGGAAAAAACTTCAAAATAATTGCAAATACATATTGAAATTTTATGCATTTTCAAATACAATGTAATGAATGACAGTTTTAAATAAATCTATAAAAATATTTCAAAAATTAAAATAAATTTTTATTTTACAATTCACTTTTTTCTTTAATACATGTAGAAAACTGAAAGAAATGATACACATAAGATAGTATTAAAAGAACTGCTAATAATCCAAAAATTTGCCCTTCTTTTCAATTAATTCTAAATCATTCTCGAGGTCATAGATTTAAAAAATTTCTTCTAAGTGTCATTTGGTATGCTTTTCCAGCTCTTTTCAATGGACATTCTCAGATCACCTACGATGTTGTAAGTTTTCCTATTTTCATAAATGGGTCGTTCATTGTAAAAGTGAATTATCTCCTTGTAAATGGGTTTTGAAATAACGAGCTGTTTGCAAATTTGTGTGTAAGAAAGAAGTCAAGATTCAGTAAATCTTTAATCAATTTTTAGTGTTTAATGCAAATCAAAGTTATAAAAATTTAGAAATTATCAGAAAAATAATTTGAAGTAACTTACAAATTTCATTTTTATAATGAATATTTAGAAGTTTGTTTTCTGAAAAAAATAATAATAATAATAATAATAATAATAATTAAAATAATAATAATAATAATAATAATAATAATAATGCCATTTATGGGATTTTAATGCAATTATTGGAGTTTCTTCACTTTTGTAATGAGAGATATGACTAAATGTCATATAATTAAGCAAAAATATACACATTTAAAAAAATATGGAGTTACACCACTTTTGCAATGAACCATTCAAATGTCACCAACCAGAATACCTCATAAATTTTCTATTGAGTTCAGGTCAGGGCTTCTTGGTGACCAATCAAGCTCTTGGACATGATTAGCATTTCAGCAACATAATGCACCAATACACGCATCAAGCTCCACAATATCATGGCTTCAAGCTAATCATCCAAGTGCTTGAATGGCCATCAAGAAGCCCTGACCTGAACCCAATAGAAAATTTATGGGCCATTCTGGTTAATGACATTTATGGAAATGGGAAAACTTACATCATCGTAAGTGAGCTGAATATGGCCATTGAAAAGATCTGGAAAAGTATACCAAAAAAAAACATACTTTGAAGAAACTTTCTAAATCTATGACCTCGAGAATGAGTCAGTTAAATGAAAAGAAGAGCAAATTTTTGGATTATTAGTAGATTTTTTAATACTGTCTTACGTGTATTATTTCTTCCAATTTTCTACATGTATTAAAGAAAAAAAAATGTATTGTAAAATAAAAAGAAATTTTAATTTTTGAACTATTTTTATAGATTTATTTAAGATTGTCATTCATTATATTGTGTTTGAAAATGCATACAATTTCAATACGTATTTGTAAATATTTTGAAGTTTTTTCACAGACTTTAAATTTTTTTAAATTTTATAATCTCAAAAATAACTAAATTAACTGAAAATAAGTCGAAGTTTTTAGATTATTAGCTGTTTTTAAAAAAATATTTTATGTGGCCTTAATATTTTTTCCAGCTTTTTACATATATGAAAAAAGAAAATAAATATTAAAATAAAAAATAAATTAATTTTTGCAAAATTTTTATAGATATAATTAAAATTGCTTTTTCTTGTGTTATATTTAAATTTGCATAAAACTCATATCAGCGGTTGTGAAATAAATTAAGTTTTTCGCATGGTTTTAACATTTTTTCCAGGTCTGTATTTCCCTTAAACTTATTATTGACTTCTATTAATTTCAAGAATTTTCTTTCTTTCTTTCTTTCTTTCTTTCTTTTTTTTTTTTTTTTTTCTTTTTTATTTATTTGCATTTCGAATATTTAGAAATTTAATTTTTTAACCACAATAATATTAAGCATATGCATCAAACTGACTTAAGATAAAGTAGTTTTGGATCATTAAAACTATGGTAACTGCATCATATTGAGAACACGTATACAAGATGCTTGGAAGTAACCATTTCACCAGTGCATGCATAATAATAAGCATTTGGCAATATGTTTGAAATAAAATATAATGCGTTTATATAACGTAAAAATGCGTAATATGTTTGCAATAAAACATTTGCAATACAATGTAAATTAATTTTTATGACTATAACTAAATTTTATAGTACTTTGATATAATTAATTTTTTATTCACACTAAAAAATAAATAAAATAAAAAATAAAAATAAATAAATAAATATATTTTTTAAATTAACATGTATAAGATAAACAAAGAATAAAATTTAAATTTAAAAGCACTCACTTTAAAATTTCAGAATCACAAGAACCTTTAGCTAAAGCATGATTTAAGTTGATAATCAAAGGAACATGAGTAGTCTGTAAGTATTGAACCATAGTTTCAATAATTCCATTTTTCTTAATTATTTCTCTTAAAACTAGATTTTTCAGACACATACCAATAGTTCCAATAATATAGGCTTTTACCTATGAGAATATCAATTAAAATATCAATTTAAAAATATTATAATACAGCAAATAAACTAAAACTCTACTGTACTCAACTGTAATTTTCAACTTTTGGTTAAGTATTGTTGGATATGAAGCAATTTTTCAATATGACAAGAAAAATATATTTTCAGGGAATTTATTTTGATAAGTACAGTATAGAAATATACATTGTTTTCTAAAAGTTAAGCAAAAACTTGTTCCTCAGTTTTCTTCTTTTCTGCATAACTTTTAAGCAAATGAACACACAGACATAAATTTTGGATGATTCATTTATCAATAAATAGATTATAAGACTTCTTCACACACCATAAATTTTAAGCCAGCACAACCGGTTTCGAAAGGACGTAGCCTTTCTTCATCAGGCGCAAAAAAAACACGTGCTACTGCCTTGGAGGCAAAAGCAAGACACTCACTATTGCTTTTGCCCTGATGAAGAAAGGCTATGTCCTTTCGAAACCGGTTGTGCTGGCTTAAAATTTATGGTGTGTGAAGAAGTCTTATAATCTATTTATTGATTGTACACCAGTTTTGAATTTAGTTTTGATTCATTTATCATCCGCTCATTGATTGAATTCTATGTTCTATTGACACTATGAATAGTTTTAAACTGATATTAGCTCAATGTTTTGTAAAAATATATTTGGGGAGAAGGAAAAATTTAAATATTTAAAAAAAAAAAAAAGATATGTAAAGGATACGTTACAAGTAAGTGAAGGTATATATACTTTGGATGATACATTCATTAAACAATTCTGGTGATGTATAGAACTTAGAAATTAATAATCATATTTTCCCAAAAAGACTGTTTATGGAAGCAAAAGAATTATGAACAAAGGAAGAAAAAACACGTTGAAATGAAATTTAATACACTTAATCATAGAGTTGAGAGATTCACTTGATCCCGAAATCAAGACAATGAAAGAAATACAGTGTGTCCAATCAGACAAATACAGTACAACTTCAGGATCGCGTCGAACCTCCTCCTGCTGCTATACATGCCGCAACACGGTCCAGCATTGAACTGATTAGACATCTGATGTTACTCTGAAGCAGATGGGTCCACAGATCTGAACAGCCACCTCCAGATTATGTATAGAGAGACACGGTGGCATATGGATTTTCAGCTGGTCGCATACATGCTCTATAGGAGACAGGTCAGGGAAGCGGGCTGGCCTTGGAAAAGTCTGAACATGACGTAGAAAGTCTTGAGCAACTCGAGCTGTATGCGGAAAAGCATTATCTTGCTGAAAGATTGCCTGTGGAAGAGTACAGAGGAAAGGTCCCACGTGGGGTCGAAGAATGTCGTCAACATAAAGCTGGTCATTTAAGGTTCCACGTATGACAATTAGGGAAGATCGGCTGTCATAGTCTATGGACCCCTAGACCATTACGCCTGCTGTGCGAGTAGTGTGTCGTGCGACAGCGAGGGGAAGTGTACCGTTCCCCAGGACGTCTCCATACCCTCACGCGGTTATCATCTGTCCCCAAAACAAATCGGAATTCATCACTAAACACAACTTTTTGCCAGTCTGTAACTTTCCACGTCCCTCTGGCTTGGCGCCACTGTAGACGAAGCCGCCGATATTTCGGTGTTAAAGGCAGTACACGAAAAGGGCGCTTGCATTGCAGATTAGCTTCTACCAGCCGTCTGGAAATGATTTTTGGAACAACTGGTACCCCTACATTTGATTATATCGTAGAACCAGTCACTGTGGGGTCCACGAGCGCTTGTGTCACGATCCTTCGATCCTCTCGCTTTGTCGTCTTCCTGGTAGCTCCAGACCCTTTTCTCCGCACGTGGGTACCATCTCGTGTCCACTGCTCCCAGCATGTTCTGACGGCACACTCAGAACGGATGACGTGGCGAGCAACACGGAGCGTCGATCAGCCTACAGTTTTCAAGCCAATGATCAGGCCCTTCTCAAACTCGCTTAACTGTGCGAAATTTTTTCTCATATGTCTACCTGGCATTTTTCGCTTACTAAAGTCCCTCTGGAGACGAAATGAGATCGTCACGTTTATGAATCTTCCACTATGCGTCGGTTTATATATGGCCCACTTACTGATTGCAGCGCCAGTGAAGCGTGTGTGGCCATGCGCATTGGCACAAAACTTGGACATTTGCATATCGGATCTGTCTGTACTTATGTGCAAAATTTCTCGGTTGTACCTCTCTACCTTCTTGTTGCGCTATTTTCAATGTCCCTGAGTGTATTTTCTAAATTTAAAACGGGGTCACATTAGTGAACAAAGAGGAAGCTGCAAAACTAGTTATCTAAGTCCTAAATACAAAATTTCTAAATTCTTTGGTTAATTCTTATGATAACTTAGGAAATTATGGAAATCTATAAAAGGGAGATCATGCACTGGTAAAAGTCGTTGTGTCTGTATGTCTGTAACGCTATATTTGTGCGGGTATCACGTGAGAACGGCTGGACGAAATTCAACGACACTTGGCAAAAATTTTGGTCCGTACGCAACTTAAAATTATATTTAATAAACTTTTGCCCCCAGGAGGCAAAAACATGTTTGTAAGCATAACTTGGCTCCAAATTATTTCACGGGGAAGAAATTGCACATGGAGAGACTAGACTTGCGTAAAAAAAAAAATACTTTCTTCGATTTTGGAATTTTCGATTTTTAAGAGAAGGAAGAGGGAAAATCGATTTTTTTGGGGGGGGGGGGGGGATTTGGCAAATTCTGGATTTTTGAACAGAACTCTACCAAAAATAGTACAAAGATGTTTAAAGTCAGCCATGCGCCTTCTTTAGGATTTTTCCAAAAACACATTTTTTTTTTTTGTAATTTTCGATTGGGGAGGGGGGGGGACATTACGAGGAGGCAAATTCTTTTAGTGCGAACTTTGTCTTGGGAAATTTATGGGAGCTGGGTCACGAATTTAGTGCGTGGATTATTTATATGTATCCGACACCTATAGTAACGGGATTTTATGAAATTCGCTCTTTCCCCCCTTGGGACAGGAGCAAATAACTAAATTTCCAAGCGTAAACTTGCTTTACATCATCTCAGTAAGTTTAATTATTATGTGTGGGTTGGTTATGTGCACCCAACAGACACTATAAAGGGATTTTAGGAAATCTCCCCCTTCCCACCGTTTACTAGCGGGGGGCAAAAACACGTTTTACGAAATAACTCTGCTCCAAATAATCTCAGGAGGGCGATTTTTTTTATGTGTCGGTTGGTTACATGTATATAACACGCACTATAAAGGAATTTTGTGAAATTACCCCCCTCCCTCTGTTCCTGAGGCGGGCGGGGCAAAAAGACGCTTTCAAGCTTAAATCTGCTTCAAATTAACTTAGAATGGCGAATTTTGGTGCGTGGGTGTTTAATAAGTGTACACAATATGTAGTTTGGTGAGATTTAGAAAAACTTCTGACTTACCTGCGGGGAAGGAGAGAGTAAAAGGAGGATAAGTCACTGCCAAAGGCAGTGCGGACCTGGACTCTTCATGTTGCGAGCTGGGAAACTACTACCGAACGCAGCATGAACTTCAAATTAGGTTGACTGATTTCAGTATTTTTTTTTTATTTTTTTATTTATTTTTATTTTTTTATTTTTATTTTTATTTTTATTTATTTATTTATTTATTATTATTATTATTTTATTTATTATTTATTTATTATTTATTTATTTATTTATTTATTTATTTTGAGATTTTTTTTAATAATGGTGTGGAATTTTGAGAATTCATTTAAATATAGTGACCAGCGAAGCGGCCAAAGCCTGCTAGTATATATATATATATATATATTAATTTGTCTTTCAAAATAAACGTAATTTCTTTTGGCATTGAAAAACAGGTAAAACAGCTAGTCAGTTTATGAAATATCAATCAAGTACAATTAAAAACAAAATTACAGATAAATAAAACACTTTAAATTAAATAACTAATTCTATATTTCAAAAGATAATAATGAAATAAGCATGTTAGTTAAATAAGTACAAAAACCTGTAGTGAAGGACTTTCTAATAACTGAGTGAAAACATGAACAGCACTTAATTTTTCTAGCTGTTTCACAGCAAGGTCTGTTTTAGAGCACTTCCATAATATTCCGGTTAAAGATGTCATCAATGCTTCATCTTCATGATAACATTTATTAGAAACCATTTGAAATATTTCAGTAATAAACTCTTGTTTGTGAAAACATTTGAATGCCTCTTGATCCTCAGCACACTATTATAAAAAGTAAAACAAGAATGATATGCATTACAACACCTATTAAAGACAAACTATTTGAATTAAAATATAGCATGCGTAAGTATAAATAACATGAAATATGATATGAATAATCGTAACTTGCCAATAAGATCATAAGAAAAATTATATTACATCATTGTCTATATGACATCATTGTCTTTAAGCGGACATATTAAAGAACACAAATAATAGTTATATGTCTAATTATTATTTTAGCTAAGTGATGTTTTATATTCAATATGATTAAGGTATTTATAAGTAATTGAACATTGTTATTTACTTTAAATTTACTTTTATTGTTATTTATTTTAAAATTTGAATATTGTTATTTACTTTAAAAGAGGCTGTCATTTTAATGTTTTGAAAAATGTGCAATAATTTTTATTTTAAGTAAATACAGTGAAAATAGTATGAATAACTATGAATGCTATATTGGGGAGAAAAAAAAAAAAGATAAACAATCACAACAGATTTTTTTACAACATAAAAGAAATCCTTCAATAATTGATGAAAATTCTGAAAATAAAATTATTCTTTAACATTAATTTATACTAAAAATTTACGCACTTATCGAAAATTGATTCATCGTCCCTTAACACCAATTTACTTATAATTTTATCAATCCTTAATTTTTTAAATATATTTTTTTTATATGCAAATATATAATGAAATGTAAAACCTCCCCCCTTTCATAAAAAAGCTTGAGTCTACCAGTACCTGACATAATGCAACTTTTTCCTGTTTGATATGAGATAAAAATTCCTTGAAACTGATTTTAACTAGAAAATAGATCTCCAGGTCTTAAAATCAATGAACATGATGTCAAAATCATTTGACCAAATGAGAATACTGGACAATTACACATTTCACATTGACTTAGAAATGAGTCACACGCGATGAATGAGAGTGAAAAACTATAGAAGTATCACATAATGTAATTTTCAGAATCTGTAGTAGTTCAGGGCTGCAAATTAATACTGAAAATCAGTCAAAGTAATAAAAGAAAAGATCTTTCTTGTGTACCGTTATTCCCAAAAGCAGCAACTGTTTTCTTCTAGTGCTTTGCAGTTTAAGCATCAAACTTCATTTTAGGATGATTTGTACTTGTCTAGTAATATTTATCACTTTTTAATATTTGAACTATGTGTTTTCAAATAGTCAGTATTTTAGTAAAATATTCCAGTAGTTAAAGTATTTTTAAGCATTAAGACTAAGTTTTCAAATTCTCTGATACGAATCATTAAATCATGAACAAATATATAATCGTATTTGATTAAATAAAAACATGAAAGTGATATACAATAAGAATCAAATCTGCTGCTGCTTGTTTTACTTCTATATTAGTGGACCTCAAGTGATTGAGCACAGTTAAAATCATTGAAGAATCATTAATTTGTCTCCTAAAAGAGGCCTAAAAATAAAGAATAATACACAAGAAATTATTTCATGGTTCATATAAAATAAGTACATTTTTAAACAAAAACCATTTTATGAGACGATAATAGAATGAAAAAAAAAAAAATATTTAAAACTATATAATTCATTGTCTTTTTTTTTTTTTTTTTTAATTCATAATTTCCTCAGCACTGCAACTGTTCTCACTGTTCAGCACTGCAACCGATCCACATTACTCACTCAGACTTCTGAGTGAGTAATGGGGATCGGTTGTCGGCCTGGATAGCTCAATTGGTAGGGCCTTGACCTTGTAAATCAAAGATCCGGAGTTCGACTCCCGGTCCAGGAATTATTTTCCCTCAGTCGGAAAAAAAAAATTAAAATAAATAAATAAATAAACTGTAATAGATAATATAATATTTTTAGGACTACTTTAACAAAGGAAACATAGATAATTCATATATTAAGCAGGAATTATTGCTGCTTTTTTACATGCACGAATTAAAATAATCAAATTTATAAATAAAGAGTTTATTGAAAATTTTTTAAGTATATTAGAAAATCAGTGAATTTAAATATTTTTCAGATAAATGTTTTATTTAAAACTCGAATATACAAACATGAATAAAGAATATTTAAACGTTAATATAAAAGCATACAGTATTTTGTATTTTGTATTAGTTTTTATTATTATTATTATTATTTATTTAAAAACAAATTATTAGGGAAACTTTAATGTAGAGTGAATTGTGATAAAATATACTAAGGTATGCTTCAATTAAAGAATCATGAATATAAGCAACTTGATTTGAAACAAAAACAACCAAGTTAAAATGTAAAACAGTGGTGAGTTTATTATACACTCTATTACAAATTTGATTTTTATTTAAACTTAAAAATATTTCATGCAAAATATAAATTTTTACAAGTAAACAGATATTTTTTATATTTTGACATAAATTTAAACAAATAATAAACATTCATAAAAAAAAATAATATAAATTTCCAATTATTTTTTTAAACATCTAAAAATACAATTTTTTAAATAAAATAATAATGAATAACGAATAAAAAAAAATAGATTGTTAAAAGAACCAGATATTTCTTTTAAGATATTCATATAATGCTTAAATTTGGACTTTTAAAAATCATCTAATACTTTAATTGTTTATTTATCATATACTTCTTCCTTCTCAATATTGAATAATATAAAGATTTTCTTAGGGTAAGAAAAGATATCTAGGATGACATTTAATTTTTAAAATGGTTTTATGATAATATATTAAATATATATTCCATATTTTTAAAAATTCTTAAATGCTTTTAAAAATTTATTTTAAAATATTTAATAGTAATATTTAAAATCCTTTTAAATAAATTCCTAAAAATAGGTAGAAAATAGTTAAAACATATACATTTAATTTAAAACGGCACAATAGAAAAAAAAATTCCTTTAAAGATAGTAAAATGATTAAAAACAAATAAATTTATGAGGAAGGAAATTAATTATCACAATTCTTTCATTAAATAAATATTGGCTTTTTGCATTTTTAAAATATGTTTTTGAATAGACATAATTTCAGCTTCAAAGTCCCGTCGAGAGGAAAAATAGCGATACACTTGGGACCTCGAATAGTAACGTGCCAAATTTGTTCGTAGGCTTTGTATTATTCGAGCAGGTGTTGGTTGTACGGACCTTCCTTGATACAGTATGTGTTCGACTGTTTCTTTGGAAAACGGGTTCTCTTGATCTAGCACCAGTTGAAAACATCTGGTCATGTCAACTGTTGCCAAGCGACTGATACGCCACCACTCTCCAATAACTATGTTCGATGAAATGTGGCACCGTACATCGTATTGAAGCTACATGGAGTGCTGTACCCATACATGGCATGCTTTACGTACTGATTTCTCAGGATATATAACTAAATTTCTTGAAAATTTAATTATTTGTTCTTTCCACTATGATGCATGTGTACAATAAATATCATTCTGTTACGTACATTATTTCCTGGTGCAGCAATTTTAATGGCCAATAATATATATTTATCACAACAATCAGGAGGATGGCCCATAAAAAATTCTGCCCCATAGGACCATGATTTCTCCCCACTGCTCTATTTCATCACGTTAGAAAAGACATAAAAATTTTTAATTTTAAAAATATTAAATCAAACACATACCAGAACAGATAACTGCTGCAGAAGAATGAGGACTGGAATTATAACTTGTTCATACTTGCTTCCAACCCAATAATGACAAATGGCAATTATATTTGATGAACAAGCTACCTTTCGGTTTGCTTCAAACTGGCATAACAAAGAAAGTGCCTTTGCTGAAAACTGAGCAACTGATAACTTTAACTTGACAATATCAGTTTTATGCATCTGAGAAGGAAAAACTAACTTTTTCTGAGATGTATCTAACAAAGATATCTAAGGGTGCAAAAAAGTTATAACTCAAAAAAGCTATAACTGAAAAGAAATAAAATGTTATAATAAATGTTAAATATTCATATATCAAAAAGGGATACTTCCAGAAAACTTATGAAGATTTTAAACAAAGAGAAATTGTATTCAAGCTATGTACATTTACAAAGAATATTCTAAAGATGGCTTTGAGTAAAATTTAAAGAAAAAAATATATATATACATATTCATCATGTCATTATGAAACGAAAGTGAAACTATATATAAATATTTTTCGTATTAAGAACATATGTGATAAACAGTTTCTGAAATTGCCAACTTGTGTAATTCCATTAATTTCTGGACATAATTATCAGTTAATTTTATGTGAATACAGAAAATTTTATTCCTTATATCTGCATTTTAAAAAAGAGATATAGTTACATCTGACAAAAGAATTCGAATGTTGAACTGAGTGGAAGTGAAATGATAATATGATTCTAATCTAATTTGCATCGTAAAAATTTGCTATTAGACTTCATGACACAGGGAAAATTGCTTATGAATATTACTGGAACATTTAAAAACCGAAATTCGGCAGTATTAGTGTATATTTCAAACTCAATATTTCCTTGACCCAACCTCCATCTCCACCCCTCTTTTGAACATTTTAAATTAAAAGCATGAACAAAATTCCAGCTCTTAACTCTTAAAGCTCTCAAAAATATATCATAATATACAATCAATCAATCAGCCAACCAACCCCAATATACATCATATATTGCTGTATAATGATTATATTGCTAATTCTGGGAGAATTCTTAATTGTACCCTTGTTTTGCACAGTAATTACTTGAAATCTTATTATACACTAACTTTCCATAAATGACCGAACACTTTCGATTTCAAACATTTTATCAAATATATAGAAAACTTGTAGACGTATTATCTTAAAACTTTAGGTAAATAAAGAACATGTTACACCTCACATGTTTCAACAAAAGCTTTGCCACAGAAGTATTTTTTCATGAATTCATGATCTTCAAATGTTAAAACTTCTATAGATATATAACAAAAGACTTTTTCTTTTTCTTTTTTTTTTTTTTTTTTTTTTTTTTGGGGGGGGGGTGTTTAATGGAGCATACTTAAAAGAATTAGGGATGGGTTTTGAAATTTATTAAGTAGTTTTGGAGAAAAAAAATTAAAAAGGGCAATTCTATGTAAAAAATATGGGGGGGGGGGGGAATGTTTTCTGTTATATTTTTATTTTAAATATTTTTTATTTTAAAGATATTGCAAAATTCATCCCTAATTTTTTTTTTTAAGTAGGTACTTAAAAAAAAAAAAAAAAAAAAAAAAAATGTATTTTTTTTTTAATATCTGTAAAAGTTTTAACATTTTGAAGATCATGAATTCATGAAAAAATGCAAACTGAGAAAACGCAATTTAAAGATTTCAAATCCGTAAAATAAATATGAAAAACCATAAGAATTGTTGCCTGTATATATATTTTATTGAACAAACCTAATATAGGTTAATTTATAAATATTAAATGGAAATTTAAGCTTTTATGTAAAACCTACATCAGTAGTGGCGTGAAAGATGGCAAATCCCCTTAAAATGATTTTTTTTTTTTTTTTTTTTTTTTAAGTGAGGGGAAAAAAAAAAGCATGCCCATACTTTAATTCATTATTAAAAATACTCACTAGTACGCCTTAAAAGCAGGAACTTTGCCTAGTTATGTTAAGCTTGCTTTTTAAAGTGAAATAAATCTGCTGATTCAAAATAAATGTTATACTGATTATCTCTTAAACCAAGAGTCAAAATACCAAATTTGGTTCAAATTAAGTGTAGCTTTCAGATATGGCCTTTTTTGTACAAGGGGTTATATACAAATTGTAAAACAAAATTTAATTTTTATAACGTTTTTCTTTTACTATCACTTATATTTAGAAAAACATTGCCTTCAGTTTTAAGTAGAAAAAAAAAAAAAAAAAAAAAAAAAAAACATATTTCTAAATGAAAAATTCGCTGAGTTATCGTACATTAAATGTTAAGCATTTAAATTTGTCGCAAAGTTTTAAATCGCTGTTATAGAGTCAAGGAAATGTAATTTTACAGTTTAAATGATTTATATTTGTCGTAAATCAACAACTACTTTTGACTTTTGACCATATTATTATTATTATTATTATTTATTTTATTTTATTTTATTTATTTATTTATTTTTAGCTAGGGTTATTTTTATTGGACATGTCTGATAGTTTTTAATTACATTGATTATGCTGTTTCATTTTGAATAATATTGAGGTTTGAATGCTAATTAATGCTCTTTTTTTTTTGTAACATTTTCAAACAAAGTTGTCGGTTTGTTTTTCTGTCCATGCTCTAATTTCTATACATATGTTTAGAATGTATGAAACTTACTATGTTATTCAGGTTCATTATGGTATACTTTTTCTTTAATTAAATAAGATATAAATAGCACTTTTCGTCTATAGACAGGAACTCACAAAAGACTTTCAATACATTATACTCATGAAAAGTACTTTTTAAAAATTATTTAAAAATTTTTATATGGCATATAACATAATGGAATGAGCATACTTTATTCAGATGCACAAAAGCATGTTTTCTATAGAATATGGTATGATTAAAATTAAAGATTGCTTTACAGGGCTACACGAAAATATTCAAATACATTGGGAGATATAAGAGGGAATAGCTTGAAGTGTACTTTCAGCTGAATTATGTGATTGTAACACTTTTCAATAAACGTTAAACGTATTTATGCTTTGGTTCGTCTGTCAATCCGTATTCTCACTTTAGCAAATAATTTTAGAATTTCTTGTGACTGATATGGATTAGTTTTTTCAGCCTGAACTGTAAAATGTTGCCTACTGCATGTTGTAAATGCACGAATATGATTTGTATATAGAGAATCACGAAAAAATTCGGTTTCATTATGGTCTAAATGAGATATATGGTTTTAACATACAACATAAATATTTCAGCATGTTTATTCTGCATTAAAAATAACAAAATTACGATACACTTTACGGATGTTACAAAGTACTTTTCTTTCTTGTTTTTATTATTGGAAATTATGTAATTAACAATTCATTTATAGTGCTTGATAAAATTATTCGGCTTCATTAGAGAAATTTCTGAAGGTGTATTTCAAATTGGACTATCTGTTCATAAAATTTAAAAAGAAAGCTGAAAAATATTTATAGCTTCATTATGCTTATCTGTCTTTGTGTGCTCTCACTTCAATAAATAATTTCAGAATTATTTGAAGATGATATATGTTATTTATGAGTATATCAAATTTTCAATAGAAAAAAGTATACACAGCAATAATGATTTGTATATAGATAGACACAAAAGAATAAGGATACATTACGGCCTATCAAAAACATTTCTTTTAAACATATTTTTATATTTTCATACTAAACAAAAGAGAACGAAATTAACACACAATATACAAATTTTAAGAAGTATGTTTCCTAAAAAGGTATTTTTTAAAAAGGTATGTTTGTAACTACTGAATATGTACAATATAGCAACTTTATTGAATGTTTTACAGAGTAACACAGAATTAAACAGATTCATTATCAAAATAAAAACGGTACAAAAGTTCAATTTCAAAGGAATTTTTAGAAAATATGCAGCATTACACAAAACAATGTGTTTTATACTTTCTCTTTAAATGTAACGCTACAAAGAGTGTTCTTGCGAAATTTTTTTCTCCATAATTTATTTTACCAAATATTATTTGAAATAATACTTCAAAACAAAGGGAAATTAAAGAAAAAAAAAAGATCGTAGCCCGTATTCACGCGAATTTCGTAATAAACCACGGAAAATTCTGATTGACTAGGGCGACGAGCTCGACCTAGGCTCGTAATCGGCACCTCCCGTTTATCAATTTTGATATCAGAACCTCTCAGCCACTAGTAGAGCTATAAACATATATATGAACATAAAGACTTCCTAAACATACTACTTACTTCCTAACCTAAACATAAACTTAACTTCCTAAATATAATGAAAGAAGGTATTATTTATGATTTAATTGCAGTAGTGTGTTAATCAAAATTATCAACGACAGTTTTTTTTCCCCTGGTCTGTGCATTAATAATTTTAATTTAAAAATGATTTTATTTTATGTATTCTTAAAAAATATAATTTATAAGTTGTTGAATAAAAACAAACTCAAAATTTAATACCATGATATTTAAGCTCAGTGTACATTTAACTCTTCAGAAATAAATAAATAAATAAATAAATAAATAAAACAACTATTCTGATTTTTATATACATAATAATAAACTTTTAAATATAAATGTACTCACAAGTTGATAAATACCGCCACATTGAAACGCAGGCTCCCAGGAAAAGGAATTTGATGATATGTTAGCTATTAATTGAACAGCTAAATACAATAATTCAAAATCGAAGCTGTTAAGACATTGGAAAAGCAAGTGAATTCCATTTAAGTTTAACACTTCTTTCTGAAGAATCTTGCAATCGCATAATTTAGTCAAGCACTTCAGAGCTGCAAACTGGAATAAATGTACATTTGTAAGTAGAATATATAATTGTTCTATACCTAATAATTATACACAAATAAGTTCACTTAAAGCAGGGTACGATCAATAATAACTAAAAAATCATTTAAACCTTCTTACGATTCGCCCTTTGTCATTACCCAAATCTTTCTTCAAAAATCAAAGTTATAACAAAACCTTCAAGAGTGGAATGAACAATATCAGAACACTACGACGGCTACTCAGACGAAATTACTTTTTTCCTTCAATTCCTAACAGACTCAAAAACAAACACTTCTGTAACTTTGAAATTACTAAATTTCTTACTGGTCACGGAAATTTTAGATGCTATCTGAAAAGATTTGGACTATCTCATACTGACTTAGGTTCTAGCAACTTACGAGAAGTGCAAAAAGTTGAACATTTACTGTACAAATGTACGAAACTCACTAAAGTCAGAAAAGAACTACTTATTAATCCATTAAATTCTGTAAATATTAATTTTCCACCCCCCACTTGCTGTTTTTGTTGAAAACAAGCTCGCATTTGCGACCTTTTGCAGCATTATTTATTATGTTACTGCTATACCTTTATAATATGTATATTTTATTCTGTTCTTGTACTTCATTTTTTACGTATTTTATTTATTTATTTATTTGTTCGCTGTTTGTATTTTTGGACGTATGTATCCGTATGTATATGTACTTATGTTTTTTTTAACACTTTCCAACAAGGTTGAAAAGTGTTTATGACTTGGGTTTGTCTGTCTGTCCACGCTCTAACTCCCGTAATTATTTAAGGAATTTCTTGAAACTGATATATGTTATTCAAGTTCACTATCGGATGTTCCCCATTGAAAATGGAGTTTATACCTCTACTGGTTTGTGTACAGGGACCCCGGAAAATATTTCAAAGCATTGTGTTCTATGAGAGGCATTTCTATAAACCATATTTTCATACCCTTACAGAACACAAATCTTAATGAAATTGAAATATGTTATTCAAATCCACTATCGGATGTTCCCTATTGAAAATGGAGTTTATACCTCTACTGGTTTGTGTACCGGGACCCCCGAAAATATTTAAAAGCATTGTGTTCTATGAAAGGCATTTCTATAAACCATATTTTCATACCCTTACTGTACAAAATGAAATTGAAATATGTTATTCCGGTTCACTATCGGATATTTCCTGTATAAAATGGAGTAAATACCACCACTGATTTGTGTACAGGGACACACAAAAGTATTACGAAAGCATTGTGTTCTATGAGAGGCATTTCTATAAACCATATTTCCATACCCTTACTTTACACAAATCTTAATGAAATTGAAATATGTTATTCAAGTTCACTATCGGATGTTTCCTGTATAAAATGGAGCAATACCACCACTGATTTGTGTACAGGGACACACAAAAGTATTCCAAAGCATTGCGTTTTATGAGAGATATTTCTATAAACTAAATTTTAATAACTTTACTTTGCACGAAGATTTATGAAATTGAAATGCGTTATTTATAAGCACAAAAGAAAATGCTCTGCATAGAATATAGCATGATTAGCATTAGATTTACAGGGTGACACAAAAATATTCAGTTATATAAAGAGATATTAATAAATATTTGCTAAAAGTGTACTTTCGTTTACATTAAGCGTTTTTAACCCTTTCTAACATTTTTAACACTTCCCAAAAAGGTTGAAAAGTGTTAATGACTTCGGTTTGTCTGTCTGTCCGTCTGTCTGTCTCTCTGCGCTCTAATTCCCCTAAATATTTGTGGAATTTCTTGAAACTGATATATGTTATTGAAGTTCACTATCGGATGCTCCTTTTGAAAATGTAGTTTATACCTTTACTGCTTTGTATACAGGGACACCCGAATGTAGTTCAAAGTATTGTGTTCTATGAGTGGTATTTATATAAATCGTATTTTCGTACTATTACTGTACACATATCTTAATGAAATTGAAATATGCTATTCCAGTTCACTGTCGGATGTTCCCTGTTGAAAATGGAGTTTATACCTCTACTGGTTTGTGTACAGAGGGGCACCCGAAAATATTTCAAAGCATTGTGCTCTATGAGAAGTATTTCTATAAAATCTTATTTTCATACCTTTACTGTACACATATCTTAATGAAACTGAAATATGTTATTCAAGTTCACTATTGGATTTTTCCTGTATAAAATGGATTAAATACCAACTCTGTTTTATATACAAGGACACTCAAAAGTATTCTAAAGCATTGCGTTCTATGAGAGATATTTCTATAAATCAAATTTTAATAACTTTACTTTCCACGAAGTTTTAGGAAATTGAAATATGTTATTTACACCGTGACCAATAAGTTCTCATACACTTTCAAACTTTTATTACAATAACACAAAATAAATCATACAAAACCTTTTTGCATCAAATTAAAGTAGCAATTATTGAGTATCTTTGCATTAAATGCTTTGGAATAATTCTGCGTTTTAGTTTCTTAATGAGCTTAAGTCTCTTTTCAAATCAATCACATGCTGCACGCACAGCTTCCATTGACATTTCCTGCCATATCTTTTGAATTGCATTTTTGAATTTGCTCAAATAGGTGAATTTATAGTTATTCAGTTGGGAGAGCATATATGACCACACAAAATAATCAAGTGGGTTCAGATCGGGGGAGTTGGGGGCCATTCGTTCTTTAGCAAAATGTCAGCTAAATTTTGATTGCAGCACTTCTGAACCACACATGCGGTATAAGAAGGAGCACCATCTTGTTGGAAGCAGAAACATTCCGCCCTATACATACTCTACACATTTGGGAGTAAAAGGTTTTCCAAAAACTCAGTTTTATAATATCGGACATTGATTTTTGCCCCCTTATTAATGAAGACTAACGGGAGTTTTCCTCTTTTGGAAATAGTGGCCGAAACCATCAAAGACGAAGCATTTTGATAACGCAGTACAACTAGTACCTCCAGCAAATTCAAGCTAAAGTCCGCTCCACTTAACTTTCCAGTATTACTACTGTTAATTCACAGAAAGTTAATTTCTCACTCTAAAAAATTCAGTAAACAACAAAACTATGCTCTCTTGTCGTCGCGATAGCAATTCTGTCAGTACAACAAGAACCCACTGATTCAATAAGCTACCATCCACTCAGCTTCCTCTTACTTAGACTGCAGTACTTAGTAAGCTTCAATTCTTATTTTCTAACAATAATCTACTAACAATCTTCAAATATTAAATAACTAATTTATTTATTTATTTATTTTATTTATTTATTTTTTTACGAGGGTGTGGCGGTGTCTGGTCCTCGTTAATCTGTGCTGCACCATCAAGTGCTCGATGGGGTCATTTAGCACTCATCAGGCTACCAACGCGGGGTACCATCCCCCCGTGGTGGATCAAAATTGCGATGGTTCCTCTTTGTCTTCTCCATTCGGCCTCCCTGCACATAGTAATTTCCTTCCCAATTAGGTGTATTTAGGCCTTGCCACTTCAAAATAATCGTCTAAATTTTCGCTATGCGCCCAAAAGCTATCTTTCATCCCCCAGTAGCTTCACGTATTCAAGTTTTTTTTTTTTTTTTTTTTTTTTTTTTTTGTATAATCTCATTGTTCCTATCTCGTTCAGCTTCTCTTTCTTAAATCTTAAGTGTTGTCCCCTTACCCTTTTCAAATGTCCTCCACTTTTGGTTTTAATTATTGTGTGCACTACTACCTTTAGCGGCTCCCCCAGCGGTTTTCTTTTCTATTTTTCTATCCCTCCCTGCCTAAATTGAAAATTGTTTTAATTTTTGTTGAATTCCGGTTATTTCGACTCTCAGCGAGTAAGTGCATTTATTCCAAATTCCATAGCATCCAGGAGCGTGTCTGCGTGTTTCCAACGTGGCTATCTTGGAGGGTGTGGTGTGCAAGTCGAGCTATGTGTCCAAGAAGCAGAAGTCGCTACTCTGCAATTCCTGAACTCTGGTGTTCTAGTCACATTGCTGCCCAGAAGTGACGTAGCAGTTCCATCTAGTTCCTGATGATGATGGATGAAGTATGAACGAAGAATCATCGGACACAGCTCGTTCTATTTAGCGACTAGATTACTGTCTGGTGTAGGCAGCTTCCATGCGATGATCTGGACATTTATTCGCTCCGGAAGACGGCATCCAACCCGTTAAGCTTGCCTGAGCCCAGGCAGGCAGGGGCCGTCCAAAGGTTTCTAAGGAAGTATAGAAATCAGGATTTGCGAAATGGATTTTGTATATCGCATAGCTCAAAAATGAATGATCGTAGAATGTTGCAAATTTATATGTGTGGCTGTAGTGAAGTTTAGTTGTACACCTGCAACTTTGGTTTTAATACCAGTTCAAGTTTCAGAGATATAAACCACTTTACACGAATTTCCGTTACGTCTATATGTAAGTATGTGTGGGTGTATGTGTGTGGGTGTGTATCTCACTTAACTCAAAAACGGTTGGACGTAGAACGTTATAAATTGGTATATAGGTTTATTATAACACCTAGTTGTGCACCTCCTTTTTTTTACTTTCTATGATTTTCTGTTTGAGATATTTAGGAAAATTATATTCATAATGACCAAAAATACAAAAGGTTTTGATTATTATACATGAACTACCATCAGAGATTTCAAAAGAAGCTAATGATACAACCAGTAATGATACTGTTATGAAAGTTGAAGACAATTTTGCGTGTAGAAAGTTATGCTTAAAGACATAAGCAGGTTCTAGTCGACGAATACATTTTATTTAATGAATATTGAGCCCGTAGACAGATCCCGTAAGGTATCTCGCATAACTCACAAACAGTTGGACGTAGAACGTTGCACATTGGTATATAAGTTTATTATAACATCTAGTTGTGCACCTCCCTATTTGAACATTATATCATTTTCCGTTTTGGAGATATTTAGGAAAATTTTAATCATAGTGACCAAAAATACAAAGGTTTTGGGAATTATATATAACCTACCATCATAGAGATTTCAAAAGAAGCTAATGATAGAGCTGGTAATAATATTGTTGTGAAACTTGAAGACAATTTTACGTGTAGAAAGTTATGCTTAAAGACATAAGCAGATTCTTGTCGACAAATGCATTTTATTTAATGAATATTCCGCCCGCAATTTTATTGATATGAAAGTTGTCGACAGAGTGTAGAAATTTATTCTTTAAGACAGAAGTAGGTTCTAGTCGACGAATGTATTTCATTTAGGGTAAGTCAGCGATGGATGGACCATGTTTTTTCTTCATTCTCTAAAAGCTGTACATTTACACATATTTTACTTTTAATTGTATATACATATAGTGTATGATGTCTCTTATAAAAATACTGATGTAGAAGGTCATATCTTTAAAGGAATTCCTGTTATGATTTTTTAAAACTTTTGCTATGTGGTCCATCTTACTCGAAGTAATCCGGGTGAGATGAACCATTTGAATGGGAGAGACGGACCACAGTAAAATAATGAAATAATTGCACATGTATTACATTTATAAGTGTTTATTTTCATTACATGAGAATCAAATTAACTTACTTACAAGTAAATTACTTAATATTAAGTTTACATGTATTACTATTTTACTTTTATTGTGTATCAAACTTAAGTTGTCAAAGTTATTTCTTGAATTCTTGTTGAATTCAAACACTGTATGAAGATGTTTTTATACACTATGAGTTAAGATTGTTTTGCAGTCACTATTTCTTGCTATTTAATTTCTTCTCGCAATAATCGCATGTTACTTCAAAACGTGAAGCCAACACAAACAAGATAAACACTGTATCCAATCTACTTTTTGCTTTGTCTCATTGTAATATTCACCACATCCCACACATTCGTTCTCGTTCCAATCTTCTACATAGTCATCTTCGTCATCACTTGTTTCTGGAATGTTTATATCCATATCAGAGTGTGATGAGGACGAATATTGAACCTGTTTTACTACTTTCTTTTTCTTCGTTTGCTTTGGTTTCTTGCTTTTCGCAAAATCCTTTTGTAAACCAATTTTTTTCTGTTTTTCGTCTCTTATTTTTTCCTTCTCAAGTTTTTCTTCTTTCTTTTTCTTTACTTTTAAAATATTTTCTGGGGAACTTAAAATGGTGGCAACAGCTTCGGACTTTCTTTTTAGTGGCTTTTCATGGTTCACGTTTGGTAAGGGAGATATTTGTTCCAGAAGTTTAGTGAAACTTTCAGAAGTGTTTTGCTTAGATGTGCTTGGAACAGCAGGATCGACTTCAGGAACAGTATTTTTTACTGCAGAACAAGATTCGGTCAACTGAGTTTCCCCATTGTCTACTGCAGGTGTTTGTGCTAAATCAACAATAATTTCAGTTTCAACACCGTCTTCTGATAAATAAGCATAATGTGGTATCACATCAGGGATTATTCCACATGCCCAAAAACCACTGATGCCATTTCCAGCATTTGCCGATTTGAACCAAGCAGAATTAAGTAAATTACCAAACTGAAGCCTGTTTATTTTTCTGGAAGGATTATTATTCAGAAAATTACTGCAAGCAGCATTAGTAATTTGCCTTTAGCGACTTAAAAGAAGAACGGTCAAGAGGCTGCAGCCAGTGAGTGGTATGAGGTGGCAGACTCATTAGAATTATATCGTTCTCCTCAGCATACTCTAACATTTCAAGACTGCTAGTATGTGATGCGTGACTGTCAAGTCTTTTGAATTTAATAACAAATTTTAAAAACAGTGTGATGGTTTAAGTATGGGTAATCCTTTATCTCCTATTCTTGCCGATTTCTATATGCATTATTTTGAATAATAATTATTAAAGATGTTAAATTTTAAATGCTGGTTACGTTACGTAGATGATACTTTCATTCTTGTTGAAAATCAATTTGATGTTTCTGCCATTCTTAATATTGCTAATGCTATTGATCCCCATATTCAGTTTACCTTCGAGTTAGAAATTTGTAATCAACTTCCCTTCCTTGATGTTTTAGTTACTAGGTGCGATTCCTCTTTTAAAATCTCTGTGTACAGGAAACCTTTCTCTGTTTCTAACCCTCCCCATGCTCTCTCTAATCATCCGGCTAAACAAATAATTGGCACCTTTTACACTTACGTGTATCGTGCCGTGCCCTTAAAGTTTGTTCTAATACTTCTTCTCTCAAAGAAGAACTCAATTATTTAGAGCCTGTTGCTATTAAAAGAGGTTTTTACCCTATATAATTGATAAAGCTCTCAATAAGTTCAGTAGGCCAACTTATAATTCTATTCTTTCCATTGATGATAAAATTAAACCTGATAATCTTGTTGTCTTGTCTTTTTATCCCCCCTTATGTTTTAAATTAGCCACAGTTTTGAAGCGTTTCAATTTTCACGTCATTTTTAAACCTGTCAATAAATTCCAATTCCCTTCAACTAAATCCCCTGTTCCCGAACTTCATAAGTGGGGTATCTATAATGTCCCTTGTCATAATTGTGATTTATCTTATATTGGTCAAACAAAAAGAAATCTTGAATGCCGTTTACGTGAACATTCTCAGTATGTTGTTAATCAAGAAATTTCTAAATATTCTATTGCGAAGCACAGTTGGGAATTTGATCATAGTTTTAATTTTAAGAGTGCCAAAATTATCTTTCATGCCAAACGCGTTTCCGAACTGGATTTTTTGGAAAATTTAGCTGTTTACCTTAATCGTGATAAAACTGTCAATGAAAAATCAGATTCCACTTTACTGTCTACAGCCTGAAAAAATTTGTTTAATTCAATTAAATAATTTCTTTCATTATGTTTATAACATAATAGTTATAATAAAATAATTCCAAAATAATAATAAATAAATATTAAATTTACTTATTAGTATAAATAAAACAATAAATTTAATTGATCATTCCTTCCCGCTCTCCCTCTTGTGTGTGTGTATGTGTGATCCTTTCTGATTGGTCCTGCATGATGCTTCTTATTGGTTGTTTGTGTTGCTCCTCCCCTCTGGATTTTGCCCTGCTTTCAGTCTTGCTTTTGCCTCCAAGGCAGTAGCACGTGTCTTTTTGCACCTGATGAAGAAAGGCTACGTCCTTTCGAAACCGGTTGTGCTGGCTTAAACTTTATGGTGTGTAAAGAAGTTTTAAAATATATTTATTGATTGTACACCAGTTTTGAATTTAGTTTTCGTTGAGTACTATTCCTGAAAACACTAGTATATTTGTCTCGACGTCATATATAATCGTATTATCGTGACTTTTTTGGTTCAAGTAGCAGGTTTTTTTCTTTCTTTTTTTTTCTTATTTTCTTTTTCTTTTCTTTTTCTTTTTTTTTTAAGGAATGTTCGTGAACTGAAACCTGTCTATTTATTTACGAATCAGTTACCTCACACAAAACTGTCAATGTTTTCATAAAAATATGTATATTCGTATGGTTGTATAAGGAAGTCATGTGGTGTCCACATCAGATTTTTCTTTTTCTTTGTTATCCTTATAGTACAACATACAGCGCAAAATCTTGTAAGAGCTTTTTCTGGTTTACGATTGCTTATCCATTCCCAGTCAACAGCTATATCTTTTTCTGAACTATCTGCAGAATCACTGCTATATTATCAGTTTCGTTTGAGCCACTTTCTGACAAATTTGCATATTCATATTTAGATTCTGAATGGCTCAATTTTCGACATGTGTTTTACTAAAATATAATGTAAAATAAAATAATAATAATTTGAAATTCAGAAAACATAGTAATTGTGTAAATTTCCAATATACACAGCTTTATTTTCTGTAAACACAAAATAACACTGTCTATAAAAATACAATACTGTCTATAACAATTGCCTTTTTACAAATTCACCAATCCGAAGACTTCACCAAATCATTCTCGAAAATATTCGAGTGCGAAATTTACAGCAGTATATAATACGCCGCCACTCGAATTATCTCGAGTGTGCACAATTTGGCCCGTTTAGCGCTCTCGTGTACGTTAATGGGTTGAGGATATGAGAACACAGTCAGACAAACGTAAAACTACTGATTGGTAGATAGATGAACCGAAATCATAAAGATTTTTTTTATTTTGTTAGAAAGTGTTAAAATCCCATAACACAACTGAAAATGTACTTCGAATAATTTTCCCTTTTTTACCTCTTACTTCATTTGAATATTTTTCAATGTCCCTGTAAAACAATCATTCGTGGTTGTTTATATCAAATTCCATAGAAAACATGTTTTTGTGTCTCTAACTAATATATACTAAATTCGTAGTGTTGTATATAGCTTAAAGATATTGAAATATGCATCAAACAATATGTCTCACAGATCGTAATGCTTTGGAATTCTTTTGTGCAACCCTGTACACAAAACAGTTATGCTATATAAAACTATTAAAAGAATGTGTGTTCACATATCCAACGAGAAATTTCAGAGAACAAATATCCTGTAAACATTGCTGGATGAATACAATTTGATGGTAGCACTGATACTGATATAATGTGGAAAATGTTTTAATGGCATTGCTTGTGTTTACCTCTTACTTTTGAAAGGTACACTAAATATATTGGATTATGTATCAATAGTTGCCGATCATATGTGTTAATAAGTTTTGATTGTTTTTCATAAGAGGGATGAAATCTTTCAGCAAGAACAAGACAATAGAAGATTTCATACCCCCAGAAATTCATTTGAGGATTCGAAGTGCTGTGCTGGCCCCCAAATTCACAAGATTTAAACCGAGTTGAGCATCTTTGGCATAATTTTGATCACCATGTTCAGAGTATGGTCATTCTCCCATCTACTTTGATATGGCTGTAGAATATATTGCAATTTGCTTGGCTCCCTGGGCCTGGGGCCAAACTTCTGGACTCATTCCATGCTACCTATTTGTTGTCTGTGCTACAAAAGGCAGATATTCTGAATGTCAACAGGTGGTCATAATAATGTTTGACGCAGTATCGTGGCTGACAGGAAAAGTATTTAAATTTGTAATTTAAGAAATTTAATACCATATCTTAATTCAAGAGTAAATCATTTAAAATGCCTTATTTTTCAGTATTTTTTATCATGAATTAGCACGCCAGTTATTTTTAGAGCATTTTGATCTGCAAATTTTCTTAATTTTTTAACAAATAATACAGTGTTGGGCATAATTGATTAAAAAGTAATTGAATTACAATTGAATTACAATTACAATTATAATTACAATTATTTTACTGTCAATCGATTAACAAGTAATTGATTACAAATAAATTGAATTATTACAATTTAATTGAATAAGTAATTCAATTTATTTATAATCAATTACTTGTTAATTGATTGACAGTAAAGTAATTGTAATTATAATTTAATTGTAATTCAATTGTAACTCAATTACTTTTTAATCAATTATGCCCAACACTGCAAATAAACAATTTTATTGTAAAAATATAAAAGTAGCATTAATAAAATGGAAAACAAAAGAGGCGATCAAATACTTGTTTATTTATTTTGAAAATGATGCAAAATAAGAAAAGGAAAACTGAAGTTGAAGTATTGAAATAACTTCAATAACTTTCATTAATTTTAGTTTTATGCAATAATATTATGAAAAACAGAAATTTATCACTATTTTTAAAGGTAAACAGAATCTAGTTTTCTATTTATTTAAGAAAGAATTGAAAAAGAAAGAATACCTGAGATCTTCTCACACATAAAAAATTTGCTTCTAACATATTTAACAGCAATTTCACAGCTTTTTTATCTAAAATCGCTTGTATGCACTGAGTATCAGATGTTATTATTTCATTTAGACATATTAAAGCTAATGTAGTAGTTGTTAAATTTCCTTCCTAAAAGAAAAAAGAAAACCTATCTGTATATATGCAAGTATCTTTATATAATCATTAAATAAAAATTATTGCAATATCTATTTTTGTTTTTCTTTTATCCGAAAATGCACTTATATTTGTCTGCTTAACAGTAAAATATTCAACTAAAAATCTGAACTCAGTTTATTAAACCTTAGAGGAGAGATTTAACGTTTAATGTTTAATTCATAAATTTTTTGCATAATATTTGTATCACAACTGTTTAATGTATGAATTAAAAATAAAAATCCTCTACAAATGTAGACTTTTCAAAAGAAAAGATGTTGACAACTCATGTTGTATAGTCCTGCAAAAAAACAATAAGCATTTCAGAAGATTGTATTATGCAAAATATTTTGTTACAGAAGATGTAGCAAAGAGAATTAACTGCGGAACAACTAAAACAAATCAAGATACTTAAAGAAAGGCAAGTACATTATGAATAAAAAGAGTAAATTAAAGCAAATAAACTTCTTTAGAATGAAGATAATATTAGTCAAAATCAAGTTGCATATAAATTCAATTGTCTACAACAGTATCTACCAAAAACTTTAAAATCAAACTACATTAAATACCAGAAAAATTATTCTTCTCTCTCACACACACATATACAGGGTGTCCCGAAAAGGTTGAAATGCAGTTTTATTCTTTACCTATTAAAGATAAGTGGGCAATGTAAATTTCGAAATTATTCAAAATAAGGTAGGGAAATAAGGCCACGTTCATAAAAATTTCTTCTTGTTAATTTTCAAGACGTTACTTTTAAAATTTTTACACTACTCCTCTATATAAATTTGTTGAATTAGAAAGTTTTTTATTTTTAATGCGGTAATATCATTACAATATATATATATAATTCTTATCATTAGAACTGAGTGAGTTATATTTAATTTAAATTTGAATGTTGAACCAGTTGTTGAAATG
Source organism: Salticus scenicus (assembly GCA_963930645.1). Lineage (NCBI taxonomy): Eukaryota > Metazoa > Arthropoda > Arachnida > Araneae > Salticidae > Salticus > Salticus scenicus. The sequence continues at coordinate 80,342,751 of OZ005651.1, forward strand.
TTGTTTGCAATATGCCAAAATCGAAATGTAAATCTGTAACATACTACAAAAAGATAATTTGCATGATAACATTTACATTAAAATCTTTTTAATGTGCTTAGATTAGTTTCGCAATCCAGACACGCATTTTAAATCGTATTTTACACTAAAACTGACATTTTTCATTTGAAAAAAAAAAAAAAAAAAAGGAATATATATATATAATAACTATATTTGACAATACGTCTGGAATTGCCAAGTGGTCAATAATAATTTGGTCATTCAGTTTAACTCTAAAACATTCACTACGATTAACAGCATAAGTAAATTCCGGACCAAACGCTTTTTTTACTTTAACAAATAATTTATGAGCTTCTACAGCAGATTTAAAATGGTGCTTGCAGTACTAAAGATGCAACTTTATAAAGTGCATTTTTTCTAGAATATGATTTAGTCAGACACATTGAAAGATAAATAACTTATTTGATTATTTTAAATATTTTAAACGTTTCATTATTATTATTATTATTATTGCACCATTGTATATCTTATCTGTGTATTTAAGGCATGGCTAGAGTTAAAATGGCTATCGAGGTTGCGGAAATGAATTCTTTGACGAGAAACATCCAAGGTACTTCTTCATCTCTAAATTTTAAAAATTACTAAATTGGTTATACTGAAGGTGTTTTCATTTAGCCAATCGTTTAAATATTTTTTAGTTAAAAAACTAAATCTTTATATAAACTGTTCTAAGTTGTTGCCTCTTAAATTTCATTTTAAAAATTTCTGGGCTTAACTTAAAACTCTGTAACAATAGTTGTTTAACATATTCATGATATTCATTATAAATATTTTTCGCCTAGCGTTAAAATAAAATTAATAAAATATAAACTAATTTCCGTTTCATTTGGATTAAATTTTTGCTTCATATTTTAAAAATATGTTTTTTTTTTTTTGTTGTTGTTGTTTTTTTTTAATGTTTTCGCTATCGCTATTCTAAATAATTTTTTTCTTCTCTCGGGCATCTCGAGAATGCTAATTTTGCAATTTCATTTTCTTCCTTTTTTTTTTTTTTTTTTTTCTTTTACGACAGTAGAAGCAACTTTTTTCTATATAAAGAAGAAAAAAATGAGGAATAAAAAATACCCTTCTTTTGTTAGGAAATTACATCCTTAAACATTCTATTGTTATATTTTTGAAAAACGTTATATTTATTGTTATCGAGAAATTTTTGTAAATTATATAAATTTATAACCTAGAAGCTTGTAAAAGATTACCTGTTTATATATGAAAATTGAAAAATATCAAAATTACATCATATTTAAAAGATTTATAATGAGATAACATTCAAAGCTCAAGTTATTGAACAGAATTTTTCAGTCATTTTAAAATATTAGACTTTGTTCAGCTATTTCAGTTGGCCGAATTGATTTTAGAATTTGCAGCATAACAATATGCTTATGTGAATTAATTAAGATAAAAGCATCTTTTGTAGCGCATTTTTACTTTTCGAACACAGTACTATGTAAAAAAATGTATTGTAGTCATGGGAAAATTAAAAAAAAAATCGCAAATGAGATTTTTGTATATTCATATGTTTTGAGATCTCCTGAATTCATTTTTGCTATTTTTACAGTGCCATATGTATGTGTCTTTTTAAGTGAATCTGATTACCCGATTTGCGCTAAAAGCTAGTAGGTATGTTATAGGTAACCATCACAGACTGTATACATTTTGATAAATCTTTTAAAAGGATCATTCATATGGGGGGGGGGGGGGAACCTTTATAACCCCTTTTATTAAACTAGCACTGCGTTATGGTATCAAACTTATACTACGAAACATTTGAAAAACAAAAATTCTCTATCTCTTTTAAACTTGTGACTGCCATTTTAGTTATTCTAAAATGCATTGGTAAATTCCGGACCAGATGTCGGTTCGGAATTTACTTATGGTGTTGATTCACACCCCTCCCCTTTGTTCCTTAATTTACTTACACCCTACACACAAATGGCATCTTTTTTTTTTTTCGTTAAAATGAAATAAATAATTACTTTTATATTTTAAATTATCACAGGTCGACAATCCAACCTTTCATTTCAAAGGTATTGACAAGTTCTCCTGAAAGATACCCGCATCGAAATTTGTATATATATATATATATATATATATATATATATATTTTCCTTAGTTGATTGTTACTATATATTATAAATAATTCCCTTTATTTGTTTAAACTGAAAAACTTCTTTACACACTATAAAATTAATGTAAGCACTATTGGTTTCGAAAGAACGTGGCCTTTCTTACACCATAAAATTAATGTAAGCACTACTGATTTCGAAAGGACGTATTATTTCTTCTTCAGGTGGGGAAAAAAAATTAAAAACACGTGCTACCTTGTAGGCTTCCAAGGTAGCACGTGTATAATTATACGAAATACTATTGCGACTATATTATTGAGACTATATTATACGAAATACTATTGAGACTATACGAATACTATTGAGCACATACTTTTTGTACCTGAAGAAGAAAAGCCACGTCTTTTTTAAACCGGTAGTGCCTACATTAATTTTATAGTGTATGAGGAAGTTTTTAAGTTTAAATACTTATTATGCACCAGTTCTTTAATTTATTACCCTAATTCTTTTTAATTTCATAAAGATTCGTAAAACATAACTCTCATTGTTTATAATTATACGAAATTTTATTCTATACTGCCATATTAAAAATTTAGAAAAAACAGGGTGACAACACCACATATTAAGCACATACTTTTTGTAACTGAAGAAGAAAAGCCACGTCTTTTTTAAACCGGTAGTGCCTACATTAATTTTATAGTGTATGAGGAAGTTTTTAAGTTTAAATACTTATTATGCACCAGTTCTTTAATTTATTACCCTAATTCTCTTTAATTTCATAAAGATTCGTAAAAAATAACTCCCATTGGGTATAATTATACGAAATTTTCTTCTATACTGCCATATTAAAAATTTAGAAAAAACAGGGTGGCAACACCACCTATTGAGGGATATTCACCAAAAGTTGACAAGCACTAATTTATGCCAAGGTGCAACTAGATATCAATTTGTATGAAATTCTGTGCATTAGTTCCTGGCATACAGTTGCCACAAAATTTGGTCATGTACAAACTGTCAGACATTTTTTTTTAAACGGTCAAATCGAGTTCTAAGGATTTATTTAACAAAACAGTATTAACTCTACTTTTTTTTATATAGGAATTTTTGCTAATGTTCGTATACTTTTGTTACCGACTGTGTATATATATGTATGTATATATATATATATATTGTGTGTGTGTGTGGTGGGAAGGTATGCGTAGTAAAATATTATACCTTTAAAATTTTTCCACGTGACAGAAATTATTTTGAATTCTAGTTTAGTATACGTAACTAGACATGTTTATTTCTTCATTCAGTTGCATAATTACACTGAAGAGACCTGGTTAGTCTGTGCAAGTATAAGTTCTCATACTTTAATGCTAATAACAAATATAATATAAGATCTTTCCTTATATGCTTTTACATGCTTTATTCAAACATTAGCAGAGAAGCTATACATTTCACAATGGTAAATTTTTATTTTTTCACAAAAAAATAATAGAATGCGTTGCCAGCATCCGACCAACAGGGGGATGCAAATAATTTCAGGCTCAAAGTTGTATGTAAAAAATATTGTTGGTGACAACAGAGTAATAGTTGTTATTGATATTGGTGATGATGGTGGTGTGTATAAGCTTTTGCATGACAGATATTTTTCATCCTTTAGATAGGGGCTGTGACAGCAGTTGTCCCATTTTAATATGGGATTTTATAAAGACAGAATGCACATCAGCCAGATCCCCCTTTCTTCCTTTTCATGTTATTCTATGGGATTTTTGTTGCATCGTTTTATAAAGATATCTCATTCACAAATAAAGTTTTTCGAATTCTGTTTTTTGAAGTACACTCTTTAAACATGTCACTTTTTAGCTTAAACAAATAAATAAAAATAAATTTAAATATTTTATTTCATCAAGTAAACTTAGTACTCTAGTTTTAAATCTTTATTATTATTATTATTATTATTATTATTATTATTTCTCACTAAGCTAAAGAGCGATCTGTTCAAAGAGTAATATTCAAAAAACTGAATTCGAAAAACTTCATTTTTGAATGAGATATTCTTATAATACGAAGTAACAAAAATCCCATAAGATAACATGGGATGGAAGAAAGGGGGAATCTGACTGATGTGCAGCCTAAAGATGAAAGCAAGCTATTAAAAATACCCATTTTTAGTCCCCGACCAAAAAAAAAGGGGGGGGGGGGAATTTATAAATTTGAAGCCGGCTATGGCACTGTAACTTCAAACGATACACCGATTTTAATGTTCTCTCTCTCTCTCAGAACGCTGGTTTAATTCGGGTGGTTTGTATATATGTTTGACGAAAATCTGTCCGATTGATTTTTTTAATTAATTGAAATGCGAATTTTAAATCTAAATTTGCTTTGACATTTTAAAACATTATATGGTAGGCAAGCTTCAAATTTGTTCCAGATTTCAAATGAGTTATATGGTTTATTGGATTGAAGTATAAAAACTTTAAAGTTAGTTTTTATTTTCTGAATTTTAAATTTCAAACCGATTTTAACAAAATTTGAGAACTGGGTATGACGTCAACGTCAGCGTGAGTGCTTCGGAGTACCTGCATGTTAGTTGCAGTCGCAACCAGTGCTTTCCTCCAACAAAAATATAAAAAAACATAAAGGTAAGTTTTCTGAAAATGAAGAAAAGCCAAAGGGGTTTGAATTTAGAATTTTATTTCTGAAAAATTTTTTCGCGTAGGTAAAGAATATTCAGAGTGAAGCACCAAAAGCTTAAATAAATAAAGAAAAGAAAACACGTTGAAAAAAGCTAAGTGTAAACTGGCTACAAATAAATGTTCAAAAATCGGAAAACTCGGTTGAAAATTGACGGTGTTTCTATAGATTTTTAAAAATGAATTAAAATTTTATTATTATTATCTTCCAGGTCACTTTCACTTTACACTGATACTTTAAAATTCGCGAGTTGTTAATTTTCCTACGCATGTTAAGTGATAAAACATGCCTCTTTTTTTTTTTTTTTTTTTGCGTGTATAAAATATGTATATATATTTTTTTTAATCGCAATTTTGTAACAGATTTTGGAAAAAATTTAAAGTTGGCTAAAAATTGTAATTGCGGTTACAGTTCAAAAATTTTTAAATTCCTTTTCAAAATTACAAATTTTATAATAATAACATTTATATTAATTCAACGTCGCAGGGTTTCATAAATCTAGCTTTACATTTGTTGTATCGTTTCCTTTTCTTTCTGCAGTTTAAATATGTGCAACCAATAAAATTTTTGAAAAACTAAATCAATACAGTTAAAATAAAAAACTGTATTGTTTAAATTTATTTATTCAACATCTGCAAAATGCCCAAGCAAATGGAAATGTTTTGCAATTTATAAAAACGGTAAAGGACAAGTTCAATCAATTTGATTTTTAAAAATGGCCCTTGGATAAGAGGGACAACTTAAAAATTTCAAATTAGGACGCTCTTGTTTTAGCTCACGTTATATAGGCCTAAATACATTTTTAAAAATATTTTGCCCTACGATACTAAGGAGATTATAACTGATGAAAGGTTGCGCCAAAAGTTTCGCTTTTCCCTCTGTATCTCAAAAACCCGTCGTAATTTCTAATCATTGCAAAATGTAATCTGGTGTGTCACTCACATGACTTCCTCTTTCTTACTCTGCATTTTAATACTATGAAGGCAGATGAAAGAGTAAGGTGCAATAAAACAAGTGTCGTATATAAAATTACTTTAAAATAGTCTAACCTCACTGCTGATCTCAATATATACATTCATAAAAAAAAATTAAGGCTGTTATTAAATTATTATTATTATTTTTAAATATAAATTATTGAAACAAACTTAACAGAAATCGCTCTTTGAAGCTTACGAACCTTGTTAAAGACTTCCAAATGACAACCCCATATATTCTTTTAAACACAAAATTTTAATTATCTGCAATAATTTGATTTTATATTATGCTACTAACAGACATATACAAGGATAAACCGTTAAAAACTTGTTTTTTGTATTTTGGTGGGAACTTTAAAACGCGTAATTATAGCGAAAAATCAGTGTTAAAATTTGTAACCCACACTAGTACTTTGTTTACCATAGAGTATGAAAAAGTAATTATCATTCCACTACAGTATTCTGGGACTTGTTAAAATTTGCAAAGTATTTGTATTAATTATATTCAGAAGAATGTATTCATTCAATTTTGTGTGGCCCTATTTATTGTAGGTAAATTACATACACGCTATATAGTGTACAGGGTGATTATAACTAAAGTTATGATTTCAAAACGCTATAATTTTAAATCTACTGTTGAGAATGACTTGATATTTTACCAGAACAATTGTTAGGCAATGGAATTTTGTTTGGCAAAGGAAAAAAAAGAAGCTCTTAAATGTACCGTTAATCATTCGTAAGATGTTTGTTTCATAAAGCTCCTCTTTTTCTCTTGTCATGTCACCATCACTATTTCCGCTGTAAATACGTATTCCTGTATTTTTGCTAAAAAAGTTGTCATAAACCCTTAAAGTCTATTGTTTCCTGCTATTCTATTCTATTGCTAACAACATTCCTGTGTATAATGCATCTATTTAGGCATTTCTTTTGAGATTACCTTGACAGCGCCATCTATAGGCACATTTTATAAATACTTTTTTCCTTCGCCAAACAAAATTCCCTTGCCTCACGATTGTTCTGGTAAAATATCAAGTCATTTTGACCGTTAGTTTTAAAATTATAGCGTTTTAAAATCGAAACTTTAATTGTAATCACCCTGTACTTAAATTTAGCATTGTATGAAAACCAATAACACAACTTGAAATGCATTTCCAGCAATTTCAAAAAATAGTCCTAATATATCAAAAAAATTTTGTGTGGCTCGATAAACTATTGATAAATGATTTTCATACCATATTCTATACTAGACATTCTTTTATGCATACAAAAAATATATGTTCATTTCATTTTGTTTAGTGTTGTGAAAAGGTGTTAAGCTGAATCTACCAAAAAATTCACACATACACGTAATGATATTTGAATTCTCTTGGATATCTCTATACATAATCCATTTGCTTGATTTCAATAAAAAGTTCAATGTAGCATCCCTGTCTATATGTTGTTGTTGGGTTGTAGGAAATAAGGCCGATTGACTGCACTGGGGTCCTAGGCCTGATTAAGAGTGCCCTCCGTAAGATGTCTTTTAAAGGGGTCCCAGCGCCTGTATTTACGCAAGTTTCAGAAGAAACACGGAAAACTCCGAACATCTAAGCCGACGAGCGCGACGTGCGATCGAACCCGGCACCTCAGGTCTACCAACTTTGAGCGCAAAACTGCTCGACCGCTGGTGGACCCCTATCTATATGATATGCTAGTTTTTGTTCTTGAGATATGCTGATAACAGATACACAGATCAACACTGCATAAACAACAGACTAAATCTTTAAATAAAGACAGAGATTCAGATCTAAATTAAATATGATATAATTACTACAATAAAAATTGGAAATGTATCTCATGAGACGAACTGTGGTCATATATGAACAATTAAAAGTTAAAGAAATTAAGGAACAATACATTGATTATCATTAAAGAATAATGTATAAAGTTAGCTTTATAAGAAACCCTCAAACTCTTTTTCTATAAAATGTGTAATTTTGGCAAACTCCTGTTCGCATATTCCTTCAACGTTCTCACCCTTTGGCAGATAACCCTACTCTGTTCATGACCCATGAAAATGTCTGTACAAATTCCTCATAGCGATGTACTGAATTACACACCGGATGCATTTACTACCTGAAATAAAATTATTATTAGTAAAAATAAATTATTTATTATCGCTAAAATTTCAGTTCTGTGCATTAGTTTAAAAGTAAATAATCAATCAAACAAATGAATCTTTTAATTCCAAATATGACTCCAAAATTTCACAATATATTTTTTATGATCATTTTTCATATCTAAATATATTTTGCCTCTTAACCATGTCATTAATTTCCACTGATTTGACACAAATTTAAAATCAAATATGATGCCGCATTCACAAATTTTTTTTCTCGCTAATTTTTCATATGTAATTGTCACTAAACCAATACGTCATTTTTCACAGATCTTATAGAAAACATAAAATAACTCAAATACAAAATCGAAATTTGAGCTTCGTACATGATCAGATCATGTAAAGATACACTTGTGTACAAAATTTGGTAGGATCTAGATGATCCCTTTCAATTTTTTTATAGCTTTGAGACTTAAAATATCAATGACTTTTGTATCGAATGATCCATGTTACATATTCACAATAACAATTCTTTTATTTTTACACTTATTAAAGCACCACTAGCGTCCATGCCGGGCCGTGGTAGCCCAGTCGGTAAAGCGCCGGGCTCGTATTTGGAAGATTGCGGGTTCGGTACTCGAACGGCCAATGACAGTCGTGTACAGTCGGTAACAAAAGTATCCGAACCTAAGAACATGATTCGCAAGGATTTATTTGGTTTGGTTTGGTTTGGTTTGATGAGTACATGAGATTTATTGCTTGCCTCTAGGGCCGCTTTTATCTCGAATAATCCACACCACAAGGGTTTACAAGTTTTTATTGCAAGAACAGATACAAGAGCATGAACAAGGACAATACATACATCCATGCCTTCTCCGGGATTCGAACCCGGGCCCAACTGTGTAGAAGTCAGGTGTAGAAGCCACTCCATCGTCTGGGCGGCGCAAGGATTTTTTTAACAAAACAGTATTAACTATCCTCTTTTTATTTAGGAATTTTTGCTAGTGTTCGGATACTTTTGTTACCGACTGTACACTAACGGTGGGTGGTGCACGTAAAATCTGCCGTGACTGCAATGTCCTCCACGTTCCAATCAAAAATTATACCTCTGAGGGTTACCGAAGCGGGAGAGACTTAGACTGACTATGAACATGATTCGAGAAGGATTTATTTAACAAAACTGTGTTAAGTGTACGTTTTTTATATAGGAGTTTTTGCTAATGCTCGAATAATTTTGTTACCGACTGTAGCATATTATAAATGGTTGGTTGGGTTTTATGTCGCACTAGTACTGTGCTATGGACAGTTAGCGACGGTCTGGGATTTACCCCGAAGAGTGCTCATGAGACATGCCATCACAATTTTGAATCCTCCACGGAGGGGTTTTCTCCTCTGCGTTCGTGAGCCCCCAGAGGTACAGTTAGAATCCCAAAGAAGTTAGTTACAATATAGTCATAAAAAAAACAGTGAAATTAAAAAAGTGAGTGTCAAATGTCGTGGAGTGGAGTGGGTTTAACGTTATACAATATATACAGTCGGTAACAAAAGTGTCAGAACACTAGCAAAAATTCCTATATAAAAAAAGTACGCTTAATACTGTTTTGTTAAATAAATCCTTGTCGAATCCTGTTCTTATTCAGTCTAAGAACAGGATTCGACAATGATTTATTTAGCAAAACTGTATTAAGCGTACCTTTTTTATATAGGAATTTTTGCTAGTGTTCGGACACTTTTGTTACCGACTGTGCGAACTGGGCAATTCGTCAAATATTGGGTGGCACAGGCTAAATGTTATTGGCACAAATTAATATGAAAGTCCAACTAATTATATAGTTTCATGAAATTCCGTGCATGATTTTTATATTTATGTTACAGTCGGCAGCAAAAGTATCCGAGCACTAGCAAACATTCCTATATAAAAAAGTACACTTAATACTGTTTTGTTAAATAAATCCTTATCAAATCATGTTCTTAGACTGACTAAGAATAGGATTCGACAAGGATTTATTTAACAAAACTGTATTAAGTAAACTTTTTTTACATAGGAATTTTTGCTAGTGATCAGATACTTTTGCTGCCGACTGAAGTTGCAGCAGGATAATGGCACATACAAATTTGCTATTTATTAATCTCATAAAAAGTTAACGAAAACTGATTACTGAAATAGTAAAAGAGTACATAAAAATTTCTTAAATTATAATCTTCCCTAAACTTCTTATTCGTGAAATTTTGTAGTTTTGGGTAAATAAACAGATCACTCATTCGGAAGTTAAAAATTTGAAAATACTGCAGTAGAAAATACCATTTTAGCTTATCTTTTAAATATAATATTTGTATAAAGTAAATTTTCCTTTCTATGTTTATGATTTATGGGGGTGCACTTGCACACTCCCTCTCTGCGTCTATGTTAAAATAATTATCCAAAAAATCTCAATGAATTTCAATTAATGAAATAAACTGATTTTCCACGGAAAGCAAAAACAAATTTCTTCATTGGAAAATGAAATAAAAGAATATTTTGGAAAAGAATATAATTTTTCTCTCAAACTGTAATAGAAGATGTTTTTGGTATGCATACACATAAAACGCTAATCCTATATTAGTTTAGTTTTATCGCTTTATTTTACAATTAAGAGCTTTAATACAGAAAACTCTGTTTAAAGGAAATATACTGAATACAGTAATTGAATCCAACTTATGGAAATTCAGCATTATGATTCTATTTATTTAAAAAAAAAAAAAAAAAACTAATTTGATTACTAGAATTTTGTATAAGCAATCATTGTAACATATCATATCAATATATACAGTCGGCAATAAAATTATTCGAGCATTCCTATTTAAAAAATGTAAACTTAATACAGTTTTGTTAAATACCATAAATCCTTGTCGAATCATGTTCTTAGTCGATTCGACAAGGATTTATTTAACAAAATAGTATTAAGTGCGCCTTTTTTACATAGGAATTTTTGCTAGTGCTCGAATAATTTTGCTGCCGACTGTACAGTCCGCAGGAAAATTATTGAAGCACACATCCACGTTTTTCTTTTTTCTTTTCTTTTCTTTTTTTTTCTTTTTTTAGTTTGATCACTAATTTTTATCATCAACTTACTTTGTTATAAACAGCATAAAGACTAAGATTATGATTCAACAAATATTTACTTAACAAAACCGTATTACGTGCACATCTTTTAAATACGAATTATTGCTAGTGCTTCAGTAATTTTGCTGGCGACTGTGTATATTATATTTATAGAAGAAGAAAAATAGAACGGAAAAAGAAATTACCTGAATACTAGTTACCACTTGTGAAACATATTTATAACTAAATGATGAACTTGTTAATACCATACTTTATACTATATAATAGAATAATTTATTAAATAAAATAATTGTAGAAGAAACAATTCTAAAAAATATTTTCTTGGTCTCTTAGAACATTGTTTTATTTTCATTTGAAATCATTTTCTATACATCCATTCAGAGTCCGAGAAATACAAAAATGTAAACAAATCGGTTGCTAAGGAGCGAAATGATAGTTGAAGTTTATATATCGCTTAAAGGTGGTCACTTCACAGATGTGAAATATCCACGGAGTAAGAAATAACTTATTTCTTACTCCGTGGAAATATCTTAACATGCATGTTATTGCCCAATGCGCAGCACTAATGCGACGTAAAACCCAACCAACCAATCAACCTTACATGCATGTTTAGAGACAAATTGAACTTGTCTGTTGAAGATATGACTTTATTGCAACTTTAGATAATTAAAAAAAAAAAAAAAAAATCACAGAGAACTGAGTGACGCTTTTAATATTATTTCAGTGCTTTGATTTAAAAAAAAAAAAAAAAAAGAAAGAAAGAAAGAAAGAAAGAAAAGAAAAGAAAAGAAAAAATCTAATCTACTTTTTCTGGGAGTAAACCCAAGTCAGATTTTTTTAAGCTGGTAGATTCTATGTTACATTTAACTATCTGGAACAATCAAATTTTGAATCATACCAGTTATTGTCCAGTCTAAAAACATGATTCGACAAGGATTTATTTGACAAAATATTATTAAGTGTACTTTTTTCATTTTGGATTTTTTGCTTGTGCTCGGATAATTTTGCTGCTGACTGTATGTCATTACAGTTATTAATCTAAATAAATTAAAGGAGTGATTGAATGGATTTTACGTCGCAATTGTGCTACGCTATGGACAATTGTTCTGAAAAATTAAGGTTCTTTACCTAATTCTTTTAGTATGGTGACTAGTTTAGAGTACATTTATAAATTAAAAACGTTAATAATTATTACAGTTCCCTAATTAGGAATATAATTTTATATTCTTTGTAATTGAGGGTCAAAAAGCTAATAATTATGATAAATAATTTTCCTGTAACAGTTTTTTAAAACTTCGAAAAACGTCTTACAAAAATGGATGCCTTCAGAAAATGAGGACAGTCAGTCACCATACGAGAAAATATCTGAAGGTTTAAATTGACGACTTGACTTTCTGTCGTCATTCGACGTCATGATGAAATTTAACCTATAGGAGTCTTAATTTAGCCCACAAATAAAGGACAATAGCCAATCATAGCGCAGCTTTTCCCCACAAACAAAGGGAAACTCCGCCTCGTTCTAGTCGTCCATTATTTGAAGTGCCAATAAGAGAAGTTAAATAACAAAGCCATCCTTCAAAAACTCATTTTGAAGCAGTACTGCCAACTGTAGAAATTTATCCCTACACGTTGGGACTTAGCAGTTTTCTTAAGCATGTAGTATGGACCTGTGCAAAAAAGAAACGATAACACCGTGCTATAAAAATAACCCAGTTTTGGTCGCTTTCAGAAGATGGAGCTCGTATCGAATGATTATCCGCGTCAGTCTTCAAAGAGCGCTGTTTTGCGGAATTAATTATAGTATTTAGTGGTTTTGAAAGCTTTATATAAATATATATTTAAAAAAAAATATTTTTCTTTTTCGCATCTTTTCCCCACATACCCCAGAATGTCACATGTTATTAAACCGTCAAAATTAAACATGCTGTATTTTTTTTTTTTTTTAAGATTTTTAAAAATTGTTAAAATGTGTATCCTGATTCTATACTTTTAATTAACTTATAGAAATAAACTATTTTTATATATTTATTTTAGATAAATTGTATATCATACTATTTAAATAAAACTCTTTTTTTTTTTTTTTTTTTTTTTAAGATTCTCACACACTTCCATAAAAAAAAAATATCTTTTAGTTTTGTTTCTTTTTAACCATTTGCAGCAAGCAAATGCATTCATGAAACTAATAGTAGAAATATTCATCAACGTTTATAATTTGGAAAATTAAAAAAATAAAATTCTCTATGAACAAATTAAAATAAATTAATTAATTAACGAATTCACTATATATGTATACATTATACATATATGAAAAACCTTTTCAAACGTATTTCACAGGAAGAAAAAAAAAAATGGAACATTTATTTAAACAAATATTTTCAAAATCCAAGAATGAAAGCATATATTATGTATATAAGGAGGATAAAATACCAAAAGGTTAAAAAAAAAAAATTAAAAAAATTAATGTATATATATATATATATATTATTATTATTATTATTATTATTGAGTTAATTACCGTTCTGGCTTTATCGTTATTTTTCTGTTTATATTTATAGTTATTTAATTTATATATATACATATATATATATATTTAAATCACAGAATCGCCCTTCCCCCTCCCTCAAAAATAAATAAATAAATAAATACATAAATGAAAAAAATAATAAATAAATAAATAAATGGGGCAATAGTATAGTGAATACATATGATTAAAAAAAATGTATATTTTAATGTATTTACGAATTTTAAAACAGTGAATGTATTTTGAAATTTCCAATTTATCCCAGTATCTGCAATTTTAAATAGAGTTTGATTTTACAAAGTATGTACAAAACAAAATTTTGAAAATTTATTGGGACTTTTTTACTAAGACAGCATATCTGAATCCCCCCTTCCCTTTCCTGAGGCCCCACCGATGGTCGAATAGTTCTGCTATCAAAGTTAGTAGTCGGAAAGTGCCGGGTCCAAGCTCAGGTTGCGCGCTTCGACCTAGACGTTCGGAGTTTTCTATGGTTTTCTTTGAAAATCGCGTAAATGCGAGCTGGGACCCCCTTAGACCCCCCCCCCCAAAAAATAAAATAAAATAAATAAATAAATAAAAAAGATTGCACAATACCCAGGTCTAGAACACTTGTGCTGTCAATTAGCTTTAACCAACATCCTCTTCTCCTTCAGTTTCTTTGATTTAAAAATATAGAAGTACAGCTGGATCTGCGTTTTGAAGAGATTTTCAAGCTTTATTATTTATTACGCATTAAAAGTAAATAAGTTAATTTAAAAAATAAAATTGACTTATATATTTTTTAAATATACGTGATATAAAAATCAATGCAATGGAAAGCACAAGTAGTCAAAATTAATTAAGCATTCTCTTTCTAAAAGTTTCATAAAAAGAACATAACTCCTTGTTCAATATTCGGGGGGGGGGGGGAGAAAGAAGGAAAATAAAGAAGCAGCATTAGCAATATCAATAGCATAGACACTTTGCTGCTATTGTTCCAGTTTCTGTATTTAACCCATTTCGTTGAAAAGGGAGTTCTTATAATAAAACCTTAAGAGCATACAATACTCTCTCTCCCTTCTTTCTTTCTTTTTTTTTTTTTTTTTAATAAAGCCCATGTTATTCTATGAGAATTTATTTTAAATTCTGAATATTTCATTACAGAAGATTTTAAAAGACACTAAAAGGCTTTTAGATCATTTTTCTGACTATATCTTCAATGTAAAAAATAAAAAATAAAAAAATTAAATATAAATTTTTGATTTTGATGGTGGGGGTTAAGCAGTGGCGGCTCGTGAAACAAAAATAGGTGCAGAGCTCAAAAATAATATTGAAGAATTTTTAATGCATAATTTTTATTAAGCAGGGTCTTAACTAAAATTAACTAAAAATACTTATTTAAATGTAAATTTATATTCTATAAATGAATACAGTGTAAAATACAGTGCGCCTCTTCACCTATTTTCGGTGCACGAGCCGCCACTGGGATTAAGGCTTATTGACTGCATTAAGATCCTAAGCCTGGGTGTGCCCTCCATGAGAATCTTTCTAAGGGGTCTTAGCCCACATTTATGCAAGTTTCTGAGAATACTCCGAACGACCTGGCTGACAATCGCGATCTGGAATCGAACCCGATACTTCATGCCCACCAGCATCGAGAAATCAATTTTGAAAAACTAGAACAAATTTAATGGCTGTGAATTTTCTAACTCTGTAAATGAAAAAATATATACACATATAAAATTAGATTTTGATATTTTTGGTAAAAGAAAAGAACTTTCTTTTAAAGTTAATTTATTTACTCATTACAAATCATGTTTACATAAAACTATTTCTAAAAATATTCTAATTAATTTCCTCTACAGAATAAAACATCTACGTTGTGATAAATATAAAAGTAAAAACGTTAAATCAATTTATTTTCAGGATAGACTTTATGGTTATCCTAAATTTCTAGTAAATTCAATTATTAAATCTTATTTCTAATTTATTCTATCCTAGTATATGGTGTTTGCATTAAAAAAAAGTGCACTTTTGTGTATTTTAACCAAAAAAATTACAAAAATAAATAAATAAATAAATAAAAAAGATAGTAAAAAAGGTGGAGGTTGGGTGGGCAGATGCATGATTACGGAGGATGGGTGGTGATGTTTGGCTGGATGGTTGGGAGGGACTGTGAAATTTAAAAAAAGGGGGGGGGCATTACTTTTCTTTTTACTCTAACAGATGGCGCTCTTTCCTCTATAACTTGTTCTTTTGAATACATGAAACACTTCTATCTCTACATGATATAATTTATGAATTGCGAATTTACGTAACTCAACTTAATCTCTGTAATAAATAAAAATTTAATAAAATAAATTAATTTTAAATTTTAACTTTAATTGTTAAAAATCAGAAGTAACTAATTACACTAAAATTTAAACTAAAAATTATTTTTACTTAATCGTTCAGTAGATGAATTCGTTTCCCTTATTAACTGTGAATTTAACTGTTTTCGGTCTCATGGCTGTTGTGGAGTGTTTTACCTTTTTCGGCGTGCTTTTCAAAAGTAAAGAAAGTTAAATTTTAGTTTTATTAAATTTTCTTAGGGTTGATTTATTATGAAGAAATTGGTGTTTTATGTTTAATAAGTTCATTTCTCTCTTGGTTTTTCCACTTCCTAAATTTATTATGAAACAATTGGTGTTTGAAGTTCAATATGTTTATTTATTTCTTGGTTTTTTTCCACTTCATAAGTTTGTTTCTATCTTGTTTTTAATTCTATCTTGTTTATTAATTAAACTCTTCCAAAGCCATAATTTAACTGCTCAGGATAATAAATTTAAAAGTATCCACGTAGAAATACTCAATTCTGGATTACCTTCTTTAAATAAAGAGATAATTATCAAACACAATGTTATACTCGTAATCATGGCTTTTAAGTCAAAATAATTTAAACATATAAATGCAGAATACATTGAGCAAAAACAATATATCTTTTGCACATCTAACAATGTTTGAACTTCCAGGAAAGCCGATAGCTCATAAAATGTATTCATTTCTGTTGATTTTTTTTTTAGTTGTTTGCTTACAAGTGCTTTAAAATGTTGTTGTTCCCAAATGAAATGTTTACATTACAAGGCCATTTTGCGGATTTGCTATGTATTATTCTCTTCAGCAAAGATAGGGACCAAAAAGTAAAGATAGTATGCAAAATAAAGCATGTTATAATACAAACTATCAAAATCATTAAAACTAATTTCTTTAGTTTTTTTCTGATCCATCTCAGACTATTTTCAAGAGCCCATTTCATTTACTGTATATTTTGAAAAAGCGCGTGCAGCTTTATGCTTTGAACATCATATTGTGTCACAAGATCGCTTTAAATTACTTTAACATATTATCTCATATACACCTATCAGTATGTATCACTAAAAAAACTTGCATAATAACAAACTTTCCGCATGCTGTTAAAAAAAATCACATATTTTGTTTTAATGTTAGCTTTGCGAAAACGAGATTTGCCTATCTTACGATGATATGTTGATGCCCCACTAGTAGCCAAGCAGTTCTGCGCTCAAAATTGGCAGACGAGAAGTGTCGGATTCGATCCCAAGTCGCGCTTGTTAACTTAGCCATTAAGAGTTTTCCATGGTTTTCCTGAAGCTAATGTAAATATGGGATTTGACCCCTTAGAAAGACCCTCACGGAGGGCACACCACTCAGGCCTAGGACCTTCATGTAATCAATTGGCCTTAAGCCTAACACTAACACTGACGGCATGTTGGTATATTTGACTCTCTGACCTTCATTTTCATAGAGCTAGATTTGAATTTCGAATTTCAATTCAAACGCGGATGTTCATAAGGGTTTGGAATCCATTTTAAGCCGTAAGTCCTAGTCTAAGTCTAATGCACCTTAATGTTAAAAACTCGAAAACCAGCTATATTAATTAGATGATTACTACATGGCAGAAATATTGTTTTGGTATTTAAAAACAGCCTAGTTATAATGTACGCGGTCATAATTCCAGAATAATCGCGTCCTCGACTTTTAGTCCGTCCATTGGAAAAATTGCATTGTATACTGCTTTTCGGGAGACAATACATCGATCTTAACCGTTCAGTTCCATAATTTAACATAGCACGCTGCAATTTAAGCCTCTCTTTTTTTTATGAGTTTGCCCCCTTAACAAAATAATTTGCTACTGTTCGCTTTTAAAAAGGAACATTTGCATTTTTCTGTCCGCACATAACATTCGATTTCAAATTTTATGCCACCAGCAATTGAAAATAATGGAATTGCAATTGCATAATGTACAAATAACATTTAATTAATCACTGCAATGCAATCAGTAGCTATTCTGATAAATTTATTCTTTTTAGCCCAAGTACAGTCGGCAGCAAAATTAGCGCTAGCAGAAATTCCAATGTAAAAAAAGTGCACTTGATGCTGTTTTGTTAAATAAATCTTTGTCGAATCATGTTCGTCAGTCTAAAAACATGATTCGACAAGGATTTGTTTAACAAAACAGTATCAAGTGAACATTTTTTTAAATAGGAACTTTTGCTAGCGCTCAAATAATTTTGCTGCCGACTGTATCTGAAATTTTGCATTTTCTTTTTGCGCTTGCTATTTTGAATATAAAACAAAAAAATAATATCATATCACACCATAAAACAAAGCTGAAAATTAAAAACAAACAATAAACATTCATTTGATAAAAGTGACATCAGATACATTGCATATGTTGTATCATAAGATTAAAATCACATTCATGAATTCTTTACATTGTGATTAGTTGTAAAATAAGTATTGAAAACTAACTAATATGAGGTCAGTAGCCTGGTGTTAAAATTTTAGGTAAAAAATGGGAATACTGACAAGAATGAGAACAAAAAAGCCAAAAATGAGTAAAAAGAGGACAAGTGACTTTTTCAAGGTAAATGAGGACAACACTCGAAAAGTGAGGACTGTCTACAGAAAGTAAGAGCGTGTGGTCACCCAAATACCAAATTATAAATCGCATCCTTTTTATATTAATCTCTGAATTAATAAGGAAAGGGCACGTGATGTCACTCGCAGTCAAATTATGGGTAAAGTGGCAAAACACTGGTATTTCCACGAATCTAGGTCGATCTTTTGCCACTCGAGAGTGGCAAAGATTGATTGACGGAGCGTTTGTTTGTAAACATGCCCTTTCCTTATAAATTACAGACACAAAAGGCCCAGAAGGGCTTTCGTGATCACTATGTTAGCGTTTTATGGAAGCGAAACGAAAAAGGCTGCTTAATAGTCACTGCCGTACTATAAATGCATAGGCATGCAATGCTCAGCGTGCGTTAAAAATTTGGCCGTGGTTAGAGAACCGGCAGCCGGGTAAGTATTATAGACCCGGCAGTCTTTTGCGCTTGCGTATTACACCTTCTAGGTATGGAATACTTGATCTGTACCTGAAGTGCCGGGTGACACTGAGTATGAAATTTTTTTTTTTTTTTGAATGGTTCTTATTCCTAACAGATAAATGCATAAAAGTAAACAATAAATAGCGTCAGTCAAGCATATAAGTCTGATGTGTATTTTAACAATTAACAAACGAATAAATAGCGCCGCGGTAGCTGTTTTTCAACCAGTCAACTTTATAATCAATCCAGCTGGTGCTGCCATCTTTTGAAATGATTTGAAACCAAAGATTTTCTAAAACTAATCTTTGGGAAAAACACGCAAATTTAAAAAATGAAATTTCTTATACTATACTGATTAAATTAAAATTTAGATTAATGTTTTTAAATTATTTAGTTTTAAAAAATCCTAATATAATAATAGAAACTACTTTGGAGAAACCATGCAAAGTTGAAAAACTAAAATTCTTGTACTAACTGATTGAATTCTTTTTTAAAAAATATATTTAGTTTTTAAAAATCAAAACATAATAAAATATTAGAATAATCTTTCAAGAAATCATGCGAAGTTTAAAAATTAAATTTCTTGTACTATATTGATTGAATTAAAGTTAAAAAAAATATATTTAGTTTCTAAAAAATCCAAATACAATGATAAATTTGTATAATCTATGAGGAAATCATGCAAAATTGAAAAATTATTTATTTATTTAATACTGTACTAATTAAAATAATTTTTCTTAAAATATATTAAGTTATTAAAAATCAAAATATAATACTATATTAAAATAATCTTTCAAAGAATCTTGCAAAGTTAAAAATATATTTTTTTTTCTTGTACTATACTGATTAAACTAAAAATTTTAAAAATATATTTAGTTTTTAATAATCTAAATATAATGTATTAGAAAAATCGTTGGAGAAATCACGCAAAGTTTAAAAATTAAACTTCTTGTACTATATTTACTACATTAAAGATTTAAAAAATATATTTAGTTTTTAAAAATCCAAATATAATAATAAATTAGAATGACCTTTGGAAAAACCACGTGAAGTTGAATTTTTTTTTTTTTTTTTTTTTTGTACTATACTGATTAAATTAAAATTTTTAAAAATATATTTATTTTTTAAAAATAAGAATATAATAATATATTAGAGTAATCTTAGGAGAAACCATGTAAAGTTCAAAAATTAAATTTCTTTTACTGTACTAATTAATTTAATATTTTTAAAAATAAATTTGACTTTTAAAATCAAATATAAATATACGTTAGAAATGTAATGGTTTTTGTGTAATGTAAAATCCCCCCCCCCCATTTTATACACATATATTTCTATCATGTACATTATCAATTTTCTTAAATTTTTAGTTTTAATTTGCATTGGGGAGTAATATAAGATCTCATAAATATCTGTAGCAATTTGGGAAATTTATTTAGCTTAATTATATTAACTTATTTAACGAAAGATAACGTAGCAGATAAAGCAAAAAATATAAGAGTAAATAAAACTGAATAATGAAACGAATATTTAGCGAGAAAAATCAAAATATAAAACATGGTCAATACAAATAAATGCGAATTAAAGAGGCAATATGAATTATCAAAAGCCTGTGTTGATAAGAGTCGTTTACTTTACCGGCAGATGAATAATTAATCACCCGGCAGTCATACTGCCCAAGCGTCAGAACTGCCGGGAATATAATACAGACCCGGCTGCCGGTTCTCTAACCACTGCGCAAAAATTTCGACTACAGTTTTTGACCAATTTCTGGGTGTAAGTAAAGTGTAGAGTGACAAATTTTTTTCATTGAATTTGGGGACAAAGTTGGCGGTGTCCTCGAATTTCGAGGATAAAAAGTAAATAAATAATTAAATCACCTTAAATTGTAAAATTTTAGTAATTTTTATGCATAAAGCACCTAAAAGAACTTATTTCAGCTTATTTATTATACATATAATAAATTACTGTAATAAAACATTAATAACTTTATAACCGGCGTCCCCAAATGTGTAGTAATTTTTCATGCGCGTAGCCAGGGGGGGTGCCCTGGGTGCCCGGGCACCCCCCCCGCTTACGCACACACATTCAGTATATTTAACAAAAACATATCGAAAACAGAAAAAAAAAAAAAAAAAGATTTGAAGGTTAAAAAAACAAAAATGTATTACTAATACCAATGATTCTATGCAATAGAAAGACATTTTCTTAAACATGGTGGTAATGGTAAAATATATTTAAAAGAATAATCTAAAATGTTCATAAATCCAAATTTATTTGCACATTTCTTACAATATTTGCAAAGTAATTTTTCTTGGTAAACAAAATAATAAAATGAAATTAGTAGTTTGTTTTTTCTTCAAGGAAAAGCAGGAAAAGAGGAGATAAAATGATTTAGTTTATTTAAACTCGTGGCCTTAACGGAGAGTCAAGTTTTTAACACGCTTTTATTAGCTTCACCTGTATATATGTTTATATGAATGTCTGTTTGTAACCGCTCTGGGAGCACTGTTTGTAACCGCTCTGGGAGCAAACAAAAAATCTATATTGTAAAAAAATACTTTCCCTACGTGAACGCCGTGGCGTTGAGGTAAAGCTCCGCGTTACGAACCTAAAGGTCTAGCGTTCGATCCCCGTCAGGGGAGGTTTTTAATAAATGGTTTTTGTTTAATTCTAAGTTATTTTAATTAAAGATTTAAATGTATGTACATATTATGGTGTGTCACTCACACGATTTTCTCTTACCCTGAATTTTAATACTAAGATAGATATTTTGTGCTTTTTAGTTCACATTTCTATAAAAGCGTGTTCTTTAATTTTTTAAAACTATAATATTATTTTGTCGTTTCTTTTTAATGAGCATTTTTTTAAAAACTTTCTCTTACCCATACATGTTGGAGAATGTAATGTTTTGCGGTCCATTTTTTGAATATGAAATAGTTTTTACAATAGTATGTCTTGAGGTCCTCTCAACTGTATAACCAGGTTCTTGTGGTTAGTCTGCATGGGCATAACTCAAAAGCAGGTATTGGCAGGAAGTCTAAAAATCCTATTCAATTTATATCATAATGATCCGTATACTATGACATGCAAAGAGTTCAAATACATTATTGTTTAAGTACAAAATTTCTAGTTGGTACATATCAACAACATTTTTAAAGTGAACTAAACATAATGAAACTAACATATTCTATAGATACAAAATAATTTTCGTATAAAAGATTGTAAAAAAAGTTAGGTTCCATCAAAAGTATTCATACCAAATTATATTGCGTCCAGTAAAAACGTTTAAAAATGATAATTACTTTTCCTTACCATGAGTTACAGAAAGTATTATTTACGGGGTCGAATTTTCGAAATTAATTTTTGCGATAATTTCAGGTTTTGAAGTTCTTTGAATACAAAAATAATTTTTTTTAGTAATTTTTGATTTGAATGCATGTCTGGTATCATAATAATTTAGGGGGTAAATTTTTTCCGATTACACTGGTTTGCGAAATCGTACTTTTCAAATTTTTTATGTACCGCGCTGGGTGTCTCTAATGTGTTTTGATAATCTGAATTCAGAAACGATTATTTTTTTTTCCTATCACGCAAGAAATTTTCACAAAGTAAGGATGAAAATCGGAAGAATTCGTCTAGAAGTTATAACAAAATTCGAAACAATTTATATAAAAAATGCATTGAAATAAACTATTATTTACACATTATCTTTTAAATGTATTTATTCACATCGAATCTCCCTTTAGAGCATTTTACCTTGTGCAAGGGTCTTGTGTGCAGTGTTGCCAATCTGGCGGATTTTCCGCCAGATCTGGCTTATTTTTTCGAGCTTTGGCGGAAAAAAAAAATTCTGTCTGGCGGATGGCGGGTAATTTGGCCTTTTTCTAAAAAAATTTGGCGGATTTTCGCTGAAATACATATAAAAAAATAATAATAACAACATTGACTTTTTTTTTTTTTTTTTTCTCGCATCAGTAGTTGTTTTATACCTTGGTAAAAATACACATTTAATATCATACTTCTCTTCTTCGATATCAGAGGAATTGTTTAAGCTTTATTTCCTTGAGGAAAGGAGAGGAAGAGGTTAATAATTAGTTTCGGTTTTCTTGGAATATAGTTTCTGCTTTTATTTGTTCTTTCTTAATATTACTCCAGGATCTTACCAAATTCCAAACACAAACAAAATAACCATGTCAATTCCTTTTCTGACAGTGAGTCATATTTCTGAAAGAGCAAATCGAACATTTGTTTCGGTTCTTCATATTAATAGGGTCTTAATTCTAAATTATTACTTTTTCCTGTACACACAAGACAAGAAAAAAATATTGTATTCTTGAAAATTTTTGACTTCCGTTTTTCTGTGGATTTATACTTTTTCATATATCTTGAAACCGATTTGATCATTTTTAGAAAATATCTGAGTGTATATGTTATGAAACTATTTTGACCTTATATGTCATGAAGTAACGGACGAAATTTTACAAAACTTTCTTTGGTTGGGCAACATAAAATGGTGCTGAACAGATTTTGATTTCATTGCTGCAATTTCTCCCAATTATAGGAAGTCTATATCTAAGTTTCTCTGGTATATAAGTGCATATAACTAGGTATGTGAGAGGGCTATTATAAAATCTATGCTGATTCAATCCAGGTGCATATCAGTTGATAGCTGTGCTATTGTGCAGTAATTTTCCCTGTTTAAGGATAGACTTTAAAAGTGTACAAAACTAGGATATATAAGTGTACAAAACTTCATGCATGAGAAAAGTGTTAGAAAAGAAAAAATTACGGTGATTTAATTTGGGTGTATGTCGGCCGACGGAGAATTTAGTTGTTATGAAAATCTTAGCTGATTCAGTTTGAGCGTTTATCGCTGTTATTATTATTATTTTTTTTTTCAGTGATTTTCCATACGACCTTTTCCTTAGAATCAATATAAAATTATACTAACTGAATATGCGCAAGTTTAATTGTGGCAAGTTATTTTGATAGTTTTTTGTGTATACTTATTGGTAGATGGGGATGTTATAAAACGCTATAGAAGAAAATTTTCCAATGGCCACAACATACTAGTTCTAATATGTAATAAAGCAAAATTAAAATTGAAGCTGGTCAAAAAATACAACGTAGCCAGAAAAGCTTTTTGGGGAGAAATTTAATTTTTAGTACATAATATTGAGTGCTAAAAATGAAGTATAACTCAAAAATTTTCAACAAATCTACAATATTCTTTTTTTTTTTTTTTTTTTTTTGGTGGGAGGTGGGCATTTAAATCACCCCCACCCTCCTTGACTTTGACCCTGCCACAATCTCGACCTAGCGATTATTGCGGAGAATCGGGTCTTTAGCCTGCGCATAGCGTCTAGAATACAGCGTCTTTATTCTAGACTCTGTAGCCTGTGTAAGAGAATCAAGTAATTGTTGAAATATCCAGAAATTCAGTCATTTACCAAAAATTAAGTTAGGATATTCATTCTTTTCTTGGTAGGCACTGCATTGCACTTACACTTAGAAATTTCATTTGGTTGGTTGGGTTTAAAGTCGCACGAGTGCTGCGCTATGGGCAATAACTAGCAGTGGACCTAAAAATATAGTAATAATTAAGTGTCATATCATGCTGATAAAAAATCTCAAAAAGAAGCAATAAGGCAATTGTTTTTCAATAAATAAAATAAGAAAGTATTACCTTTTTAAAACTGTTATTTTCGTTAATTTATGTTGTCAGTTAATTTATCCTATTTCCCGAATATGCACTATGTTAGGAATGTATTGTAATCATAAAAAAAATTACAGTGAAACTTTAGTTTATCTGTATGTTTTGAGGTCTCCTGAATTCATTTTTGCTATTTTTACGTTGATGTATATATGTATGTGTGTGTGTATGTATGGTGGGAGCTACCAATTAACATTTGCCATCTATCGACCTGCTTTTCATAAAAATGGAAGAAACATTTTTTTTTTAAGTATGTACCATATTTATTTTAAATAAATAATTACTTCTTAGAAATATTCTTTAATGCACTTTTTAACATATTCATGGTGTAATTTTAATAAGTTAATCCGTAAACCTCGCAAATTCAGCTTGGCGGATAATCTGGCTCATTCGCAACTTTAATTTGACGGAATCTGGCTCTTTTTTAAACCTATTTTGACGAATTTTTTCCTTAACGATCTGGCAACACTGCTTGTGTGTGTGTGTGGAGGGGGGGGGGGGAATTCTCTATGCAACAATATTCTGCTAACATGTTAAAAATGTATCGTCTCTGATACCCGCTTTCCATTTCTTTGATGTTTTGATGAAACAGCTCTCCTTGTTCTCCACTCACATCACCCAAATTTTCATGGAAATAATTTAGATGGGAGTCGAAAAAAATGGAGCTTTAAGCTCAAACAATTCTTTTTTTTTTTTTTTTTTCAAAACTGTACATGATGGAAATTTTTAAATAGGTTTTCCTTATACAGCATCCAAAAAAAATATTCGAAAAACATATCAACCTGAAGAAAAAAATTTATTCGTCGGGACTGTCTTATTTGCCATTTTTTAAAAAAAGACAACACTGGAAAGTTCAAATTAGTATTGTAAATCATATCATAAGCATACTTTTCTTGAAAAATTTACTGTGGGTGAAAGTTCTTTGAATTATTTAAAAAATATTTTTAATTTAAGCCTTAAATGTTTTAAGAATGCAGGTAGAGTAATCAAACAGAGGGCTTTGAAGGATGCAATTAGACATACTTCCCCTTCACAAAAATACATGCCAAACAAAATTGTTTCTAAAACAATTTTCAACTTTTTTAAAGCACCTCAGAAATGGTCGGTCAAGTATACAATATCTTATTTTTGTAACTAAATGCCACATTTTATTTATTTATTTAATTTTTTTTTTACCTTATTTAAAAGCTGTCACTCAAATTTAATAATAATAAAACATATTATAATCGTTTGCATTACTTTTGAACTTTGACAAACGATTTATTGCTGAAAATAAATTATGTATTTATGAACAGACGATTTTGTATTTGTAATTAATAAAGAAAGAAAATTATTAAAATATGGCTACAGTGTAAGTATTTATTCGGATTCCTTCTTCTTATGTGATTTTATAAAACAATTTCTTCTTTCCTGAAAATCTTGGATCTGGAGAAGGTGGTGTATAATTCTATTAAAACTGTATTGAATGACTAGAGAAACGAAAAACTGTTCTGGAATCATGTGCAAAAATGTGAAGGATTTGATAATTATTCCAACCAAAGAAAAAGAGAGTGGTTTGAAGAGGAAGCTCAAGACAACACAGAAAATACAAACATCAAAGAAAGGTATGAGCAAAATATGCTCCATTATTTAGTCTTTTAATTTTTTAAATAGCAAAGGCGTTTATTTGTGTGGGTAGAAAATTTCCGACATTATCTCATGATGATTTTTCGTGCTATTTTATTAATAAATGTTTTTGGATTCGATTATGTATGCAATTTTGAATTGTGGTGGTTTCAAGACAATATTTTCGGCTGATGGCCAGTGTACGGTCGGATAGTGAGACACCCCACTAACTTTTTATCTGTCCTCCATTTTGATACATTTACTTTGCGGGGATTTTCAGTGCAATTTTATTGGTATGTGTCCCTTTTAATGTTTTATTTTACTTTATGCATTTTTTTATGGAATTCTTATGTACAGGGACAGAGTGGTAATTCGTAAATTTATTTGACTGATGGTCAGCGCTTGGGCCGGTCTATGGCGTGTTTCTACACTTTCCCCGATTCGATACATTTATTTAATACTGATTTTTTTTTTTTGCGACTTTTACATACATCACATTTTTATTATGGTACACACAATAGTTTATTACAATCCTATTAATAAGTATCACTTTAATTTTATAGCGATCACAGTATCCGTTTGTACTATTCTGTTTGAAACTAACATCACAACTACAACAATGCAAGAATGTTTTAAAATATAGAAAATAATTGTTATTCATGAATATGGGAACGAATAAAATAATAATTTTAAAAAAGTAGCTACATATTTAATTAATATATATATATAGTTTCATAATTTGAAACTGGTAAAATAAAAGAAATGATATGAGATTATAAATAAAGTAACATATCATTATAATTCTACTTTATCACTTTGTGTGCGCAATTTAAGTTCCATAGTATAAGTTTTTCCGTAGTTTAGTTTTTAGGTTTTCGTTTATAACTTAAGGCTTAAGATTTTTATTTAACCTTTTAACGTTCATTGGTTTCGTACTGAAACCTAATATTCGACACCATTTAATATTTTTTATGCAACATTCTTTCCTTGTTTTAATCAGTTTTCGAACTTCTGTTCCTTTTCTGTTAGACGGATAGCGGCACTACTCTGAAAGTCCAATCTTTATCAAATGATATTTCAAAGGAAACCAAATGCACCGATTTACGCTACCGAAACTGCAGTCTGCATTTAACATTTTTTTACTTTGACATTTTTAACGTTGTGTAAATGTTGATATTTCTGTTCTCCGTCTAGTTATTTATTCTAGGAGAAAGTTACTTAATTTATATGTTAAAACATACATGTGTTAACTTGTGTAACTTTTATACATGTGTTAAAACGCACACATGCATACATATGCGCACTATGTTCATAATGTATTCAAATTGTAACTTTTAGTTTAAAATTTGGGCACCCCCCCGCTCCGACAGCTGGCTACGCCTATGTTTTTTGGGGACGAAGGTAGTTTTGTCCACGAGATTCGAGGACATATGGTCAGCCTAGTAAAGTGCATAAGTGAGATGAGAATGAGAGTCCATTAGAGTTAGCATCCACATTATAATAGCCTCTAGGGGTGAGTCTCAGACCGTCGCCAATTGCCATCTGCGCAGCACTAGTGCGACGTAAAACCCAACCAACCAAACACTTTACAATAACACTACACTGAAAAAAAATTTTCGAGCCCTGATACCATTCCCGCTCTCTGATTCTTACGTAAAATGACCTGAATACGAATCCGAATATGACCTCCATTTTGCCCAATCACCGAATCACCCGTCGTTTTCTTAGGACGCCATCCCTTCCCCAAATTTTTATCGTTGCTCGGTAGTTTTATCGTCATGAATTTGATTTGGAGGATGGAAAAGGATTATTTTAACACTTTATATATGTATATAGAAATATATATATTGTATATTAAATAATAATAATAATAGATTAATAAAATATAATAAATGTAATTTATAATTTCAGTGGCAAATTCCTCCCCCCCCCCCCCCCAAAAAAAAAAAAAAAAAAAACCCTCTTGCTACAAATATTCATGTTTTAGAATTTTTCACACCTATAGCCCCTCAGAAGATATTTAACAGTTAAAATAATCGTTTACCCCCCTCCCCCTCCAAATCAAATTCATAGCCATAAAATTACCGAATAGTGATAAAAATAGGGGCCGTCCCAAAAAAACGATGAGTGATGGAGCACAATGGGCGTGATATTCGGATTCAAGACTCAAGAGGTCATTTTACATAAGAATTTGCAGAAATAGTGTTGGGGCAGATTTTCATGCAGAGCAGTGTAATTAGTGAATATTAATTAACATCAAATTATTAACTAATTTTCTTAAGATTAATTTTGAGTCCTTTTTGAAGTTATTTTTGTGATTTTTTGATTCCCTACCATGATTTTTGAATTAATACGCCTGTATCTTTAAGTTAAACTTAATTGCTAATTTAATGCTTGTGCTTAAAGGTACTCTACTAAAATAGAAATGTAAATTTGCGACACGCTGTAAAATGACAAAATGTACAGTCGGTAACAAAAGTCTCCGAACACTAGCAAAAATCACTCGCAGCGCTAATTTTCCGAATCAAATTCTTTGGCAATATTTGTGATGGTTGCCTGCATATCGCCAAAAACTGAACGGTAACCCGAAATTTCATTAGCGCATGCGCAGTTCTCGTGTGGAAACGTTATACCTAGCCGCTCGTGATAGGACAGTGAAGCTGAAACGTGAACCGGAAATATAGTAGTACCACTAGTGTCAACAGAGGGGAACTACATGTGTTAAGTCTACATGAATAGCATCTTTGATCGAAAATTGTTTTTCTATTTCGCGAGTAGTTAGTAGCAGGTTAGTGTGGGAAGTTTTCTTTTTCTTCACTTTCTATTGTTTTTGAATTCACAAAATTATCCTCAAAACATTCACAGCTATTCTTCTACGAAATAAAAATTAATTTTTATAATGTTTAAAAATATGCTTTGTCAAACATATTCATATTCAAGTACAAATTAAAATTTCAAACTGTAATTCTGAAATAGCAGTATGAAATCATTAAATATTTAACGTTGCTTGGTTTAAATAATACAAAATGCTTTAAAATGAAAAAAAAGTTTTTATTTTATGTATATTTTCAAAGTTTATTTTTTTAATATTTAGCACTTGCTTCATTAAATAAATAGAGCAGGCGCACGTGACGTCACTGCGACAGGTGATTCCGCGCGTACTTTAGAATGTAGGCAAAAGGTGGGATAAAGCACCAATGGAAAGGCAGATATTTTGCCTACATGCGCAAAAGTTGCAGAATAACGTCGCTTGTTTATAAACATGCGCCTTCTCTATTGCTTTTGACAATCAAGTTTGTAAACAATAATAAAAGTTGCCAAACGAAAACGTATGTGTAGTTTTCTTTCCTTCACTTTTTCTACTACTTTTAAATTCACAAAATCATAACATTCACAGCTATTTTCTAAGAAATAAAACTAATTAGGCTGGGATTGCGGTGCCTCGTTCTTAAGTCTGATCTTAAATCTTACGAACTTTCGTAAAATGGGCGTTGTTAAGAACGATCTTAGCTTGGTATTGAGGTGTCTCAAGCGTAAGTCCTCCGCGTGTCCTCGTAAGAGAAGGAAACCAGCCAATGGGAGACGCAGAGCGAGCTGTGTTGTGATTGCGCGCATCCAGTTACGATTCGACTTAAGATAGCTCTGAGGTTGTCGTAAGATAGTGAGGCACTGCAATACGACTTGCGTTTTGTTTACATCTTAAGACAGAGTTTATGCGTAAGGTAGTGTTGAGCGAGGCACCGCAATCCCAGCCTTAAAAAAGTACACTTAGGCTGGGATTGCGGTGCCTCGTTCTTAAGTCTGATCTTAAATCTTACGAACTTTCGTAGAATGGGCGTGGTTAAGAACGATCTTAACTTGGTATTGCGGTGCCTCAAGCGTAAGTCCTCCGCGTGTCCTCGTAAGAGAAAGAAGCCAGTCAATGGGAGACGCAGAGCGAGCTATGTTATGATTGCGCGCGCATCCAGTTACGATTCGACTTAAAAGTGGCCTCTCCACTTATCGTCCCCGGAAGCCACAGCCAATGTTATTCTATGGAGAATTATAACTTACTAACTAATGTATAATTTTTAATTCCTTTTCACATTCAGAAACTTCACAACTATTAAACAATTTATCGCTTTCTAAAAATTATTTTTAATATTTGTTTTATCATCGACAAACACCATAAAAACGTTGAAAATACTTTATGAGCGTGCATCATGTTATTTACAAAATCGGAACTCGCAACAAGAACCCAAACATTCACTCTGGTGTTGCCATACACAAAACATAAACTATTTACAAAAATATCGATAGTTAATCGATTACATCACATCTCCCCTCTTTTAAAAGTCATTAGTCTAAAAATCTCTTAGGAATTTTTACCACTCGACCACTGCGAGTTTTACGAAGGTTGAGTTCTAGAGGAGGAGCACTATTAGTAGTCATTACAGGTGGATCAGCCATGACTTCATTTGGATTGTCCACATTGTCCTGGATTGTTGGCACATTATCCTGGATTGTTGGCACATTATCCTGGATCGTTGGCACATTTTTTGAAAACTCTTTGGACAAGGCAGGATTTACTTCATTATCATCAGTCCAACAGAAATCCGGTGGAAGCGACGATGGATGCAGATGGGTCCTATTTCGTCGGAACTCACCACGGGGTGTTTCTACCATGTATGAACGAGGTGCTGAATGAAGACTTTTTATCTTCCCACAGGATTTTAAATCCTCGATCCAAACAGGTTGACCTACTTCAAATGATGGGAAGTTTCTGGTTCCATGATGTTGATCAAAATTACGTTTTTGTCTTTCCCTCATCTCCGTTTATTTTTCCCTTAAAGAATTAAAATTAGCAAGGCTAGGCATCAGAATTTCATGTGCAGATGGTACAGGTGTGCGTAATTTCCTTCCCATTAACAATTCAGCTGGACTGTACCCATTCTCTAATGGTGTGGATCTAATTGCAAGTAACATCAGATAGGGATCTTCTGATTGCGATTTTAAGTTGTGATTTTTAAAATTCTTTACCATGGACTCAATGAATCCATTTCTCTGAGGGAATTTTGGGCTTGAGGTCACAATGGAAAACTTGTATGTTTTTGCAAATTTATAATATTCTGAACCAATGACCTGTGAAAACTGTGTTCCATTGTCACTCCGTACTCCGTACAACCTCGGGTATGCCGTGTCTTGCAAAAATTGACTTCATATGGTTTATGACAACTAAAGAAGAAAGATTTTCTAGTTTCGCCACTTCAAAAAATCTTGAATAATAATCAGCAATGATAACATACCAGTGTCCTTTTAGTTTTAGTAAATCAACTCCAACGACTTGCCCTGGCCTCTATGGAAGGTTGCTTGGAATTAGACGTTCTTTATGATGGCTCTGATATTGAATACACTTCTCGCAATTTTTAATTAATGTTTCAATATCTTTGGATATACCTGGCCACCAGACTGATTGTTGAGCTCTGGCACGGCATTTGGTTATTCCTTGGTGTCCATCATGAATTCGATCTAAAATTTCTCTTTGAAGCTTTTCAGGAATTACGATTCTTGCATCTTTAAACAAAATCCCATTTTGAAGGGATAAGGAATGTCTATGTTCCCAGAATCTTTGAAGTGTGACTGGAATTTCATTTTTAGAAGGCCACCCACTTTCGCAATATTTAATAAGCATCTTGCAAATGAGGTCTTAACTTTGCAACTGTATTATTTCATCCAATCTTTTGTCGGTTGCAGGAAGATAATCAATAACGTTTTGGACATATGCAGCTATTTCTTCAGATAATTCTTCATCTCCCTTTTCTGTCAAAGGACTTCGAGACAAAGTATCGACTGTAACAAGCTCTTTTCCAGGTTTATGCGAAATTGCATAATCATATCTCATCAGCCTGAGTTTCATTCTTTGTACACGAGGAGTTAGTATGTCTAAAAGTTTTGACATAAAAATCGGTACTAACGGCTTATGGTCAGTTTCTATATGCACTTTTTTGCCTAATATATAGTCTCTGAATCTATCACAAGACCACACTATGGCCAATGCTTCTTTTCCAATTTGAGCGTAGTACTTTTCAGTTTCTGACAGGGTTCTAGAAGCATAACAAATTGGTAATTTATAACTATTTTCCATGTGGTACAAAACTGCACCAAGACCATAAGATGACGCATCACATGAAATATAAATTTCCTTTTCAAGGCTGAACATTGATAATCCGGATGTTTGGCACAGTTCTTTCTTAATTTTCTGAAAGGAAGCCTCTTGAGCTGGCCCCCATATCCACTCACTATTATGTTTCAATAATTCATAGAGCGGATTAGCTACGTCAGCCATTCGTGGAATAAACTTGTTCAAAAATCCACTTATGCCTAAAAATCGTTTTAATTCTTTCACCGAATAAGGTCTAGGCAGGTTTGCTATAGCTTCAGTTTTCTTTGGATCTAGTTCGATGCCTCTCTTACATATTGTATGCCCAAGAAATTTCAAACTTTAAATTGGCATTTTTCTTTGTTAAGGGTCCCCCCTGCAGCTTGCAGTTTGCTTAAAACTTCCCTCAAACGCTGATCATGTTCCTCTTCAGTAGTTCCAAAAATTACAGATTCATCCATCAGTCCTACAATGCCTGGAGCATCTGGAACTGTTTCACGAATTCTTTTCTGGAAAACTGCTGGAGCGGATTTAATTCCGAAGGGTAAACGTTTAAATCTATATCTTCCAAAAAGAGTAATGAAAGTAGTCAATTTAGATGATTCTGTGTCTAAGGGAACTTGCCAGAACCGAGAATTGGCATCATTGATGCTAAAAACCTGTGCACCATCAAATTGGCTAAGAGTGTAATCTACTGATGTCATTGGGAAATATTCTCTTTCGATATTATCATTCAACTTTGACAAGTCTACACAAATTCTTATTTCACCTGATTTCTTTGGGACCAAAACCATTGGAGCACACCAATCGGTTGGTTCATCAACAGCTTCGACAACGCCTTGTTCAATCATACTATTTAAAGCTTGTCGCAGTTTACTCTTTAAAGGTAAAGAAACCTTACATGAACTGCTAACGCATAAGGTTTAGCTCCTGGCTTCAACTTAATATGATATGCTTTCTGAATTTTCCCGACTCCCTCAAACAATTTGGGAAACTCTTTATATGGATCAAAATTGGAATCTATTTTATTGATTCTCATAACAAGATTTAATTTCTCGCTTGCACTACAACTGAGCAAAGGGTGTTGCAACTTATTAATCACAAAAATCTTCTCTTCAATTTCACGATTTTTATTTGACAAATTGCCTTCAAAGGAACCAACTATATTAAGTTTTTTACTGCCTGGACCATATAATGATCTATATGATTTTTCTAATTTTATATCTAATAACTTGTTCTTATAAATTTCATACGGTATAACAGTAACATCTGCACCCGTATCAATTTTAAACTCAATAGGAATATTTTCAACATGAATTTCTACATTCCACTGCCCTTTCTTTTTGCAATTTGAACTCACTGATTCCTCAATATGGCCTAAAAATGAATCCTGTGTGGCATTTTCAATTTCATTAACCTGAAATTTCGTTTTACAAACTTTCGAATAATGACCTATTGTTTTACATTTATTGCAAATTGCTTTAAGCGCTGGACAGTTTTGTTTTGTATGTTTTTGATATTTACCACATCGAGAACAAAAATTCTGAGTTTTATTTTTGTCTAACGAACTATAGTGTTTTTGTTTTGGTTTCGTTTTATAATTCACACTTTTTCCTACAGAACAAATATTAGATGTGGCATGATTAGTAAAGGCTTCTTGTTGTTTCTTAATCCTTTCTGCCTTTCTGGCAACATTAATTGCTTTTTCTAATGTTAGTTCCGTTTTTAACTGCAAACGCTCTGACACTTTCTTGTCATCACGGATTAAAAGAGAAGGATATATTACGTATATTACGGAAAGGTAGTAATTTTCATCTTACAGATAGAGGGCGACCAAATCTCGAAAATACACCAATCAGCGCGTTTTTACATTTCTGGCTGTTCGTTCGTTGGATGACTGAAGCCGAAGGGGCGGGCTTTCCCTTTCTTCCGATAAGTTTCAAAGATACTACACCAGGCGGCGATCGAATCGCTTTCCTGGACTGGACTGAATTAATGCGGAAAGGGAAGCTTATGTTCCCGCTCTCGCTGCCCTATCTAGTTTTAATTCCTATAGACTCTTCTTCCGTGCTTGTCACGTATAACGTACAGAATTCTATGCCTAATCATTTCATCTTGAAATGTAACAGGAAAATCACAAGTTTTAACGAAATTATATAATGCAGTAACGAAATTTTCGACGTTTTCCCCTTCTTCTTGAAAGCGAGAATAAAATTTATATCTTTCATAAATGACATTCTTAGTTGGAATAAAATATTTTTCGAAAGCTTCCTTAACTTTAGCATAATCGGATTTATCAGCTTCCGAAAGTGTAAAAGATGGTGATATTTCTTCTGCTTGCTGGCAGTGGCGGATCCAGAACTTGACTTTTGGGGGGGGCTAATATTTTTCAAAGTGTTATTCTAGACCAATAAAAAGTTTACAATTGCAATATTCAATTGTGAATGTCAGTGTTTTTTTTTTGGGGGGGGGGCTTCAGCCCCCTAGCCCCCCCTTAAATCCGCCACTGCTTGCTGGCCCATTAGATAAATTAGAGAATTTACCTGATCTACAGCAGGCTTACTTTGGAGTCCAGCCGCTGTTCGAAATCTTCCGAATCGTCCTATCCATTTATTCCAGTCTTCGGGGCGAAAATTAAAAGGTTCAGGGGCAGGTATCTGATACATGTTGATCAAAGTTTACTTAATTTATAAGCTGCCACCATGTTTTATCAGCGACAAACACCATAAAAACGTTGAAAATACTTTAATGAGCGCGCATCATGTTATTTACAAAATCGGAACTCGCAACACGAACCCAAACATTCACTCTGGTGTTGCCATACACAAAACATAAACTATTTACAAAAATATCGATAGTTAATCGATTACATCACAATATTTTATTTTGAAGTTGTAAAATGGGAATTTTCACAATGTGAAATTTTTCATTTTTCAGCTTAAAAATGAAATCTTAAAAATAAAAAAATCAATTTTTAGAAAGCGATAAATTGTTTAATAGTTGATAAGTTTCTGAATGTGAAAACGGAATTTAAAAATTTGTATTAGTTAATGAGTTATAATGTGGAAAAATTTTCCGTAGAATAACATTGGCTTTGGCTTTCGGAGACGATAGGTAGAGAGTCCCCTTTAATTAAGATAGCTCTGAGGTTGTCGTAAGATAGTGAGGCACTGGAATACCGGAATACGACTTGCGTTTTGTTTACATCTTAAGACAGAGTTTGTGCGTAAGATAGTGTTGAGCGAGGCACAGTACGTAATCCCAGCCTTAATACTGCTTTGTTAAATAAAACCTTGTCGAATCATGTTCTTAGACAAACTAAGAACATGACTCAACAAGGATTTATTTAACAAATCAGTATTAAATGTACTTTTTTAAAACGGGGGGCTAGTGCTCGGATACTTTTGCTGCGGAGTGTACGATCCGACTTGTGATCTACGATAGCTGCGATTGTTACAATAGTATGCCTCCCTTAAATATTTCTTTAATTTTCATTATTGACGATATTGGAATATAAAAAAAAAATCCCATTGGCATTAAAAAAAATATATATATATATATATCAAAAATCAGAGCAAAAATTTATAGGAATATAATACTTTCATTTTATAACTGTAAAAGAAATCAAATTATAATAATATAAAAAGGAATAGAACAGATTCTATTTTTTAATGTCTTCATAATAATATTTTTATTAATAATCTAGACTAGATGCATCATTATTTAAGATATTTGTTTTATTTCTTATTTTCTTCTTTATATTTAAGAAGAAAGTATTCTATTAATGGAAAGTTTGTCTCCGGTTTCCAATGACTTTATACGTTTTGACATATCATGAACACAACTGTATTATTTTAAGTGTCTTCGTGTGTGCCTAAACTTTTGTGGATGCTCTAATAAATAAGTGCACGAAATTTAACCAAACTTGACATTTAGTTCTAACATCGAAATATAAATTAGTGCCAATAAGCTGTTGCTGAAAATCGTCCACCAGCGGCCGATCGGTTCTGCACTCAAAGCTGATAGACGTGAGGTGCCGGGTTCGATCGCAGCTCGCACTCGTTGGAGTTTTCCGTGGTTTTCACCGAAACTTGCGTAAATACGGACTAGGACCACTTAGAAAGACTCCCCCCAGAGGGCACTCCACCTAATGCCCAGGATCCCAGGGTAGTCAATCAGCCTTACTTCCAAAACACCAAACGCTCAATAGGTAGCACTGTCATCCCGTATATATTTATTTTATTGTATTTATTTATTTGCTTCAACATAGTACGAAACTTCGCATAAATATGCACAGTGAGAATTATTTTTTAACGAATCTTTGTGAATTAAAAAGAATTTTTTAAAATAGCAATAATCAATTATGAAAAAAAATATAGTTGTAAATGTAGATGCATCACTTTTCCCTGGGGGAGGGGGGGGGGTCCATGAAAATTTTTAATATTAGTGTTTCTGAAAAGAACCCGTCAATACCTTTAAAACTAATGCTCTAACCAAAATCTAGAATAATTAAAAATAAATTTATCAGGGTTTTTTTCGTTTCTTAATAAATAAATAAAAAACTTTGGTTGGTTGGGTTTTACGTCGCACTAGTGCTGCACAGATGGGCAATTGGTGACGGTCTGGGACACCCCCCCCTAGAGGTGGTCCGGAGACATGCCATCACAATTTTGATCCTCCACGGAAGGGATGGCTCTCCCGCTTCGGTGACCCCCCGAGGTATAATTTTTGATGGGAACATGGAGGACATTGCGGTACAGCGTCTAGAATATACTGACCAAACGTCCCCATTTTCTGGGGATAAATGGGGACGCCCTTTTTTTTCAAGGCATTTTTCTGTGTTTTAAAAAACTGTAGAAAGTAAATTATTAATCAGTAACACTTTATTTTTAGTCTTTATTTATTAGGAATTGAAAAATGCATCCATAATTTGATAATTGTAGCAATTTTTTATGCTTCTCTATTATAAAGGTACTTTGATCTGGTCAGCCTAGTCTAGAATAAACAGTGTGGCAATCGCCTATAACCGTGATGTTAAAATGATGCTACAAAAATTAAGCTTACCCAGATGTCGCTGTGATCGAAGCTATTGCTCAAATCGAAGACCTGATTGGCTTTTCCCAGTTTCGTCAGTTTAATCACGTGATCTAAGCATATAATTAACCAATAGGGAGTCTCGGTTTTGTTGTCGTGACACTAGCTTCGATTACAATGACATCTGGTGACAGGCTTATTTTTTTAGTACAATTTTATTCGCTGCTTTCCCCGCTGTTTATTCTAGACGCTGTAATTGCGGCCACGACAGATTTTACGTGCACCAGCCACCATTAGTGTACACGACGGTCTTTGGCCGGCTCGAGTACCGAACCCGCAATCTTCCAATTACGAGGCCGGCGCTCTACCGACTGGGCTACCGCGACCCATAAAAAACTTAGGGAGAAAAATGCAGTTTTTTAAATGTGAATGTGGACTACAGGACACAAAATAAACTTTCTTTAGCCATTAATATATATATCGCTGAAATGAAAATCATTTTCATTCATCATGAAAATAAATTTTAATAAAAAATTAATTAAGTTAATATCTAATTTACATTGTGCGTATTTGTATAGGATAACATTAAAGAATGTTTTGTGATAACCACGACATACTATATATTTGAAATGTTTTTATTTCTCTATTTTATTCAAAATATTTTTTTTGTTTAATCTTTTTTCAAAATTGTAATTTATTTGAATAAAACTCGCTTAGCAGCGTTTTCATTGGAAAAAGAAATAAGAATAAGAATAATAAATACATAACTCTTATAATATATTTGTCAAAGAATATCTAATGAGGTAAATATTCTTTGGTATTTACAACCAAAAAAATATATTTTATGGAAAACAAACTATTGCCAAGAAAGCGATAAGTAGCGAAAAAAGTTAGCGCAACGAAATATCACGTGATACATGTTGGACCAACACCTTCTAATGAAGGCCTTCCAAAGTGATTGTGACGTCACATGCTTTAGGCCACTTTTTATGCACATTTTTGTAAATTTATTTAGATTTCTTTGTTCGCCTCGGTGCTTTCGTTTTTACGCTGTGGTTACAAAAATAAAAGTAACCACCCCCCATTTTTTTTTTAGATTCTTATTCTTTAATCTTTAAGCCACCTGAATATATGTATATATTTTTTAAATAATGAATTTTTTCCACTAGATTAAAATTATAGATAAGTTACAAATATCTCTTATATATTCATGCGAACATTTATTAATAGCAATAATTTTTAGTAGTACACTGAAAAAGTATTTTCTTTTTAGCAATTATGACAGATATGTATGTATTTATAAAAGTATGTGTGTAAATGTATATATTTTCGTCCCTTTTCAAGGAATATCTTTATTAAAAAATCAAAATTATAAATTTCTCGCCACAGATTATGTAATGTAAAATCCCTAAAATATTTTTGAATAAGGGACTTTGAGAATGTGTTAATTTCTGCATAACAGACTTCTGTTTGAATTACAAGTGGGTCAGTGCAAATTCTAAAGCATAGACGATACAATGTACTAACCTATAATATATAATGACATCGAACTCGAAATTTCTGGTCATTTAAAGTTTTAAAATCATAAATATTAATGATATATATATATATATATATATATATATATATATATTTTTTTTTTTTTTCAAGTGGAGGTGGACATAAAATTTGCATAAAAAACATTTTACCGTGTATGTTAAGATTTTTTATTTAATCATCGCTGTAAATTTTATGCACAGTGAAATTTTAATATATTGTGGAATTTTTTTCTTTTTTTTTTTTTTCGTAAGAAAACAAATATACCTGATGTTCAAAAGAATGTTTCCCAAATCTATTTAAAATAAATAAATATCATCATAATAATAATAATAATAACATTTTGTGTGCAGGCCACACAAAAGAATTCAGATATATTTCAGGCTGTCAGTAGAAATACTTAAAGTTCATTTTAGCTTGAGTTATACGATACTTTTTTAAAACCCAACTAATAGTGCAATAGCAGTTTTTTTTTTTTTTTTTTTTTTTTTTTTTTTTTTTTTTTAATGATACCAGTAAACTTGTCTTGCATTCACATTACTCTCTCTCATCCTACAATTCATTGCTATAAATATATTATTAAAGTTCAAGATGAAAGATATGAGATAGTTCATTTGAATATTTTAAGTGTACTTTAAAAAAAATGCTCGAAATAGTCTAAATTTTCAATAAAAGTGGAATAAAATTAATTTTTTAATTATTTTGCGTGATACTGTAAAAATAGCTCTTTTTTCCAAGCATATTACACATTTGTAAATAAATTATTTTAAATTACTTATGGTAAAATATAAAAGTTTTATTGTTAAATTGGAAATATTTAAGTTGTATATATACCATTAATGATAAAGTATATGCTTTACTGTGTCTTAATACTATTGTGGATAAAAACAAACAAACAAACAAAAAAAAGTTAGGTATTAAACATACAATTTACACAAAAGTAAAGAGTAAAATGAATTTTAAAATTTTACTGGAGGAACTATATTTGGCAATTTATAAGTAAACCGTTCATAATTACCAGTCGAAATTGCTAACATATATTTGATCCATTGTATTTAAAATTAATATGCTGTAGCCATTACAAATTTTTCTTCTATATCATTTAATATAATAGCGCCATCTATCTGTTACAATTCACAAAGATTTAATCAACACAGCTTCTCACAATAAATATTTTACAAACCAATTTAACCAACAGATGCTGAGATATAACTATCTGGAAATTTACAAAAAATAATAGTAACGACGCACGTCATCTGATGTACATCTAAATTGATTCGGCATAGTTTTTCATAACATATATCTTACATATAAAATTCAATGCATATACATATCATAGAAGCTGAGGTATGGCTCGCCTATAAAAAATAGAGAAATTTGCATCATGCCCACGACATCGGTCGGTCAATATGCGTCCAAATTAAATCAGTACAATAGTTTATAATGGCTGTTGCACATATCAAGTTTAGTGCATTTATATATCATAGAAACTCAATTATAGCGCTTTCTTAAAAGGGGAAAATTGCAACATACTAGCATTACCTGTTGACCGATATGCACCTAAATTGAATAAACATAGTCTTTCACAATCGACTACTTGCACATCAAGTTAGGGAAGTTACACACAATAGAAGCTAAGGTATAATCTTTCCTTAATTGTGGGAAATTGCAACATAGCAGCGCCATTTGTTGGGCGATATGTACCAAAAGCTATTCAGAACCAATTTATATCAAAGTACATCCAAATATTAACTTTTGTACAATTCGGTTCATTATTTTGTGAGACACAGCACTCAAAACATAAAATTTTGATTATACATAGTCACACATCTCCTAAAAAAGGGTTTAAAGAAATCTCAAAACGTGTAAATGAACCAAAAGCCAAATAAAGAAAATTTTCAAAAATCCAATTCTTTATTTTTATGTAAATAGAAAAAAATAAAAATGAAATTTAAGTTATTGTGGAAATAGTATATACAACTGAATGTTTACAATCGATTACATAATTTATAGAGCATAGTAAAAAGAAAAAAAAATGTTTAAATTGAAATACCAAATGGTTCTTAAATTTAAATGTGCTAAGAATGAAACAAATAATAAGAAATTAAGTATATATTTTTAATAAGATACTTTTTGTTTATCATGAATACTTAATATGCTGCACGTGAACAATTTGATTTTGAATTGAGAACAGATTAGCTAATAATTTAAACTCATATTATTTTGGGTTAAATTTGTTCTGAAAAAAAAAAAAAATCAAAATTTTAATACTTAAAAATATCAACCTTTTATTACAATCATCAATCCTTTTAATGAAACCACGGATTAAAAGAGAAGGATGTATTACGTATGTTACGGAAAGGTAGTAATTTTCATCTTACAGATAGAGGGCGACCAATCTCGAAAATACACCAATCAGCGCGTTTTTACATTTCTGGCTGTTCGTTCGTTGGATGACTGAAGCCAAAGGGGCGGGCTTTCCCTTTCTTCCGATAAGTTTCAAAGATACTACACCAGGCGGCGATCGAATCGCTTTCCTGGACTGGGCTGAATTAATGCGGAAAGGGAAGCTTATGTTCCCGCGCTCGCTGCCCTATCTAGTTTTAATTCCTATAGAGCAGGCGCATGTTTGTAAACAAGCGACGCTATTCTGCAACTTTTGCGCATGTAGGCAAAATAACTGCCTTTCCATTGGTGCTTTATCCCACCTTTTGCCTACATTCTAAAGCGAATTTGGAAAATGCCTACTCCTCAGAACCTTGGCGAGAAAATTCTTGGCGCGCAACATATTTTAAGGGAAAAATATGAAAATGTGGAAACTAATCATTGATTGAATCAAACCTGTCTGAATGAATCAAGAATGAATGAATCATCGATTCACATCCACCGTACTTGCATTCGTATCATAGTATAAAAATAAAACATTTTGTTTAATAAAAAAAATAATTTTCTTCACATTTAATTGAATGAAAAGTGATTATTTTATAGAAGACATTTTTTTTTTCTTTTGTGTTTAAAATGTGCTAAATAAAAATACAAATTTATTACAGATAACTTTTTTTTTACCAATATGTAAACGTATCATAATAAATTTCTCCACTAATTTATTAACTTTATCATTCAATATTTTTCGTTATTCAATATAAATTATTTTTATTCAAATAAATTAATTTATACTTTTACATATTTCTTCTGAAGTATTCTTTCTTTCTGTCTCATTTTCGTTAAGGGGGGGGGGAAATTGTAATCCTTGGTAAAGTAACGATGTACTTAAGTAACTACAAACATAAGTAATTAAGTAAAATGTTTGTTAGGTAATGTTAATTTTGATTAATGCAGATTTTTTTTTCTTTGCTTAACTCTGATATTAAGTATAGCATGCACAGTTTTATTTATTAAGCTCGATTAATTTTTAAAATAGCAACACATTGATTTTCTTCTATTTACTTATTTAGATTAATAAATAAATAAGGCTCACTTTCTAAAAATTGAACTAATTCAAATGTTTGTGCAGGTATAGATTGATTACATTGATAATATGATTAATTGCATGTATTATAATCTCTTCCTTTAAATGAAATTTCTAATTATTTTTAGGTAAATGATTTTTAACTCAATTTATTTCAGTAATAATCTTGCTTTAGTAAAAATGAACTATGTCCAAACATTTAAAAGTATTTATATAATATTAATATATATATACAGTCGGTAACAAAAATCTCCGAACACTAGCAAAAATTCCTATGTAAAAAAAGTACACTTAATACAGTTTTGTTAAATAAATCCTTGTCGAATCCTGTTTTCAGACTGACTAAGAACACGATTCAACAAGAATTTATTTAACAAAACTGTATTAAGTGTACTTTTTTTACATAGGGATTTTTGCTAGTGTTCGGAGACTTTTGTTACCGACTGTATATATAACCTTTCATTTTTAAAATTTCATGCAAACAATTCTCCATTCAGAGGCCTTTTTTGTAGCCTTTTATATTGTTGCAACTTGAATGGGGACAAAAAAAAAAAAAAATATTTGAAAATTAAATTTTTATTATTGAGAAATTTTTAGTTATGTTGATGCAGTAGACTGTGCCAACTAGTCATATAATTTAGGATACTTTGATGTAGTTAATATACAAGTGATTAAATAGTATCACAGCCAAGGACGTACCCAGGGTGGGGGTGCATGGGGTCCGGACCCCTCCCGAAATAAAATGTAATAAAAGTTAATAAATATGCCCTTCTGAAGTTATAAGTTGTTTTATATCATGAATAACTTTAAAAAGAAACTTTGTTCTTTAATCAGTTCTTTACACTTATCAATTGATCGGATTAGTTTTTCTTGAGGGGGGAGGAGCAATGGCCACCCACATTGGAGACATTTGTAAAATCTATAAGAAAAAATTATGATTTCTTATAGATATTTCTGATACATGAGCAACTCTTTGGTTACTTTTTCAAAATTTTACCAGTGGCAAACCAGTGACTGAGTGTAGACAGGAAGTGCAGGTTCGATCCCATGTCGCGCTCGTTGACACAGTCATTTGGAGTTTTCCGTGGTTTTCTCTGAAACTCGCGTAAATACGGGCTAGGATCTCTTAGAAAGACCCAACCCCCATGATGGAAATTCCACCCATAGGCCTAGGACACTAGCGTAATCAATCGTTCTTAATCCAACATTTACAACTAACCCTTTTCCCGGTAAAGAGAAATCTTCCGATACTTCCAGAGCCATTTATGGACAAAAATACACAAAATTTGCTGAAGTTACTATTCAGGTGTTAAGGAATCGAATTATGTTTTAAATATGCGAAAAATACTTAAAACAATGTTTCTTTTTTTTCGTGTGGATTCAGTATGTGTGAATTCAGTATGAACTGGAATTTTAAATTTTGGTATTTAAAAAAATATGCTTAAAATCAAATTCTAGTAAAATCTTAAATTTTGCATAAATAATGGTAATTACTTAATAAGTAATGGTTTCAACTATAGTTAACAGGAGGCTTCTACGAGAGGGGCAAAAGGATGCTCAGTTTAAAACGTATTTATAATAGTAGTTAAGGGGCCCTGAAAACGCCACAGTCTTGCACCCAACGTGATTTAATGAAACCCTAACTCTGGACCCCTCCCGAAATGAAATCCTGGGTACGTCCTTGATCACAGCCATTTTCTCAGCACATATGGTGTTGTCATTACAAAGATTGGCACTAGAAGTTGGCATTACTCACTAGTTGCTTATCATTTTATGTGCATATTATTTTCCCCCTGATAATCGCATGATAATGATGAAATGAATATTTTTGATGAAAATGTTACAAAATAAAAGAAATATAAAAATATATTTAATTTAGAAATATACGTTATTCATAAGCTTAATCATAATTCACTGTAAGAAAAACATTGATATCTGTGATAATTTAGATGGATTCCTCAAAATAACTTCTAAAGGCTACATTTTGCTATCTGAAAACATGAAATTAAAAAGTAAAATTTACAGTAATTAAGGATATCCACTTAATTTTCGAAGTATACCTGACATACTCTAATAAAAATGTTGATATAAGTATTTGAGATGTATCCACCAAAATAACTTATTCTAACAAATAATCTATATATATAAAAGAGTAAACTCACTGATTACTGACTCAACACAGTCGTGGAGATTCTATGGGAGATACAGGTGCAAATTTTGGTGAGCACGTCGGTTTTAGGACCTTGATGACCACTGAGACGGGATTTTGCAAAATCAGAGAGCAAAAACATTTTTATAAACATAACTCTGCTCCAAATTGCTTCACGGTGAAAAAATTTCAGAGGGAGAGACTAGACTTGAGTACAAAAAAAAAAAAAAAAATATATTTTCTGCAATTTTGGAATTCTAGATTTTTAAAGGGGTAAAAATGATTTTTGGAGATAAATTTAGAAAATACGCATTTTTTAATTAAGCCTCGCTTTCCCAACATCAAGGCGTTAC
This sequence comes from Salticus scenicus, assembly GCA_963930645.1. Classification (NCBI taxonomy): domain Eukaryota; kingdom Metazoa; phylum Arthropoda; class Arachnida; order Araneae; family Salticidae; genus Salticus; species Salticus scenicus. Next base: position 80,387,616 of record OZ005651.1, read on the forward strand.
TGCAGAAAAATCGCTTTCAGGTGCCGCTTGGCATGTTTGGCGAAAATCACCAGCACAGCCCTTTTTTGTACAATTTAGAAGTTGCAACATTCCACTGGTTATGTTTGCTATCTCTGACGAATTAGCGCACTTCTTGAATGAGGCGGGCTTAACTAAATTTCACTTCAAAATGAGGTCAAAGTGATCCCATCTTGGGAAAGCGAGGGTTAAACTCTACCAGTAATAGCACAAAGATATAGAAAACCACTAAGAGTCAACTTGAGGATATTTCCAGAAAATCATTATTGGTTTTCTGCAATTTTCGACTTTGGGGAGGAGTTATGAGGGGACAAACTCAAGTCCCCCTTTTAGCACTAAATTTGGGGAAATATATAGAATCACAAATTTTAGTGTGTGGCTTATTTATGTGTGCCTGACACCTATTGTAACGGGATTTTGCGAAAGTTCCCAGCTGGGGGGGGGGGACAATAAACCTGTTTCCAAGCATAACTTTGCTTCAAATTATCTCAGCAAGATTAATTTTATGTGTCGGTTGTTTATGCCTTCCCAACACGCACTGTAAAGGGATTTTTACGCAATTTCTTCCTCCCTCCTTTGCAGGTGGATAGGGAGGCAAAAATATGTTTATAAGAGTAACTCCGCTCCAAATTATCTCAGGGTAGTGATTTTTTAACATGTCGATTGATTATGCGTTCTCAAGACATATACTAGAAAGAGATTTTGTAAAATTCCACGTTATTCCCCTTGGGGGTTGGAGAGGAGAAAACATATTTCCAAGTGCAAATCTGCTCCGAACTATCTTAGGTGATTTTTTATGTGCGGGCTGGTTATGAGTTTCCAACACACACTATGAAGGTATTTTGTGAAATTTCCCCTTTCCTCCCTTTAAGGGTGTTGAGTAGGGGGCAAAAGCACCTTTTAAAGTGTAACTGCTCCAAATTACATAGATACCAAGTCTACTGTTTTTGGCGGGGACTTCAGACTGGAAAAATTTTATAGCTGATTTTAGTAATACTAATCGTCAATAATATATATAACATATTCCATTTAAAAATACCAATGTGAATTTTGATTTAAAAGATTAAAAACAGCAGCTATGAAATTATCTCATGAAAGTAATTTTTTGATATGTCGATTGGTTATGTGTATTCAACACACACAAACTGCAAAGAGATTATTTGAAATTCCGTGCCATCTCCCCTCTTGAGGGTTGGGGGGGGGGATTAAAAAACATGTTTGCATGCGTAACTCTGTTCCAAATAATCTTAGAATGGCAATTTTTGATGTGTGGACTGCTTATGCATATTCCACACACACTACAAAGTGATTTTGTGAAATTCCACACTACCGCCCCTTAGGGGTGGGGGGTAAACTCTGCAGTAACTCTTCATGCGTAACTCTGTAGTAAATTATCTTAAGAAGGAGATTTTCGATGTGTGGGTCAGTTATATATATCGAACTCATAATATAAAATTATTTAGCAAAATTCCCTCCTCCTTCTTCCATTTAAGAGCGGGGAGGGGGTAAAAACACGTTTTAAAATATAGTGCTGCTTCAAATAATCTCAGGATCCTGATTTTTAATGTGTTGGTTAGGTATGTGTATGCAACATGTACTATAAAGGGATTTTGTGAAGTGTGGCAAGTGGAAAAACCTTTACCGAAGGTAGCGAGAACTTTAACTTAGATTTTGACTGATTTCAATGATTTTTTAAAATTATTAATGGTATAGCGTTTTGAAAATTCATTTCAATATAATGACCAGCGAAGCAGGCAAAGCCTGCTAGTACATTATAAAAGAGCATGAAAGAACTGGCGTTTAAAAGTAATAATTACAAAACTTTGAATAAACACCATAAAAGCAAGAACTTCCAACAGTTGTTTCGGGTCAAAAGAAAACCTAGCCCTTCGTCAAGTGAATAAAGTAGGCACGAATGCTGTAACAAAGCGGCAACACAGTGCAACCTGCAACAGTGTGTTGTCGCTTCTTTTAAAGCACTCGTGTGTACTTTTTTTGCCTGATGAAGGTTTTTTTTTTTTTTTTTTTTTTTTTTTACCTGAAACAATTGTTGCGAGTCTTTGCTTCTATGGTGTTTATTCAAAGTTTTGTACTTAGTAATAAATAATACATTTTCCTATTTAAAAAAAAAATTAAAGAGTAAAATTTACTGCCATTCACTTAATTTTCAAAATACACCTGATCTTTTTTTTCCCATAGATTTGGTAAAATAGAAATTTTGGCCAATGACAGTCCTTCGTATGTTGTCATTTTTTCTATCAAGGCACCCTAGTATAACTTACTTGTCAATATTGCAGCCATATTTATTTTAATAATTTAAACTTGAAAAAGAAAATCTTTATTAAATGACGAATTAAATGCCTTAATGATGTTACACATACATACATTTTAATAAATTATAGCTATATTTTAATACAGTTGTACATATTTTTTTATTAATACATCCTTAATATGGAAGCCTATTTTTAAGATTAATAAAACAAATATTTAAAATGGAGCTATTTCACTAGGCATAGAAATCTGTATAGTAGCGATCACTTCCATGCATGTGAACTCACTTTGCAACCATTAAAACCAAAAGAGAAAAAAACATCACTGGATACAACTTACACATTTTGCATGAAAATCTGTATAGTAGTGGTCACGGTACCATACATGTATGCTTGCTTAGCTAGCATTAAAAAAAAAAAAAAAAAAAAAAAAAAAGAATCTGACGTGGACACCACGACTTCCTTATACATCTATTGGAATATACATATGGTTATGGAAACATTGATATTTTTGTATGAAGTAATTGATTTGTAAATAAACAGGCAGGTTCTAGTCCATGAACATTCCTGAAAACAAGCAAAAAAAAAAAAAGCTACTCCAACCACAACAGTCTTGATGATAAGATTATATATACCACCAATTGCAAATTTTTCAGGAATTTTCTATGGCTTATTACAGAAAATACCATTGGCAAATACTCAGCTTAGACAGTACAAAATAAAAAAAAAACTGGTGTACAATGAATATTTAAATTTAAAAACCTTTTTCATACACCATAAAATTATGAAAGCATTACCAGTTTCGAAAAGACATGGCCTTTCTTCTTCAGGTACAAAAACCACCAGTCTTGCTTTTTTCTCCAAGGTAATAGCAAGTGCTTTGCACCTGAAGAAGAAAGACCATGTCCTTTTGAAACTGGTAATGGTTTTATTAATTTTATGGTATGTGAACAAGTTTTTAAGTTTAAATATTAAACACAGCTTAGTGTTCAATGAAAATCATTTCAGTATAAATTGCCTACTTTTATTCTTGTAGGCAAAAATTAGTGGCGAGAAATAATTCTGATAAAATTGAGAAAAGGTTTACAAATTCTGACTCTCCTGAAGCAATATTTGTCACCAAATTCGATTACTAATCTTTTCAGGCTGCCAAGTTTGTAGCTGACGCAAATGTTGATCTTGGCATCAATTTTAGCGATTTGCTGAAAATTTTTGTAAAGAATAAAACCTTACATTACAGCTTTATGGAAGTCTGAATAGCTGCTTTTGTGAGGGGGTTTCCTCCTTCATCAGCTTACTTCTTCGTGGTCCATGCCGTCGGTAATGTATGTTTTCTTCTGTCTTTTGCTTTCTCTTTAATTAGATTGTGTCACTGTCGGTAAGCACAAATGCTGATATCAAAGCGGCAGCGTGTGTTGCCACTTTGCTTGCAGCACTCGTGCTTCCTTTGTTCGCCTGATGAAGGGTCATGTATTCTTTCGATCCAAAACAATTATTGTGAATTTATAGCATTTTATGGTGTTTATTCAAAGTTGTGTACTTATTACTTTAAAACGACAGTTCTTTTCTGTTTTCTTCCGTTTCATGATATTTGTGAAATATGCTAGCAGACCCATAGCTGCAGCCACAAATATTTCACTTTTTAAACATTTTAGGATGCTATGCTTTTTTTTCTTTCTCTCTTGGCGGTAATAATAAGCTTATACTTAAATTGTAATTTTTAAATTTACTAGATGAGGCTAAGTCTTCAAAAACAATTTGTTAAAAATGAAGTATAACTTAAAAATTTTCATGAAATTTGTGAAATTTTGGGTGTGTGGTGATTAAATCTGCAAGTCTCTCATGATTAAGATCTCAGCAGAAGAATTAAAAATTATTTTGCATGGAGCATTTTTAAAAATTTTATCTTATTAAATTTATATGTAATATGTAAAATTCTGAGTCAGGGAGTGTAAGCGAAAAGTTGCCAATTAATGAAAAATGTGTTTTTTCTTTGGACTAAAGCTGAATTGTTGCTAATTGATCAAACTATGTTCGATTTGAATGAAACAATTGAATATTACCATAAAAATTAAGTAATAGCAAAATAAATAACACCATAAAATTAAAAAACACACAAAAGTTCAAATGGCGAACAATTCAAAAGAATGCAAGAAAATTAAATGATAAATGTTTATCTATTTTAAGAAAAGATTTATTTACTGCATGTCATGATGAACTTTCTTTCTTCAATAAGCTTTTTCTCCCTTTTCTTCCATCTGACATCAGTGTTAATGAAATGAGCTAGCAAGCCCACATCTACAGGCACGAAAACAATTTTGTGCACTATAGATATCTTCCAGCTGGCGTAGGATGCAAAGACTTCACAAATGGAGAACTTTCTGAGGAAAACTGCTCTTTCTTTTCTTCTTCAGTCTTTTTTAAACAGTAACTATATAAATACATATTTTAATATTTAAGGATAATGTGCAATTTTTTGGAACTATAGATTTATACACTGAAATTGCTTATTTCAAATTCGTCAGATAAAGCTATAGGGTAGGTGCTCCAGTCTCCAGTGATTGGCATGCTCCACTAATTGACATATATCCCGAAATAATTAATAAATAAGAAAAATAAGAAAATCCTATTTTACGTATGAGAATTTTAACATTTTTTGTCAAACACTGGAGCATAGGGTGCTAATAACTGATAAAATGAATAACTAGCAGTGTCAAACAATGAAACATAGGGGTCCAATCAGTGGCTGTTCCAAAACTTGACTTTTTTTTTTTTGGGGGGGGGGGCTAAGATTTTTCAAAATGTTATTCCAGACCAATAAAAAATTTACAATTGCAATATTCAATTGTGAATGTCAGTGTTAGCCCCCCCCCCCTTAAATTCGCCACTGGGTCCAATTACTGATAAAATGAAAAACTGGCAGTGTCAATTACTGGAACATTGAGTGGGTGTCAAATAAAAATTCATAAAAAAAATAATTGTTATAAAATGTATATATTTAAACATATATGTGGTTCTGAATGTCTTTCATGCCATATGTACTAACTTAAGATTTCTGAAAATATTTTCTGATGACTAGAACATTAAAAACATCAGAGATTGCTCTAAAAGTGTCAATCACTGGTGCTCTTACCCTATCTACAAAAAATAATAATAATAATAATAAATAAATAAAATAAATGAACTATAACAAATTTTTATAAACAAACACCATAAAATTAAAAAACATACAAAAGTTCGAATGGCAAACAACTGAAAAGGATACAAGAAAATCAAATGTCAAATTTCAATGCTGATCTATTTTTAGATTTATTTACAGCATGTCACAAGGAACCGTGTCTTCAATAAGCTTATCCTCCTCTTTCTTCTTCTATCTGATGTCGATATTAATAAAAATCGCTAGCAAGCCTACAGGCTTGCACACAGGCTTGCGCAACATCTACAGGCACAAAATCAATTTCGTGCACTGAAGCTATGGTCCAGCTGGCATAGGATAAACTTCATAACTAGATAACTTTCCAAGAAACACTGTTCCTTCATTTCTCTTCGATCTTCTTTAAACTGTGATTATTTATAATTTTGAGCTTTTCAACTGTTTTTTATTTAATTGTACTTTATACATTTTTTGCATTTAATTTTTTTTTTTAAATGTATTTTGATGCAATTTCATTTTCTGCCATTTTGAGTATGGCATTCTTTAATAAACTTTCCTTTCCTAAAGGTTTGTAAATTCCAAGGATAATAGCAAAATTGTGCCAAATTTTTGATTTATTAAAAACACGCTAAGTCATACCATAAACTGTATTATTATTCACAATTAACAAAAATTAATTCTTGTTTTTATAAATTCAAATTAACTTCACTCAGAATGTATGTGTACTACTTAATCAGCAGTCTACATAATGCAATCTATTCTATGTAAATATATCTCACTATAATATTCAAAATGTAGTGTGTAATAAATATATTCATCGATATTATCATTATAAAGATGATTGAACTGATAATTACATGTTATCATCAGTTCGACCAATTTCATTTCAAACTGTGATATTTAACAAAATAAACATCTAACTAATATACTAATTAAAAGGAGAATGATCACAATTATATCATAATTTTAAGTCAAATTTGTTTTCAAATGTCTAAACAAATTACCTGATATAAGATGAGTCATCAGGATATAATATCAGATACTAATATTTTAATATGTTATAGCAAAAGCAATAATGTACAAAATATTATCTTTTAATTAAAAAAATAAAAGAAATGTTAATTCTAGGCACTTATACAACTTACAGACATTAAACTAATAATTATAAAACCATTGAATGTTGTGAACATACCTTGCAATAAGTTCTTCACACACACACACACAAAATAAACATTTGGATTCCAGCATTATTAATTTCTAATTCACTTAAATGCATATGTGAAATAATAACTCATACATAGGCAAAATATAAAATACGTCAATCTCTTTTCAAGTTTATCTAGACATGATATAAACATGACAATTTGTTTACATGTAGGATGTTTCCAATTAGCTATGAACGTTTAGAAACTTATTTAGAAAATAAAAATAGCTATTCAATTACAAAATGAATGTTTTAAATCATACTTCAAAGTATCTAATTCAGGAGACAAAAGCACCTAAAATTTATTTAAAATTATTGAACAAATTTCTATTGTTATTGCTAATACGAATTCTGACGTCCGCTTGTCATCAGACATGCGAGCAACCCTACCGTCTATCATCATGACTCGCGCTCGCCAAAGCCCGATTATGTTTTTTCGCCAAGGTTCTGAGGAGTAGGCATTTTCCAAATTCGCCATTCTAAAGTTAAGACTACTATATAACAGTTAGTACAGTTATACAGTAGTCTTATCTAAAGTACGCGCGGAATCACCTGTCGCAGTGACGTCACGTGCGCCTGCTCTATAGACTCTTCTTCCGTGAATGAAACAAATAACACGACGTTGAATATATATATATTTAACCAAGATATCTATTATTTATCGCTAATAATTAATATTGCGTACAAGAACAATTTGATTTTAAACTGAGAACAGAATGTAGTATGCAACCAGGTACAGAACACTTCTGAACCATCTTTAGGTAAAAATAAAGCGTTGCAATAATGTGTATAAAAATATTAGTATGAGCTTAACATTAAAAATAGATGTAAACAATTGCAGTTCAGACAAATTAAATATGTTTATTTTTATAATACAACGATACGTAAAACTAAGATTTATAATAACATATTTTATATTTTATACATTTTAAACAACTTTATACATTAACAAATTTTAAATACGATTCATATTGTTAGAAGATTGCTAAAGCCAATTTACAATTCTAACAAAGCTTACAATAAGAAAATTATACAATAAAATAAAGTATTTAACACTTACTTTTGGTTCTAAACCGGATTCGTTGATCATTAAAGTCTCTCGGGTTCTTTAGTCTTCTAAAAGACAAATTATCACAAACATGGTATGGTAAACAACATCAACTATTTAATGTTTCTAATAAGAAAGTATTTGAATTTCGAATTCGACGCTCGCATTACGTTTTAAATAACTGGCCCAAATGCTCAAACGTCACAGCACTTCCGGTTTTGCGGTTGGAAGGTCTTGGTTAGAAGGTGTTGGTTGGACACGTTTTCTTCCGTAGAAAAGAATAGGGATTCTCCCTCTGCTAGTATCTGCTCGATGGTACACCCCTTTCTTCCGAGGACATTCTCAGAATATCTTGAGGATGTCATGGGGAGAAAGTGTGTCTTATGGACATCCTCAGCACTAAAGTAGGGACTTTTATCATCAATGCAGGGACATTTTGATCTGTTTGTAGGGACATGGCAAAATTTGAGTTGGCAACACTGTTTTGAAAATTCCAGCTGATAACTGACCCGGGAAAATATGGCTATCGCAAGTTGGCTTAAACAGTAATTTAGTTTTTGTGGAATAGTTTTAAAATATTCATCGTTTTTAAATATGATGAACCCAGAGCCTGCTAGTGGTAATGCAAGAGCTCCACAAACAGTAACAGATGATTCCCCTTGGTATCTTAAATATGGCGTGAGATTTCTTGGTAGCTGTAGTGCACTAGGTTAGTCAGTAATAAATTTCTTTTTAAAACTACATTTATTCGAAAAACAGATAAATTTGTGATACATATCAATAGATATAGAAGTGATATGTGAAAGTATTAAGTTATTTTCTAATCCCAATAGTAATATCAGAACTATGTTTTCGGATTTTAAAGATCATGTGATTACGCTATAAGCCAATGTTGATACTTTTTGTTTCCTTTCATTTGTGACTGTGTTCAGATATACCCCCTTTAAATTAAAGTGATAGTTTAGTATTTAGGATTTAACTATAGTTTGAAAGACTGATTTTAATTGGAATATAATTATTCCAGATGTTTCCCAAACACAATGTGCTCAGACTGATTTTAGCAAATATTATTGATATTTTTCAGAATTTCAAATCTTTAGGCCATAACTTACTCAGTGTACAAATGCTGAGAAACAGTTTAAAATTCAGTGTAGAAAATTTTCATGAATCTGCATCCAGATATGTAGTAGTCGTTATATTGTACTCTATCAATCACTGTTTTGTTGAGAAATAAGTTTTATATTTCGTACTTTTGTGTTTTTCATGTTTGTGAAATTTTGATTCACTTTGTTAGCACAAGTTCCCCAGACTGTATTTCACAAAATTCTGTGGCAAGATATTACTAAATTACTGCAACCATATTTTACCCCTTTTTTGTCATGATGCAATATGGATTCACTTAGGTGAGATATGGTTGGTTTAGTGATGCTCTGTGAAGATGCAATATGGAGACACTTAAAAGATATTCTGTTGGTTTAGTCTGATGAGTGAGATCTTTTGGTTTTTAAGAAAACCTTAGTTTTTTTTTTTTGTGACAGAATTAGTTGAAATATTGTACAGAGTGATCACAAAGTCCCGTTACCACCCTTTGTATTATATTATTATATAGATGTTAAAGATTACCAGAGGTGGGGAAGTGCTTGATTTACTCGCCATTGATGAGTAATTTTTTGGACGTGGCTATTTGTTTTTTAAGTCGGGTAGTTTTTACTGTCAATATTCAGTGTATAGTTAAATAACCAAAACAGCAGTGTAGGTGTGTAAAATAGCCAAAAAACTCTTTTCGAGTGCACAAACAGACAGATTTTATTACCTTTTAAGCTGCGGTTATTCTATACAGAACACTATATTTAAAAAAATGATGCGTTGGGAACTTGAAAAAATTCTACTAAATGGTTACTTCACCTTACAATTGAGTATATTTTGTTGTAAAAGTCATAGACTATATATCATATATTGCTGGCCAGTAAAATTGCTTGACACGACTTCCTAAAATTTCCATGTATTACATAATTGATGCTACTATATGTTAAGAGACCCTTGGCAAACTTAAGGATGCTGTGAGATGTGCAATTACTACCATCATACCAGCAATGTTGAAGAGAATTCATTCCTCATCATACATGGAAGAGAATCTTACTCAGTTTTGAAAATGATAGTGTGTACACAGCACAGACACTGGAGTAAATAGTAAAGAATAGCAAAAAAAAAAAAATATTAGGCCAGGCCCAGCTCAGCCTGAAACCAAATTAAATTCAGCCTGAACCTGAAATATTATAAATACCCCAGGGTATTTATAATATTTCCTGCTAATATGTTTTATCATACATTAGTCAAACAAAATAGTCTTAAATTCCATCTGAAAGAACATATCAGTTAAATCTGTAAACAAGAAACCAACAAATTGGCTGTTTCCAGAGGTGAAGCTAACAAAATTTTAATGGGTAGGCTAACTAGAAGATGTTGGTGTTAGGGTTAAGGCCAATTAGCTACACTAGGGTCCTAGGCCTGAGGATAAGGGGTCTTTCTAAGCAGGGTTGGCAAGTTTCTTCCAAGGCGGAAAAAACCATGGAAAAAACCGGCCGGAAGAAATAGGTTTCTTCCAAGTGGAAGAAATGGAAGAAACTGTTTTTCTTAAAAATTTATCCTATAAATTGCAGATTTGTAAGATACAATGGATGCATTGATCTTATAAACAACTTTAAGTAACTTTAAATATACCTATACAAATTTAATAACATATTTAGTTAATAATTAAGAATTTTTTTTTATCAAAATGAGCTAATAAGCCTCGGTATCTGATGATCACATTCTAAAATACTCAAAATCCAGTAAAAAAAAATTATTTCAATTTAAACAGTATAAAGTTTTATAATTTAGACGATTTTATTTCTTTAACTGGTAATAAATAATAATTTGGATCACTTGCTTATACTTTCTGATAAAACAGCTCTTAACGTAATCCAGTTAATTAAAAGAACCAGTATGCAATGATTACTGTCCAGTATTACAAAATGTCATCAAAAACTTTATTTTCCTTATAGTCACATACAGTACAGTCAACTCCCTCTAATCTGCAGATTTATAACCTGCAAATCTTTCTAATCCGTAGTTGATTTTTTAATCTAAAAGAAAATTACATCTAATATTTAAAAAAAATTCACATTTCTTACATTTTTACTTTTTATTACCATGTTTTTATTAACTTCGATTCTTGTTTGTTTGTCCAGTAGAAATTTTGCAATCTATTTTTAACTAATTTCCCTACTAGCTAGACATTTGAACTTTCACAGTAACTCAGAACCCGGTGACGACACAATACTTCAAAGTCAGATTTTCGAATAGCTTTCTTTTAATTAATTAAAATATGAAAATAATAAGCTCTTAATAACAATAAAATAGCCATTAAAATATTAGCTATAATTTAATTGTTGCCAAAAAAAATTTACGAGTTCATTTTCTTTCAACCTAAAAATAAATACATTTAATTCAACGTGAATGCGAAAAAATTATAAAAAGTTAAATTATGCATTTTACAAAAATTGATGACATTATCAATTTTAAAATTTTATACACATTGATAAGTGCTAATATACGTCGTTCTAAAAGGAGTAATATTTTATTTTTAAAACCAACTTTTTTTTTTCACTATTATTATTTCATTGAACTGATTCCGCGTACTTAAATAATATTTTTTAGCTTCGCATATTTTATTAATGACTCATCAGAAAATTTAAAAACGTGGTATATAAAAAGTTTTTTTTTTTATCTTATAATTATTTTTTATCAAACTTTTAGCATAATCCTTACTTTGAAGCACAAATGGGGAAGTGGTGTGTGTGTGTGTGTAACATTCTTATATTTATTATCTTGCAATTCATACAGACTAGTGCTGAAAATAAACCACTATTACATGAATGTTAAACAAAATTAATTATCGATGAATATTATTTCCAGACTTTCAAAAATATTTTGTTTCGTATTTTTTAAATATGTTTGTTTACATTTTATAGGTACCTATTATTTGAATATGCTTAAATTATTTACCATCATATATGAATGTGATAGATTAGTTTTATTAATGTTGAAGAAATATTTATTCTAAAATTTATTAAAAATCCTCTTTCCGTTTTGATGTCTAATTAATAATAACTGACTTCGTATCTGCAAAAGAAAACTGTAAACAAAGGCAATGATCTCTAATTTGCAAATTCCTTTAGAGGGAGTTGACTGTAAAACAAATAAAAAGTTTTTTCGTAGTTCAATACTGCACTTTATTTTTCAACTTAAAATAGATAAATACAAACTATGGAATTTTTTTTTTTTTTTTTTTTTTTTTTTTTTATCCTAGAGAGCTTGCAGGACTGTTTAAAAGTAGGCATCTTACTTATTGATACAGTTCATTGGGTACCAGCTTCGAGTTTATACAAAAAATTGTATCCTTAAAAAAAAAAAAAAGTGCAAATATTATGGCTAAAAATTTCATAATTATTAACACTTGTACTGTTTGAACGTATAAGAATATTATGAGATAGTATCTATGCAAAAAGTTCTAAAAATATTAGCATTGAAAAGTAAAAACCCATCACCTGTATATATTTAGCGTTTGTTATCATATAACTTATTTTTCTAAAGATATTTTTAATATTAATTGAATTATAGTTTGGATTTGGCATTATGTTTATACTTTGAGTTTATATAGTTCATAAATTTTAATTTTGAACATCTGTTTTGTCTTTTGGTTGGTTTCTTCCATTTCTTCCAGTTTCTTCCGGTTTTTTCCAGTTTCTTCCACTGTCCTGGAAGAAACTAGTTTCTTCCGGAAGAAACCCAACCCTGTTTCTAAGGGCTCCTAGCCTGTGTTTGCACTACCTTTTTTTTTTTTTTTTTTTTTTTTTTAAATACGCATTTTTTAAAAATTAAAATATATGTTAAACATTACCAGACCAGTGATGCCATTTGGGTTTCAAAATTATGGGTCCCCACATAAATGAATTTATATAAAGATACAAATTAAAATTTTATCTTATTATAGTAGATGAACAATTTTTATGAATTTTTAACCAGCTCTTTTTGAGATTGTCTTAAAACTAATATTATGTAGGAGATGGTTGCTGTTAAGAAACAATTGAAAACATTCAGCTCAATGTGCTCTGGAAGGGAAAAAGAGAAAATGTTGTATAATAGCTAATTCTTATTTTAAACTAGAAACATTTAAAAAGTCCTTGAAATTATCAGCATTAAGAGAACAAAATGAGATTTTTTTTTCTTTTTTTTTTTTTTTTTTGAGGAAAGAGGAGGAGTTTTGAGATAAGCAGATTGATTGCAAAATTTAGTTGCGCATTCCACTTCAAATGCAGTCAAGGATCCATTATCCGGCAAGTGAGACCAATCTGATTCCAGTTATCAGAATTTTCTGGATATCAGCTCCAGCCGAATACGGAAATATCACGTCTGCAAAAGCTACCTCTATTCCCCTATCCTCCTTTAATCACAAAATGACTTACCAATAAACTGTACAGATAACTTAAATAACGAATTAGAGAGAAGGTAAAAGAAGTGTACTTACTTATCTATAAAAGAAATTAATAATAACATTCTGATATTAGGAAAAATATTTTATTTTTTACTTAACGCAGCAAACATTTTTTTTAATACTTAGGTTTTCTTAATAAAGTTTCTTGAATCTTAATACAGGCATAATATGTTCCTGTAATCACGCTCGTTCATTTGTTTCCTTTGTTTTTATTTTGTTTCAACGAACTTAGAACTAGAATGTAGCTGGATGATGCAGTTCAATGTATCGTATCGGCACTTTTAACTGGTAACTTTTTTGTATCGGAACTTTGGTTTCGCATTTCTTTGTGTTTGTTTTCTTACCGGCCATTCGTGTATCATATAGGATTGGCATATCGTATTGGAATTAGATAGGAATGTTTTTGATTTTTTGAAAGAATGATTTTCAGACCATTTTTCGAATTTCATATTTCAGCTAAGCTTCGATTGCACTTATTGGCGATTCGTTACACGGTGATGCTATTTGGTGTATCGTGCATTTTTTACTGATAATCTTTTTGCATCAGAACTTTGTTTTATCGTCTCAGAGTCGGAACTTTGATTTTGTGCTGACTGCTCATTTCTGTTTATCATATATAGGATTGTTTCTTTTTCCTTTATGGTAAAAGGATTTTTTTTTTTTATTCAGAATGTCTTAAAAATATAAGAAAAATATCTGTTTTAAACAAGAAATATTTTAAATTTTACTTTTTCTTCTTTCTTCCAGTTTGAAATTTTTTTTTTTTTTTTTTTTTTTTTTAAGAATAAAATTACGCGCCCCCTGGGACCCACCACAGTAAAAATTTTGTGTCCTGCTTTCGATTTTTTGCGTAATTTACGTGCTGTATGTAAACGCATGGTTCGCACTAGAGCGGGAATCGCACAATATTTAAAAAAATCCCACTTAAAAAAATTTTCATATGTGCACTTTTCCCGCTCTTATTTTCCCTCTGTTTATTAACAAATTAGTACAAAATTTCTTGCTCTTGCCTAATCCGCGATTTTTAAAAATCTAATTCGCGGAACTCAGCAATTTTTTTTTTTTTTTTTTTTTTGAGTTTTTTAAAAAGTCACGGACATCGTTCGTTTAAAAAAAAAAAAAAAAAAAAAAAAAAAAAAAAGGAACAATTGGCGATCAAATGTTCTATAAAAGCCCCGATTCCCAATCTTTCTTCATCCACAACATAAATGTCAACATTCATTTCAAACTTGCTTTATGAGATTCTAGAACCTGTAAAGAAACAGAATTGTTAAATATTTCTTGCTCATGTAATTATTTTTTGCCCCCCCCCCCTTTTATTTATCTCCATCTAGCGATCAGCAATCAAATGTTCTGTAGAAGTCTTGTTTCCCATCTAATCTTTACCCATCTGCAACTTAAATTATATTTATAATATTCATTTTAAACTTGCTTTATCAGATTCTAGAAGTAGAATTGAAAGAGTTTAATATTTCGTACTATGTAATTTTTTTTATTCCCCCTCTCCCCATCTCCGGATAGTGATCAATGATCAATTCTAGAAACAATAAAGCAATAGAAGTGCTCAATATTTCTGGCATATGTAATTATTTATAGACCTTTATTGCTGAACTTAATGAATCTATTTATTTTTTCTCAAATTAAATCTTGTGTCATATCTATATCAAATTTGTAAACATGGGGGAAATGAAGAATAAATTTTTCAGGTTGGAAACTTTTTTCCTAACCAATTTAAGAAAATTAATACTCAGTTGGTTTTATGCATGTTTGAAACTAATAATTAGCTACTGCCAGTGGCGGATCCAGAACTTGACTTTTGGGGGGGGGGGGGGGGGGCTAAGATTTTTCAAAGTGTTATTCTAGACCAATAAAAAATTTACAATTGCAATATTCAATTGTGAATGTCAATGTTTTTTTTTTTTTTTTTTTTTTTTTTTTGGGGGGGGGGGGGGGGGGCTTCAGCCCCTTAGCCCCCCCCCCCCTTAAATCCGCCACTGGTGCTATGTGGATATAAAAGTTATTGCAGGTATATTGAAGAATTTCTTTTGTTAATGAAAAATTCCTGAAAATGCTTAATAATGTAGATAAAAATTCTATATAAATGTTTGTCATCAATTTATTGAAAGTGACATTATCAATATTCAATTAATCATCCAATCAGTCATGTTAGCGATAAATTTTCAGCTAATTTCTAATTTCAGCAATCACAAATCTGTAATTTGCATATTTCTTCAAAATAATTTTTTTCTGCAAAATGTAATTACTGACTTAAATTTCAAAAATCTCACTTAAATTTTGGAAATCCCACTTAATTTTTTTGTTAGAGTGGGAGAATCGCACTCATTTTTTTTCCTTAGTAGGGAATAATGTGGTTTACAGTCCTTCTTGGTGATTTTTTTCGGTTTTCTCTCCCGTCCTTTCCAAAATCGCGGACTTGCAGCACAGTTTCGCGGTTTTCTTAACCGACCTTTCCAAAATGGCCGATTTACGTGTTTTAAAGCAATTATTTAAACATAAACCGTAAAAAAAAACTTTTAAAAACTTGAATAAAGGAAAATACAAATAAAAATCAAATTTTTAAAATTTGTACAATTTTCATACATAAAAACTAAAAAATATTAAACATTACAAAACAAAAACACCATAATTAACTCAATAGACCTAAAAACTAAATATATAAATAAAAAACAAGATTTTTTTTCACTTACCCGTTTCAAAATTTTCATAGAATTTTATAATCCTTGAAAAAACGAAGAATTAATCTTCTCTACAAATTTCGAAGAAACCATGTAGACTAACGACATTTCACCATTTATAACACTACAGCAAACATATTTTTAGTTTATATTCTACATAAATACACATTTCAATAAAACTAATATATCATAATTTTGCACCAAAAATATTGACTACTAAAACATAGAAGACTGTTTTTCAAATGAAGTTACCTTACTGTTGCCAAAATTGAAAAAGAAAAAACAAACGAAACATGTCGGCAACAAAAGTGTCCGAACCCTAGCAAAAATTCCTATGTAAAAAAGTTCACTTCGTACAGTTTCGTTAAATAAATCCTTGTCGAATCATATTCTTACACTGATTAAGAACAGGATTCGACAAGGATTTATTTCACAAGACCATATGAAGTGTACTTTTTTTTACATAGGAATTTTTTCTAGTGTTTGGACCAGGGTTGGCAGGTTTTTGACACATGACAGTTTTTGACGTTTTAAACCATGGTTAAAACTGTCATGTCAAAAACCTCCTTGTCAAAAACTGTCAGAAACCTACATTTATAATCTAGTTGTCATATAAAAACTTTGTTTAACAAAATATAGTTTATAAAGAGTTTTTGAAAAGTAAATAGATTGATGTTCTTTGAAAAACACATTGTTACAACATTTTGATTAATATAAAAAACAAAACTTTAGGCTTTTAGAGTTTTATTATGAATTATTTCTATGTTCATTCAAAATATGCAGATACTTTTTATATATTACTACAAAATTTATTTATAACTATGCTTAATATAGTACATGTTAAACTTAGTTATGCGATACTTTAAAAATATAGTTGTTTTTAATAAGATATTATTTATAATTTTTTTAAAAGGTAGACATATTAATGTTTTTGGAGAAACATAACATTTTGATTAATACAAAAACAAAGCTTTTGGCTTCTAAAAATTCATGATTTATAAATCATTGATAGATCATTTTGATTGATAAATCATTTTATTTGCAATACAACATTATTGTATATTTAATTTTTTTTAGTATTGTCGTATTGTGCTTTTAGTATTATGTATTTAACAGTAAAATAAAAATGCATAGCCTAATATTTTGTATTTAAATGTTTTATAGAAAAATATAACTTTTTTTTTAAATGACTGCTGATATTGCAAGTTTTTACAACATTGTATATTTCTTTTTCTTTTTTTCTTTTTTTTTTTTTTTTTTAAGTATTGTCGTTATTGTGCTTTTAGTATTATGTATTTAACCAGTAAAATAAAAATGCATAGCCTAATATTTTGCATTTAAATATTTTATTGAAAAATATAACTTTTTTTTTTTTTTAATGACCGCTGATATTGCAAGTTTTTAAGAAAAAGCAATAATTTTGAATGTTAAACAAGCTTGAATTGTATCTGAAATTCTTATAATTACCATGAAACGAGAAATATTCATGAATGCTTTCTGGAGAAATTTAATTACTCGTGCAGATTTTTTAAAAATTTATTATTCTAAGCTGTAGGGCACACCAGCGGCCAAGCGGTTTTACACACAAAGCTTGTAGATGTGCCGGGTTTTATCCCAGGGTGTGCTCGTTGACCTAGCTGTTCAGAGTTTTTTGTGGTTTTCTCTTAAACTTGCATAAATACGGGCTAGGACTCTTTAGAAAGATCCCCGTGGAGGGCACTCCCCTTAGGCCTAAGACCCTAGAGTAGTCAATCAGCCTTACTCCCAAAACACCAAACACCAATAGGGTGGAATGTGCTTTACGGTACTGCTTGGCGACTTGTTTCCGATCGTGGATAAAGATGCCAACCTTGGTAACCACGGTATTTATGCACCGCTGAACGATCGATGTTTGAAATGTGGTAACCTCACCATGATGTTTTGAAACTATGATTTTCGCGTATGTTATTGTTGCCAAACGAAATTTCGTACTTTTAAAGATTCATGGACTTTGTGTGAGATGTATTTAGTGATATTTCTTTGGTTTTTATGTACGCGTTACTGATCCATGCGAAACGAAATTTCGTATGTTTTAAAGATTCATGCAGAATGCGGGTGAAGTATCCAGTGACGTTTATTTTTGGTTTTCATGTAAGCAGAGAGTACAGACGTGCATATTACTGGTCACTGCAAAACGAAATTTCATGCATTTTAAAGATTCATGCAGCATGCGGGTGAGATACTCACCCTAACAACAAACACTTAACCATAATACATCCTGAAGATGTCCACAGGCAGGGTTGGCAGATTTTTGAAGCATGACAGTTTTTGACGGTTTAAACCACAGTTTAAACTGTCATGTCAAAAACCCTGTGTCAAAAACTCATGTCGAAAACTGTCAAAAACCTCGGATTTTACACTTCTTGGTATATTTTAACAATGAAGTAGTCATTTTTAGAGAAATAAAAAATTGTAATTTTACAAAAGAGTGTTTAATTTATATCAGGGTTGGCAGGTTTTTGACACGTGACAGTTTTTGACGGTTTAAACCATGGTTAAAACCGTCATGTCAAAAACCACCTTGTCAAAAATGTCAAAAACTGTCAAAAACCTATATTTATAATTTAATTGTCGTATGAAAAATTAGCTTAATAAAATATAGTTCATAAGGATTTTTTGAAAAGTAAATAGAATGATGTTCTTTGAAAAACACATTGTTACAACATTTTGATTAATATAAAAAACAAAACTTTAGGCTTTTAAAATTTTACTATAATTTTTTTCTATGTTCATTCAAAATATGCTGTGATACTTTTATATATTATTATGAAATTTATTTATAACTATGCTTGATATAGCACATGTTAAACTTAGTTATGCGATACTTTAAAAATATAGTTGTTTTCAATAAGATATTATTTATCAGTATGTTTTAAAAGGTAAACATAATACATATTAATGTTTTTGGAGAAACATTATTATAACATTTTGATTAATATAAAAACAAAACTTTAGGCTTCTAAAAATTTATGATTCATATATCATTGATAAATCATTTTGATTGACAAATCATTTTATTTGCAATACAACATTGTATAGTTCAATTTTTTTAGTATTGTGCTTTTAGTATTATGTATTTAAGCAGCAAAATAAAAATGCATAGCCTAATATTTTGTATTTAAATATTTTATAGAAAAATATAACTTTTTTTTCTTTCTTATTGACTGCTGATATTGCAAGTTTTTAAGAAAAAGTAATAATTCTGAATGTTAAAAAAGCTTGAATTGTGTCTGAAATTCATATAATTACCGTGAAACACGAGAAATATGAATGCTTTCTGGACATGTATAAATGTAATATTTACCCGTACAGATTTTTTAAAAAATTATTAGTCTAAGCTGTAGGGCCCACCAGCAGCCAAGTGGTACTACGTTCAAAGCTGGTAAACGTGAGGTGTAGGGTTTGATCCCAGGGCGCACTCGTTGGCCTAGCCATTCAGAGTTTTTCATGTTTTTCTCCGAAACTTGTATAAATACGAACTAGGACCCTGTAGACAGACCCACACGGAGGGCAAAATACCCCTTTGGCCTAAGATACTAGAGTAGTCAATCAGCCTTACTCCCAAAACATCGAACACCAATAGTCCAAGCTATAAACAGGTACAAATATTTATACAATCAATAATAATAATAAACAGATAAAAAATCATTAATAAATGATAAGTATAATAAATGTAGATTATAAATATAATTATTTTCAAATTCATATTAATTTACTGCCCACATATATTATGTTTTACTTAAAGAAAGAAAAAAAAAAAAAAAAATCCAGTATTCCTGTGTTTTCATTTCTTATGTGAAAATTCATAAGTAACTTCGGAATTTTAGAATATCATAAATATTAATATAAATAAACATAAACATACAAAATATAACTGTATGCATACTTTGTATATATTTCTTAGATTATAAACCAGTATATTTACCTAATTTTTTATAAATTATCTACAAATTGTTTTCAGATTTCTTAATTTATAAACAGCATAATATTTAGATATTCACTTGTATATGGCAAATATTACTAAATCCTATTTCTAACCAGATTTTAGCTCATTTATAGATGTTGAATTTTGACAACACAGGTTTTTGACGGTATAGAGGTTTATGACAGGTTTTTGACGGTTTAAACTGTGTTTAAACCTTTGTCATGTCAAAAACCACTTTTTGACGTCAAAAACCCAACCCTGATTTATATGTCTCTCATGGTTAAAAATAATTCTTAGAAGTGTATTATCTGTTTCCTATGAATGCTAATGATTTCTATTTAAGTACAAAAAATTTATATTTATATCTTCACAAAAAACAAAAATTTGAATATAGGAATTTGTTTATTCTAAGGTAAACTACTTATTGTGTTTTAAGTTATAAAAATTTTACACAGGCCCGGACTGGCCAGGTCGCATATTTACTCCCTTTACTCGAGCTCAAACGGGGATGCAATTCGACGTTGTTGATTGGTTGCAACCTTTTATGATGCAATGGTTTTTCACTGACTGTAATACTTAGCTTAAATCAGTAATAATAATCAACATTATTCCTCTCGTTTTATGCGAATAAATGAATATGAATAATTGAAAGAGATTTCTAGTTGCATTTTGAAAACAAAATTTTCTTCTGAGTAATTTAAATTGTTTATTTTACCATATTAAATATATGACAGATAAAATTACTTTAATAAAATAATTCTGAATAAGAAAAATAGTGGCGCCATCTGTAGTTTTCATAGATTTTTAATTATTATGTAACCTTTTCAATTTATTTTATGTTTTAATTCCCCTCATTTTACTAATTAACCTATGTTAGAAGTTCGTATAACTTTCACGCAAATTCCTTAAACATATTTTTAAACAATTTCTTAACAGTAATTTTACTAAGAAAAAAAAAAAAAAAAAAAAAAAAGGAAAAGTGGAACTTATTTATTTATTTTTTTTTATCTTAAAAAAAAAATAAATATTTATTTATATTACATTTATTATTATTATCATTCATTTAAATAATTATAATTTTTATTTATTTATGCATTTATTTTTAACCCCCCAAAAATATTTTTTACTTTTGTTCTTTTTTAATCATCAAAATAACAAATTTTAAAATGAAATCTGATTTCAAAACTAAATAAGTACATGTAATACTAAATACCTTGTTAGTATTCTAAATACTTTATTAATTAAAAGAAGAAAAGGAAAGAAAAAAAAAAGGGGGGGGGGGAGAGTTTTTTTTTTTTTCTTTCTTTCTTTTTTTTCTTTTTTTTTTTTTTTTTAAATAAATAAATAAATAAAAATAAAATAAAATAATCATTTTTATCGTTCTATTTATTTACTCATTTACTTTTGGCCTAAAAAAAAAAAAAAAAAAAAAAAAAAATACCGTCGTTTTTTACAAACATCAAAATAACAAATTTAAAAATATTAAGTAAATGAAAAAAAAAAAAAAAAACTTTCTGCAAATTTGATTTGGAAAGTAAATAATTACATGTAGTACTAAATATCTTATTAATTTATTGTAGTTTTGGAAAAATAAATTTTTTGAAAATTAATATGATTTTTTTCCCCTCTTGCATTATTTATCTATTGTATGGTTTTATATTTCACGTTATTACATTTACTTTCCCGTATAGTAGGAGAAAAAGTATGTTTTTAGGTGAAAATTTGAAATGAGTTTTTGCGTACTTTACACGTTTTGAGGCCTCCGCAATCCGAAAATGAGATATTTAGCGGTTTGTCTATGGCACCATATCTCAATAAAAAATTGTAGATAGAAGTACAAACTCAGTATTCTAAATGTGTATTATTTAGAGCTGCTCTGTACTAAACTTTTCACTAAGATCAAGGAAAAAGCTTTCGTTGAGATCCTGTACAAGTGCATTCAAGAGAATTCAAATACGTTACATCTATGATCTATATGCGAAAATTGTTGTAGGTGCAGTTTAACACCTTAAGACGGCCCTAAACCAAATCAAATTATATATATATTCATTTACGATTCATTTACAGGTCCTAACAAAAGAATTCGGATACACTGGGACTATGCTTTGAAAAGTACTTATACTTTACTAAAATATGCTTATACTTTGCTGAAACTGCATGTAAGCTGTGTTATGTGATTTTTTTGCTATTCATGATTCAAGCACAGCGTGTGGTGTGCATATAATTCATAGACAATATGCAGGGATATAAAAATTGAGTGAGTACATTCTTCTGTATGGAATATTAATAATGGAAGAGGTTTATTGATTTTTTCCAAGTTCAGAAAAAATAGTGCAAGGTGATAATTATTTTTTCATATCCAACTGTAAAATACTAGTTTAGAGTCAACATTTTATTGCTAATTTTTTGCTATAATTGTGCATTTTGGGGGAAGGTAAAAAAAAAACTTTTTATTTTTCAACTTTCAACTTTTTATCTCTGTAACTGCCTTTTAAGAATATTGTAAAAATGTATCACAGCAGAAAATACAAATTGGGTATGTATATACGAAGTACAATCAATGTGTTGGGGGTTACGGTAGCCCCATTCATATAAATATATATATATCTAATAAAACAGTTTTTAAAACTATTTTTAACTGTTGTTAAAGTTCGTTTATACATTACTTGCCATCTTACCCTTTAATTTATCATAGCATTCAAATGCATAAAAAGAAAAGTCGTGTGAGTGACACACCAAAGTAAATTAAATTTCATTACGCTTGAGTGTGTAGGAAGTAAATAATTAGATTACATTTTAGCTTTCTAGTACTTTAAATAATTAAATTAATTTTGTGTATTTATACTTTTGTGTGGAGTTAGGAATTCTTCTTATTAATAAATTCTTCTTATTAATCTATTTAAAGGTTTGAAGTGAAATAGCAACTGCATACTGTTAAATTTACTAAAATGAAACGATTGAAAATTTTCATAAAAGGAAAATGCAAACAGTTCAATATATATATATATTTAAATTTTTTTTAAAATTTGATTGATATATATATATACTCGTACATAAATTTCTCATTTTTGTGCATGGAGAAATAAAGGAAAGAGTAAAATGAAAAAAGCACTGTGTTAAAATGAGACAAAATTGTAAAATGACTTCTCTGCACCAATATATATAATGGCTTTAAAAAAATCACAAAGAAAAATTATTGTCTAAATGTTTCAAAGTAAAATTACAGAAATATAACAAATCTGGAGTTTTTTTTTTTTTTTTGTAATAAACCCTAAATAGTTTGCAGTGAAAATAAATAAATAAAATAAAATAAAATAAAATAAATAATTTAAACATAAACAACAAATTATAATTTACATAGTTTTATTCTCAATATATAATTAAAAGTACTATTATGTATATATAATATATAAGAGAGAAAAGTTAACCTGCAATGAACTTATCAAAATTTCGAAAAATAGACATTTCTCATGACACACTTTGCTTTTAAATGAAGAGACTAGTTTATATGCATTTACAATTATTAATTCACCAAACTAAATTTTTTACATTACTTCGAATTCTAATTACATTTTCAGGAGTTGATTCTATTTCGTGTATAAATGATGGAGGAAGCTTTGACTCCGAAAATGTAGACATTTTACAAAAAAAAAAAAAAAAAAAATCAAATATAATAAGATATTATTAAAACTTTACAGGAAGAATCTTTCGTCAAATTTTTGCGGAAAGCATGACGTCAGAATGCGACACGTGAAACAAAAGCCAATCAACAACGTCGAATTGCATCCCCGTTTGAGCTCGAGTAAAGGGAGTAAATATGCGGCCAGGTCGGCTGGTCGGCGATCGCCGAGGGCCCCCAGCTCTAGGGGGCCCCAGGAGACCCCTCAAAACATACTAATTTATAAATAGTTACATCAGAGTAATTTGACTATTTTCCTATAATTTTACTGATTTACAAATAATTTTGACTCAAGAAGTGTTGTGCACTGTTCAGTGTTCATAATTTCAGGCAAGTTCGCGATCAAAGAACTTAACCTTTGAAAACCTTGTCTTTCTTGATTGTTTTAATCTAGGATGCGTGCACAAGTAAAGTCGAGAATGTTTCATTCATGGAGCATGCTGTTTCATGCTTCATCTTCATCCTGTATGTTTGTTCTTCTAAAAGAACCATGAAATTTTAAATGTAGCGTCTAGATTGAGATAGTTACGACTCTTCGGAGCTTCAATTTTTGTTATTACCTAATATAACTAACTTCTAAATAAAAAGGAAAAAACGAAGTATAATAATAACTAAATATTAAGATAGAAAACCTAGCTTTACTTCGTTGTGCCGTTTTAGATCTTTCGAAACCGGGTACCCGGTCCTCATCAGAAACGTGTACTTCTGTGGTGGAAAAACTTGACACTGATTGCTCTTCAGTGTCAAGTGTACCGTGAATCGATTGAAATTTCAACCAATAACGACGTATGCAATGATAGCGGCGCAGTAGCCCCAAATGGAGCCTGGAGCCAGCTGCTGAGAAATCAACAGAAAAGCAATCAGTGTCAAGTGTACCAAGAATCGATTGAAATTTCAACCAATAACGACGTATGCAATGATAGCGGCGCAGTAGCCCCAAACGGAGCCTGGAGCCAGCTGCTGAGAAATCAACAGAAGAGCAATCACTGTCAAGTTTTTCCACCACAGAAGTAGACGTTTCTGATGAGGACCGGGTACCCGGTTTCGAAAGATCTAAAACGGCACAACGAAGTAAAGCTAGGTTTTCTATCTTAATATTTAGTAACTAACTTCTTTTGCACAACGCTCACCCGCTATAAGTCTCGTAGTAAGGTTGTATTTAAAGTAGTGTCAGAGCTGTGCTCAGGGCCCGACTTAGACTACCTGCAGCCCCGGGGCAAGCCTATTCTGGGGGGCCCCCTTGCAGTGGCATAAGAGGTCTTTAGGTTGCAGAATTTCTGTATTCGCCTGTAGGGGGGCCCCTTCCAGAAGGGGGGGCCCAGGACATTTTCCCGTATGCCCTGCCGTAAGTCGGGGCCTGGCTGTGCTAACATGAAACACGTCTATCAATGTGGTGCTTGTAAAAGAAAAGATGAGAAAATCTTTACATGTTGAAAAAAATTCCAAATATCTAAATACTTCGTTAATTAGTTTACTTCTAAGCCGCAAAGTGGGCTTTTGAGGGACGAAAATGGTACATTAAATGCAGGTAACTCGAATTAGTTTATTAGCTTATAAGTTCAAGCAAAACAATTCTATTATTTAATTTTATAAAATTAGACGTTCTTGCAGGGATGGAACACGGGCGCAGAATTCATACCGGAATCTCTTTAAGAAATTTCTCTACCTATAATATCGTTGATTTAAGAAGTAGAAAAATTTCTTACATTGATAGTGGTATGAAAGTTGCGCCCGTGTTCCATCCCTGTTCTTGATTTCAGATGAAAATTAGAGATTTTATATAAAAATAACACTTAAGTACCTTCCACATACTCAATAATTTGAGAAACTATCAGAAAAATCAGTTGCAAAACAATTCTATTATTTAATTCTTAAAATTAGAGGTTCTTCATTTTGAGTGAAAATTAGACATTTTATTTAAAAGCTAGCTGCATGTACCTGACCACGCGTTGCTGTAATTTTAGTAGGCTTTAGCTAAACTAAATTTAAAAACTGGCGTACAATCAATTAGAAAGAAATTAAAACTTCTTCACACACCATAAATTTTAAGTCAGCACAACCGGTTTCGAAAGGACGTAGCCTTTCTTCATCAGGTGCAAACACGTGCTACTGCCTTGGAGACAAAAGCAAGACTGCTTTTGTCTTTAGTCTTGCTTTTGGCGCCAAGGCAGTAGCACGTGTTTGTACCTGATGAAGAAAGGCTACGTCGTTTCGAAACCGGTTGTGCTGACTTAAAATTTATGGTGTGTGAAGAAGTTTTAATTTCTTTCTAGGCTTTACCTGTTTCGCTATTCGCTGGTCATCATAGTTAAATGATCTTAAAATTTAAAATTGCATATCAGCTATCAATATTAAGATCACACACACCAGAAAAAAAAAAAAAAAAAAACCTATGAAATCAATTAAAGTCTCGATTTGGGTTCCCGCTGCCCTTAGCAACAGCTTTCACGCCCGCACAATGCTGATTTAACAGTCTTTTTTTTCCGATAAAATTCTGTAGGAAACAGAATTTAATTTAATACGACATGACTTTTTTTTTTTTCTTTTCTTTTTTTTTTTTTTTTAATCTATTTTTCCATATAAAAGTATGCAGTAATTGTTTCGTTCCTTAGCATCGGTTATTATATTCGTTTCTTACAAAAATTTCTGTACAGCTTTAATATAAGACCCCCGTTGGTGACTTTTGTTGTCATTTTGGCGATGAATTAAAGAGGTTGTCACAATTGCATAAGGAAAGATCTTGGCGAGAGTTGCTTAGTTCACTATACTTGTACCAGGGTTTTTCAGAACCATTTTTCTTTTTGTTATAAAATATAATTTACAATTTATAAATCCCAATTAAAGAAGATATATATATATATTTATTTCCAATATGCTTAGTAATTTATTACTGTTGTGTCCCTTTTTACAATTATTTAGGTATTACTGTAGGATTTATATTATTATGGTTTTTTCAAAAATGTGATTTGTTTGCCTAAAAATAAAAATATTTCACAACTGCATTTTTAAATAATTAACCGCTCGTAATTAATTAGTATACTTATTTTTTCCAGCATGGAACTAGTTTAGGTATGGTATGTAAAAATTATGTAACTATTTATTGTGGAAATATGTAAACGATATTAGAAAAAAAGCTTACATTTTTGCTGAACTTTTTTCCTGGTAGCAAGAAAGCTTAATGTAGTTTTTAGTCATGTAAGCCTAATTTTCAAAAAAAAAAAAAAAAAAAAAAAATGTATGTTTGAATATTCTATTTATATATAAAAGAGTACTTCCACTCACTTACTGACTTATCAACACACAGCAAAATCTACTGGAGTCACTGACTCGAAACTGAGTCAGATTATAGAATATATAGTGTAAGCACCTCCTAAGAAGCGATTTTACGAAATTCGTCCCCAAAGGGGGCAAAGAGGACAGAATGTGATTTCATAAAATTCTCTATATCTCAATGAAAAAAACAGATATCAGTAAAATTTTTGCTTTAAAATATAGCTAAGAAAAACACATTAAACACATTTTACTTTAAAATATAGCTAAGAAAACATATTTCTAGAATTTTAGAGATTTGACCCTCAAGGAGGATCTCAAACAAAAAGACAGAATCAGGTAAGATTTTTGCTTTAAAATATAGCAAACACAGATAGCCAGAAACCAATTTCTGAAATTTTAGAAATTCAGTCCCCAAAGGAGGGAGGAGGAAGCAAAACGTAATTTCACATTTCAAAACCTGATTTCACATAATACTACATAGTTAAACTAGTTGGCATAGGTGGACTCTGCTCAGATCCCCACCATATTTATGTTCTTGTAAATTTCTAGTGCGAGACATATTATAATCATGTTAAAAAAAAAATGAATTTGACCAAAGCCTGATACAGTGACAGAACGAAATCCCCGCCTAATAGGCTATCCACCGTTCACTTCGATATATTTATCTTATTCTAATCTATTTATTTATTTTATCAGGGTCAATTCCGTTGTTTAGTTTTCATGCTACTATTTCCAATGCAATAATTCTCAAAATTCATATTTATATGAAAAATTTATAATTTCGCTATGTTGATAAAATCGTAAATTACGAATAATTTACGAAATTTTCCTATTAGAAAATTTGTATTCAATCCTGTTCAAACAAATATCATAAATGTTATTTTGAAGTTGTCTAATGTATTTATGATCCTCAAAATGGAAGTTTAGGCTCAATTTTGCCTTATTCTGACATGTTCAGTAAATCGTAAATTCCAAATAACTTACGAATTTTTTAAATTGGAAAAATCATAGTCTATGATATTCATTCAAGTATCCTAAATAATATTTCGAAAGGGGTTTGACATCTTTACGATGAAAATATCCCTCAAGTTTGACGTTTATGTGAAATTTTGCTCTATTTTGCCATGTTAAGAAATTCGTAAATTTCCAATAACTTACGAAATTTTTATATTGGAAAATTCATAGTCATTAATATTCATGCCAGTGTCCTAAATAATATTTCAAAAGTAGTCTGACATCTTTACGATGAAAATATCTCTCAAAATTGACGTTTATGTGAAATTTTGCCCTATACTGCCATGTTAAGAAATTCGTAAATTTCCAATAACTTGCGAAATTTTCAAAGTAGCATATTTATAGTTACTGATGTTCATTCCGGCATCAAAACTGATATTTTAAAACTGGTCTGACATTTTTATAGTAAAACGTTTCCATTTAATGCACGTTTAAGTGAATTTTTGTCCTATTCTCCCATGTAAAGAAAATCGTAAATTTCTAATAACTTACAAAGTTTTTAAATTCGAATGTTGCTAATAAATATGGTTCTTGCCAGTGTCGAAAGTAATATTTTAAAACTGATCTGACTTCTCTGCGACAATTTGTTCTTGAGATATCGTGTACACAGACTAACAAACTAACGGACTAACACACTAACAGACACCCTACAGACAGACACCATACAAATTTTGTCATTTTCGGATTCCTCACACCTGAAAACGTGTAGAAAAGTCAAAATACCGAGGTCGAAAATTTTCACGATTACCTAAAATTTTCCTCATTCCTATAGTATGATGGGGAACTAAAAAAAAAAAACTATCCCTGAGACTTTTATTTTAAAATAAGGCGAACAAAATACCTAAAACTCAATTTCTGGAATTTTGTAGATTCAGTGCTCAAGAGGGGGGGGGGGGTAAAACGTAATTTCCACCCACTGACTCAACACTTTCGTGGCGATTTTGTGCGAGACTGGATTACGAATTTTGCAGTGAAAGTTGGTTCTAGAGAGCTAACACCCACTAAGACGGATTTTTGCAAAATTCTCCCTTTCCCACCCTGAGGGGGAGGGGGGCGGGACAAAAACCCGTTTACAAGCATAACTCGGGTCTAAATTGTTTCACGATTAAGAAACAGCACCAGAAGAGACTAGAGCTGCTTATAAAAAAGAAAAAATATATGTCGATTTTCGAATTCTTTATTTAAAGAGGGGGGGGGGAGAATTTCTCAAACTCTGGATTTTCCATTAAAACTCTACGAAAAATGGCGCGTAGAAGTAGAAAACAACTGTATCTTCTGTATATATTTCCAGAAACCTATTTTGGATGTTTTGCGATTTTTGATTTGGGAAGGGGGGGGGGGAAGCAAATTTGAGAGCAATCTTTTTGCCTTACATTTTCCTAGGGGAATCTATGGGAGCTACGTTTACGAATTTTGATGCGTGTTCAATATTTTCATCAAACATTAACTGTGACGTGATTTTGCTAAATTTCTCCATAAAAGTGGTGAGGGGTAAAAATTGCAAGCTTAATTCTGTTCCAAATTATCTCAGGACGACAATATATTGGTATGTGGGTTTGCTATATAAGCACAAAAAATACGTTTCAAGTTATAACCCTCATCTAAATTATCTCAGAAAGGCAATTTCTGACTGTATGGATTTCTTATATGTGCCTAAATACACTCTAAAAATACATTTTGAGAAATATCCCCTTTCCTTTTTAGCGAGGGTTGGGGAGGGGAGGGGGCACAAAATACATATCCAAGCGTAATTCTATTCCAAATTATCTCAGGAAGGTGATTTTTTGGTGTGTGTGTGCGTTGTGTGTACCTAACACATCCTATAAAGGAATTATCATAGGAAATCTATATTTTGGTGTGTGGGTTGGTGATGTGAGTGTAATGCACACGAAAAAAAGATTTTGTGAAATATCCCCCTTCCCTGTTTGCTGGGGGGGGGGGGGAGGTGCGGGCAAAAAATGCGTTTCGTTTCTAAGCGCAACTTTACTTACACATCTCTCTCTTTTTTTTTTTTTTTTAATGGGCAGTGTATGTACACAGCACGCATTATAGGAGGATTTTACGAAGGATCCTCTTTCATCCATGGGAATCTGGTGGGTAAAACACATGTTTCAAATTGTAACTCTGCTCTAAATTAAAAGCGATTTTTCGGCATCTGTGCTGGTTATGTGTACCCAATACACACTATAATGAAATTTGCGAAATCCCCCCCCCCCCCGCTTTAGCGGGGTAGGGTAAAAAACTGAAGTTTTGACTGATTTCAACGAATCTTTATTACATTTTTTTCATTCTATGAGATTTTTAGAATTAGTAAGTTGTATATAATTTTGTGACTTCATTTAAATATAGTGTCCTGATAGTTTCCTCTAAATACCTCAGCAAGGGGCCCCTTTTCGATTTTTAGCCGAGGGCCCCCAAAGGAGCCAGTCCGGGCCTGATTTTACAGTCTTGTTTTTTAAAAAATAAGCTCTACTAAGTATATGCTGATTGATAATTAAAAGTTGGCATATGTATTTTACTCGAATGAATGAAATTATTGTGCTATTAAATATTGCATAATCTTCTTTCATTTTGAGTTATAATGTTGCATGATTAAAAATTTGAGGTATTGTAGTGCATGACTAGTTGAACTAAATTTTAATATGAATTACATAATGCAACTTTAAATTAATCATTTTTAATGAAAGGGATGGTGGACAGATCTCTTTCATAAATTACTGCCTTAAAGGTATGAAAATCTGCATTTATATGCATTGAAATATAATATTAAATACATTAAAATTTCGAGTGAAGTCACTCCAGATTTTTTAGTGTTAACTCTAGGCTAATTTGGCTGGGTGCTGCACCTGGCGACTCTTTCAAACACATTTTAGCACCCAGTGGCCCTTTTCCCACCATTTTTAGCACCTGGCGGCCCTTTTAAAAACATTAGTACCAAGTGATCTTTCTAATATTTTAAATGTAAGAAGCCTTTAAATACTTTTCTTTCTGATATGTAACCTTTTCCCAAAATTTTTAGCACCCGGCGGCCCTTTTAAAAACATATTAGCACCAAGTGATCTTTCTAATATTTTAAATGTTAGAAGCCTTTAAATACTTTTCTTCCTGATATGTAACCTTCTAGCAATAGTTTTACAGCATTCCTGGAAGAAAAAGTGCACATAGCCTACATATATGCATGTAAAATTAGTAATTTACTTTTGTCACATGCAAAAATCACAACATAGAAGACTGCAAATTATACAAATAAATACCCTTTTTGAAAATATTTTGCCCTTTTTATTGAATTCCCCCTGGGGGCTCTTTTATTCTACAGTCAGCATTACTTTTTGTTTTTTAAATATTATGTTTGAATGCTAAAAATTTTCATTGAAATTTCAGCACTTAATATAATTTTAAAAATTAACCTACTACTGAATTCACAAAGTAATAACCTAATAATATATTTAATATATTTTTTAAAACCAGAATAATGCTAAAGCAAAGAGAAAAAATTAATAATAATTAGCAGGAAAAATTTAA
The DNA here is from genome assembly GCA_963930645.1 of Salticus scenicus. NCBI lineage: Eukaryota > Metazoa > Arthropoda > Arachnida > Araneae > Salticidae > Salticus > Salticus scenicus. The sequence goes on from OZ005651.1 coordinate 80,418,994, forward strand.
AAATTTTAAACAATTTTTAATTTTGATTTTTTTTTTTTAATTCAATTAGTTTTTAAATAATTTATACTTAATTGTTTTTTTATAATTTACCACCTATATACGCAAATTTTATAACTTTAAGACAATTTACGAAAAAGATTTATATAATGTTCACTCTTTCCTTATGATGCATTGATATGTTTCCTAACATTTCTTTTTTTTTTTCTTTTCTAGAAAAATATTATATATATATATATATATATATACATACATATAATGAATGTTAATTTATGTACTTAGTACATTGCAACTTAAAAATATGCATAAAATCATTTAACATTATAGTTTAGATTTTTCACCTATGGTTTTCGACAGTTTAAACCAGTTTTCGACAGTTTAAACCAGAAGCCAACCCTGTCCACAGGATGGCATTTCGTCCACAAGACATCCTGAATATGTCCACAGGATGTCCTTTCGTCCATAGGACATCTGCAGGACATCATTTGAAGAAAGTGTCCTTTTAGGGCAGTGATGTTTTTTTTTTTTTTTTTTTTTTTTTCAATGTAAGCGGAGCGTACAGACGTGTATATTACTGGTCCCTGCAAAACGAAATTTCATGTTTAATAATGAAGCAAAATAATGGGATTATTTAATTTTACTGATTGCTGCAAAACAAAATTTCATGTTTAATTAAATAAATACCTTTATTTTGCTTCGTTACTCATGGCATAAAGCTTTTTCGCAAGCTTATGACATGAGAAACGAAGGAAAACAAAGGTATTTATTTATTTAAGTATGAGATATGCTTCGTGTTTTTAAGAAGTTTTGAAATTTTATGCATTTTAAATATTCATGCAGAATGCGGGTGAGGTACAGTCGGCAGCAAAAGTATCCGAGCACTATCAAAAATTCCTACGTAAAAAATTTACACTTAATACTGTTTTATTAAATGAATCCATGTTGAATCTTGTTCTTAGACTGCCTAAGAACAGGATTTGATAAGGATTTATTTAACAAAACTCTATTAAGTGTTAATCCAGTGATGTTTTTTTTTTGTTTTCATGTGTGCAGAGCATACACACGCTGAAGCGCAGTGCTAATGTGATTTTAAATGCAACCTTACTTGCGTATTTCCGAGATTGTCGCCCAATCACAGTGCTAGTGCAACCTTACTGGCGTCTCTCAGAGATTGTCGGCGAAGCTCAGTTCTAGTGCAATGTTAAATACAACCTTACTTGCGTATCTCCGAGATTGTCGCCCAATCGCAGTGCTAGTGTGATGTTAAATGCAACCTTACTGGCGTCTTCCGAGATTGTCTTCGAAGCTCAGTTCTAGTGCGATGTTAAATGCAACCTTACTTGTGTATCTCCGAGATTGTCGCCCTTAACGCTGTAGTAGTGGGACGTTAAATCCACTCTGCTTATACTACAGTCAGCAACAGAAGTGTCCGAACACTAGAAAAAAAAACTATGTAAAAAAAGTAAACTTCATATGGTTTTGTGAAATAAATCCTTGTTGAATCCTGTTCTTAGTCAGTGTAGGAACACGATTCAACAAGGATTTATTTAACAAAACCGTACAAAGTGTACTTTTATTACATAGGATTTTTTGCTAGTGTTCGGACACTTTTGTTGCCGACATGTTTCGTTTGGTGTTACTTTTCAATTTTGGCAACAGTAGGGTAACTTCATTTGAAAAATATGCTGGCATGTTGTTGTGGTCAATTTTTCTTTGTGCTATATTATATTAGTTTTACAGAAATATGTATTTATGTATAATATAAACTAAAAATATGTTTAGAGTAGTCTTTTAAATAGTGAAATTTCTCAATTCTGTACTCTTTCTTCGAAATTTGTAGCCAGGATTAAAGTTTTGTTTTTTCAAGTATTATAAATATTCGAGGATTACAAAATTTGAAGCGGGTTAGTAAAAAAATCTTGTTTTTTATTTATATATTTTTTATATCTGTCTGGTTAATTAGGGTGTTTTTGTTTTGTAATGTTTAATATTTGTTAGTTTTTGTGTATGCAAATTGTACAAATATTAAAAATTTGATTTTTATTTGTATTTTCCTTTATTCACGCTCTTAAAAGGATTTTTTTATGGTTTATGTTTAGATAATTGTTTTAAAATACATAAATCGGCCTTTTTGATAGGACGATTATGAAAACTGCGAAACTGTGCTTCCAGTCCGCCATTTTGGAAAGGACGGGAGAGAAAACCGCGACACCGCGCCAACTTGGCGAGTTCGGAAAAACTCGCCAAGAAGGACTGTAAAAAAAAAAAAAATTTCCCCACCAATAGTCCAAGCTATAAACAGGTGCAAATATTTATACAATCAATAATAATAAATATATAAAAATTTATGAATAAATGACAAGTGTAAAAATTGTAGATTATAAATATAATTATTTTCAAATTCATATTAATTTACTGCCCACATATTTTTTACTTAAAGAAAAAGAAAAAAAAAATCCAGTAATCCTGTGTTTTCATGCCTTATGTTAAAATTCATGAGTAACATTGGAATTTCATAAATATTAATATAAATAAACATAAACATACAAAATATGTCTATGCATACTTTGTATATATTTCTTAGGTTATAAACCAGTATATTTACCTAAATTTTTATAAATTATCTACAAATTGTTTTAAGATTTGTTAATTTATAAACAGCATAATATTTAGATATTCACTTGCATATAGCAAATATTACTAAATCCTATTTCTAACCAGATTCTAGCTCATTTATAGATTTTGAGTTTTGACAATAAGTTTTTGACGGTAGAGGTTTCTGATGGGTTTTTGACAGTTTAAACCCTTGTCATGTCAAAAACCCAACCCTGGTTCGGACACATTTGTTGCTGACTGTAGTATAAGCAGAGTGGATTTAATGTCCCACTACTACAGCGTTATGGGCGTCAATCTTGGAGATACGCAAGTAAGGTTGCAATTAATATCGCACTAGCACTGCGCTTCGGTAGAGGTGCCAATTATTACAATTTGTCCATAATTATTACAGATTTACGACAATAATTATAGCATTATGAACAACATATAAAAATTACGGATTATATGCTTTTAAAAAAATTGAGAATATTGATCGATAAAAAAAAAAAAATCCCTACTAACGATCAACGATAAAATGCACAACGAAAGCCTTCCAATTCTCAATCTTTCTCCATCCACAACATAAATGTCAGTATTCATTTTAAACTTGCATTATTAGATTCTACAAACTATAAAGAAATAAAATTATAGAATATGTATCGCTGATGTAATTTTTTTTACTCCCCCCCCCCCTTTTCTTATCTCCAACTAGCCATTGATGATTAAGAGCTCTGCAGAAGTGTTTAGTATGCCAATCTTTCTCCATCCTCCATCAGCAACATAAATGTCTTCTTTCTATACTTGTTCTTTTTAAACTTGCTTTATTAGATTCTAGAACCTATGAAGAAGTAAAATTGTTTCACTTCTAATTCATCTAATTATTTATATTTTGACTCCCCCCCCCCCACTTCCCAGCTAGTGATCAAACCTTACTTCTAGAACCAAAAAAGTGATAGTAGTGCTCAAGATTTCTCGCATATGCAATTATTTTTAGGCTTTATTACTGAACTTGATGAATCTATTTGTTTTTCCTTAATAAATTTAAAATACATATTGTATCATCAAACAAAAAATATGCAAGATGCATAAAGAAAATAATAATGTTTTAGTATTTAATGCCATAAAAACAGTTGTCTGAAAAAAAAAAAATGACTATTAAAAAAAATAATAGTAAATAAAATAAATTTTTGTAAACCCCCCCTCCCCCCCCCAAAAAAAGAGAGAGAGAGATAGCCAAAAGTCCCCCCCCTCCCCTTTAATTCAGGTAAAAAAAAAAAAAAAAAAAAAACTTTTATTTTGTAAGAAGGTAAATAAATACATATCTATTTACTTTTGTTAAAAAAAAATTCTAATTTTTTAATTAATATATTGTTAATAGTAAACCTATAGTTTCCCGTTTTTTCTTATCGTTATGCTAATTAAATATATTAAAAATTAATCACTCTTAAAATAAAGCTTAAAGAAAAAAAAACGTTAGTTGAAATAAAATTAAACACTTATTAAAAATCCTAATTTCCTTTTAATATATTTTCTACTTACCAGGAAAAAATAAATATATCGTTCAATGAAATGCTATGTTAAGGAGTTTTCAAATTTAAATCATCCATCTTAATTTTTCAAATGCGAAACGTAAACAATAGCTAACCTTCCGGAAGTTCCGACTGAGCCGAGTTTCAAAAATTTGCATAAAACATCTCTAAGAACGATAGCCGAAGTCTACGCACGCGCCGCGTCGGCGCATGCCGTGACGTACGTCCGGAAGATCACTTCGTTTCTCCCGCGAAACTATAAATAGCGAACGGCGATGGTAGTGGGTGTTCGCGGTTGCCTTTGCGGTTGCTTTTACCTTTGTTCTTGCCCCTGCCATTGTTCATTTTTCGCCGATGCCGACTTCATAAGATGTCGCCGTAATATGTGGCGTTTATTTTTTATATTCAAATAAAATCTTTTCATTTTTAGTTAGTTATAACTCACGTTAATCCTTTTTGTGAGTTCGAAATTTAAATGAAATTTATAGGTGTTCATATCGCGACAATAACAAGTGGAAACAAGAACGTCACGTCTTCTACATAAGTGTCACCAGCTTCTTTCTAATGGCACGTAGTAGTTTCTTCTGCAACCTATATGGGAAATAAAAAGATGTTAAATATTGTCTTCGTACTCACCTTGTTTGTCATCCAGCATCTGCTTTGGTATGTTTGTTATATATAAAAAGTATTTGTCTACTTCAATTATCTTATTGTTATTCATATAAACGTATTGTTATATTTATATAAACTTTTTTTGAATTTATTGTTTCAATTAAAATACAAATTAAATTAAAATTTGTTATGGTCATTTATTTAACAATTTCTACATATTTATCTTTCAGCATATTTACTTACTCTAGCTTCCATGTATCTAATTCATTTAATTAACTTTAAATGTTGTTACGCTGGTGTTTACGTCTAGAGTAGGCTCCTCTGCTAATTCACTTAGCCTTGGATCTACTTCACACCAGCTAACAAGAGAAATAAAAAGTGGTTATGGGCTTTTCCTTTTTCAGCATGTAAATATGCTGGCCCTTTCATAAATTAATGTTTTTCTGTTTTGTTTGAAAAATAAATTGAAAGTTAAATTTTTTTTTGCATTTATAGTAAATTTTTGAAACAAGAAATTGTTTGAATTTAGATTAAAAGTTGTTTAATGTTAATAAATGAAAATCTTGAATGTTTTGTTTAATTTAAGTAATAATGACCATTTTTTTGCATATTGTTGAGGGAATATTGTAAATTTTTTTTTCAGTAAAGTAGAAAAAAAAACTTTTTGAAATTTCATATATATATATTTGAATAAATTTTCAAGTCATAAATGAATTTACCGAATGTTTAATTCGGGGGGGCAAAGGTTTTAATAAGAAAAATTGTGATATTTTTGATATATTATATTTTTAAATTGTTTGAACCATAATTATACAATTTTTTTTACTCAAAATGGCTGTCAACAATTTACATTCTATTCCCAAACTGAATGCGATTAATTTCGAGGAATGGAGGAGTGACATTAAATTTGTTCTTCTTGACCGGGGACTCTGGGACATAGTTGTTGGTACGGAAACAGCCCCAGTTTTGGCTGATGACAGAAGCAATGCTTCTGCTGTTAATAAATTTAAGTCTAGAGCTAATGCTGCTTTGGCTGTCTTGTACTTAAATATAGAAACTGAGTATAGGAAAATTGTAGAAAACGAGGATGACCCCGTAAAGGCATGGAATTTAATTAACAAAAGTTTTGTTCCAGATACTCGTGCACAGCACATGAGTTTATTTTCTGAGCTGTGTGATTGCAAAATATTGCCTGGTGAGGGTGTAAATGTCTTTGCGTCCCGGGTCATGAGGATATTTAAACAAATAGAAAATTCTAAGGGGGGACTGACGGAAATTTTTGCATCTTATCAATTGTTACGTTATCTCCCATCATATTTCGACGGTATCGTTCAAAACATACTAAGATGGGAAGATGATAAATTTACATTCAATGAAATTGTAACTTGCTTGGTAGCCGAGGAAACTAGGCTAAATTTAAGAAATAAAGATAATGAATTAAGTAAAGCTAAAATTTCTGCTCAGTTTTCTCATCTAAATGATACAGGTAAAAATAAGCTTCTAAAACAAAAATTAATTTGTACATTTTGTCATAAGAATGGCCATGCTAGACAAAATTGTTTTTCTCTCAATAGAAGTAGAAATGTTGACTTTAAACCCTCTTTTCAAAACCAAAACTTACCTTCTCAGAATTTCAATCCTAAGAAATCCTTCCAATCAAGAGGTAGACAGAGTCGAAAAAAATCTTCATATCAATCTAGATCAAATTCTAAGACCCGTAATAGTAGTAGGGATTCAAATTCATCTTACTACATTACTGAGGCCAGTTTAGCTCAGCAAACAAATGAATCAGATTGGATATTCGATTCAGCCGCGTCTCATCATTTTAGTAAAGACCGTGAACTTTTCACATCATTTAAACCTCAACAAAATGAAGAAATGGCTGTAGCCATGGAAGGCATCACTTTGCCAATCGAAGGAAAAGGAGACATTAAATTACGTTTTGGCCAAAGAAATTTTACTTTAAAGGGAGTGATGTATTCATCAAAGCTTAGGAGAAACCTTATATCAGGGCCACAACTTGACAAAGAAGGTCTACAGTTTATTGGGGGAAGAGGCGAAGTCAAAATTACGTCCAATGATAATATAATGTTCAGAGCAAAATTAAAAAGTGGTGTTTATCGTGTCCAAGCAAAAATCCCAAAATCTATAAAACAACATGTAACTTTCGAAGCCTCCACAACATCTTCAAAAGAACAGGAAGTTCTAAACCTGTGGCATAAGAGATGCGCTCATGTAAATCCTCAAACTTTGACGCATACAAGTAATAAGAGGGGTGCAAAGGGATTACCATTCTTAAAGGGACATACAGAATTTTTTTGTGAAGATTGCAGGTTGAATAAATTTAAACGCACTTCATTTAAATACAGAAACTTTGTTCGATCCAAGAGACCCTTAGAACTGTTATATACAGATGTTTGGGGACCATGTCAAGTAAGAGGCAAACATGGAGAACGATATTTTCTATCAATCATGGACGATTATTCCCGTAAAGTATTCATTTATCCTATAGTCCAAAAATCTGAAGTAGCTGAAACCTTAATTAATCACATCAAAAGGGCAGAAAGATTTATAGGTAAACCTTTAATAGCTATCCGCTCAGATAATGGAACAGAGTTTGTCAACAAAGAATTTTCAACATTTTGTCAGGAAAAAGGCATCAAACATGAACTAACAAACACGTTCACGCCAGAACAAAATGGTGCTATTGAACGTTATAACCAAACTGTTATTAATGGAGCCCGTACATCATTATATGAAAGTGGTTTAGACTTTTGTTTTTGGCCAGAAGCCGTTTCACATTTCAATTATGCCTGGAACAGACTATGCCATAAAGATTTTGAAAAATCACCATTCGAATTGTACGGTGGAAGAAAACCATCAATCAGACATCTTAAACCATTTGGATGTGTAGCTTATGTAGGACTGGCAAAACAAAGAAGACAGAAACTGGATCCAAAAGCTGTGAAAGGTTATCTAGTTGGATATGCACACCATACAAGAGGATACCGTATTTGGATCCCAGAGCAAAATAAAATAGTAGAATCTTTAAATGTGACATTTAAAGAAGATCGTTTGTTCAAAACAGAAGCAAGTGGAGCAGTGCTGGGCACCATCAACCAGCATTACACAATTCAAGATGTATTTCCAAAGGATAGTGACGATGATTCTGATGAAGAGGCTGTTGACGAAACTCCTGAAATAGGGTCCAGCGTACCGTCTGAATTATCTGACACTGAGGAATCCTCAGATGATGAAAAACCTGTTCAATCATCTCAATTAAAAAACATAAAGTTTGAAAGAAAACAAGTTTTAAGAAGAGATAAATCCAGAACAGACGTATACTACTATCCCGAAAATACAAGAACAAGACTAAGATCCCATAGAGACATTAGAAAATATTGCCAAGAAAACAAAATCAAGTATGACCCCACTAAATTTTCATTCACTCCAATAGAAGAATCTGACTCAGACACAAGTGCCAATTTTTGTCATAATTCCTCTTGACTAGAATTAATTATACCAAGAACTTTCAAACAAGCCCAAAAATCAGACCAATTTCAAGAATGGCTAGAAGCAATGAAAACCGAAATAAAAACCATCCAAGAACGAAAGGTTTGGCATCTTGTAAAACCTCCTCAAAATAAGCAAATAATTGGATGTCGCTGGGTATATGCTATAAAACGAGATGAAGAAGGTCGAATTGCTAAATTCAAGGCAAGGCTTGTAGCTCAAGGTTACGCTCAAGTAAAAGGCGAGAGTTATGAAGAAACTTTTAGTCCTGTTATAAACTTCGATCTAATTCGTTTTTTCTTTTCACTTTTGGTAGTGCAACACAAGTGGAATCACGTACAATGTGATGTCACTGGCGCATACCTATATGCTCCGCTAGACGATGAAATATACATGCAGCAACCACCTGGTTTTATTAAACAAGGAGAAGAGAAGTTAGTTTGCAAGCTCGACAAAGCTCTCTATGGCCTTCACCAAAGTGGACGAGCATGGTTTTACGAAATTGACAGAGTTTTATCAAATATTGGTTTTATTAAATTTACTTCTTGCAACTGTGTTTATACATTCAAATTTCAAGTTATCCTATTATTATATGTTGATGACATGGTTTTATTTGGTAAAAGTAAAATGTTTTTAGAGGAAGCCATTAATGTTTTAAAACAAAAATTCAAATTAAAAATTTTGGGAAGGACAAAGAAACTACTTGGAGTAGAATTTGTTGAAATTGACTCAAAGCTATTCATTCATCAAGAAAGCTATATTCAAGAAATATGCAGTCGTTTTAATAGTTTTAACCCTCCAATTTCATCCTTACCAATCAGCAAAGGCTGTATTTACTCAAAATCAAGCTGTCCTCAAACCGAAGAAGAAACCAAAGAAATGACAAAGTATCCATATCGCAATATTCTAGGGTGTTTATCATATTTATCTAACAGAACAAGACCTGATATAGCATATGCCGTCAATATCTATAGCCAATTCCAATCGAATCCAGGAATTCATCACTGGAATGGGTTGATCAAACTACTGGGATATGTAAAGAAAACAAGCCAATTAAAATTAAAACTTTCATGTGCTGATTCACAGATCATAGCCTACACAGACGCCGACTTTGCTTCAAATCGTGATGATCGGACATCCATAGGTGGACAAATAGTATTTCTAGATAGTAGCCCCATCAGTTGGAGGACCTTTAAAGAGAAGGCTGTTAGTTTATCCACTATGGAATCTGAGTTCATTGCCGCTACAGAAGCAGCAAAAGAAATTGTCTGGCTAGATCGAATTCTAGAAGAATGCCAAAACATGAAGATTATAAAAAATAAGAAAATCTCAAAATTACTAATTGACAATATGGCTGCTATAGACTTTATTAAATCTCCTATAGAGAATAATAGAAGCAAACATATAGAGGTCAAACTATATTTTATTAGAGATCTTGTTATCAAAAATATTTTTGAATTAGTTTTCATTCGTAGCAAATTAAATTTGGCTGACATATTTACTAAGCCACAAACTAAATTTGAATTACAAAAATTTGTGAAAAATCTTTTCTTCGAAAATGTTTCAAAAGTTAATCTTAAATTTTCAATTTCAAATTTTTCTATGAATTTATAAAATTTAAAAATGTAAATTTTCTAAAAAAAATTTTTTTTATGAATTCAAATCCTTAATGAATTCAATTTTTTTTTTAGGAATTCAAAATTTATGAATTCAAAAATTTAAACTTTTCTATGAATTCAAATGTTTCCTTGAATTCGAAAAAAAAAAAAAAATTCAAATTTTGCAAGTTAAGCAAAATCTTTCCAGGTTTAGGCTGGAAGTTTTTTTTGAGAATTTTAATTTCTCATTCTTCTTTTGACAGTAAGTCAATTTTTGTTTATTCAATTGCTCACAGCAATTTTTTGTTAATCTCTCTCTCTCCTCTCCATTCCCGAAATAATCCATTCTGTTCTTTTTGTTAAATATTTGTATGTAATTTATACTTTTATATTGTAAGAAAGAATTGTGTTTATACATATATTTATAATATTGAATGTGATTATACTCATGTTATATTTGTTGTTAAACTTATTATACAAATAATTCATTGTATGAATTTCTTTTCTACAGTTTTTTTTTAAAAGAGCATGTTAAAATCTTTTCAAAACTGGAGGAGAGGTTTGAGTAAACAGGTATATGTTATTTGTGTTTCAAAAACAAATTGTTTTGTAAATCACCTCTATCCAGATATTGATCTCTGTTGCTGTTCAGCTGAAGATCATACCTAATTGTTTTTTTAGTTCTGAAGAAACTGTTAAACTGTTTAGTCACAGTCGTATGATTATACAATTTGTGCAAAGTTTTGCTGGATGCTTTTTCTTTTTATTAACTTTTTAAGCGTAAAAGTGCAAACGATAAGAGGGGGGGCCTTGTTAATAGTAAACCTATAGTTTCCCGTTTTTTCTTATCGTTATGCTAATTAAATATATTAAAAATTAATCACTCTTAAAATAAAGCTTAAAGAAAAAAAAACGTTAGTTGAAATAAAATTAAACACTTATTAAAAATCCTAATTTCCTTTTAATATATTTTCTACTTACCAGGAAAAAATAAATATATCGTTCAATGAAATGCTATGTTAAGGAGTTTTCAAATTTAAATCATCCATCTTAATTTTTCAAATGCGAAACGTAAACAATAGCTAACCTTCCGGAAGTTCCGACTGAGCCGAGTTTCAAAAATTTGCATAAAACATCTCTAAGAACGATAGCCGAAGTCTACGCACGCGCCGCGTCGGCGCATGCCGTGACGTACGTCCGGAAGATCACTTCGTTTCTCCCGCGAAACTATAAATAGCGAACGGCGATGGTAGTGGGTGTTCGCGGTTGCCTTTGCGGTTGCTTTTACCTTTGTTCTTGCCCCTGCCATTGTTCATTTTTCGCCGATGCCGACTTCATAAGATGTCGCCGTAATATGTGGCGTTTATTTTTTATATTCAAATAAAATCTTTTCATTTTTAGTTAGTTATAACTCACGTTAATCCTTTTTGTGAGTTCGAAATTTAAATGAAATTTATAGGTGTTCATATCGCGACAATAACAAGTGGAAACAAGAACGTCACGTCTTCTACATAAGTGTCACCAGCTTCTTTCTAATGGCACGTAGTAGTTTCTTCTGCAACCTATATGGGAAATAAAAAGATGTTAAATATTGTCTTCGTACTCACCTTGTTTGTCATCCAGCATCTGCTTTGGTATGTTTGTTATATATAAAAAGTATTTGTCTACTTCAATTATCTTATTGTTATTCATATAAACGTATTGTTATATTTATATAAACTTTTTTTGAATTTATTGTTTCAATTAAAATACAAATTAAATTAAAATTTGTTATGGTCATTTATTTAACAATTTCTACATATTTATCTTTCAGCATATTTACTTACTCTAGCTTCCATGTATCTAATTCATTTAATTAACTTTAAATGTTGTTACGCTGGTGTTTACGTCTAGAGTAGGCTCCTCTGCTAATTCACTTAGCCTTGGATCTACTTCACACCAGCTAACATATATATTTACTTACAAAAACTGCGCAATTTGTTATTATGTGTGAGTTTGTGCGTAAAAAATATTCCGTGAGGCGGTTCACATTTCATAAATGTATAACTCTGATTACTGATAGCTGTTATTGAAAATTGGCACCTCTACTTCGGTGACAATCTCGGAGATACGCAAGTAAAGTTGCATTTAACATCGCACTAGCACAGTGCTTCGGCAACTTTATGCAGCAATTAGTAATATGCATGTGTTTACGCTCTGCATACATGAAAAAAAAAAAAAAAATCACTGGATACAGTCGACAGCAAAAGTATCCGAGCACTAGCAAAATATCCTACATAAAAATATCCTACACTTAAAGAGTTCTGTTAAATAAATCCTTATCGAATCCTGTTCTTAGTCAGTGTAAGAACATGATTCAACAAGGATTTATTTAACAAAACCATGACGAAGTGACGTTAAGTGACCATTTTTACGTAGGAATTTCTGCTAGTGCTCGGATACTTTTGCTGCCGACTGTACCTCACCCGCATTCTGCATGAATCTTTAAAATGCATGAAATTTCAAAACTTTTTAAAAACACAAAGCATATATCATACTTAATGAAATAAATCCCTTTATTTTGCTTCGTTACTCATGCCATAAAGCTTTTTTGCCAGAGGGCCCTCCTCGTCCTCGATGCCGTTCACTACATTCCGGAGGCGCCGAGGACCCTTCGGCGAAAAAGCTTTATGACATGAGTAACAAAGTAAAATAAAGGGATTTATTTTATTAAGCATGAAATTTCGTTTTGCAGCGACCAGTAATATGCACGTCTGTACGCTCAGTGTACATGAAAACAAAAAAAAAAAAAATCACTGCCCTAAAAGGGACACCTTCTCCAAATGATGTCCTCAGGATGTCTTATGGACAAAATGACGTCCTGTGGACATCTTCAGGGTGTATTATGGACAAGTGTGTCGTTAAGGTGGATACCTCACCCGCATTCTGCATGAATCTTTAAAATGCATGAAATTTCATTTTTCAGCGCCCAGTAATATGCACGTCTGTACGCTCAGCGTACATGAAAACAAAAGAAAAAAAACATCACTGGATACCTCACCCGCATTCTGCATAAATCTTTAAAACATATGAAATTTCGTTTCGTATCTATCGGTAACGCGCACATAAAATCCAAAATGTATCACTAAATACGTCTCGCACCAACTCCATGAATCTTTAAAACTTACGAAATTTTGTTTTGCATTGATCAGTAACACATACAAAAAAACAAAAACAAATCACTAAATACGTCCCACACAAACTCCATGAATCTTTAAAACGTACGAAATTTTGTTTGGCAACAATAACATACGTGAAAATCATACAGTTTCAAAACATCATGGTGAGGTTACCACATTTCAAACATCGATCGTTCAGCGGTGCATAAACACCATGGTTACCAAGGTTGGCATCTTTATCCGCGATTGGAAACAAGTCGCCAAGCAGTATCGTAAAGCACATTCCACCCCCTTAGTGTAAACCCTGTAAACAGCATTGCTGATTACATAAAGAAATTTTTTATTTAGTTTCACACATACACATATATATATATATATATATATTGAAAACCTTTTCAAACATTGAATAGATGAAACCAAGAAACATTGAATAAGATGAAACCAGAAAAAATATTAAAAAAAAAAGATTACGAATATCAAGCAACCTTAAATTGAAACATGCAAATTTATTACATTTTCAAGGGTATAGAATGAATATTGCATGTAAAATAGGTGTTATTTCTGTCTTGTTGTATGCAAATTGCTGAACATTTACAACAAGCTATACCCTATAACACCCCAAAAAAAAAGAAAAAGTTTAATCTGAAAGAATAATAGTGAAAAACCAAATGAGAATCAAACTTATTTAAATTCAAGCAGCAATTTCAAAATTATTAAATGAAATACTAATAATAATAGTAAAATGACATACTAGTAATAATTAACAGAACTAAAGTTTAACTTACATTACACATTAAAAACTAGTATAAGTAGCTTGATCATTAAACAAACATGTGGCTGTATACAGTTAAATTCACAGTTAATTTTGGAATCATATTAAATAATTGAACGATTAATTTATATTTGGAATCGTATTTGTCAACTAAACGATAAAGTTGAGTGAACTGTTTGATTTTTAATAATTAACCTAAAAGTGATAATTTAAAATTAAATTTTTATGAAAAATTGAGATTAATTTGATTTACGAAAATTCGGAAACTCAGAAGTGTTATTTTGTTGAAACATAAAATCAAACTAGTGAGTAATGAGCGTCATCTTTTGGAGTGTAAAAAAAAGTAATGACACTAATTTTTTTTTTTTTTTTTTGTTTGTGTGTCGAATAAAATCTAATCAAATGTTATCATTTAAAAATCCAATTTAGAGTTAAAAAAAATAACACAATGCAATATGTAATTAAAATTGAGGTTATTAATTAAAAATCAATAGTTAATTTTTTAATTAATTTTTATTTATTTTTTTTATGTAGATTCGACAAATGTTTCCACTGTCAAGTTAACTAATTTGAAAGTCAATAATATAATAAAAACTGTTAGAAATTTTATTTTTTAGAATTCTCAATTTTTTTTATTTTTTTTTTAATCTATAAAGCAAACACTTTTTTTTTTATAAATACATATGCATATATATATATATATATATATACATACACACACATATAAATACGTGAGAATCACAATCCCTCCCAACCATCCAGCCAAACACCACCACCCATCCTCCTTAATCGAGCATCTGCCCACTCAACCACCATCATTTTATTGTCTTTTATTTTATATATATATATATATATATATATATTTGGTAAAAAATACACAAATGCACTTTCTTTTCTTTAGGAATTAATGTAAACACCATAGACAAGGAAAGATGATTAAATCAGAAATACGATTTAATAATTGAATTTACTAGAAATTAGGGATATTAACCATGTACTCTAGCTTGAAAATAGATAGATTTTATGTTTTTACATTTATATGCTGCTCGAAATTGAAAATGCAACACCAAGAAGGAATGATAATAAAGGAATGAAATTTGTTGGACACATACATTATAGTAGGAAGAACAATTGATTAAAATTTCAGGAAATTTGGAGTAATATGTACTGAAAAAACAGTACATAAAGCAGAGACCTCTGTGAGCAATAACAGCACATATCTGCCTAGGCATTGAATCGAACAGCAATTGGATAACATGTACGGGTAGAGCACTTCATAAAGTTTTAACATGATGCCACAATTCATCGATCGAAGTTACTGGTGAGTGGTGGGGGGGGCAGTCGCTTTTCAATGATTAAACAGTCATTTTCATTGGTGCGAGATAAGGAGAACACACTGGCCAGAGCAACAGTCGAACACATTCGGCATCAATGAAGGTCCTGACAATATGGACAACTTGCGGTCGTGCATTGTCCTGCTTAAATGTTGCGCTTCGGAGGCCTTGAACATAGGGCAGAGCTATGGGCCTTAACTTGTCAGAAATGTAATGGCTGGTATTCAGAGTGGCGGGAATGAAAACAAGAGGTGACCGAGACGTATATCCAATGGTACAACATATCATTAATCCAGGTGGTGACTCAGTATGTGGCTACCAAAATTCTGATTACCCTCAAAACTGCATCACTGATATGGGCGCCATTAATGTGTGATCAACGATGAACCTGGACGCAGGAATGGCGTGAAGCCACTTTTCAGACAAATCACAATAATGTTTACAGCATCAAGATTGACTTATCCGTATTTAACAGCATTATGAATAATGCACATTGCCAGCTGGGATTCGACATCATCATACTGTCCATTTGCAATGATATTATGGGTTCCCATTGGATACACGTCTCGGATACACATCTTCATGTTCGTATTTCTGGCACTCTGAACAGCGGCCATTAAATTTCTGATGAGTTAAGGCCAATGGGTGCCCTATAGTAAAGCTTAGCCTTCAATTTGACTTTAAATTAAAAAAATATATGTATTAATGAGTATATTTAAAGAGTGAACTCATACAAATAAAAATAAAAACTTTTGCAAGAAGTTACCCTGAGCCCTTAGCTGTCCGTGTAATAAATCACTATTATACATTTCTACTGTTCTCTCTTCAAAAAAGGAGAGACAAGGCTAGCCCGAGTTTCTCAATGTAGAAGCTGAGATGCATGCATAAATTTTATGCCTGGACGTTTCAAAACGAGCTATCAGAAGGCTTTTTCAGTATAAAGCCTGAATGTGAAAAGCCCGAAAGAAATGTATAGATTTTGATGAATCTAGGATTTATAGAATTTTACAGGGACAGAATGAAATATTCTTTATCATTATGATCTATGGGCTAAAATTTTTTAAAGTACAATAGAGTTAAAATAAATAACATACTATATATATAGAGAGAAGTACTGAAATACTTTATTACAATTTTCTCTTTTGTTTATTTAACGACTTCTCTTACTTTACTTTTCTATACAACCGTTAATTACTTTATGTTCAGAAAATCGAGTAGAGTTAGTCGAGATTTTTTTCCTTTGGAGAGGAATGAAAGTGAATAGGGATACATTAATTCAATACTATTCAATGTATAAAGTTATGATGGAACTAAGAATGGATCTTTGTCTGGTAAAGTTTTACTGCAGGGTGATGGAGGGTGTACAATATATTTTACATGAAACATCTGTTGCTATCACCAAAAATTTCTTTTTCGAAACCTAATACATATTATAAGAATTTACGCTGATCAGGATTCATTTGTAAAATATGAAGTTTTTATTTGATATACATTTTACTGCGAGTCTGCCAAAGTTGCTTTTATAGCTTGTATTCCTAACTTTTTTTTTAAAGAAAATGCTTTTTAGTAGTGCTGCACCGAGTAGCACTTTGGCTGAATACCGAGTGTTCTGTCTTTTACTACTCGGCCGAGTATCAAATACTGAGTAGTTGTAAGAAAGAATAATTGACGTATGTATGAAGAATTTTCACATCTTGAAATTTAACCCCTTAACGCGCGCAGTCCTCGCTGCGAGGATGCAAAATTTAAGATCCAGCTGAAAAAATTCATCCCGGAAAATTTTTAGCAAAAATTTACGGTTATAACATATCAGAAAAGGCCGTTTTTTTTAACCTTAAAATTAAAAATTTCTTTTAGTTTAATTTAGTTGATGAATTCCGGTGGCAATATAATTTAAATGATCCGAATTGTCTTGCGCCGCAAAGGGTTAAAAGAGGCCTTTTGAAACACAAAATTAAGTTAAATGGCAAACAGCATGTTTTCATGAAACGTTTCAAAACTTTTGTAGTGTATATACACAATTAGGTTCATTGATATATTTCATACTTCCAGCTTAGTGGATTATTAAAAACTTTAATAACTGATAACTTCATTCTTTATTATATAGTCTTTCTCAGATGTGAATCCTTTTCAGATAATTCTTAGAGAATATAAAAGTTCCTGTACACTCAGGCTTAATTTACGATACATGAAATTTACATATGAAATGAGAACATTTAAATAAATATTTTATCATTTCAAACATAATACACTTCAATAATCTTCAAATTCTAGAAGAGTAAGAAAGATAGGTGGTTTCAGGCCATAATTTGCAGAACAACAAATTTGATAGTATATTTTTAATAACAATTTAGTGTATTTACCTTTTTTATAATTATTTTTTAAACTAAAAATCAATCTTTTTTTTTTTACAGTTTTAAAAGTGTCTTACTTTTATTTGCACAAATATGTAACTAAAGTTTTATCTACTACATTAGTATTATATAAGGATTCTTTTTTCTAAATTTAATTTTTGTCTGTTTTATAGATACAATTTTATGTACTAAGTTTTTATAAAAAAAAAAAAAAAAAAAAAAAAAAAAAAAATGCATATTACACACATACAAGATGGTTATACTTAAATTCTTGTAACTAAAATGGATAAGCTCATATCATGAATCGTCTCTATACTGAGTTTGGTGGCAATCTACTTGCCCGTTTTAACTGTAGAAAGTAGAGATGGGATAAACAGTTACTTTTCAGTAATAGGTTACATCGTTCCATACTACCTTTAATAATAGGTTCTTGTAACATATTTTTATAACATATTACTCTTTAGTTTATATACGGCTAGTGTCTTTCTAATCCTTTCGGGATATACAATATATATGTGTCCTACATAGTGGATGCGATTCATGTTTTTGAGTTCTAATGCTTTCAAAGTAATCTTCACTTTATTTAACTTTATAATTTCTGCAAAAAAAAAAAAAAAAAAAAAAAACGCTGATATGAAATAGTGGTAGAGTCAAAGTTTTACACAAATGCTTGTTCCAATCATGTAAGCATGAGATTCTGTTAAACCAATTCATTAAAACACAAAAACAGACTATTTCAAATAATAAAATAAAATCAAGTAACACGTGCACAAGTGCCGTTTTCTATAAAAAAGAATCCTCATATTATAAGTCATATAATTAAGAAATAATTAAAATAATAATAACAAATCTTTAAAAAACACCTTTAAGCAGGGGTGATTGTGTGTAGGACTTTTTCCTGATTTCAGGAATTTTTTGAGTGACTGTTAAGAGAAAATTGTTGTATAATAGAAATTTAGGTATATCTTTTATATTTTTCTAGTATTTTTTTAGATTTTCAGCAATTTTACATGTGTTTTATTGGTTGCAGTCATAAAAACATTTTCTATTTTTCTTTTCAATCTATTTTTCTTTTCATGTAATTTCAGGATTTTTAAAGTAGGGTCACAATCAGCCCTGTTTAAGCCATACCAAATGTTAAACTACAGAGTAATTGTCTCTTTCGATTTTCCGAAGAACTTGAACACTCCGGATTGACAAGGAAATTAACACGTTAATCGCCACGATAATATCAGAAAAATTTTCACATGGGCCATGGTAACTTTATTAGATAATTTAGTTAAAAATGTATCAAGGAAACTTAATGTATCACAGGAAAAAATTTTTTTTGCCAAAATTCCCGGAAAAACACTATTTTTTATGTCACACATATATGACTGATATGGCCCTATATTAAAACTTTTTTTCTCGACAAGCCGTGTCAGTCTTATATGTCTGACGCATCCAAACAACATACAACAAGTATTAACCTGTTGTTTTGAACACAGCGTTGAATGCATTGTGTAGGAATCAGTGGTACGTGTGTAAGGTTGAGACTATAGAACGTCTCCACAGTTCGTTTGAATTTCAGCTGAATCCAGCAAGCTAAAGTTGGGACGGTCAAATCGCTTCGTCCCCAGTGACTCAAAATGTATTTTTTCAACTGAAACAATATACCATTATATAACTATGTTTATTTCATTTTATTGTTTGTAGTAAGCCAAGAAATTTTCAGGTTTTGTTCCTGATAGGTCAAGCTTTCAAAACATAATGCAAATGTATCGTTTGCGTCGGACATCTGTGATTGACGTGGCCTTCTACCAAATCGCGTACGTCAGACATATATGTCTGACATGGCTCATGTAAAACTTCTTAGAGTCAGGCACATATGACTGACATGGCGATTAACGTGTTAATATTTTTCAATCATACTTAGAAAACAGTCACTTTGAATATGTTTTCTAAAATTAGAAACACTTCTTTAAAAATATAAATTTTGCTAACAAAAACTGATTGAATAAAATTATTTATTTTCTCACACACTTAATTTTAACATATGATCATAATTACCTATCTTTAATACCACAACAAATTTATTCATTTTAAATCATTAAAAATAGTCACGAGAAAAAATCAGATAAAAATAAAATAATAAGGTAAAAATAAATATTCAATTTTCTAATCAAATTACTCTTGAATAAACTCAAACAATATTCTTAAGAAAACCACAATAAATAAGTGCTCTTTTCAATTTCAGCTGCTACAGGTGATTTTAAATATAAACACTCACTCTTCATTCTTCCCCTCTCCCACTCCACACTTCCTTTTTAAACGCCTTCCATCGTCTTCCCAAAGCTACTAGCGTCTTCAATGCGCACATAAACCTAGTGAGTGTATTCTGATTCCCTTCCTATCTTCCATCCCCATGATACAATAATTAACATCAATTAATCACCTCTAACCTATCTCATCATTGCTGTTTAAATTAGCTTCATGAAAATATTTCGTTAAACGGTAGTATAAAGTGTTTTCAACATTACATATCATGGGCATAGCCTGTACTAATATTTAAGTTAAACTAATATACTATAACATTCAGTCTAGAACAATACTTTAAAATAAAATATTAGAAAGATGTAAAATAATCAAAGTAGTCACCTATTTCAAAAGAATATTCGACTAATATGTAATCTACGAAGTTGAATTTCACTGGCAGACTATCTGATATTTAAACTGATCAATACACCATAACAATCCGTTTAGAATAATACTTACAACAAAATATTAGAAAGATGTTAAATAATCAAAGCAATTACTTATTTCAAAAAATTATTTGAATGATATGGAACCAACGAAATAATTAATTATAATTTATTTAACTCGTTACATGAATGCTGGTGAAAATATTTCACTGCTTCGTTACTCCAACAAATAATCTGATTTCTGTCTGTGTTTTGTTGGCAGATTGAAAGAGATATCACTCTCTCTGTCTCTCATTTTTTGCGTGCAGAGAGATTAAAGTGTTATTTATTTAATATGAACTTTTCAATAATATATTTCGATGTGAATGGTGTTTTTGCAGTAACAGTATTATTTACTATATTACATGAAATAACGCCCATCTCTGGTAGAAAGCTGTTTGCAGAAAAAGTTTAATGACTATATTTATATTTTCATAATTTTTTAGTTTAGTTATTAATAAACAACTCTTATGAATACATTTCTTTCAATAATACATAAAAATAATGAAATTCTTATAACTACTCGGTGTTGGCCGAATACTTAGTCCATATTTGGCCGAGTGCTGAGTACATACAGAGTACTCGGTACAGCTCTACTTTTTAGCTTCAATAATATATAGATGAGTGTGAAAGTTGTGCCCGTTTTCAGATATGCAAATTTGCAATGGAATTGACGTCACACATGACATTGTAATGATGCAAATTGTCTGCCAATCAAATGTGTGGATGTCTCACTTATAAATGCACAGTGTCTCACAAAGTTAATCATCTAAAAGAAAAAAAAAAAAAAAAAAAAAATCAGAGGGTATAACATGAAAGCGAGAAGGAGCATATAAGACATTGTTTGTTATAAGAGTTCGATTAAAAGAGTGTGGCAGCCACAGCATGTCGCAATGCTTGTCAAGTTTATGAGGAGGATGCAATAGACGAAAGCCCATGTCGCTGATGGCTTCATAAATTTAGGGAAGGAGATAGAAGCTGCCAAGATCAGGCTAGGAGTGGACGGCCATCACTCGCTAGAGATGATATTGATCAAGCCATAAGGAACAACCCAAACCCAACCGCGCAAGAATTAGGGGATACCTTCAATGTGCACCGGACAGGGGTCAAGAGACGGCTGGTTAAGTTGGGTTTTACGAGAAAGTTGGATCGTTGGGCTCCACATAACCTGACAGCTAATCAATGGGATGACCGAATCGTTACCTGTGTTCCATTGCTTTCCAGGTACAAAAACGACCCTTTCTTGACACGAATTGTGACAGGAGAGGAGAAGTGATTTATGTACCATAACGTAATGCTTCGTAGGACTGTGTGTTACCCTTCTGATCCGCTTGCATCGACTTTGAAAGCTGAACTTCATCCCAAGAAGGTGTTATTGAGTGTGTGGTGCGATGTACAGGGAATAATTTACTGGGAGGTACTGCCACTCAACCAAACCATCAATGCTGCCTTCTACTGTCTACAGTTAGACAGGCTGCATTCAGATTTGGTAGCAAAGCGGCCAGGTCTCATCAATTGTTGCAGTGTTATCCTTCATCACGATAATGCCAGGCCACATGCTGCTGTCATCACTCGCCAAAAGTTACTTGGTTGGGAGGTTTAAACCCACCCCCCGACTTGGTACCAACTGACTATCACCTATTTTGTGCGTTGAACAATTCCTTCAGTCAGAAAAATCTGTGATGGTCTTGATGCTGTGAAAACTACCATCCAAGACTTTTTTTACTCGAAACCACTGGAATTTTACTGCCATGGAATTCATCTCCTACCAGAAAGGTGGTAAGAGGTCATAGATAGCATAGCAATGGGGATTACGCAGAATAATAGGTACTGTTTATTTGCTCTTCTTTATGGGTAATAAAAACGCGTAGAAATTTTGTACTCACTCAATCAATAAATAATAAATCAGAATAGTGAAAATTGGGTGGACTGGGAGATCAAATTATTGGGTGGGCTCGTGCCCCATGGGCCCATATAAGTTGGCGCCACTGTGAGGAAGATCCTGTTCTTTACATATCCAGTGTTTTAAAGCATTTCAACTAGAGATAAGTTTTTAAATTTAAAAAAAAGTGATTGTTTGTAAATCTTGCTAAACTTTTGAACAGGAGTGTAAATAAAAAGCGAATATGCATTCAGTTTTTCTCAGTGTGGTTAGAAAAATAAAAAATTAATAAAAGTAAATAGGCTATTTTAATTGTTGATAAAAAATAAAGTATGGAACTTATAAATTCTCATTCTCTCTTCAGAAGAAAAGAGATAAATCACCAGTCTTATAAAAATATCACTCTAGTTAATCTGGTTGTACATGTACACACAAATCATGGGAATCCTTTTGTCACTGTCATTCGAACAAAGAGATTGATTCATGAAAGACATTTTGTTCACTACAGGATGACCCTTATTCTTGAAATTCCCACAATCCCTGTTCATCTAGCAGCCAATGTGTATCAGTTGAGTTAGGTGTAACCAGACCCGCATAATATACACGAACGCACAAATGGTGTTTGCAGAAAGTTTTCCACAGACAGCAATCGCGAAAAATTTGCTGATCTTGCAGAAAAATTTCTGCAAACAGTGATCGTGGAAAAATCGTACGGCTACTATTCATTTTTGGTTTCTATTTGTGCAATACATTATTAGTGAATGCCGATTGTCAGCGCTGCGAAGCAGGAAGCGAATGCAACTGATAAGAACAGTGGTTCTGTTTTCTTTCTGCTCATCCCAAAGTTCGAAGTCTGGGCTTTCGTGGCCGCGGCCGCTTTAGGACAGGAGGGTGAGGAAGAAGCGATCAGCTTTTTCTTTCTTTAATCATGGGAGGTTTTAACGTTTTTAATTGGTATTTGTTGTGCATTGCACTGTGCTAGGAGGCGAGGGGAGTCTTTTGAATGGAAAAGTCAGAGTGAGGAGAGTGTGAATCATTAGCAGAGATCATCATACTGCATCCTAACCGGCATGGGAGCCGGGAGAGAAGGAGATGCTATGCTGTTTGTTTTGTTTAGTTAGGCTGTCGAATTTTTTTTTTTTTTTAATGTAGCTTTTTCGAAACGTTTTATTTATTATCTCATGTATTTTAACTTTAATTTTGTTAGAAAGGTGAGCATAATTTCCGATAATGCTAGATTCCACGATATTGATAAAAGACAAAAATAAATAAATAAATAAATAAATTTCTATGCGATTGGCTTTCAAGAAATGCCCAATTATTAGTAAACTGATTAAGTTTTAATTCTTATATTTATAAAACATTTATTTTCTTTTTCTCTGAATGAAAATTCTTTTTATTATTATTCAATATTGTTCTAATTTTTTAAAAATGTGTTCTGATTTTTCCGATGTTTTTCTTAAAATGTTCTGATTTTTACCAGTTTTAAGTATGAAATGGGAGCTTTTTTTTTTTTTTTTTTCCAGAAAATTTTTGCTTTAGATTTTGTGTTCGCAGGAAGCTTTTCATTTTATCTGAGTCTGGGTATAACCCTACAAAGCCAAAAATGGCCGGAATCGCAGTTAAGATATTAAGGGGAAAAAATGGATTGTGTGTGGATATATAAAAGTTGACCACCTCCGCCTCATTTAATAAAATACTATAAATCACTGATTTAATATTAATCTTTTACAATAATTAAGCTATTTGTTAAGGTGAAATAAAAGGGTCCTTTTTTAAAAAAATAAGTTTTAGAATAATAAGTTTTGAGCATTTCTTATACTAATATTTTTAAAACTTAACCATTTACAAGCATTTTGAATACTAACATTAATAGTTTTGTTTTATCTTATTTTGACTGATATTTTGTTATCAATATTACAGCTTCTTTAGCATTAGGGGCCACTGCATGTATTACCCTTACTCCAAAGTGTTTGCTTGCTGGAATTTTACAAATGTAAGTCAGTTTTTAAGATTATTTTCAAGCAAATTTAATTCAATTTACATTGAATTATTACAAATGCAGTTTTTTTTTTTTAACATTAAAAATTTTTAAAGTTTTTTTTCTCTTTTTTAAATAATATTCTTTATATATGTATATGTGTGTAATATTACATTTTTTTTACTATGCTCTCTGCTTTCAACATTTCTTAGAGGTCTGATTTTATGATGTAAGATACTATATTCTTTTATTTCTCTTGTTAAAACTTCTATACAATCGGGGGGGGGGGGGAGTGCAACTATTGATGATTTTTTGTTACTTATAAATGTGGGGGAAAAAAAAAAAAAAAAGTGACAATTCAATGAAAAATTATGTGTAATGAAATTTTACATTAGGGAGTCATAGTATGCCAACTTTTTTTTCCCCCAATGGTAATATCCTATTTTCACTTCATGTCTGGATTCTTGGGATCACAGCTGTGTAAAAAAGTATTTTGGTTGTACATTTTACTTCTATTCTTGTACAATTATAAAAGTTTAAAAATGCTAATATTAAATCCATATCACAAACTTTTATTTATATCTTCAAAAAAAAAAAAAAAAAATTCTTTCTTTTCCTTTTTTTAACCAGATACAATAAAAGAAAGCCAACATATTCAACAAAATCTTTTGATTCCAAAACATTTTAAGTTATGAATTATAACCTGCATTAATTTTAACATAAAAGAAATTACAATGGAAAAAGATATGGGTGTGTAAATTTATAGCGCATTGTAATTATTAGTTTTCAGGA
Source organism: Salticus scenicus (assembly GCA_963930645.1). Taxonomy (NCBI): domain Eukaryota; kingdom Metazoa; phylum Arthropoda; class Arachnida; order Araneae; family Salticidae; genus Salticus; species Salticus scenicus. The sequence continues at coordinate 80,443,831 of OZ005651.1, forward strand.
TATAGATTAAGGCTGTTAAAAAATATATGCATACTTGGAGGGGTAAAAAAAAATCAGTTCCCCCTTCCACCCTGCGCAATAGGTATTACAGTGAAACCCCAATCTATCGTTCTCACATCGATCGTTTTATTTCTATGGTCCCTGCACAAATTGTATTTAAATACAGTTGAAGATCTTTAATCCGCACACCTTGGTTCTAGAACTTGTGCAGATTATAGATTTTTGCAAATTATAGATCAATGATGCCATTTCCTCGCTATATGAATTAGTATAAGGTACATAAAACAATAAACTTTATTTAATGAAGCTAGAATTAGGATTGTTTGTTTTTATATAATGCAATGAAGGTAATACTAATAAATATATAAAACAATAAAATTTATTTAATGAAGTAGAAGCAATGTATAATTTGAACCCTTAAATGAGTAATTCATTAAAAAACTATACTCCTACTTCTGGACTGTGATTAACAATATGCAGCCAGATACTTGCAATGTGATTAGTTTGATGCAGTTTTTAATGACTGCATTGTAGATCTTTTCTTCAAAACAAATGCTGGTATAAATTTTTCCTTAAATAGTTTTGTGTATTTTTGAAATACCACCTAAAAAAGAACATTTACACTAATGGTTCTTAAACATCTGTGAAAATACGCAATCTCACCAACGCATATGTCATTTTTTTCAACCAATGAGCAATGCTGTTACTGGCAGGAGTTAGAAAACTGTACTTGCATGTGTTTTGTTTGATCCTTAATTGAATGTTATTCAGACGATGTTCAGATTTGCTAAAAATATATAAAGGCAATAAAAGTATAATTATATTTTTTCCTTTTAAAATTAATTATGTATATCTAAATTAAATTTTACACTTATTTTTATTTTATTTTTATTTTTTTCATTTTAGAATGCGAATTAACATCATATTTTCTCATATACATCCAAAATATCGGATTTTCGTTATTGCAAAATCTTTTGTTTACATTTGCAAAGTGAGTGTGGATTATAGACAATTGCGAATTAGGGGTATGCGGATTATAGATCCTCAACTGTAATATTAACAAAACCTGCATGTATCATGTTACTAAAAGTCGTTATCCTGCATTCATTGTTGTAAAATTTTTCTACTGACCTTTTAAAAATTTTCTCCTAAAGGTCAAGTGGTTTTATATGGCATACAAACCGGAATTACTTCTTTCATCCTAATATAACTCTTTTTCCCATTTCCTTGGAGGATCAAAATTGTGATGCCATGTCTCCTGACCATCTATTCATTTTGTAATTGCAGCCTGGCAAGAAGTAACCTCTTCAGTAATCCAGAAAATTGTGTTGTGAGATGAAATTATGAAGAATACCAAACAGAAGGGCAAGAAAATGATTATGCTGATAATGCAGATGAAGAGTAGTTGCGTGTAGCCGAGGATGCGTCTGGTACAAAATTTAGTAATATTTGCATTAATCAAGACGTTGCGACATGCAGTATCCTAAAGCAGTGGCATATCCAGAGGGGGTGTGGGGTGATGAGCTACAGCCCCTCCCGAAATTTTGTAATAAATTTTAAAAATAAAGATTAAGAGTAGCAGTGGCGAGGCGTGAGATTTCATTGGGATCATCGCTAATTCTAATCTCCCCCCCCCCTCCCCCCAAATATGCAGAACATCTAAATCATTCCTACATTCTGTTTATTATATGGCACATTTTGTAAGGAATTGTAAAAAAAAAAAAAAATCAGCAATATTTATTTTATTTTTTATTTAAAACTTAAATCTTAAAAACATTATTTTTATTCTCACTTTTACTATAAGTATATCCCTTAATATGGGAAAGTGTTTCATAGTTTACAAGAGCTGCGTAATTTAACATATTTGTTTTTCAAATAACATTTATGTAATCATTCTCTGACTCACTCTCACTTTTGCTATATCCAGTAATATGCTACAGATTAAATTAATTGATAAATTATGATTAATTAAATATGGCATAATTTCAAAATTCGTGGAGCAATACATAATTTTACTTTGTCTTTTTGTTACTATTATATTAATTTAACCATTTCATGGCTTATTATCACTTTTATTATAGCACTATCTTGTAATATGGGAAAATAACAGTTTATGAATGATGTTTTTGAGTGAGTTTATTGCTACATGAATTTGTCTTACACACGTGTAAATATGTGTTAACTAATCAAATTCTTCAATTTTTAATTTTTAACAATTGCAATTACAACTATATCCCATAATATGGAAAAATGTGTTCATTTATCAGTGATGCATATTTTTTTATAGTGATGATTCATCTGTAGATTGAATGAAATAATCATTGTCTATGACTGTCTAACTAACTGTCCAACTGTCTAAAATCACAGAAAATTTGTTAATAACTTAATTAAATGTATGAATGCATATAAATTCGGAGAAATATCACGTTTCCAGGATGAAAGTACTTGGGAAAAATAAAATAAATGAATAAATAAATAATAATAAAATAATAATAATTTTTACTACTTTGTTATGAAAATAAATGAATTAAATAAAAATAAATCTTGCAATAAGCGAGAACTTGTTTTCATTCTTGGAGCATTAGAGAGGAAAAAGTAAAGAAGCGTTTTTCATAATATAACTAGAGAGAAAATGATTTCACTGTTTAAGGGTTAAATATAGATGATTAAATTATACACACGTATTCGTTGGAACATAAAATCTTAAAAAATTAAGAAATTTTTCACACTGTCTTCTAATATTGAATAAAAAATATTTCGTTATCAGATTTTTTTTTCTAACGAAGTATTCGAAAATTCAAGAAGCAGTATTTTAATGATATTTTAATAATTCAATATTTTAAAGATTTACTACTAGGTCTGCAAAACTTGGCTCAATATGGACTTAAAGTGCATTAAATGCAATAATTTTATGGATGCCTTTTTATTTTAAACATTTAATTGAACAAAATATATATATATATATAATTATTATTATTTTGTTTGTGTTTTTGGGGGAAAAGAAAAGAAATAAAGTTATCCTAAGAATAAATAAAAGCATTTCCATTAATTCTGGTACTAAAACAACTTTTATGTGTTCGATACAAAAAAAAAAAAAAGACACAGATTTTTGAATTTAAAATTCTTTATCAAGGCCATAATTTAACCTACTGAAATATCCTAAATTATTAAATAAAATTTCATAAAATTATTTTGATAATAAATATTCCCTATTGTCCATACACAGAGCACAAAATATCCTTACATTAAGGATAAAAGTCCTGACTTAAATGAAAAGTCACACATAAAATAAAGTAAAATTCTGGAAAATCTCTGATAAGGCTTACATAAGACCACAAAAAGCCCCTACAAAGTAAAAATCCATCCTTACATCCTTACATCCTGAAGGAAACTTCTGTAAGTCGTTATACGTAGGGATAAATCCTTACAGTTCACAACACTGCTCATTTTCCTGATCTAGAATCGCTAAAAATATAGATGACTAGCACCCGATTATTAAAGATTTTTACGCTATTTGATAGGTTGCAGATGAAAAGTGTGTGCTTGTGTAAGCTTGCGCAGATGTAAAATAGATTCACTCCAAGAAATGGGGACTAAAAAATGTTTTTGAATGGTTCTTTGTAGAACCATTAGATGGCAGCACCAGATAACTTTATCATACGCAGGGAATAAGAGCAAGGGGCACAAGGTAGGGAATGAAAATGTTAGTTTTTATATGTATTTCTGTTTGAGATCTAAATTTTCCATTCTATTTCTCAATAATGTAACACACAGTATATTCCTTATTTTTTTATTGGAAAAATCATGAAATAATCAATTAGTAAGTGGTAATAGCTTTATCTATCTGAGAAGATTAAAAACTGAAAAATGCAACAATCAATAAGTAAATGCTCCTCCTTCCCCCCCTTTTTTGAAAGAAAAAAATCTGTCCCCAAAATGTAATAATGGGTGTTAAAATTAATGATGAAGCATAAATTTATAGTGTAGTTTTTTTTTTTTTTTTTTTGTCGTGTCCATGACATAGTCGAATTAGATTAAACCGTGGATCTTTATAACTGCATCTGCGATTTGTTGGACGTTGTCGTCATATAGGTCTATCAGTGATGGCAATACTCCAATTTCCTTCAAGTTCGCACTTATTGCCGGACACTCAAAGATATGGCAAGGTGTAAGCTGTGTATCTGGGCAATTGTTGCAGTTTCTATACACCCTTCCACCCTCTTTATTAATTTTCATGCCTCTGTGATGACCGGTTCTTAGCCTTATAATAGTTTTTGTTATTAATCGATCTGCATTTATTTCACAAAGCTGGTGTTTCGTTTGAATTGTTTTTCTCTAAGTTTAGATTTAGTTATTGCATTTGCATCTTGAAGAGAGACACTGTTGCTGTTATTGTTGAGATTTCTGGACTCCTTGGCTAGTTTATCAGCATTTTCGTTGCCTGCTATTTCAATGTGTGCAGGTATCCACTGAAGTGTACAGGTTTTATTTATAGCTTGAAGATCTTGAAGTCCTGAGATGATTTCATGTCAGGACTTCAAGATCTTCAATTTCCATTTTTAAAAAAAACTTTAGATGTGCAGTCAGTTGAATTTGTGTCTGGTGACATAAATAATGAAAAAAAACAATAGATGTCTATTTATTTTGTAGAACTGATAAAAACTGCCCATGATACTGATGGTGATCATTTATGATTTATGGGGGTTGATCTGGGGTTTATGAAATCTTGTTAGTATCATCCAGTAGCTCAAAACGGTATTTTCATACTCACTTACCTACACTAAAATTACTTATTTTTGTACCCTCTATCTGCCTATACATTTGTGCTAGTTGTTTTTGAGACTCAGACCTGCCAACCAAATCCGGCAAATTGTTAGTACCGCCCCTTTTCCTACACCACTTAATTTTTAGAGTAATTCTCTTCAAATATATTTACGATGAAAGAAGAAAACAAATACTCTAAAAATTAAGTGGTGTAGAAAAAGAGGCGGTACTAACAATTTGCCGGATTAGGTTGGCAGCTCTGGAGACTCCTAATACAATTTTTTTTCTCTCTCTTCAAAGCATACTTTTATTTATTTTATTTATCCTTTTTGTACTATATACATACTTTAATTTAATTCTTTTGCTTACTATTCAATAATTTTATGATTATAACGATTTGAGATTCACTTGACTTGCTAATTGAGAAATTATTATAAAGGGATATATATATATTATGTATATTTATATATTAAGTAACATATGATACAAATTAAAGTTCTGCATACAAGCACTTGACAATGATAATGTGCCCCTTTATATATATATATATATATATATATATATATATATATATATATGTGTGTGTGTGTGTGTATGTATATATATATATATATATGTGTGTGTGTATGTATATATTACACGGCAAATATATCTGCTTAGATTAATTATATTATCTCATTTCTCATCTGTGGCCCTTCATGTCTCATTCAACAACGAGAGTGGACCTCCAGCCAAAAAGATTGTGCACCCCTACATAATAGGGTTAACAAATATTACTAAGCAAAGTGAGGGAACCAAAAACCAAAGTAAAAGTCAAAAAACTATAGTCCTTGTAACGACTTACAGTGTGGTTCGATGAGGTATGCAGGGGAAAAGTATCTAAATAAAGTCTTTATCCTTTTGGTAGTTGTTGCAGAATTTAATCTATATAATATTTCTCTAACGTGGTCCAGTTATGATTATATTTTGTTGAAGCGATACAATTGGGATGTATTTAAAAAATACGCAAGGATATAAAATATTTATTGGCAATATTTAAGCACGTGGACTTAATTCAATGATTTAATCAGAAAAATGATGACATTTGTCTGATGAGATCTTATTATGGGGAAAATTTATTTTAAAAGTTGCACCTTTACAATCTTTTGCACATGTCATTTTAAAGCTAGCAATACTTTAAATATATAAACAGAATATGAATTATTGTCAAACATTGACTAAAAAATGCAATAATAAAAAAAAATAATCAAAATACGTACCAGTTTTTTTTTTTTTTTTTTTTTTTACAAAAAATTGTCTAAATAAATAAATAAATAAATAAATAGATAAAAAATGTATTGTCAACATGGCAACAAAAATCGTTGTGCAGGTCCCATGTTAAAAAAAAGTTGTCATGGGGGCCTTATACTAAAACTGTACTGCTTGTGCAAGTATGAAAATGGGGTCATTAAACATAAATTGTATTCTGAAATCTTTCCTTGAATGGTTTTGTTTTCACTATCGCACAATATTAATTTGGTTCTAATAATAATTTGACTTCTGGTGTTGAATTGGGGGGAGGGGGATGATTGATATAAGATTTATGAGTTTTAAGTTTTAAATGTAACTAAGAAGAAAATAAATGAAGTGCAAAAATCTCACACTGGTTTGCTAGTGATTAATATTTAGAAAAATATATTCACAAAAGGATCTATTTTTAAGGTTTAGCTAAGTTGTTTGTACTCGCTAACAGTGCATAAAAATATTACAAAACATCCGAGCTAAGAGAACAGGCAGGACACACTTCCTCCATTTCCAACCAGAAATACATTAATTTCATCATGATCAAGAGTATCATCTTCAGCTGTGGCAGCTATCTCTATATTGCAGCAATCGTGGCCTTTATATACATACTTATGAATGTACTTGATAGAACGTACACTCGAACAGATTTCAACATTGACATGAACGCGGAAATAGAGCAAGAGAAATGGATTGTATGGAACAATGAATTGATTAGTTATATCGACATACTCTCCATTAACACGTTTTGTTATTGTACTCCCATTGTCTCGTCGTCTGTAGTGTGGATACCCATTCACATTTTCTTTTGTTTCCTCTGTAAAAGCTTTAGGGAAATTCTTTTTACATTCTCCATCTTTCATACACACGCAGGCCGGATTGAGATGACCACACGGTCCGTGTACCATATGGGTCTTTACCAGGTCATACAGTTCTTTTTGTGAAGGATCGGGAATTTTAGCAGATACAACTTTGTCAATATCTTCCAGATTTCTAAACTTGGAATTAGCTTCTAATGTTAAAAGCAAATGAATATGTGACAGCCCACGTTTTTGAAATTCAACGGTGTACAAAAAAGTTCTGACTGCTCCAAATATCTCCACTTTATAAATTATTCGCATTAACTCTTGCACTTTAGCATGGAAAACTCGTACCACAATGTCTGGCCTGTTATTCTGGTGTCTCCCAAGGATGAATACTATCTTTTATTTCCGGCCATGCAGGGTGGCAAGTAAATGTAATGAAAATATCTGGTTTACCAAACTTCCTCACTAATGCCACAGCATCTTGGTAATTGTGCATCATATTTCGAGGACTACCAATGAAGGACGAAAGCAGAACTACAATTCAACCTACTCTCAACTTTTCCTGTTCAGCTCTCACATGTAAAGCGTCTGATAAGCCTACATATGTTTCTACACGCAATTTAGTTTGTTCTCGGCAGATGTACTTCAGTCTATCACCTTCAATGTGACAATAATAGTCAACAAAAAGTTGTTGAGTAAGTTTTCCAGCATTTATTACAGGGTTGAAGGCACCAGCAGGACCACTTCCTCGCACTGCAATTCTATATAAAACATACTCTCGCATAGTAACAGTCTTTCTTATTTTTGTTTGACATATACCTTCAGTAGGCATATCTATATGCCAACCAGGTTCACTGCAGGGAAAAATCAAAGTATAACACATAGGATCACAAGTCATACTATCATAATTTGTTTTCTGCAATCCGCCTTTTTCATACACTGATATATGTCTGTGAGAAGGTGGCGCTCCGTCACCTGTTTCAAACACAGCAGCAATTTCAGAACATGATGGGTCATTATAACGTCGCTTATCTTCAAATGGTTCATGATAGAATCGCACAACAAAATTGAGTGGAAGACGATTGTCTTTCTAAGCAAGAACTTTTTCCTCCTCGACTTTCTGATGCATTGTCTTATATGAGCGAACATAAGGATTACATTTTTCCAACAAATTATTCAATTTTGTAAGTGTTTCTTCAGTCAAATCTGGGTTAGCACCATGGAACATTCTTATTTCATTAGCTTTGGCAAAATCAAGAATATATAACTGACCATATGAAGTGCTTTGTAAATCTTTGGGATAGAGAGGTGAAACTCGATGATGTACCATTCCGTGAATTCTGAAGGTGTAAGGACCATAATTTGGTGGCAACTCAACTTTTGCACCAAATGAAAGAAATGACATTGCATTATTGTATTGGCGAATATTGTCTCTAAAATTCTTGGATTTTCCATCAGTACATGTGAACAACTTTTCCAATTCATGAAGAAGAATAATGGGTGGAAGTTTAATTTTACCATCATAGCAACAGAGGGTGAAGCGGCCCGCTGTATTTTTCTCGGCTTTAAAATACAGTGCAGAGCAATGCTGACAAATCTCCTGAAGACTACCTACAGAGAAAGGTTTCACATCTGGAATAACATCTGAAATGGCGCATCTTGAAGTAATCTTAAATTTCTCAATTTTGTGATTACGCTGTCTTACAGTCTTAGCAGTTAACTCACGATGACCTGTTAAAGTGGCTTTACGTTTAGGCCTCTGAACAATAACAGCAACTACTTCATTGTTGGGTTGGCATTCACTGTCAGCCAATGAAGAAATGTTTTCAACATGATTACACTCTTCCACAGCTGCTACATTCGTACTTGTAGTACTCTTATTTTTCAAAACACTATAATGTCCATCGTCCAAGTTGCCAGAAAATAATAAGTCGTGAATAATGAGGCCAGAACCATAGTCGGTAATTACATCACTATTCTCCCTGTGAACTCTGAACAGGTAATCGGAAAATAACTCACTCACACTGTGAAGTTCAGCATGCCCACCTTTCTGTCCATTATCACCCATTACACGTTTATAATCAGTCATTCTACTAATACTTCCTCCATAAGATTCGTCACCAATAATATAATTTTTATATGCACGCCACTTTGTAATATTGCCAACAACAGCTGAGCGTATTTCAATATGCCTATCTTCAGTACCATACAGACAGTGAGAAATTGCCCGGAATAAACAATTACCACCACCAATAATAGGAATCACTTCAAAACTGTTTGTCTTTGAAGGACCACACGTCATTGAAGAATTCTCATCCGCAGAGAGTCGTATTTTTTTTTTTTTTTTTTTTTTGGCAGAAAGACCACACGTCATTGGAGAAGTCTCATCCGCAGAGAGTCATCTTTTTTTGGTCAACTTCCGTTCCTCACACATCCTTTTAGCATTCTTCGTCTTCCTACCAAGACCCATAATTAAAAGTACTGAAATGCAATTATTTAAAATAATTGACCACTAAACTAAATAATATACGTATATGAATATCACTATCAGTTCTAAAAATATGTCTTACAATAATGAAATATATACGCACCTGTTTTCTGTACTTTCAAGTGTCTCCCATAGGTAAGAGAATATAACACTATCAGTAGTTTTCTTTACTAAGAGAAGATGTCATAGCAGTAAGATAATCTTTCTTGAATACAATGAAGAGATAAGAGAATTCCATTCAGTTTGCATCCCCAGTGGTTTAGTTCTATTGCTTACACAATCACTGGATATATGAAACAGTTGAAATAATCTGTTCTATTGGTGACAAACTTATCTCCACTTATAAAGGATTTAGAAATAACAGTAAGCAGCAACATTTCAGTCTTAGATAAATAAACACGTGTCTTCAGTGAAAATGCGAATTGTTAACTTAAAAGAAAAACATTTTTTTTTTTTTTTTTTTTTTTTTTTTTTTTTAACCTCATTACGTTGAAAAATAATGTATAGGATTGTTGAATTTGATGAACACTATAAGATTCTTTTTTTTTTTTTTTTTTTAAAGGGGCATATTATAAATTAAATATATAAATTAAAATTCTAGATTCTTTTTGAGAAATCTAAAACTCGTTTAATTAAAAATTAAATTTTCTTCATATTAATTTTTTTTTCAAATAATTGATTTACACCAAACGCAGGAAAAGCTTGAAAAATTCTTGAAAAAATTGAATGTAAAGTTGATTGTGCACGCATAACTTTCCTCAAATTCAACGAATTTAAGCAGTTAATAGCTCAAAAAAAAAGAGCTTGATCCACTGAGTGTTCTTAGACTTGTGTCAACAGCCTACGTTAATTAGAACTGTAGTTATAGAGGTTTGAGTGAAGGAAAATCTTGAAAAATTCTTGAAAAAATTGAATGTAAAGTCGATTGTGCATGCATAACTTTCCTCAAACTCAACGAATTTAAGCAGTTAATAGCTCAAAAGAAAGAGCTTGATCCACTGAGTGTTGTTAGACTTGTGTGAACAGCCTACGTTAATTAGAACTCTAGTTATAGAGGTTTGAGTGAAGGAAAATCTTGAAAAAATTGAATGTAAAGTTGATTGTGCACGCATAATTTTCCTCAAACTCAACGAATTTAAGCAATTAATAGCTCAAAAGAAAGAGCTTGATCCACTGAGTGTTCTGAGAGTGAAACGATCAAGATCCATTCATTAGAAGAAGAGCTATGAGAATTCGAATTGCTTGAGTGAATGTGTCCCATAAGAAATGTACAGGGAAGAATCGCGTTTGAGTAGAACTTGAGTAAGGTGGGAGTTGAGTAAATTTCAATTATTGATGACATATCTGTGTCAAAATACCTTTCATTAAAAAAAAAAAAAAAAATGAAGGAAATCGGCCGGATAGATCGGCCAGACGGACTGACTTTAGTTTTCATAAATTTTTTTAATATATGGGATGATTATCAGCAGTAAAAGGAAATAACTATTTTTAAAGTAGTTATTTATGTCATATCTGGTATCATGGTATGCTCAAGGATATCCTCATAAGCTAATAAATGCAATGTACTTTAATCAGTAGTAGTTTTTTTTATTAATTTATGGCTACGTTGTGGGCATGTCTGACAATTACATCTTACTAAATTTTCTTAGAGGACCAACAACAAATTGAGAAAAAAAGAGACTTATGATCACCTTGTATCACACTTTTAGCCACCCTGGGTGAAAGATTTTAGCCGCCCTTAGCAAAAGATTTTCTCTGACAAGCGTGTAGTCTGCATCCAACAATTTTGAAAAGTATTGCGCAACTACATGAAATGAGAAACTTGGCTTATGAGTTTGATTGAAGATTTTGTTTTCTGGCTGTGTTGTAGAGGAAACAGATTTTAATCTTTGTATAAAGAAGGTGTGTTTAAAGTATTTTAAGTCCTTAAACATACACATTCAGGTGCAGGACAAGGATTCAGGATTCACCCACTGGGAGTGTAAGCCAACATAAAATTACCCTAGATTGCTCTTTTGCCTGACAGCCAGTTTCAGTAGACCTAATTTTCAGTACTTCATAATTTTTAGCCATCCTGGGGCTCTATTCTCGTCTGGTCGTTTCGCGGAAACCAGTTGTTGTGAAGCAAGACAATGACGATTTGCTATTCTCATTCAAACTTGTTTACAGTCGCTAAGTTACCGGCAGCTAGGAGGCAGTTGTTCAGCCGAAAGATCGTCGTTTATCACAGTCAAAATGGGCGCATCTGTATAATGTTTTAGTTTGCTCAGTTAAATGGACATTTCACATTTTACACCATTTGAAAACTGGTTGTCAACATCGCTATTCACAACTTTCCCCTCCCAAAACAGATTATGAACAGGGTTTAAGCTGCCATTAGTTTTTTAGCATTTTGCTAAAAGGTATCATATTTTGCTAAAACATGTTGGTCAGAATTTTGCTTAACCTAAAACTGCATAACTGTATAAAATATCTCTATATAATAACTCGGATTTTTTTTTTTTTGTAATATTTGCAGGCAAAAACTACGAAAGGACTGAAATTTTTGGGAATGATTATTTATATCGTAATTTGGGTTTATTTTTAATTTTAATGATTGAATTTAAATGCAAAAATATTTAAAAGTATGTCAGAATTCAGAATTTGATTCATAGAAGCATTCTTAGCACTAGTATTTCACGATTATCTATCACTACACTTTACTTAATTTTTCAATTGCTTTTTCATTTTACACATATATGAGTACCTCTTTTTCTATTGTTAAAATCAAAACATAGCTTCCCTAATTCATATTTTTAAAGTCACAAATATGAATGCTTGGTTAAAATCATCAATGAACAAAAGAATAGAAAATAAAACTGAGGATAACAAAGCTAAGTAAAAGAAATCAATAGTATCCAAAGAATTAACTTTCGAAAAAGCTAAAATAGTGCTTGCCTATTTTTGCTTAAATGCTAAAGTAATTTTTTTGCCTGGTAAAACCCTGATTATGAATGATCCCTTGCAACTAATTGGTTTAAAATGTCACCCTTGAATGCAGAGAGTTTCTTCTTCCACTCAAGATAACAACGGGAGACCAGAATAGCACTTAGCCGGAAGATGGTTATTACGGTGGGTAGAACAGTAGTTATAGACTGTCGTTAACGATTACAAGTGGTGGTTAATAAGCAACTAGATGAGAATAGAGCCCTGGGTCACTGCCCAATTTCTCCCCCCCCCCTCCCTTTTAGGCACGGCCCTATGTACCATTAAAAAAGTGAAATGATTTGTAACTGACAAATGTCCATTTAAAATCTGTGCTGTTTTTTGATGCATTTTTGTAAATATAGCAAGTCAAATTAAAAAGTTCCAGGGATTTTTTTTTTAATTATAAAAAGATATGCTTTATAAATATATCCAGAGCTTTTAACAAAATTTAACACTTTTAAATAAGTGTTTTTTAAAAATTTAACACTTTTTAACTTTTAAATAAGTTGATAAAATATTGTAGTTTATTATCTTATTATTTTGAATTGCATAGCTGGTAATTATTCATTTAATAATTTTACTTTAAGAAATCTTACAGTATTTTTCTATGATGTAATTTATAAAGTAAAAATTTGTTTCAATATGCATATGACGACGTATTCTTTTCATTGCATGTGTAATAAACATATTAACCTTACAGTGGGTGCGCTGCTCATACGAACATGAAAGGTCGTGCATATTTTTCACATACACTACTTTAAAATACGTATTTTAAAGTATCTGAATGTTTTAATTATACTATAACCATTTGAAGATTAATAAGAACATTCAATTGGAACTTTTATTCATTAAAAAAAAAAACTGAAAGAAAGAAACTGTAAGCACAAAATCAATATAAAGTAATCAAAGAAACATCGGAATTATTTGAAAATAAAATAAAGAATATAGTTGATGTTTTGTAATTTTTAATAAAAAGTGTAAAGTTAAAAGTTTATTTTAAATATTTTTAAAATTAATTAAGTTTAAAACAAAAACTACAAAGAATCATTTTAAACAGCAAAAAAAAAAAAAATCAAATATAACAAAACATTACATGAACGGTCACGCATATTTTTCAAATACAAATAGCAAATTTCAAATACAAATAGCAAATATAAGCTTCATATCATTGTCTTGAGGTTCAAAAGATAACTAAAAATAGATCAATATATACTGATTGAATAGCCAAAGATAAGTGTTCCAAATGCTCTCTGACTTTAAGATATACGAGATTCACGGCTTGTGTCTCTCTCATATATGTGTGCCTGCTGGAAGATTAATAGGTTTTTATGTAATTAAGAGTAATTATCTATTGACTTATGATGCAAATAACAGTTTGTGTACATCTCCTTATTAAAAATGAGTTTTAGTCAGCAATTAAAAATGGTTACTCTTTTGCATATAACTTTCTAAATTTTCACAAAATTTGACAAAGATAATCAAATATATAGGATATGCAGGGGTGCCACTGACGTGCTATAGCACGTAAAAGATTTGGACTACTCAAAAAGGACTCAATATTTGAAACATAACGTGTCCCAAGGGACACACTATTTTCTGCTTGATTTTCCTTAATAAATTTCTTAAATGTATGAGCAGACTTAATTATATTTTGCTTTCTGTTTCAATGTACCCAGCGCTAAATCTGTGATATTCCTTAATATGCTGGTAATTAAAGCAGCAGCGGCACATTAAGCCTACACGGGGCACTGGAATCAAACGAAACAATCGTGGTGCATTAAGCGTGCATCGGGAATCGTAAGGAAAATGACAAAGTCAAACCTATGTGGGAAAATAGCGCCTGCACTTTATTATTCTTTTTTAAACTATTGAGGTGGATCTAAATTTTAGATTTCAGATTAAGACTTAATTTTCTATTTTAATTTTAGCCTTAAATGCTAAAAACATTCTTCCTAGTTAAATACTAATTATTATGTTATCTATACTTCAAGGTATAATTTTTTCTTTTTAAGTAGTGTGTTTAAATACTAATGGAATTTATGAAAAATGTTCCTTTTCTCTATATAATCCATCTGATAATGTTTTTACAATTTCACATATTCAATTTAAAAAATTCATTTTTCAGAAAATTCAATAAAAAAATTGGGGGTGAATTTGCTTATTCCCCTTATAATAATTTTTAAATGTACCATATGAAGAATAACAACTTTTCACATTCATTCAGTTTTTGCATAATATTATGTCAAATTGTATATTTTTACTGGTCTGGTCTGTATTTGATAAAAAGTGCTACAAAATTTTGATACTGACTGAAGATATTATTCTTTGTGCTGGTGTTTCTAAAAATACTTACATTTTTATTGCAGTCTCATATTTGCTACAAAATTTCAATTTATTATTTTTATATTTGTTTTTGATAAACTTTAAATTGGATTATATTCAGCTACATTCTGTTATTCAATCATATATTTATTGTTGCTATTATGCTATTTTTACTTATTACTTTTAAACATTGGGTCCTCTGATGCATCTTTATTATGGATACCTATACTGAAAATTATTAATGCTGCCAAAAAAGATATTTTTAGGCGACTCATAATTTTCGAAAAGGACCCGATTTTTAAACATAACGAGTCTCTGGGACCCACTTTTTTGAGTAATCAGCAACACCTTTGGATATGAGTTCTGTATTCAAGCCACTTAAGAAGTTTTTATCGCTCACACATTTACAATTAAAACACTTTTAAGACAAATGCTCATATTTCATGTGATATACTTGTATTATAATTGCAGTATATTATTTCTATAGTATTTTGTCAACTTATCTGAAAATTACTTTTTTTTTTTTTTACTCTGCATGTTATAAATAGAAAACTGCTAAATTTATTTTAATTAGAAAATGTTAATTTCTTAATTCAACAGGCTATTCTTACACAAATTCATTAGAAAACTATTCAGGATCTAAATTAAAATTGTCTATAGTTACAGATTATTAACTCTTTTAATAATATAGAGTGATCACAAATATTTTTTCATCTCCTTCAGTTTGTTATTGTCCTCTAATTAGTTATAACTAAAACTTTACTAAAAAATATGAGGATAGTTTTGTTTTATTATATCTCCAAGGATTAAAAATGCTCTCAGTAGCAGAAACAGTGTAGCATGGCAGCAAGAGCTACAGATTGTAGAAAGCTCTGCAGATTAATAAACATCTCCAAAGAAATTCCAGGCTTAAAAATACTGATATAATTTACTTTGTCTCTAGATTAGTATAATTGGTGTATATTCTTAATTTATTTTCTTTCTAGATGTAAATTTCACATATTTTAGGAATTGAAGATAAATTTTGTTTTGCTGCAGATAGATGCAGAAAATTTTGCTCCTGGAAAAATGCTTTATCACATAGACAATTTTGATTTTTTGGTTTATTTTTGAGCCCTTTTAATTCACAAGTTTCCTTATGATCGTATAATAACAAAAGACAGAAATGATATGAAAACTTTTAGTTCAAGAGTTTAAAAAAAAAAAAAAAGCCCAAGAAAAGAGCTATTGTATATACAGTAGAGAGTCAAAAATCCACACAGCTCAGGACCAGAGGTTGTGTGGATTTTGGGGTCCATAAAAAATAATTTTCACTTTTAATAATAAAAGTAGAATATTATTCAAATTAAACACATATCAGTGAATAATAACACAGTTTCATCTAAATATATTTAAAAAATATATAACAAACAATAAATAAAAATGAAAAATTATTTGTCAAATTTAGATAAAAATCTGTTTACATTAAACATGTATATATACATATTTTTTTCTCTTTTCATTCTTTTTTTTTTTTTTTTTTTTTGGAAATAGGTATAAATTCTTGTTTTATAACACAAATTTATTGTTCTACAAATTTAAATGACTCCTTATTTTTAATTAAAGTGCCTGCCTACCTTTAAAATGCAATTTTCAGTCAAAACTCCGATTTTCTATTTTTGGGTTAGTATTAAAGCCTGACATTTTAGCTTTCTAAACCAGTTTGAATTTTGTTTCTATCTTGCTTAGAACTTGAGTTACAGGCATTTTAATATTAGTTTATCGCCAGTTTTTGAAACAAGAAGTGACTGGAAATGACCCGAAAATATTATGACTTATACTTTAACGAAGTTAATATGACATATTTAAAATAAATTGATACCTTACATATTACTCCGTACTTGGCAGAAAAGCTTTTTTCAAAGGGGATCCCCTTTGAAAAAAGCTTTTCTGCCACGTACGGAGTAATATGTAAGGTATCAATTTATTTTAAATATGACCCGTAAATGTTTGTTTACATAAATGTTTTACTCAATATAAGCATCAAAATATGTTACTGAATATAAAATGAATTTAAAAAAGAAAATAAAAAGCTTTGAAATAAATCAGGAACTTATTAAAATTATTTTTTGTGTAATAGGTAAAATCTTGTTTTTAAATTTTTCTGCTGTTTCTCAAAATGAGATTTTTTAGCATTTTGCTTTATCCCAAAACATCATCACTCCAAAAGTTATAATTGAAACTTTGACAAAATACTCTAGAGGAGTTGTTTTAGGGATTGAACTATGACAATGAATCAAGCTAAATTATTTATTTATTTATTTATTTATTTTTTTTTTTTTCGATAGAAGTTATGACCTGCCATGTATATTCATGATTTTTTCAGCATGTAAAAATGTTATCTTCTCTAAAATATTAAATAACATGGTTATAGTTTTGAGAGTAGTTCACTCCCTTAAGGACCTTTCAATAATCTAAATAAAATTTATAGAATAAAAATATCTTTATTTAAATTTGACTTATGTTTTTTTGTAAAAGTGCTTTTTTTTTTCGCAAATTTTATGCATATTTTGAGCCTAAATAATCAAATATTTTAAAATTTGCATACTTTTTTTCAGGTTATTCACTGTTTTTACTATATTCTATCATATAATGCACATAAATAGGCAATTTTTCAATTATTAAGAAAAATCACCTCAGACGGAAGGCAGGCACTTTAAGCCTTCATCAGATAGCATTTTCAGACATGCCAAGTCTCCTGCTTTTTGCTTGTTTTTCTATGCTCCTGCTTTTCCACTCATTTCTCCTGCTTTTTAGCATAATTTATGGTTAAAATTTGTCTGATTGGGTAAAAAAATTTGAAAGAAAATTGAAGTTTATCTTGCCCTGCAATTTATCAAGTTCAGTTTGAATGTGAATTACTATATAATGCTTTGAAACTAATTTTTGCTAAGAAAAATTTTTAACTTTCATTTTTGCATAATGAAAAATGTCTTATTATCAAAAGATTTTTTTTGAAATACCATAACTATTGAAAACTTAAAGAATTCAAATTTCATTAGAATATGGCTGATATTTTCATTTCTTTATTACCTTTTCTTTTACAAAGATAATTAAGATTCTTATTGTTTTATATTAGGAGCAGAATGATCAAATCTGTCTATTTTGACTTAAATTTTAAATAACTGCATGCATGTCGGAGTTTTTTTTTTTTTTTTTGATAGTTTGTTTTACTGCAAGAAACATATTATTCATTTAATTTTAATACTGATGCTTTGTAAATACCTCCTAAGACTATAAAGCTTTACTTAAAATTAAATTTGCATTATTTTACTAATTTTTCTTACAAACTTTCTTGTTGGAAAAAGTCTCGTGATTTCTGTTAAAAAATCTCCTGCTTTTTTGTCATTAGAAGTTGGCATCTCTGCATTTTTAAAAATTAGTTTGTCATTGTATTGATATCATCATCACAATTTTCTTTTGATAAATTTAATATACTGTCGCTAATCTCATTACCAGTAACTTAGTTCTAGCAGTTTTTCATATTATTTGTAATCATAACATGCAAGTACAGGATCTGCATTCAAGAACTTTTCTTATTATCCCTTTAACGTTCATTGGTTTTGCAGTGAAACCAAACATTTGACATAATTTAACATTTTTTTTTTTTTTTTTTTTTTTTGCAGCAGTTTTTTAACATTTCCCCCTTATTTTAATCAGATTTTTAACTTTTGTTCCTTTTCTGTTCGGTAGATAGCAGCACTATTCCAAAATTTAACAAATAATGCTTCAAAGGAAGCTAAATGCATAAGTCACTTGAAGTTTCTTAGTGTGCACAAGGGCAAATTGCTGGTTTGATGATGCACTCATGTCTAGTTTTTTTCATTTAATGAAGAGTTGGACTCTTATTTTCACCTGAAACAACTTTTACGAGTTTTTGTAGTCAATAATGTTTACTTACAAAGTGTTTTATTTATTAAATTAAATATTATTTGAATTTAATAAGGTTGACTTATAGATGTTTCAAACAAAAATTTATCAAAAAGGAACTGTGCTATTTTTTTATTTTTTAAACATTTATGATCAGCTATGTGTCTAAAAGCCATTTTTACCATTAGTTTAGTAATTTTTAAAATAAATTAAATAATGAACGTTAAAGGGTTAATAGTGAATTTCATTATTTACATCTGACAAGCTGTGTGAATTTTGGATTTCGGCAGATTTCTGGCTTGCTACTGTATATATATATATATATATATACACATGTATGTACATATATATACATGTATATGTATATATATATATATATATATGTGTGTGTGTGTGTATATAGATTTATGTAAAGAAAAATATATTTAATCAATTTGTCTATTTATATATTTTATTATTTTCATGTAGGTTGAATGGAGTCATTGTTGCTTTAATTGAAGCACCTTGTTTGTGTTTATTTCTTGATTTTGCTCAGGTACCTAGCACTTATTTTGATAGCAAACCTCCATGGCATAGAGGTATTCTATATGTAGCGTAAGTAATGTGTTTTAGATACTAATCTTATATCAGTTTGTTTTTACTCTGTAATTTATTGGTGGTTTATAAGCACAGTATTTGTATTGAAATAGGCAAAGTTTTTTCAGTATGGATAAATTCAGTACCAGTGGCTGCACTGTAAAAAAAATAACTATCACCAGCTGCAAGAAACTCTCTGTAATTGGAGAAGATAATTATTTTCTCCAATCACAGAGTTTCTTGCAGCCAGTAATAGTTATTTTTTTACAGTGTAGAGATGGGAAAAACAGTTATTTTTCAGTAATAGGTTACTTTGTTCCATACTACCCTTGGTAATAGGTTCTTGTAATATATTATTTTTATAACCTATTACTCTTTAGTTTATTATATGGCTAATGTCTTTCTAATCCTTTCAGAATATACAATATATACATGTGTCCTGCATAGTGGATGTGGTTCATGTTCTTGAGTTCCAATGCTTTCGAAAAGTAATCTTCTTTATTTCTGTACTGATAAGTATAAAGGATTTAAGTCCAAAAATGTCGATTTTGAGTTAAGTACATAGTCAGACTCAGAAAAAAATTCTCTATTGATTGGTATAAAGGATTTAAATCCATGTCATTTAATCTTTGAGAAAATCCGTTGGTAAAAAAAGATTCAAGTCAGAAATTTGGCATTAATCTTTGGTCTAAAATATTTATATTTAATGAAATTTATTTTTCCGACTGAGTGAAAATAATGCCTGGACCGGGAATGCCTCCCGGTCCAGGCATTATTTTTACTCAGTCGGAAAAATAAATTTCATTAAATATGATTTTCTTCCCAATCAGTTAATTGTGTGATTTCAATATATTGTATAAAATATTTAATTCGATTTTTTTCCTTTATTAAATGAAGGTTGACAATCACTGTATGGTATAAAGGGTATAACTCAACATAATGATTTTTTCCTAATCAATTCTTCTGATTAGTTTTTAGCTAGTTTAACTTTTTTTTTTCGTTTCCTGAAAAATCAAGAATATTGACTTAAATCCTTTATACTTATCAGTACAGATTTAACACTAGAATTTCTGGAAAAAAAAAAAAAATGATATGAAATTGTGGTGGAGTTAGTTTTATACAATTGTTCGTCCCAATTGTATAAGCATAAGATTCTGTTAAATGAATTTTTTTTAACACAAAAACAGAATATTTCAAATAATATCAAGTAACATGTACATTTTCTGTAAAACTAGTTAGCATAGGTGAACTCTGCTCAGTTCCCCCTCATATTTATGTTCTCACAAATTTCTAGTGTGAGACATATTATAATCATGTTAAGAGAAATGAATTTGATCAAAGCTAGACACAGTGACAGAATGAAATCCCCGTCTAATAGGCTATCCACTGTTCACTTCGATATATTTATCTTATTCTAATTCATTAATTTATTTTATCAGGGTCAATTCCATTGTTTAGTTTTTATGCTACTATTTCCAATGCAATAATCCTCAAAATTCCTATTTATATGAAAAGTTTTCAATTTCGCTATGTTGATAAAATCTTAAATTACAAATAACTTACAAAATTATCCTATTAGAATGCTTGTAGTCAATTATGTTCAAACAAGTGTCATAAATGTTATTTTGAAGTTGTCTGATATATTTGTGATCCTCAAAATGGACACTTATGCTCAATTTTGCCCTATTCTGCCATGTTAAGCAAATCGTAAATAACTCACTGAGTGCAAAGCTAGGAACTTTGCAGCCTCCCTTCGTATGTCTTATATTTTTCTAGTACATTTGCAACCACTGAAAATCTTGGTGGTCATTTTGAAGCATAAAATGGTCCATTCTCACCAGATAAAAGCATTTGAATGTTTTGTCAGCTATCCCTGCTATAAAATTGTGTCCTATACATTCTTTTAGCTGCTGCTTCATTTCTGTTTGCGACCCCCATAAATCCTAAATGATCCCCATCATTATTGCGGTCTTTGTTTTTATCAGTTCTACAAAATAAATAAGCATCAGTCTTTTTTTCTTTATGTTACCAGACAGAAATAAATTCAACTAACTGCACATTTGAAGTTTTTTTAATTATTTATTTATTTTTTAAGGGAAATTAATTATTACTATAAATTTATATTAAATCATTACTTCATCATTTACATTATTTCATCCTTAATTTTAATACATATAATTATGTTTTGGAGACAGATTCAAAAAAAAAAAAAAAAAAAAAAAAAAAAAAATGGAGAACCTTTTATTTACTGATCGTTACATTTTTCGGTTTTTAATCTTCTCAGATCGATAAAGATAAATAATCACCAATAGATTATTCCATAATTTTTCCATTAATAATGTAAGAAACCTATTGTGGGTTACATTACTGAGAAATATGTACAAAATCCAACATTTTCATTCTCCCCTCCCTCACAAAAAAGAAAAAGTTTTTATAAATGCTAGTTTTGCGAGTGCAAAAAATAAAATATTTTATCTCTTTTATATTTTTTTGTTCCTGCTGATGATTCATGCAATAATGTTGGTCCTTCCGTGGGCCGCAAATTGATGGCTACTGGGCTGCATGTGGCCCCCCGGGCTGCAGGTTGTGCACCTCTAGTATATAGTGTAGTTAATTTAAGATAGTTAAAAAAAAAAAAATCGTCATAGCTTATGATAATTTGTATAATGTATCATGTTTTGTGAATTTTAAAGAAATTAGGCTTTAAAAATATCTCTCATAGATTATAATGTTTTATAATACTTTTTTTAGTCCTTGCTAGAGTCCTGCGCGGTTCGGGTTTTACCCGACCCGAACCCGACAGATGAATTTTACATCAACCCGAACCCGACAAAAAAATTTTCATCAACCCGAAACCCGACCCGAACCCGACAAAAAAATTTTCATCAACCCGAAAACCGACCCGAACCCGCAACAGAGAATTTTTTGCGACCCGAACCCGACCCGAAACCCGACTTATTGAACCCGAACCCGACCCGAAACCCGAAAAATAAATCAACATTACATATTCCTCTAAGAATCATGCAAAACAAGGTAAAATGATATAACATGATATAAAATAAAGTAAATTTTCAATGTCACACGGTTGGTAAGTTATATATAAAAAAAAAAACTAGTATGTTGTGGCCACAACAAGACATTCTTATATATTTTTCTGTCAAATTCACTAAGTGCGAATAATTTATTAAAACTATCATTAAAAAGTTTAACGTGATGAATGCAAATAATTTTCATCTTAGGGAGACCTAACACTAAAATATCCAAAAAGAGACAGTTTTGTCGTCTATAAATAACTTCTTAAACAATGTGTTTTTATAATGGTTATCTCACATATCATGGTTCGTACAGTCACATGGCATAGAAGTTGAGATATAGCCACCCTGTTATCGATGAAATTTGCAGTATAACAACGTCACCTATTGGACGACAAGCATTCAAACTGAGTCAGCATAATGTCTCACAATCTCGCCTTCTCACATATTAAGTTTTGTTTGATGGATACACTATAAAACATGAGATATAGCTTTCCTTGTAATTGTGGAAATCGCTGTGTAGCAGCGCCACCTGTTGAGCGGTTTACACCAAAAGTTGACAGGCGCTAATATATATTAAATGGCGCCTACATACAAATTTACATGAAATTCTGTGCAGTAGTTCTTGAGATATAGCTTTTCCTTAAATTGCGGAAATCGCTGTGTAGCAGCGCCACTTGTTGGCTGATAGGTATTCAAATTGAATCAGCATAATATCTCATATTGGTCTTCTCACATATCACGTTTTGTTGGATTTTACGCAACAGAACCTGAGATATAGCCTCCCCTGAAATTGCAGAAATCGCTGTATAGCAGTGTCACCCGTCGAGTGGTTGACACCAAATGTTGATAGAATCTAATACTTTCTTCTACTGAATATAGAAGAAAGTAAAATAAAAAAAAACTTGTAAACTGCGAAATCTTTTTAATTTCTAGAATATAATTCGAGGTTATACTGTATTTGTATTTCTTTATATTTATATATTAACAACAGTCGAGAAAGATTTATAATACTTTTCTAATTTTCATACAATTTCTACAAAGGTACATATTAGTTCCGTTGAAGAAAAGAAAACAGATCCAGATACAAATACGGATCTATTTTTCTGGCGGATATCCGCGAATACGAATAGGGAGCTCCGGTACATGTCTGCCCACCAGCGGCCGAGCGGTTCTGCGCTCGAAGCTGGTAGATGGGAGGTGTCGGATTCGATCCCAGGTTGCGCTCATCTACTCAGCCGTTTTCCGTTGTTTCCTCCGAAACACGCGTAAATACGGGTTAGGACCCCTTAGAAAGACTCAAACGGAGGGCATTCTCCTATAGGCCTAGGACACATCTGGAGTCAATCGGCCTTAAATCATCCAACCAATCAACCAACCGATACATGTCTAGTATGTGCAGAATGTTTAAATTAGTTACATAGTTGTAAACATGCCTATAAATTTATGTTTATAATTGTAAAAAATATTTTGAAAGGTGTTCTCAAGTCGACCCGACTTGTTGAAAACCAAACCCGACCCGCAAGAAAAAAAATTCAGTCAACCCGACCCGAACCCGACCCACACGAAAAAAAGATCAGTCAACCCGACCCGAACCCGACCCGCAAGAGAAAAAATTATGTCAACCCGACCCGAACCCGACCCACGGGTCGGGTCGGGTTCGGGTAAAATCGGGTTACCCGACCCGATGCAGGACTCTAGTCCTTGCACACAAATTGGTAGGTTCTATTTATTTCATTTTCAATGGGGAATATGCTATAGTAAACCTGATTCTCATATATCAGTTTATAAATGCATTGAAAAATTTAGTGAAATTATTAGTGCATCAGACACATACAATTCATACTATACAGATGAATCAATAGGTAGATTGAGCAAAGCTCTAAACATTTGTTTTACTTTGTTGGTAATTAGTTTAAAATGATCATTTATTTGTGCTTTATTTAAGTTGTAACAGTGAATTAAATTCCAAATGAACAATGAGCAACATATGTGAGTCACATTCTTAGAATTTTTTCCCCCATATATTTCTCTTATTTATGTTATGTTATTTATTATGAGTTTAATATAGCCCTTAAAATTATTTACATTTTTATTGATTTGATTGTAACATTCTGTTATTATTCTAATTTCATTATAAACTGAGCTATTTTTTCCTTTCATAAAATTAAATGAATCCAAGAAAAATAGCCTACAAGTTAAAAAGTAAATAAATATGAACTTTGCATGTAATTTGCAAAATTACAGTAACAGTTTTAATTTTATTCTTGATGTTTTATTAATTCTAATATATTACATCACACCATTTGTTAGATTTCCCCACTTCAGCAAGGGGGCAAAAGCTTATCTTGATATATATGGAACTGTATAAAAATGAATAAAAGTGGTCATAATTAACTTATTAATAAAATAATACCATAAAGACCACTTACAATTTTCCTAAGAACTTTCGTCCAAACACTTTCATGGCCATAATCATAGGTGAATGACATGACTCTTCATCTGTTTGAGAGCCTTAGCATGCAGTGCCATCTTTCGTCGATCTCGGCTTCGGTTGTGTTATAGGTATTTTCACAGATAATGATTTCCACTGCTTCTCCTTTTATTGCGTAATAGTAGCTATTATAATTAGAGAGTTTTTTTATATTATCAAAATTGATATTAATATTTTCATTTTGGTGAACCTGGGCAGTTGTATTTTTATTAAATTTAATGTCATTGGAATGTTCCTTAATCCTATCTTTTAATTTACGTTTAGTCATACCTATGTAAGAACAAGACCCCCCCCCCCCCCCCCAAATATTTTTGAAAATTAATTTTATAAATTCCTGCAGTTTCTAGATTATGAATCTTATCTTTATCATTACAAATTCTTTGAAATATGTTTTTATTAGGTTTTATAGGTATGTTAATTCCAATTTTAGTAGCTTCAGCTTTAATTTAAAATTAATTATAATTTAATTTAAGGTGCATCTAATAGATGCACCTTTTGTCATAAGGAATAGAAGTAATATAAGTGGGAGGAGATTACTGGGCATTATCTAGGGATTTATTAAGTTTTTTTTAATTCTATTATGATATAATTTATATATAAATTTACGACTATAATCGGCTTTATTACAAATATCAATAATTTTGTTAAGTTCTTGTTTTAGAAGGTCCTGGTTGGAACAAATATTAAGTGCACGGTTAATATAGGCCTGAATAGCAGCAATTTTATAATGAAAAGGAGCTTTACATCTATTGTTAATAATTTCATTACTATTGTTGGGTTTACGATAAACTGTGGTTTCAATTTTATTGGGGGTATTTTAAAATAGTGACATCAAGAAAATTTAAGCTATTGTGTTTTTTATTTTATTTTATTTTTTTCGATTTCTAAAGTGAATTGAATTGCTATCAGTTTGATTGAGATTATTTAAAATTTGTTCAAGAGGGATTGAATTGTGAAGAACGTCAAATATATCGTCAACGTATCTGAACCAATATTTAATATTACCAAACTTTTAAAAAATAGTATCTTGAAGAATACAGAGCTTAATTCAGCTATAATGCCTGAGATAGGAGATCCCAGAGGGACCCCTTTATTTTGTTTGTAAATTTTGTTGTTGAACCTGAAAAAAAATTTCTTTCAGAATTAAATTACTAGCAGAAATTAAAGTAGTGCAAATATCATTATTATTGTATTTTTCTTTAAATTTGTAGTTAATAATATTACAGATCTGATTAATGTCAATGGAAGGAAAAATGTTGACAATATCAAAGCTTACAAATTTATCTGAATAATTATAATTGATATCACGAAGGTAGTTAATGAATTCCTCTGTAGATTTTAGACTATTATTACTTGGAGGAAGGATTTCATTATAAATGTTTTTCATATATAATTCCAGGCTATAAGTAAGGCTTTCACACTTGTTAACGATGGGTCTGAATTTTGGAGGGTCTTTATGATCTTTAAAGCAGCCAAACATTCGAGAAGTATTGGGAGCAAAATTAACTATTTTAGGTTTTCTATCATTAGGCCAACAACCATCTTTAATTATTTTTTTAACCTTATCAATCAGATCCTAACAAACTTTTTGATAAGATTAAAAAAATAATTAAAGATGGTATGGACAAATCCCTACAGTTGGCAAACTGTGACTCTCTCTTATTAGAGGGTAAAAAAAGCTTGTTAAATCAGTGGTGGGTGCACATTTCTCCTTTCTTGTCGCAGCTGTGCATATAATACCTACTACAGAGAACTTATAAGTTTGTCTATTCTTGTCTGCTATGCTTTTCAGACTATAGGAATGGGCAGAGAAGCCTGTAAATTCTTGTTGTATTTATTTAATTTTTTTCTATTGCTTTATTTTCTTGATTCAGTAATCATTTTTTTTTTTTTTGGGGGGGGGGAGGGGTAGTTTAGTTGGTTTTACCGTCTCTAAATTTTGCCACCCTAGGCTGTTGCTTACCGTCTAGACCCGGCCCTGTCTAGGCTACCTTTCCTTTCCCTTCAATTTATTTACTTTATCTTAATTATTGATGCAGTTTCGTACTTTAGTTTTCATGCAATAATCTAGCTAATATGAGAAATATTACCCAATTCTTTACATTGCCAGCTTTTAAAATAGAATGTTGTTATTCAATAATATTCATGCCAGTATCATAAGTGAAATTTTAAAACTAAACAGATTTGTTTAAATCAAATTGGAGTGTAAAGGTTGATATTTTAATTTATTACCAACTAACTATGCGAAAAATACCAGAGCCGGGAATCGAACCCGGGCACCTCCGCTTAACGCGTGGATGCTCTACCACTGAGCTACCCTGGCTGACAACCAGCTAAGCACTTTTCGCATAATATTCGTTGGCAAAGTCACCGAGTCTGCAAACGCAGATATGTCAAGTGAGATAATAATAATCGTAGCACAACTCCATACACCACGAAATTTCAATTTAGAAATTTTTATTCATGAATCCATCAACCATGAATATTTATTTAAATCAAATTGGATGAATTCATGAATAAAAATTTCTAAATCTAAACAGATTTGTTTACAATGAAAGTAATTATTATATTTTGAAAATATACCAATGTTTGTCCGGGTTCATCTATTGTCAACTTGAATACTATATATAACATATGCCAATAAATTATCAAATATTTATCCCAGATAACTCTGTAGGAAAATGATATATTCAGGACACCAACCATTTGTCTGATTTCAATAAAAAGTTTCAAATAATATACTATATGATACAGATTTAGAATACAGAGTATGAAATTCCTGCCAATATTTGTTCTTGTTTTATGCTGGTAAGTTTCATACACACAGCGACTAGCATTATAGACATACAGACGAATTGTTGAAAATATGTTTTTTTAATTAAGAGGACATCAAAATGTGTAAATATAGCAAAGATATGATGTTGAAAATTAGGCACAAAAACACTTTCTCTATCATATGTAGGTAAGAGAAAGTAAAATATAACTTTACACAAATTAATACTCAAATATGTTTAAAATCTATTAAATTAAAACACAAAGCGCTTTCTTTAAGACCAAAATCATATGTTCTGTGCATGCGCTGAAGGCTATTCCTTTCTTTAGGCATAACCAGTGACCAATTGCTGAGAGGCTAATCGGAGACCAAAATGTGAACAAGCTCTAAAACCTGAACCAATCAGAATACAAATCTGGCCCATGCCTTTGAATCTTCCTTGAGATCGTGGCTTACGGTGATGCAGTTTTGTAAATATTGGATTAAAAGTTTATAATTTTCTATTTTTAAGAACAGCAAGGTGTGTATGCATTTTTTTTTTTAACCTCATTTCTTTTACTTAAAGTTTATACTTTGTCATGAATTCTAGAGTATTGTAATAGCATTGATGGATGTTTTGTTTAGTGTTCCTGTTAACGTTTTAACCTTTTTACAGTTTTATATATGTTTATATGAAATGTTACTGTTAGCACATTAACCTTTTTACTATGTATATGTTTATACAAAATATTACTGTTAGCATTTTTTAATGTTTTGTGTGCATTGAGTATATTCAAAATGTTAGATTATTACAATTTTCGCAAGATTGCACCTGATGAAAATTGCATCAAGCTTTATCAATTATTAGTTACTCCCATTATTTATTTAGTTTAGTTTTGAATTTTATTATAATAATACGAATAAATTTAATCTAAAGTGATTATTTTATGTTTATATGCATGATCGATTATTTTTAACGCATGAATTTCTTTTTGCATTCTCTCAGGTTTTATATCAAAACATTATTTGTGAAATTGTTACTGAGTGGGAATTCTACAAAGATTTTATTGATATTTTATCCATTTAAATTATACAAATTTTCTTTTAATAAGCAAGAAATATAGTGGGAATATGAAACTAACATAACATGTATAAGCCATATAATTGTAAATTATATGTTCTGGTTGCATTATACAAACTGCTCAGTTCCTTTTTTTTTTTTTTTTTTTTCCTTAAAAAAAAAAAAAAAAAAAAATTACATACCATAAAATGCTATGCTCTGAGTAAATAAGTGCCATCATTCTATATAGTTGGTTGATTATTTTCGGTGCCATATAGAAATAATGACAATGCACAAAACAATTTCCATCAGGTACAATCTCGCGAATATTGTAAGCATATATAGCATTTTGAATATACTAAATAAGATATACATGCAGCAGAAAAAAAATATAAACAGTAACATTATAAATAAACATATAAAAAGTAGAAAAAAATAAATAAATAAAAGTAGTTTCCATGTTTCCTGTGCTAAAAAATATGCACAATACTCTAGAACTCATACAAAGGTGTGAACTTTACACATAGAAGAAAAATAAGGCAAAAGAATGTATATGCACTTTATTGTGTTTGAAAATAGGAAATTATAAACTTTTTAAAGTCGTGATGTTATGAGTTGCATTTCTTCAACTTCTGTAATTAACTGCACTTATATAGTTCCTTATCCGTTTAAGAGTGTGCACTGTGGCTGTGTGATGCTTACATCCACCAGTTACGTGAAACTTTGAGCCATTGTAATGCTAAGCCTGAATTGAGTAGCCACTCAAGCACTAAGCCTAGCATGCCATTAGCTGTGTGGGCATCTTTCAATTTTAGTTTTCCTGTCGCCTGCTTATGGGAGCACTGATTTTTTTTTTCTTGGGCGAAAGTTTTGCAAAATTTTTCAAATTAACGATCAAGAGTTTTTTTGTTTTTTTATTCCCTATTACAATGTTCAAGACCTTTTTAGTTTTTGATCACTTTATCTCCAAAAAAAAGACAAGAGGAAAAACTTTTCAGAGGCTACATCTTAGTGATAAGCATTTCAAAATATTTTACTGTGTTGATACACTACATCGGTGTGTTGATGCATCAACACACTTTCAGTAGATTAGTTGATTGGCAGTTGAAAATGATATAATTTTTTCCTCAGATGTATATATGTATAGATAAATGTCACAGAGGAGACTGAAACCAGTGTGACACAGTGGCGGATCCAGAACTTAACTTGGGGGGGGGGGGGGGCTAAGAGTTTTCAAGATGTTATTCTAGATCAATGAAAAATTTACATTTGTAACATCCAGTTGGGAGTTAGGGCTTTTGGGGGGGGGGGCTTCAGCCCCCTAGCCCCCCCCCCCTCTAAATCCGCCACTGGTGTGACAAACTTTGATCTGTATCGAACTCGTCACAGAGTAATGTGAGGTGTTGGACACCTTGACACCTAATAATGTGGTAGGCCATCTGTAGTACATCTGAATTCAGAATTTTTGAAAATTTTGCTGCCTCTAAATTTTAGGATAAATTATTTAGTTTTTATTAAATTTTTTATTCTATAGGTATGTATTCTAAAGGCCTTATATATTAAGGACTTCCTAAATGTCATTTATTATTGGTATGATTAAACACTTTTTTAAAATTTTTAATTGAAGCATAGTTCAACTAAATTAATGTTCAATCCTTACTTTATAGCTTCATATTTGGAGTTGGTGCAGCTGCTTTCATGAGGAGGAACCCAGAGGTGTTTGTGACCCCAGATTTTGCAACTAGAATTTTTTAACAGTGATATTACTGATAGTTTTCTAAAGTTTAGCAATTAACTATAACCAAAATTATAATTTGTAATTTCTGGTGGAAAATGAAATAAAAAATCGGGAACACAAACACTCCTGGGAACCCTTCCATTCTCAGCACTCTCCTCAGTGGTCATTGACATTTGAGCAAATTGATGTTTTTTCCTATCTCCAGTAGGTGGCATGACAGTCAGTCTAAGTCAGCTTCCAATTAATTGTCATTATAGGAATTGCTATTATCAGGGTTTAATCCAGCTTTTTCAAAATGGTACCCCATTTGTGATTTTATAAAATTTGTGAAAATTACTGCTTCAGAGCAATTAACCAAAATGCGCAAAGCAGTTTTTGTCATTTTAAAATGTGTTTAAAAAATAAAATGCAACTGTTGCAAAATAAATATATATGTGGGTGAATCAAATTATTTCTTATATGTAAGATAAGAAAGTGTTTACTTAGATATTTACTACTGTCTCCAGTAAATATTCAGATTGAGGGTATTTTTATGTGTTCGATGCAGTGAAGCTTATAAAAATTTTTAGTGTGCAGATTATATTGCTGAGAGTTGACTTTGTGAAGGTGCCTCTTTGCTGAAAGGTGAATTTGTGAAAGTACCCCATTCAGTGGCGGATCCAGAACTTGACTTTGGGGGGGGGGGGGCTAAGATTTTTCAAAGTTTTATTCTAGACCAATAAAAAATTTACAATTGCAATATTCAATTGTGAATGTTAGTGTTTTGGGGGGGGCTTCAGCCCCCTAGCCCCCCCCTTTAAATCCGCCACTGACCCCATTGCTAAAAGTTAACTTTGTGAAAGTGTCTCAATGCAGCACTAAATTTGTTCTGGATAAACCACTGATTATTAACTATTTTTGACCATTTCACGAAATAATGTGTAGTCAAGGTTACTGTAATTTGTAGTTTCATTAAATTTAATATCAATATTACTGTCTTGGTATGTTATAGTTAGGGAAGTGATAATTTTTCCATATCGTACATCGTTTTTATCCTTCTTATGTCTGGTGTTAATCTTTCGCTTGAACATTCTGATGTAGCAACCATCTTAATTGTTAGGGTATGTAAATGGGATTTTCAGGGGTGATTGTGTGTAGGATTTTTTCCTGATTTCAGGAATTTTTGCATAATATAATTCCTGATTTCAGGAAATTTTTGAGTGAGTGTTAAGAGAAAATTGTTGTATAATAGACATTTAGGTATATCTTTTGTAATTTTCTAGTATTTGTTTTAGGTTTTCAGCAATTTTACATGTGTTTTATTGGTTACAATCATTAAAAGATTTCCTATTTTTCTTTTCATGTCTATTCTTTTCGGTCTATTTTTCTTTCCATGTAATTTCAGGATTTTTAAAGTAGGGTCACAATTAGCCCTGTGGTCTCGAGTGGAAGATGGATATTTGTCATTAACAGGGTTCCCACGGGCCTTGAAAGTCCTTAAGAAGTACTTGAATTTCATTTTCTTTTTCAAGGGCCCTTGAAAATACTTGAATTTCATGTAAAGTCCTTGAAAATCCTTGAATTTTCCGCTCTAGCAAACGCTCGATTAAGGCTAAACTATCTCCATCTTCACACGCACGTACCTTTGTCTAGTATAATGCATTGTGTCATAAAATTCTCATTTCATTATCTTGCTTTTACATATAGTTTCAGCTTATTTGTCTTTTTCACCAATCTTGTACCTGTTTGGTAGACTAGTCATTAATTTTGAGCAGAAAGTGACCAGACCAGAACTCAAACCTAAGAACTTTCGAATAATCTATCATAATGATCTCAATTCCAAATCCTAAAGTAATCATTTTTTGACTTTTGTAAAAGTTAATTTGGTCAATCCATCGAAAATGTATTGTGAAAACAGGCAAAGTTATTATTCTATTTATAAAAAAAAAATAATACTAATGAAAGTAGTTACTAAAGTTTTGTGCATATGCCTAGTGTTCTGTGATTTACTAGAGGTTTGTGTATATGCCTAGCATTCTGCGATTTTCCCCCATAGTCCTTGAAAAATTTCAAATGGGCCTTAAAAAGTACTTGAAAAGTCCTTGAATTTTTTTCCTTTTTAAGAGTGGGAACCCTGATTAAAAATTATTGGATAGAAGCTTCAATTAAAATCAGAAATACAACTAGAAAATACAATGTAAGTAAATATACCTGTTAAACCCAGGCCTAATATCTATCAAATAATTCATGGCGATAAATATCCTCCCCCCCCCCCCTTCCGAAGTCCACAGGTTATCTACAAAATCCTGTTTACATATTCTAACAATTAAGAAAATTGCTATATCCAAATGTCCAAGTCAAAGATGAACACCAGACTTAAAAAGCATTAAAACCAATATAAGATACAAAAAAATCACCAACTCCCTGAATAAAACCAACCAAGACGATAATAATATTGATATTAAATTTAATGAAACTAGAAAAATTGCCAATTACAATAACCCTGATTACACATTGTTTTGTAAAATCATGGTAGAAATAGCTAATTATAGCAATTTCTGTAATGGCAATAAATCAAAAGCTGGCTTAGACTGACTGTAATGCCACCTACTGGAGGAAAAATTAAAAGACAGAGAAAAACCTCTCTTGGCTCCTGCATCAATGACCACTCAGGAGGGTGCAGATGACAGAGCACTATTTTTTACGATACTTATATAAACTGTTTTAACCCACCAGTACACGGGTTGGGTCTGTGAGACCCATTTTATTTACTAGAATACAGTGTAAGAGAAACATTTTATTTTTCTGTGAAAAAAAATTTATAATAAATGTAAAATTTTATACTTCGTATTTTTATTGTGTAATTTTATTTTGTGGGTGTTATATTGTAACCATTCAAATATTCTAAGAAAATTGTCTTTTCCTCACCCGTGTACTGGCGGGTTAATAGTAATTATATGATATATCATTAAAAAGTCTCCAATCGCTATTAAATCTGCATAGAAGTAGCAGTTTTCAGGGTTTTTACATATTTGTTAGTTTCACCCCTGGTTTACAGTATGCTTAATAGAGCGTAATGCAATTCATATGGTTGTTACATATCAGATTTTTTAAAATAAATATTTCCTACATGTTCAACTTATTTTTCTTCATTTGAATAATATAATTATATTCAAAAGAGTGACTGTGTCGAATTCTGTTATAGAACGAGAACTCCATAAAAAACCAACACACCCACTTTACGTTTCATTTAAAGGAGTTGGTTTAAAACAGTGGTTCTCAGCTGGTGTGCTATACGAGGATTTCAGTTACACTTTAAATGTTATTAAGCCATCAAGTTTTGACGGGTATCAACTAGTAAATTGTTATTAAATATTACTTACAAACTTTGAATAAACACCATAAAATGCAATAAACTCGCAACAATTGTTTCGGGTCGAAAAAACACACGACCCTTCAACTTCATCAGGCGAACAAAGTAAGCACAAGTGCTGCAGTCAAAGCGGCAACGCACAAAATCGTTTAAAATGAAAAGAAAAACTTTATAAAGTAGAAAGTAAATATAACTACTGGTGTGAGTAGAATTGTAGAAGAAAACAAGAAAATAAATGAGTGAGATTAAACAAATAACAATCTAAGGAAATCAAGAATTAAACGAAAATCTAAGTTACGTGAGTAATTTCCAAGCATCAGAGAAGAATGGAGTAGAAGAAATATCATTAACAAGATTTTTCGAATTTTTAAATATGTAAAATGCTTCATGGATATCCAAATAGGAGGAACAGACAGGAGATGAAATTATGTTAGTTTTGGAAAAATCAAAACGATGACCTCGAGACCAGCAGTGGGAAGCAATAGAAGATTTGGTAATCTCTTCATTACGAACATTCCTACAGTGCTCATTTATTCTGTATTTCAAACGCCTCCTAGTTTGACCAATATAACCTAAGTTGCAGGACGAACACGGAATTAAATAAATTCCAGAACGGTTTTCGGTGGGAATGGTATCCTTAAGAGAAGATAATTTAATTTTATTGACGGGTTTGTAAATGACTTTGAAACCAAGTGGTGAAAGAATTTTAGAGATTTTAAAAGAGAGTGAAGAATAAAAAGGTAAAACAACTGGAATAATGTAAAATCGAGAGAAAAAGCAAATTAGTTGTCAGGGAGTAATTTTAAAAAGAAATTTAATTTTTAAATTTTAAAAATTCAAGTATTTTTCAGGAAATTTTAATATGCTTAATATTGTATATTTTAATACACATGTGTAGACATTTTTATAATTCTGAAACAGTAATTTACAATGAAGATTTATGAAGTCTGCCATTTTCACAAGTTCAATCTGAGCCCCTCCAGTAATTTAGAAAACTCTACGCCTATGAGAGAACTAAGTGCGATACATTTTTTTTTTTTTTTTTTTTTTTTTCTTTACCAGCTTATTCTGAAGCTTTTTAATTCAAAAATTGCTATCATTATATATATATATTTTTTAATGGGCAATGAATGATTTTTGGTACAGGCATATATAGACTATGTTTTATAAAGGAAATTTAACCCTATAAGCGTTAAGCCCGTCTTTTTCCGGTATGCATAGTCAAAATAAAAGGCTGGTGTAGCTAAATTTTGAAATATATTTTGCTTTTTTCAAGAAAATAAGATTAATAAACATGTCTAGTCTACAGTATTAAATTCTCATATGTATACTGTGCATAGTATTAATTTTATGAATCATTAAACAGATATACAGAAAAACGGCTAACGCTGAAAGGGTTAACACTAAAAGTATGCATGAAATGTGATCCATATAATACAAAACTCTGTACAATGCACAACCTTGTGTTATAAAGATCTACTACTGTATTTATAAATAAAACTATATTAGATTTTTTTTTTTTTCAATGAAATATATATTCAAGTAAAAATTCTTTTGGTTTTTGATATATTTTTTACAGATTTGAAATCTTTCTTAAAATTGTGTTTTCTTAGTTTGTATTTTTTTTTTTTTTCATCAATCTTCAAAATCCTAAAACTTTTACAGATATTTAAGAAAAGGCTTAGTGTTTTTAATAGAACCTACTTAAAAGAATTAAAGAATTGGGAATGGATTTTTCAATATCTTTAAAAGAAAAAATGTTAAAAAGATAATAAAAATAATGTTTTTTCAAATTTTTACATAAACATGCAGTCCCCCCCCCCCCCCCCCCAAAAAAAAAAAAAAAAAAAACTAATTAATAAATTTCAAAATCATCCCTATTTCTTTAAAGTAGATTCTATTAGACATTAAAAAAAAAAAAAAATAAATAAAAAAAAAAAAAAACTTAAATATCTGTAACAATTTATCAAAAACAATAAAAATTGATACCTGAATATATATTTAATTGAAAGGAAAAAAAAACTTATATACCGTAGAGCCCTGATTATTCGCAAAATATGGTGGCAATTGTGGATAACCCGAAAAACAGAGTAAAATGGGTTACAAACATGAAAAAAATACGCAGTAGAACAGTATAACCCCTATTTCTAAAGTGAACAAATCCATTTCCTCCTAAAACCGTCAAAAAAATTTCAAGTAGGTCTATAGAATTAAATGTACAGTAAACATGTCGGTAATTTTCGATCTTCGCACTGGAGAACCTTTTGTATTTTCCTTGTTGTTAGCTTGAATTACAATTGAGTTTTTTGTAGGTTCTTAATTAAAAAAATTTTTTTTCAAGGCTCTCATACTCGTGAATAATCGGTGCTCTACTATAGTTCAATTTATAAATATTATATAAGCTTTTATATGAAACCTTCAATGGTGCCAAGTCCCTTTAATATTTTTATATTCTGATGCAGTTATGTTGTGTTTAAACATTGGAATTAATACTTTACATGGTAAGAAATTAGAGAATAGAAGTATTAATTGTGTTTCCCTCCTCTCCCTCCCAAGTCTTTTAAAGAAACCTTTATCTCCATGAATATTTGTGCCAGTCTCATATAAATAAATACAGATAATAAAATGAAGCCTCATAATCATATGCTACAACCAGAACATTTCAAGCATTATTCTTACAGAATAATCATGAACATTTTAAGAAAATTGGAGTGTAAAGGTTGATATTTTGATTTTACCAACTATGTGAAAAATACCAGAGCCGGGAATCGAACCCGGGCACCTCCGCTTAACGCACGGATGCTTTACCACTGAGCTACCCTGGCTGACAACCCGCTAGGCATTTCTCACATAATATTCACTGGCCAAGTCACCAAGTCTGCAAACACAGCTGTATCAAGTGACAATATTAATCGCAGCACAACTCCATAGACCACGAAATTTCAATTTAGAAATATTTATTCATGAATTCATCAACCGTGAATATTCATTTTAAGAAAATGGGAGTGTAAAGGTTGATATTTTAATTTATTACCAACTAACTATGTGAAAAATACCAGAGCCGGGAATCGAACCCGGGCACCTCCGCTTAACGCACGGATGCTCTACCACTGAGCTACCCTGGCTGACAACCCGCTAGGCATTTCTCACATAATATTCGCTGGCCAAGTCACAGAGTCTGCAAACGCAGCTGTATCAAGTGACAATATTAATCGCAGCACAACTCCATAGACCACGAAATTTCAATTTAGAAATATTTATTCATGAATTCATCAACCGTGAATATTCATTATAAGAAAATGGGAGTGTAAAGGTTGATATTTTAATTTTACCAACTATGTGAAAAATACCAGAGCCGGGAATCGAACCCGGGCACCTCCGCTTAACGCACGGATGACCACTGAGCTACCCTGGCTGACAACCCGCTAGGCATTTCTCACATAATATTCGTTGGCCAACTCCAATTTTCTTAAAATGAATATTCACGGTTGATGAATTCATGAATAAATATTTCTAAATAATCATGAACATTTTGTTTTTCTTTAATTTTTGATTTCAAGGTAAAACTTTTTTTTTAGTTATTAATTATAAAATTTAACATAATCACATAACTTACCTAAAGTTTCAGGATAATTTGACAACAACTTGACTTTTATTTGATTTTTAAAAAATCTGAAATTGAAAGTGTCTGGTCATTTATGGAAATGTAGGATAGTTCAATTTTTTGTTCTCTTGTAAAATCGATAACTTACATTTCAAAAAGTAAATAAAAAAGGAACTATTAATGCTACACTCATTTTTTAGTAAATTTTAAATAATTTTGGAATTTAATAAAAAGTCTATTTAAAAAAAAAAAAAAAAAATCACATTTTATTTCTTTCCCCAGAACTTATATTTTTAGTTGAATTTTGCATGATATCATGAAATCTGGATTGTGTTGTTGGTTATAGAAAACATATTTAATTATTTTTTTCTTTAAAGCAATATTTATTAATGTAAATTACAAATAAAATAAAAGCGATGTAGGGGGGAGAGGGGTAGTAGAAAGGAAAAAGTGGAAGCGTGTTCGGAGGGATGTAAAAAAAAAAGGGGGGGGGATTCCACAGGCAAAAATAGTGAACACAAATTGTTAATTATATCACAAAAGAACTATTTAATAAAGATGTATATAAGAAAGAATATATTTAGTTAAATGAAATAATTGTAATGATTTTTTATTGCAAATCGCTAGTCGCCCACCCCCTAAGAAGAAAAGAAAAAAAACTATGTGATGGACTGAAAAGGATGTCATATTTGCATTCAGCATCCTTGAAAACATTACTGAAAACATTTCATGCATTTTTTTTTTTTTTTTTTTTTTTTCTTTAAAAAAAATTAACTCTTAATGAAAATTATTTTTCTACCATAAATAAACTAATGAATATAAATTTAGATAACTGATCAATCTATATATTTTTTTTTAAAAGGGTGAAGGAGTAATACTTACATTATTAGTGTGTCCCAAGAATGAGATTTTTCAGCTGAATTCAGCATCCATTTTTCTGTAACAATCTACAATCCACAAAGTTTGTATTTTGTGACATGTATTTGTTACATCATGAAATCAAATAAGTTTTTTAAGTCTACAAAGAGAAATAACTGAATTTCTAATATTATAATATAAAGCTTTTACTATTTAAATTCTGGCATTCTGTTATAATGTCTGTATTTTGTATAAAATTCTTTTTTTTTTTTTTTTTCTTTCTTTCTTTTAACCCTTTTCCCAATCTTGTTCTTATATGCTGTTAAATGTGACAGATTTTAACAACTTTAAATATTTATTAAAATAGCAGTAATACACTTTGAATTTAACCTTAGAGAACTGAACATCCATCTAATAGATTTAACCCTGACAGTTTTGTAAATTCGAGATGTTCATGCTGCATTGCCATCTAATAGTGCCCTCATAAATAGTAAAATGAGTTTTAATTGAAATGTAATACTTATCTGAAGATACACTAATTTGTTTAAATAAATAAAGGAAATAAAATATATATTTGTTTTTTTAATTTGTAGTCTATGAGTTGAATGATGAGATAGAGTAACATTTAAGTTTAGTTATTTAGTATTTAAAAAGAAAGAAAAAAAAGTCAAATCTTCCTAATTACTCTTTGGAAGTTTCCTTGCATATACATATTAGCTTTCTTTTTATAAAGATTGAGTAACACTCTTTCTAAAAACTAATATTATAAATATTTTTCTAGAACTAAATAATTGAAATATATCTTTTGAAAAATGTGGTATTCTGAAAATGTCAGAATATTTATCCAACTAAATTAAATTAAATATAAAACCTTACTTTATGGCTTCATCATTTGCAAAGCGGCTTTCATAGAAGGGCCCTCCGTGTCATCAGTGCTGTTGCTTAGTGGAAAGTGTTGCTTGCCTTTATTGTTACTTCGCTCTTCATCTCCTCTTGCAATTAGGTGATGCCACTGTATGTCTATACCAACTTAAATTAGTTATTTATGCAGCATTATATTTATGTATTACTCTTGAAAATTTAAATTCTTAATATCAGAGTATTATGGGAAAACATTGCTATACAGTTGAACCTCAAAAATCCAGACATTTTTCCAGTTTTAGTTTTATTTTTTAAATAAGATTTTGTTGTCCCTCATTTTCATATTTCTTGTGGAATGCAATTTAAAATAATTTTTAATGAACACTGAATACATAAATATAGTCATAATTTTACATATTTTTATATGGCTTGATTGTTAATTAAAGAATTTATTTTTTAAAAACAGGTAAATTAAAAACGGAATTTAAAACAAGTCCTTCCGGCTTATTCGGAAGGCTAGGTTGATTTATTTTTCCTTATCAAGTAGCCGTCATTTTGTTTCAAAATGGCGGCTACAAATTATTAACGAATTAGTAGAAATATTGATGTAGGCTAACTCCATGTAGTTTTAAGCAAATCGGTTCATAAATACCTTTTTATGTGAATTTAAAATTTTCAAGTGGCTGGCCTTTGGAAACAAGATGGTGGGCCAAGTTGACAAATATATTAAATACATTTGAATGCATTTTTGAGATAAGACTACTGTACAAATATAGTTGGAATTAATTCAGAATCTCAAAAGTCATCGTGTTGAAAAATTTAGTGGCTGCCACTTGGATCAGAATGGCAGAGAAAGTTGTTCAGTGAACTAATTAATCTAAGATATTGTTGCAAATTTGTAAATAATTCTTTTTTTTTTTTTTGTAAGAAATTCTTTCAAAGAGGCTTAGTAAGTTGATTAAATGTTAATTTTCTGCATTTCTAGTTTGTTTTAACGTTGAAATAGCCTAATTTTCTCTTAAAAACACATTAAATAGCTCCAATATGGCAGGTAATGGATTTGGCACCCAAATTTGGCGACTTTTGGCGAGAAAATTCATAGTTCATTAATAAACTTCATTGAGACACTTATATAGTCTATGTATACATCAAAATTCAAACAAATTCGGAATACGATTTTTACAATTTGAATTTGAAATTTTCAAGTGGTCTCCACTTGAAAAAAAATGGTGCAGCAACTTGGTTAAGAAACTCATCCAAGATATCCATAACACAAGTTAATACGCTGTCCAAATTTGGTTCGATTTAAGAGTATTATTTTGGAAGTTATCATGATTTTAAATTTTCAAGTGGAAGCCTGATTTCAAGTGGCCCCACTTAAGACACTATTAAAAATGGCAGATAAATTTCATTAATAAAGTTTATTGAAACCCTTATGTAGTCTAGATTTACATAAAAATTCAAGCAAATCTTGCTTTAAATACACTTTTTACAATGAGGGTTTAGAAATATTCAAGTGGCTACCACTTGAAAACAAGAAGTCGGAGCAACTTGGTTAACGAACTCATCCAAGATATCCATAACACAAGTTAATACGCTGTCCAAATTTGGTTTGATTTGGAGTATTATTTCAGAAGTTATCGTGATTTTAAATTTTCAAGTGGTAGCCTGATTTCAAGTGGCCCCACTTAACTTATCAACCACTTTATTAAAAATGGCAGATAAATTTCATTAACAAAGTTCATTTAGACCCTTATGTAGTCTAGATTTACATAAAAATTCAAGAAAATCTTGCTTTAAATACGCTTTTTATAATGTGGGTTAGAAATATTCAAGTGGCTGCCACTTGAAAACAAAAAGTCAGAGCAACTTGGTTAACGAACTCATCCAAGATATTTATAAGATCAGTTCGCTGTCCAAATTTGGTTTGATTTGGAGTATTATTTCGGGAGTTATTGTGATGACAAAATTTTCATTATAGATAGATATATATATAGATAAACAAAGTGATTGCAATAGGTCGATTTCTAAAGAAATCAACCTAAAAAAAACACATTAGAGTAAAACAGTTTTAAGTTGCTGAAATATTTTTCAAAAAATCAACATAAGTTACTTTGTTTTCTGTAGTTTTATTTGAGTATATTTTAATGAATAAATAGTTTATTAGCACTTACTTAGCAGGCATTATCAGTTGTCTATAACATTTTAGTTTAATTTGTTTATATTTTAATTCTAAAGTATTAATTATTTTAATTCTAAATTAAATCTATTGTATTTCTATTTTATAATTCAATTCGCCAATTCGATCCTCATTTATTTTCACTAGCATAAAAATTGCCTTTCGTATGTAATTATAATATCATAAAAAATTAATATTTAACAAATCTCTAAAATCCAGAAAATTCCAAAATTTGGAATCGCCACGGTCCCGTCGATTCTGGATTTTAGAGGTTCAACTGTACTTCAGTTCAGTAAAATTATTTGATTTTTCACCCTGTTTATGTATATTATATATTAATAGATTGATCAATCATATAATGAAATGTAATTTAATAATAGAAATTATTATTGAAATAAGTAGTTTAACTTTACTGTAAAATTATTGCTAAAGTTTGTTCTGAAAATATTTTTTTTAAATAATGCTCCTTTTTCAGTTTATCATTTTTACCAATCTCTCTTTGTGCGGGACTTTCAACAATTTTTGGATCTGGCTTAGTATTTGTCACAGGAATTCTATATGGAATGATGGCACTAGGAAAAAAGTGAGTTTTTTCTCCTTTGTACTTTAATAGCACTTTGTAGAATATTCTGTTCTCTATTTATGTTTGTGATATTGTATTTATTTTGAGAGAGGAAAACTTTTGTGTCTTATTTGATAGAGATAGCTTCCATTAATTTTAATTTTGTTCAAAAACAGGGTTTCAAATTTAACGTTTGTAGGTGATGTTGTATATGCTTGTAGCAAAGATTGAAAAATTGCAAAAAAATTTACATGCTTGTCAGGCATGTCCCAATGTCTAGGGAACACATGTCTGAATTAAACTTTTACATGCTGAAATACCTTATTCAAATGCACATGTACATTCAAATATCTAGCACAGATCTGTTGAATAAAGATTTTATTTTTGAAAATTCTGTTTTGAAGAAGTGAGTAAATTTTCAACAAAATTAGTGCATTAATTTGGGAAAAATTGTGTCCACTGCTTTTCTGAAGGGTCTATGGAAACTACAACCCACCAGCTGAATTTTCAAAATTGTTTACTAAAAATTTTATAAAATATTGCTTAAACATTGCTCCTTTTATATGCTCAAAATTTTGAATAAAAAGTTTATTTAAAAAAAAAAAAAAGATAAAGAAACCCTGCTTTTTTTAAGCTTTCAAAACCTGTGTAACCCCTTAAATAATTGTTATTTATTAAATTTAAAACTTAATTCAATTATTCAAAAATTTAAATTTTGCAATCATCCATCCTTACAATTGTTCAACTGCAGTTTTAATAGCTAATGGAGCGTGGTCACTGTTTTTAGTTAAGTTTAATTTAAATCTAAAAAGAGCTTTGAGAAATAGAAATGTTTAAATCACAATTTGAATAACTTAACCTTATTCATAAACTTTAAAGCCTCTCAGAAATTTAAATTAAGTTGGATCTATAAATAAGATAACTTACACACATATGGTAAGGGAAATAAAACAGAATCATAGTTAAAATAAATTTAGTTTATTAAAACTAAAATGAAAATTTTTGTTTGAATAAAAACAGAAAAAGAAATAGCCATTATGGCATTTTTACAAAACTTATTCAGCTTTTGCACCAGCTTAGTGCTTTTTAAATCCTTCTGAAAAAAAACTGAAAACGAACATCAGCCTCATACATCAGCCAGATACTCTTTATCTGCAGGCCTGAAAAGAAACCAAAGAAGGAAGCAAGCCAGGGAGCAAGCAAGCGACTCTTCACAGTCTGACTGAAGTATTTATACTCCTTCCAAGTACTTGTATTAGCATACTGACGTAATGCGCCCTCTGGGGCATTGCGTTCAATTTGAATAACTTAACCTTATTCATAAACTTTAAAGCCTCTCAGAAATTTAAATTAAGTTGGATCTATAAATAAGATCACTTACACACATATGGTAAGGGAAATAAAACAGAATCATAGTTAAAATAAATTTAGTTTATTAAAACTAAAATGAAAATTTTTGTTTGAATAAAAACAGAAAAAGAAATAGCCATTATGGCATTTTTACAAAACTTATTCAGCTTTTGCACCAGCTTAGTGCTTTTTAAATCCTTCTGAAAAAAAACTGAAAACGAACATCAGCCTCATACATCAGCCAGATACTCTTTATCTGCAGGCCTGAAAAGAAACCAAAGAAGGAAGCAAGCCAGGGAGCAAGCAAGCGACTCTTCACAGTCTGACTGAAGTATTTATACTCCTTCCAAGTACTTGTATTAGCATACTGACGTAATGCGCCCTCTGGGGCATTGCGTTCAAGGATCGGATTCACTATAGTTGCGGCTTGCGTTGGAGGATTGGAATTCAGGAGAAATGAAGCCATCATTACGGAGTCAGGATGTAATCTCTAGTACCAAGGAGTTAGGATGAAGAAAACTAGATTACTTTTTCCGATGGAAGTCCGATTGTCAATAGATGGAAGTCTGACTGTCTCGTATTGTGACAATGGCCCCTCACTTCCAGAAGAGAAAAGTATACTAATATATGTCCACTACATATAAATAGCTCAAAGTCCAAATTGTCCATTATTTTCTACTATAAATAGACTAAAAAAAAACTATCTTAGCTTACAGACATTACACTTTTCTAATTATAAAATACATATAAATATATACAAATTACACTAATAAAAATAAAGCTTTTACAAATTTAGCTAGTTCAGCTTTAGTTTGGGCTTGGTGAAAGCATCAGCGAAACTTCCTTTTAATGCTTTTTTTTTTTTTTCTTTTTTTGGAATTACCATAGTGGATTGGCCTAGTCATGCTTGCGTTGCACTAGTACTAGGTGGAGTGAGAGAACCGCGCACTATACCTTCAAAAGTTTCTTTTGGAGAGAAGTTAAAATATGACTTGTCAAATTTAATGTTATTACGTTGACAGTACCTTTCGACTTTTACAATCGAATTTAATTTCTCCTTCTTTCCCATTTCATAATAGTACACGTCGACCCGGGGCTCTTCCTTCCGATGTTTTAACTCTCTATACCACTCAACCGTACGGGGCTCATCCTGAACTTCGTCCTCCACGTCTGTTTGGGCATCCTCATATTCGTCATCAGATAAGGATGGAGGATTTAATGAGACAAAATACTGATTGGGAGGTTCTACCGGATTGTTTCTATCACAGACATCAGGGTCCAGGATGCTTCCACTATCAGCGCTACAACTTCCGTGTTCCTGTTCATTAAACCTGACGTTTATAGACTCTATAATTTTATCGTCTTCTGGAATAAAGATCCTGTACCCCCGTGTTTTTGACGCGTATCCTATCATGATACCCATTTTGGCACGTCTCTCGAATTTAGACCGTCTCAGCTGGCGAGGTTTGCCAACATAAGCTGTGCAACCAAAAGGTCTTAAATGCTTGATTGATGGCACTCTACCATAATATCCTTGAAAAGGTGTGCATTTAGTCCTTTTGGGACAAGAACGATTCCAAGTATATGAATAGTACCTCAAAGCTTCAGGCCAAAATGTATCCGGAAGGTTACTATCATCCAGTATCGACCTAACGTTGTTTAGCACAGTTTGATTAAACCGTTCCGCCAAACCGTTTTGTTCCGGCGTGTAGACATTTGACCTTTCATGTTTAATACCCTTTTCTTTAAAGAAATCAAATAGGTCCTTACTTAAGTACTCACTTCCATTGTCCGATCTCACACGTTTCAGACGGGTATTTAGGGAGTTTTCCATCCGCAATATATGCTGACGCAACCCATCACTAACTTCATGCTTTGATACCATGGGATAAGTGGTCACAT
Organism: Salticus scenicus; assembly: GCA_963930645.1. Lineage (NCBI taxonomy): Eukaryota > Metazoa > Arthropoda > Arachnida > Araneae > Salticidae > Salticus > Salticus scenicus. The sequence continues at coordinate 80,488,688 of OZ005651.1, forward strand.
ACCGGCTAAAATCGTCTATTACTGACAAAAAGTACCTCTCCCCATCACGACCAATTGTCGTGGTCGGACCCCAAACATCAGTGTGTATCATTTCTCCCGGGGCTTTAGACTTAATTTCATGTTCCCTCTTAAATGTAACTCTTCTAAACTTATTCAATATACAAGTTTCACATGAGTAATTACTGAAGTCCAGGTGAGGAAGACCTTTTACTACATTTTTCCGCTTTATGCGTTCAATTGAACTCGGACTTAAATGTCCATATCTACGATGCCATAAATCTAATTTATCGATTCTCCTTTCAATTTTAGTGTTTGCGGCAAATTTAACTGACCGCTTTTCAGCAACTGGTTTTGCATCAGTAATATAAAGGCCGTTTTTAAGAATGGCTGTAAAAAGATAGTCATTATTTCTGTCTGATACTTTCACCTTCCCATTTTTACCATGAAATGAAGCACCAAAAATATCCATACGAGGCCCACTTAATAAATTTTTTCTAAGGCTAGGTATATACATTGTGTCCTTAAAAGACAAAATTTGTTGGCCGAATCTTAACTTCATGGTGCCTTTTCCCTTTATGGGATAATTAAGACCATCTACAGCGACAGACAACGTCTCACCATTTACAGGAGTGTAATCCTCTAAGATATTTCTATTGTGAGTATAATGATGAGTCGCCGCAGTATCGAACACAAAAACATCTTTTAATTCATTAGCATGTGCCAAATTGGCCTGGACAAAGAAAGATTTGGGTTTTAAATCAAAATTTGAATTACCATTTCCCTTCTTACCCTTTATGATGCCACTTGTTTTAGGTGCTGTATGACTCCTCCTTGGACTGCTAGATGCATCCGTCGATTCTTCTTCCGAGCTCTTATCATAAGTGGTTCTCTTTTCTGCGTACTCTACTTTCAACCTGGTACGGCAACTGCTTCTTACGTGTCCCACCTGTCCACACCTGAAACACTTAATTTCACGTTTTCTAAATCTAAATTTAGTAGCTACCTTATTGGCTTCATAAGTCTCAACCTTGTCCTTCTCACGGACTCTTTGGCGGCTTTCCTCCGCAACTAATTCTGTAACTATTGTCTCAAATTTAAACTTAGTATCCTCCCATCTTAAAACATTTTGTACTATAGAGTCAAAGTTATTTGGGAGGTACCTTAGAAATTGGAAACTAACATATTTCTCGGGTATTTATTCACCAATTCCCTTGAGTTGATCCCTTATGATACGTAACCTGGCAGCAAAGACGTCCACGGATTCCTTTGGTTTAATTTTGCATGAGCAAAGTTCAGAGAAGAGAGCCATATGCTGAGCTCTATTATCAGGAGTAAAGTGCTCCTTGATTTTATTCCAAGCGTCTTTGGCTGTAAGGCAACCATAAATAATCTGCTTAAAGTTATCACTCAAATTAAGAAAAATGTTTGTTAAAGCTGTTTGAGCTCTAGAACGGTATTCGGTTACCTCTTTTGGAACTGGATCACCAGGCTTGTTATCAGGTTCAACGTCCTCTCCGGTGACGATACCCCAGACACCTTTTTCCATTAAGATGAATTTAATATCATGGGACCAGCTCACATAATTAGTGTGTGTGAGTTTATCTATACTGTACTGTGTAAATGAAGCCATGACGTCCAAAAAAAAAAAAAAAAAAACACTAAAGGCAAGAAGGGAAAAAAGGGGGAGGGAACTACAATAAACTATAGCCCCTCATTCGAAACAGCCCGTCTTAAATTAGTCTAAACTTTTTCAGCTTATATTTCCCTTTGTCCAGACCCCTTTGCATAAAGAGATAAAGTAACATTAATATGTATTATACAATACTTAAAATAACTGCAATTAAAGTAGTCCTTATGCATATATAATCACGCTATTGTCCACACAGTTTCAAAGTCTAATTGAACAAGTCTTTAGTGTATATGACACTACCTGGAAAGAAACACAGCTTTTTCCATTACCATAATGTGTGTTTTCAAGTTATTCAATATAGAGAAAAGAAATCACTTTCAAGTTCAAAACTCTACTACTTAATTTATGCTTCAATATTAAAAAACTTCAAAATTTGTTTTAAACATTTAGCTCTTTAATAGATAAAACAAAATGATAATTACTAATCTAAGCTATCACCACTAAAACAGTAACTTATGGCCCATAACCCGTGTTGGATTATGGGTTGACATTAAACTTATAATCCGATAAAATATATTCATTAGCAGAGGTCCAATAACAATGGAGCGTGGTCACTGTTTTTAGTTAAGTTTAATTTAAATCTAAAAAGAGCTTTGAGAAATAGAAATGTTTAAATCACAATTTGAATAACTTAACCTTATTCATAAACTTTAAAGCCTCTCAGAAATTTAAACTAAGTTGGATCTATAAATAAGATAACTTACACACATATGGTAAAGGAAATAAAACAGAATCATAGTTAAAATAAATTTAGTTTATTAAAACTAAAATGAAAATTTTTGTTTGAATAAAAACAGAAAAAGAAATAGCCATTATGGCATTTTTACAAAACTTATTCAGCTTTTGCACCAGCTTAGTGCTTTTTAAATCCTTCTGAAAAAAAACTGAAAACGAACATCAGCCTCATACATCAGCCAGATACTCTTTATCTGCAGGCCTGAAAAGAAACCAAAGAAGGAAGCAAGCCAGGGAGCAAGCAAGCGACTCTTCACAGTCTGACTGAAGTATTTATACTCCTTCCAAGTACTTGTATTAGCATACTGACATAATGCGCCCTCTGGGACATTGCGTTCAAGGATCGGATTCACTATAGTTGCGGCTTGCGTTGGAGGATTGGAATTCAGAAGAAATGAAGCCATCATTACGGAGTCAGGATGTAATCTCTAGTACCAAGGAGTTAGGATGAAGAAAACTAGATTACTTTTTCCGATGGAAGTCCGATTGTCAATAGATGGAAGTCTGACTGTCTCGTATTGTAACAGATATTAATTCAAGTTACACTTTTTGAGCGTGGTGACCGATAAGAAAACACATTTTTTTCTTTTATTGAATAAATGAGAATATATCCGCAATGAGAATATATCAAAAATATCCGCAATCGATTTGTAGGTATCGAAAACCTCGATGTACCAAATTTGAATGATCTAACTCTATTTTTTGAGAAAAGGTATTTTAATAGGTTTTTAAAGGCCTGCAAGTCGAATGGGGATATTCAAGTTTTTTCTTTGATATAATTTCAAGTTACACTTTTTGAGCGTGGTGACCGATAAGAAAACAAATTTTAATAGAGAAAAGGTATTTAATAGGTTTTAAAGGCCTGCAAGTCGAATGGGGATATTCAAGTTTTTTCTTTGATATTAATTCAAGTTACACTTTTTGAGCGTGGTGACCGATAAGAAAACAAATTTTTTTCTTTTATTGAATAAATGAGAATATATCCACAATGAGAATATATAAAAAATATCCGCAATCGATTTGTAGGTATCGAAAACCTCGATGTACCAAATTTCAATGATCTTAACTCTATTTTTTGAAAAAAGGTATTTTAATAGGTTTTAAAGGCCTGCAAGTCGAATGGGGACATTCAAGTTTTTTCTTTGATATTAATGAATAAGATAACAATAATGATAAGATAACAATAATGATAAGAAAACAAATTTTAATAGAGAAAAGGTATTTTAATAGGTTTTAAAGGTCTGCAAGTCGAATGGGGATATTCAAGTTTTTTCTTAGATATTAATTCAAGTTACACTTTTTGAGCGTGGTGACCGATATGAAACAAATTTTAATAGAGAAAAGGTATTTAATAGGTTTTAAAGGCCTGCAAGTCGAATGGGGATATTAAAGGTTTTTCTTTGATATTAATGAATAAGATAACAATAATGATAAGAAAACAAATTTTAATAGAGAAGAGGTATTTTAATAGGTTTTAAAAGCCTGCAAGTCGAATGGGGATATTCAATTTTTTTCTTTGATATTAATTCAAGTTACACTTTTTGAGCGTGGTGACCGATAAGAAAAAAAATTTTAATAGAGAAAATGTATTTAATAGGTTTTAAAGGCCTGCAAGTCGAATGGGGATATTCAAGTTTTATCTTTGATATTAATGAATAAGATAACTATAATGATAAGATAACAATAATGATAAGAAAACAAATTTTAATAGAGAAAAGGTATTTTAATAGGTTTTAAAGGCCTGCAAGTCGAATGGGGATATTCAATTTTTTTCTTTGATATTAATTCAAGTTACACTTTTTGAGAGTGGTGACCGATAAGAAAACAAATTTTTTTCTTTTATTGAATAAATGAGAATATATCCGCAATGAGAATATATAAAAAATATCCGCAATCGATTTGTAGGTATCGAAAACCTCGATGTACCAAATTTCAATGATCTTAACTCTATTTTTTGAAAAAAGGTATTTTAATAGGTTTTAAAGGCCTGCAAGTCGAATGGGGACATTCAAGTTTTTTCTTTTATATTAATGAATAAGATAAAAATAATGATAAGAAAACAAATTTTAATAGAGAAAAAGTATTTTAATAGGTTTTAAAGGTCTGCAAGTCGAATGGGGATATTCAAGTTTTTTCTTAGATATTAATTCAAGTTACACGTTTTGAGCGTGGTGACCGATATGAAACAAATTTTAATAAAGAAAAGGTATTTAATAGGTTTTAAAGGCCTGCAAGTCGAATGGGGATATTCAAGGTTTTTCTTTGATATTAATGAATAAGATAACAATAATGATAAGATAACAATAATGATAAGAAAACAAATTTTAATAGAGAAAAGGTATTTAATAGGTTTTAATGGCCTGTAAGTCGAATGGAGATATTCAAGTTTTATCTGATCTACTTTATACACAAATTTTACACGTACAGCTATTCACTGTTGTACATAGATGATAGATACCTATACATCTATATACTTTCTCTCAAACAGCTGCTTATGTATTCGTCCGATTTTGGAGCAGCTCGTCTCGATCTGTGCGAGCTTCGTACAGCCGAAGTCTACTGAACTGTGTTAGGTTTTTTTTCGTTACGGAATTTTTCGATTTGGTCGCCGCGCTCAAAGCTCGCGATAAAAGCTATACAATAGCTTAAAAACTGACAAAAAATTAAAATAACTAAAAAATAGAACAAAGTGTAAGATAGTTAGCTGGTGTACTATTTAAATCTTGGTGTGAGAACTCACCTGTTTTGAATTTAATATGTTTATTTTAAGTAACCACTTTTAACATATTACTATTAGAGAGCAGCTGAAATTTTGTTTCGTGCATAGAAAGATAAAAAACAAATAAATGTTAAAGTAAAAGATTTGTTGATTAATATTTAAAATCTAGATTTAAAGATGCTGTCAGATGTTTCGAACATTTGCTTGCCATATAATTTATGTGCCTAAAAATCCTGTGTTATAATTTTTCAGGAAGCTGTATTGATTCGAGAATACGAGGGGTGTTCAAAAAGTATTGAACCTTATTTTTTCTGGCACAAACCAATGAATCGAGAGAGACTTTCTTCAGTGTAGATATAGATGGTACACTCATGCTCAGTTGTGAATATTTTTCTGCACCCAGAAAGCATCAGTAGCTGGCAGTCAGCAAATAAGTTTAGACATGTAGTGAGCGGTTGTTGAATTTTAGTTTTTGTAAAAGGGTTATTCCATACGAAAACAGCCAAAATTAGAAAAATTTGTTGCTGCATAGTAATGGATTTTTTTTTTTTTTTTATTATTTACTACTAAAATTTATGGTGGTAAAACCAAAATATATCAATTTGTAAAATATTTCGTCCGTTATTGGCTAAAATATAGACATTTGAAAAACAGTTATTTTTACAAAATGTTGGCCATCTTGGATGTGGCACTACTGTGAAAAATTACAATAACTTGAGAAATAATGGTCCAAATTCAACAATTCTGGTACTAAATAGAAGCTATTAATGTAAGAAATAGAAATCCAGTGTTTCAATAAAATGAAATATGTTTTACTGCATATTAACTTAGTTTTAAAAAAGGATTGAATTACATTTACTTAAAACATATACCTAAAAAATACCCTTTATAATAAGTGCACTTATGGCTTATTTAGAAAACCAAATATATTTCGGACGCTCTCGCACCTATCTTCAGTGCGTTGTAGTGACACTCCTGTTTTGGTCAGTTTACGCTTCCTGATCTTCAAATCTCTTCACTTCAAAATTGGTATTTTTCTTAATCAGTTGTTGCCATATGGATGGAATTATGCTGTGCTCACGGTCATTAATAGATAAATTGTTAGTAACTATTTCAATTGCTTCTCCTTTCAGAGCATAGTGGTGGTTAATATAGGGTGCTATTTTTTGGGTATTAACGGTATTAAAATTAATAGGGTTAGTTTTATGGGTGGTAGATAGAGCAGTAGAGGATCTATTGAATTTTATGTTGGCGAAATGTTCTTTTTCGCGATCATTAATGTAACGTTTAGTCATGCCAATGTAACAGCCTCTTTTATCATTTTCATGTTTAAAATTAATTTTGTAAATGCCTGAAGTGTTTTTTGGGTCAATTTGATCAATTTTCGTTACAGAGACGTTGAAATATGTTTTTATTGGATTTGATAGGTATGTTTATACAGTGGGACCTGTCTAAAGTGACCACCCTAGGGACCGGCTAAAATGGTCACTATATGCAGGTGGTCACTTTATAAAGTCTCTTTAAAATTGGAAAATGGCCACTTTAGTCAGGAAAATGGTCACTTTAGTCAGGTGGTCACTTTACCAAGGTGGTCACTTTTACAGGTTCCACTGTATTAAGTTTTTTAGCTTCGTTCTTTATCTTTAGTGCTGCACCAAAACAGTAGTAACATTTAGTGCTGCACCATGTGGTAGTAACATTTAGTGCTGCACCAAAACGGTATAGAGGTAGTAAAACGTGGTTTGGAATTTTGTGCATTGTTAATGGAATTTAAAGTTTTTAAGCGTTTTTTGTAAATTTTATCGCCGAGATTTCCACTATAGCCAGTGTTTTTCGCGATTACCTTAATGAATTTAATTTCGTCTTTAAGCGTTTTTTGTAAATTTTATCGACGAGATTTCCACTATAGCCGGCATTCACTATAGTGGAAATCTCGTCGATAAAATTTACAAAAAACGCTTAAAAACTTTATATTCCATTAAAAATGCACAAAATTCCAAACCACGTTTTACTACCTCTATACCTTTTTGCAACAGTGCAGCGCTAAAGATAAAGAACGAAGCTAAAAAACTTAATATAAACATACCTATCAAATCCAATAAAAACATATTTCAACGTCTCCGTAACGAAAAAGATCAAATTGACCCAAAAAACACTTCAGGCATTTACAAAATTAATTTTAAACATGAAAATGATAAAAGAGGCTGTTACATTGGCATGACTAAACGTTACATTAATATTCACGAAAAAGAACATTTCGCCAACATAAAATTCAATAGATCCTCTACTGCTCTATCTACCACCCATAAAACTAACCCTATTAATTTTAATATCGTTAATACCCGAAAAATAGCACCCTATAATAACCACCACTATGCTCTCAAAAGAGAAGCAATTGAAATAGTTACTAACAATTTATCTATTAATGACCGTGAGCACAGCATAATTCCATCCACATGGCAACAACTGATTAAGAAAAATATCAATTTTGAAATGAAGAGATTTGAAGATCAGGAAGCAAAGGCTGGCCAAAATAGGAGTGTCACTACAATGCACTGAAGATGGGTGCACGAGAGCATCCGAAATATATTTGGTTTTTTAAATAAGCTGTAAGCACACTTATTATAAAGGATATTTTTTAGGTATATGTTTTAAGTAAATATGTTTTACGGTTTTTTTTTTTTTTTTTTTTTTTTTTTTACTCGAAAAATGAAAAAGGTCATCTTCAGAATTTTAACCAAATTTAATGGACTGTAAAAAAAAATGGCCCATCAGATATTTTTTTAAAACTTGGTAGAAACACTAATCAATATGTGTACTTCAAGAATAAAAAAAATTAGGAAAGTAATATTTCTTAAAACCTAAAAAGAAAAAAAAAAATAATTCATGATATTGAGACATAAAACTCCTTGTTTTATGCTCAATAGTGCTCACTAGTGAAAAGTTTTCTAAAAAATAAAGTTTTTATTTTTAAATTTAATTATCTTAATTTCAAATAGGTACTACTCAAAAAATATATTTTTAACAATTTCAAAAACATCATCATCTAAGACTAGCTCTTCTAACTGATGTAATTTGTGAAATGATTGCATCTGTTTTTCTAATCATAGCATGATGCAATATTGTATCACTAGCATGATGTAACATTGCATCATCCTAGATATGTAGCTCTGCTTTTGTCATGTTTTGAAGATTCATACTAGAACTATCTTTTAAGTTTCATTAGTTTAATAAAGTCAGTTACACAACATTCTAAAATCAAAGATAACGTGCTTCTCCATGCTTCTAACAGCAGCATAACAACACTGTGTAGTAGAAGTACATATCACAGTAGAAATAGAAGGTTGACAGTTATCAGGGGTGCGCCAGCATTGTCAGATGCCTGTGTGCAGAGTTTCAGTTGGCGCCCTATAGTACCCTTTTTTTTTTTTTTTTTTTTTTTTTTTCATTTTATAAAATGTTATTATTTAGCAAGTCAATTGAATCTCGAACCTTAATAGTAATAAGTTTATTGAATGGCTAGTAAAAAGAGAAATGTATAAAATAAAATGAAATTTGAAAAGAAACAAATAAAAAGTGCATCTTGCAGAAAGAGAAAAACTCCCTTATACAAGGAGTTGCAAAAATACGAGGTACAATTGGGAAGGTAAACAGAGGAAATTAAAATAGGCAGATTTAGTGTTAATGTGGATGCAGAAATACTGCGTTGAGGCATTACAGTAGATGGCATAGATGAAAGCTGTGAGTGTAAACGTTTCTATTTGTTTGGGTCTAATTTTTAAGTAAATATTTAAACACACACACAAAAAAAAAATCTTAGTGAACTAAATCTTCTTTCACTTCATTGCAACTTTTGCGAATATTACACATATCATACTGATCCAAAATATCCGTCTCTATCCATATTGTTACCAAAATGTCGATTTTCTTATATTAGGCATGAGAATTTTCCGCAGATCCGCAATTTTCTGCTTTTTTGTGATTTTCGTTGATTTCATGGTTTTTTATTTTGTTAAAATCAAACTCCAATAATAATCAGTGTTCAAACGTTCCACGAAAAACTTTAGATTCTCAATCTTTTTCCATCCAAAATATAAAGGTCAATAATCATTTTAAACGTGCTTTATCAGATTCTATAACATATAAAAGAACAGAATTATTCAATATTTTTCAATCATATAATTTTTTTGTCCCCCCCCCTTTTAATCTCTAACCATCGCCGATCAAACATTCTGCGGGAAGCCTTTTATTTTTGAATATTTATCCATCCACAACAAAAATGTCAATATTAATTTTAAACTTACTTTATGATATTCTAGAACCCACAAAGAAGTAGAATTGATTTTAATATCTCTCACTCATGAACTATTTTTTACCCCCCCCCCCCCCCCCACCCCCCCACCCCTTTCCCATTTTCCACCACCAGTCAATGTTATTAAAGGTTGATTGCTAACTACTTTTTTTTTTTTTTTAAACTCATGTTTTATTGTTTTGATGTGTTATTCTTTTAGTTTAATTTGTCACTTTTAAAATATTTTGTATAGTTTTTTCCTGTGAGCATTATTTTTCATTTGAAATAAATTTTATGAACACATTTGTATAGTTTTCCCCATGCGCGTTATTATTCATTTGAAATTAATTTTATGAACACGCGTGTTTCCTCTTTTTTTAATTTTCTGCATTCTCATGCCTGTTATATGAAAAAAGTAATTGCAAAGCAACAGGCAGTTTCTTGTCGAAAGATACTTTATTCAAAGACTGTTCTCGAAAAAATCCAGTAAATTATCATACTCAAATTCATGCCTCAAAAAGGTCATAAAACAACGTGAAAAACACCACAGAGTAGAATTTCACTCATTTAAGAATAAATATAAACCATTTAAACGGAAACGAACGTTCAGAACAGATGTCTGAATGCAATTAATCTTTGGGTGTCTCTCTTCTGTTTGAATAATTTCTGCCGTGATTTCACAAACTTTCGAGATCATTCTGCGCCAGAAGCCAGTTGATGAACCCAGAAAATTCCAGAAATCGGCTGTTATTGAGGATAGAGCTTCTAAACTTCAGAAGCACTAAACTATTACTTTTCACCAAGCTTGGCCGCCACGTAGCAAAATTCATCGCTAAGTTGCCAAGTCTGTATCCAAGGCTGACAATCACCACCTATCCCACTCCCATTAAAACTGAATGAACTGCTCTTTATTTGCACTTCAATTGTAAATCTGCTTTTATTGCAACAACACTTTTCATTTAGAAAAGTGGTTTAACACTTTGCAATACTATAATGAACAAATTTTTTGATTAGTCATACTACTGCAGTACTTTTGCACATGTAAATGAGTTTAACATTTTGCACTAGTACAGATAAAGGGAATTTATAAGTATATAAAATTAGAACTCATAATAATAATCCCGTTGTGAGTTCTATTTTTCTCAATTTCATTGTTTAAAACTCTCAAAATACTCTTAACATCAAATTAATATATGACCATCGATATAACGACAAGATTTGACTTGGTTAATTATAGAAGTTTTTTTTTTTTTTTTTTTTTGTTTTTTTTTTTTTTTTTTTTAAGGAACAAATAAATTTATAAATACATAAAATAAGAGTGTATAATAAATATTACTTGGTAAATATAGATTTAAAAAAAAAAAAAAATACTTAATAGGGAAAGAAAACATCTAGTGAAAGGAATTTTGCCCATTTTCATTATCGAAACTTTTTATGTAATTTGTATGTAAATTTATATGTGTTTTTCCATATAGTAGTAAGATACAAACATCTGTTTTAAACTATTTTGCCGTGACGTTTGTACATTGCACACATATAAATAATAGATAAATTTATAAGTAAATGAAATAAGAGTTGGGTTGTGGAGATTAACGCAGATTGACTGCACTAGGGTCCTAGGCAAATAAAATAAGAATATATAATAAAAATTATTAAGTTTTAAAGTAGATTATATGAACATTTAAACAGATAATATTATTTAGTGAAATGTAACTCATTTGATTAAATTTTTGTGAATTCTGGAATAATATATATCCATTTGATCCAAAGTACTTATGCAAACGATGCAATTACAAAATTTCAAAATCTGTCTGATGCTATTGTAGAGCGTAAGTATTTTTTGACTGCACTCGCCCATGTGTTTCTAACAATGACAGGAACGCTGGCCGAAGTGTGTGTATTACCATAGTGACTACCTTGACGGGGATTAGTGTTTTGGATTTCCAAATCAATAAATGTATTTTTGCCAAATAAAGGTTCGATACTTTTTTAACACACCACGAGGATTTAATTTGTTTGGATAATAATAATCTATCAGATTTTCCACTAAAGAAATAATTAACTTTATTATACATTTCTATTCTATAATATGAGTAAAACATTTATACTTATCATTCTCTTTATATATTTCCTTTTTTCTTATTTTATTTTACTTTTGGTTACTTTTTGCACCTTATAATCTAAAGCAATGGGAACTACTTTTTCAATTTCAGAAACTTTATTTTTAATTTCATGTTTGGTGTTTAAAATTTTATTTACTTTTACTTTAGAGCTCCAGCTGAACAAATGCGCATGAAAGCATCTAGTTCTTATAATTTGCTGCAAAATTCTCAGAAGGCTGGTGATGTCGAAGCTGGATCAACTTTGCCAAAAAGTTCTGGAGTTATTTAATTCAGTTAATTTATTTTTATAATTTTTAAAAATCATTCCTTTTTTTTACTATTCTGTTTCTTTTCTCTTCAGTTATTTATAAAGCTTTATATATTAGACATTCTCATTTTATACTAATTAATGTTCATGTTTAATTTTTATTTGTTGGATTCACACTGCTATTGAAAATAATCTATCCCCCACTACACATGTACTTTATAGTATGTTGTTTAAACATGTATAAACCCGCTGACTGTCTTTTAAAAAGGCAAAATTGTAATGTTGTCACTGCACAATTTTTTCATTAAACATTATCTTGAAATATATTGGTTAGTAAACCAATATATTTCAGAATAATGTCTAATTCAATTTGAGATTGAAAGGTAACTGTGTGTGTGCATATGGTTGTAATCTTTTACTATTATTTAAGATTAGGGGGGGGGGGGAGCTAAACTTCAATAATTCTAAATGCACTGTGGGGAAAAAAGTACAGCTCAGCAAACAGTTATATCCACATATCCACCAGTGGCAGTCAGGGGGTAAATTTTGTATAGTTAAAATAATATATATATTTTACAGTACTCTTCAATGCAGTAAAATCTTACTTTATATTACATAAGTTATTTTATTTAAAAGGAAAATATGTTTATTTAAAATATAAAAGATAGCAGTATGAGATAATACTATCAGATATTTCTATCCAATGTTTATCAATACTGTAACTCGTGATTCTATTTTTTTAATTAGAAAATTTTTAAAATATGTTTTTTGTATTAATTTATTGCAATAGTTAAAATAACAGTATAAATGAAAACTGCAATTAATCTAGCAAAAAGATAGTGGTTGCTACAGAATTTTAATTAATTTTTAATTTTTCGATTATTTCAAGTGAATTTTAACATATTTCCTAACTTGTGTGAATCCTATTCTGTATTTAAATAGTTTAATATTTTATGTTTTTTTTTTTTTTTTTTTTTTATCTGTATATAATGTGAGTAGCTATGACTGCAGCTGATTCAATCACCAATGTAGTGTATGTAAGAATTAATATATTAATGTTTGGAATTTGATATCTAAACTGTAACAGCAATGTGTGTTTTTGTGCAAGTGAATTCTTGGTGTTATAGGCATAAAACATACTTGGCATGGTTGTTCAGCTTCATTTTATGTTCTGATTTGCTGAATGATATCTTTGAAATGATAATATTGATTCATTAAGATTTTCTTATGGTTCAGGAGACATAATGAGCTTAGTTTGTCCAGTTATTTAACATTTTAAATAAGAAATGTTTGGGCTTGCTTTTTATAGCACTCCCAGTTTTAATTTGGAATGTATTTTGCTAACCTACTTTTTTTATTTATCTGAATCAAAGAAATATTCCTTATGGAGATATTTTATAAAAATAGAGAGTTTATTTTATGACAAACATTTTAACCTTTTCTATGTTAAGTTTTTCATTATACTAATTGTTAGATGAAAATTCTTAACACTTTAGAAGAGAGAAAAGTATCTTTCTTTGTACTGAAATTATTCTGAATACATATTTATCAAACATTGTTTGTCATTTACTGGAATCAATTGTAGATATTGTTGATAATAAATAAAAAGTAAAACCTACAAAAGTTAGAATTTTTGCCATTCTGTTAATTGGTATAAATTTCAAATCGTTTTAGTTTTAGCTGTTAATGTTGCAGTTATATTGTAATAAATATTAAATTTGTTTATTAATGTTCATACAATTTAAAATATAGTTTTAGTATGAATTTGAATCTCTTTGCATATATTATTCATATAATACTATAACTTTTTTTTTTTTTTTGTGTTTATTGTCTTGTTTTCCTATTTTTCATTAAATGTTTCATTCCATCAACCTTAATTTGTATGCTAGAAGGTTGCAACTATATTTATTGTTTATTTATTTTAAAGTTTTTAAAAGTATATCAAACAGATGAATGTGTATACATGTCTTTATGTATTAGAAAAATATTAAAAAATATTTTAGAAAAATTTCTGGTTGTGTTTATTTCACAGCATTGTAAAACTTATCAGCGTAACTCATGTTAAGCGTAGTTGAATGTCTACTTTTTGTGAAATTCGGATTTCAACTTCCTGTACTAGATTAAAAATTGTTGACAATTATTAGTTAAATGAACTAATACTGAACAAATATTGTGCAAAATAACACATATCATTTATTTTATTTATTATTTTTTTAAATACTGTATAGCTTCAAAATGAAATAATTTAAAAGATCAATTTAAATTCAAAGAGGAATTTGAAAAAAATATTTTAGATAATACTTCTTATAAACTTCCACATTGAATAAAATGGAGTCTGGCTGTTGACAACAATAAATTTGCACTTAGAGTTTAATATAACTTAATAGAGCAAGCATCGTAAAAATGAAAATATGTATTGATAAGCAGGGTTTGAACGGTTTCAAAATTGCATTTCATAATGTTATTTGTTCAAGACTTTTTAGGCTTAAATTTGCAGAGAATTTATTATATTACCAATAGATAAATAGAAACCTAATTTTGTAACAAACGTTTGATAGTGCTGCTAGCTGTATGCTACATTTCAAATGACCTTTATTGATAATTGCCATCATTCAGCAGTTACTTTTGCTCATGTTAAAATTTAATTTAGCTAGTTCTTTTTTTCCCCCTTATATTAAATGCACATATTGATAGTTTCTAATAACTATAATATAAGTGCTTTACTCTGAAATATATTAAATGATATGTGAACTTTAATTGATGCTTTTATTTATATCTAACTTTTAAAAAAGATTAAATGAACAAGCACTTTATTTTTCACCAGTTTATTAAGTTCTTAATAAAGGTTGATCTTCTTAGATTATAACTTTAACCGTATACAGTTTTATTAAATAACTCTTAATCATAGGTGGTGGAACAAAAAATTTCAAGGGGGGCACATAAGATATATATGTATTTTATTAAAATATCATTTTAGGTAAACATATATATGTATGTGTATACCTTTTTGTTTTTCACATCAATAGTTTCAATCAATTCAGGCCTGTCCAACCCGAAATACTTGGCGGGCTGCATTGGAAATTTATTTTATTCAGGCGGGCCGCACTAGAAATTCATTTTATTCAGGCGGGCCATATGTCACTGTATGTACATATGTATATGTTTGTGAGTGTATGAATCATATATGTATATTTTTCAGGAGAAGAGAGGGTGAAGATTTAGAGCAAAATACATTGATATTAAATTTTCATTTATAAATTAACAATAGAACCGTCAAAAAATTTATGATTGTATATTAATAACTATAATAAAAAGAATTAATAATAGATTTAATAATATTTTTTACAAAAGTGGGCAGTTTCTTTATTCAGCAACCGTCTAAAGGTATTTTAATCATATTACTTCAAAAATTCAGAAAGGCTTTATTACTTTAAGCAAAGTTTTCAAACTATAAATATCGTTAATCTACTCATGGGCCGCAAAATACTACACGGTGGGCTGCGGGTTAGCCACCCCTGGTATAATTAACTATATAGAGAGTTTGAATGAATCTGAATTCAATTTTTATTCATTAAATATTGATCTTAGTATCTTACAAATATTAACTTGGTATCCTAATGAATTAATAATTTTAGGGAATTTAATTTCACAAATTACAAAATTTTGATTTTTATACTGCCCCCTTACAAAAAAAAATATCCCATTAGCAAAATTTTCCTCACTCATTAATAAAGTCATGTTTCATGTATAAAATTTCAGCATTGCTATAATGAAATCTCAAAGATACAACAATACAAGAATGTTTACTTAAACCACTTTTCAGTATATTGAGTTCAATATATTCAGTTTTAAAAAATGATGTCCACAGATCTCATTTCATAGTTCATAGAAAAATGAGTATAAACAATAATAGAGGAAATAAATAATAAAATTTATAATTTTTTACTGCTGTAACTTTGCGTATATAACCCACGGCGGAAGATAACCCGCAGCATAAAAAAATTATTTAAAAATAATTATAACCAAAAGATACCCCACACTTCTAAATTCACATTGTCGGCAATCGCTGTTTGAAATTTCAATACTAATTGCTATTATTTTAATAATAAGTAGGAAATATATACAAATAATAAACAAATATACAACTAAATATAAATAATAAACAAATGAATTTACTTACTTCTAATGAAAAAGCAAATAATCATAACTTGGTAACGTTCTTTTCAAATTTTTGAAAGTATATATTAAACTGTCGAAAATATGTCCTATAAACAGTTTCTTCAGTGTTGTGATGAAATGGATATATACAGTAAAACACAGTTTATATGTCTTTTACATTTAGACGTCGTCTTAGTGAAATCCTGATTCATTCCTATTTGCTTCAGTGCAAAAATATTCCATTTATATGCTGCTCAATATCAATTATTTTTTTTCACTTTACTAAAATTCACAAAATTTCTCGACCAGACATAAGTTTTCCATTCCGAATAAGGTCTGTGAACTGTAATACCAATATTATGACTTCTGAATTATTTACAACTAATGAAGTAATTGGAGACAAATTGTTTGCTGATAATTTAAGCAACGATGATGTAAAATATGAAAAGTTATTCCACTTTTCTTTAAAAAAACAATGAATTACATTGAACAACTTTAAACTTATTTTGTCAAAACACAAGTGAAAAATGTAAAAAGCTCAATTCAATTCACAATTGCAGTTATTAATGCTCACAGAACGTCAGACAAGCATTAAAGGTTTTTTAATGCAATTAAATAACTACCTATATGGACATAAATTGTATAAAATTTATTATTAAATATGTGCAATATATAAATTCTCTCTCTTTTTTTTTTTTTAAATAAGTAATATACTAGTTACTATCTTATAAAACTTTATTAATTGGTATTTCACATAAACTTTGCTTTAGTACCATAAAGTTTTATATATTTTTATTTTGATTATATGTCTTTTCATTTGTACATCCTTTTACATCAGTTCCTTGAAAGACACATATAAATGGTGCTTTACTGTAGTAGGTTGCAGTAAAAAAAAAAAAAAAAAAAAAAAATTTACAATTTCAAAACATTATGACCAAAAGCTGTTTTACATTGAATAAGAAAAATACAGTTTCAGAATTTTTGTAATATGTTTCGAGGGTCCACTTTTGCTCCATTATGTTCAAAAATTGTTTTTATATTTTTTGTAATACATATATAAATGGCTCTTTATATTGAAGAGCAAATAAAAGTTGGTTATGTTATTTAAGGGCTGTGCTAAGCTTGAATATTATCTAATAGCATCTTGAGAGCCAACAATTGTTCCAAAAATATCATAAAATTAAAAAAAAAAAAAAAAAAAAAAAAAAAAAAAGAGTATTTTAATATTTTTAATACATAACTAGATCTCTCTCTTAACATTTAATAATATGCAAAAAGTAGTTACATGTTTAAAAGTGAAAGTAATTTTTTTACCTCTATTTTTTTTATTTTGTAATATGATATGCAATTAAGGCGGACCTGCACAAAAGTGGTTTACAAGATATGATGGTTGGTCAAAATTTCAGAATTGATAGTAAATTCTTCCAGTCACACAAAGCGTGTGAATTTCCTATTCCTTAAAAAATTATCTGTCAAGTACTGACAGCTTCAATCCCCTAGAGGGGTTCTGTTATCTGTAACAGGTTGGGAGTGAGAGAGACATTGACACTTCTGCTAATTATCTGAGCTAAAAGAAGTTTTAAACCAAACCAACATCTAGACTAGACGTGAGTCTCTAAATTACTGAAATGCTCAAACATTACAACTGAAGTACTGCTGTAATATATATATATATTAAATACAATTTTAAAAAAGAGAGAAAGTGTGCAAAAGAAATTATAAGAAATTAATCATTGCTAAAGAGTGCAACAGCATAATTAGGTAATACACTTCCATTAACCCATTAACCGCTAAAACTAGAAATAATGATTTTTTTCTAAATACAAACAGTAATACTCATTATTTTGATCATATATAACAATAACTTAAAATTAGTCTTATCTTACTAAATACAGGGTGGTGTATTTGTACAACTTCAGTGGAATAAGAGTATAGAATGAATACAAATAAATGTTTACGGAAATTTTCTTGAGGGAGCTTAAAGCAGCAAATTAATAAATAAAACACTTTAAAATATGTATATATGTTTTAAAAACATATATTTAATTAAAAGCAGCATATTTCAAAGCTTTTCGCCCTGAAAATCAGGGCATCATCAGGAGGTCTACATGGTTTTGCACAGTGTGCAGCTGTGTTACAAGTATATATATTATAAATCAGCTTAAAGCTACAGTTCCATCGCTACTTTAATACAAAAAATTTTTTAGTTCATTGGTTGGAGCCATTCTACATTAACACTGAGGCAACACTTGATTACTGCAACTTGTGTAGGAAAAGTCAGTTTCGGATGGCTATTGGAAAGGCTGGCGTGGTGGTAACATCAAAGGGAAAAAAAAATTGTCGAGCAATGGTAGTGAATGGAAGTCATTCTTCTGGAGGAATCAATGGATAGGAGCTGAAACACTGGACTGGCGTTAACAACTGTTGGAAGTAACTTGTACGAAAACTTGTAGTGGAAAGGAATCAAACCTTGAAGACAAACTGCGGATGGGAACATGAAACCTGGAGTGGGGGTAACTATTGTTGGAGAAGGATGCAGCATCGTCCATAGAAACTTAAATGAAACTTGAAATTGATGAGGTTACATATTCTACTGGAAAAATATAAATGCAAGTTAAATATCTGGTTGTATAATATAATTCCAAATTTTTGGTAGGATATTGCCTCAGTGTTAATATAGAATGGCTCCAACCAATGGACTACAAAAAATTTTTGTATTAAAGTAGCGATGTAACTGTAGCTTTAACCTGATTTATAATATATATACTTGTAACACAGCTGCACGTTGTGTAAAACCATGTAGACTTCCTGATGATGCCCTGATTTTCAGGGTGAAAAGCTTTGAAATATGCTGCTTTTAATTAAATATATGTTTTTAAAACTTATATATGTGTTTTAAAGGGTTTTATTTATTAATTTAAAACCTTACACGTGTTTTTAAAAGTGTCTCTATATGAGATATACTTTTCCTTAAAACAGCAAAAACTACAGATGACTTCAAAAGTAATTATTTTATTATGAAATTTTTTTTTTTACCAGTTATGTAAACTTATTCAAATATGAAGATTTTCAAAAGTTTTGGATTGATTAGTGCTTCAAGTTTAAAATTTATTTTTAAATATAAATTTTTTTTTCCGATAAAATTTTTTTAAAATAAAATAAACATCTATCCTTTCCTTACTAAAAAACCGTACTTAATATAAAATATCTTTTTTAGTTAACTAATAAATACAATTACATCTGGTGTTACATGAACGCAACACCAGCGAAAAATGGGTTAATTTTCAGCTATTGTCGCATTATAATCTAGTTCTTTTGTGTAGCCCTGTAAATGAACACTGAAGGATTTCCCTACCGTATTCTACATGAGACATGTTTTTATGCATATAAAAAATGTATATTCATTTCATTTGGTTTAATGCAGTCTATAGATGTTAAACTCTACTTACCTGCAATTTCTCTCATAGATGTAATGTATTTGATTTCTCTTGGGTGTCCCTGTATATGAACCATTTTCTTCATCTCGACGAAAAGCTTAGTGTAGCATCCTTATATCATACACATTTAGAATACCAAGTTTGGAGTTTCTGCTACTATTTGTTCTTGAGATATGCTGATAACAGACACATACACAGACCAACCGCTAAAAACATGATTTTCGGATTCAGGGGACCTCAAAACATGTAAATATAACAAAAACTTGACCCTAAAACAATACTTTCTCTACCTTATGGGTAAGAAAAAGTAAAAACAATCGTATAAGTAGGATAATTCTTAGCTAGGTTTAATGTAAATCTGCTTGACAGGTAATATTTCAGGTGAAATTTTCTGTGATATTTTGTAATGGCTTAAGTTGTCAAATTTTCAATTAAACTCATAGTTCGCAAGCTTTCAATTTAACTCACACAATTGTTAAAAAAAGTTAGGAAGCTTCCAACTCTGCATTACAAATTCCAGATGAGTCATGTGTTTTAATAGATTGGAGTATAAAAATTGTATTATTGTCTTCTTTTTTTTAATACGGATGACTATTAGTCTCAATCTACGGATTTTTATGATACCAGTTTTACGATATTTTGGACATTTATCGAAATTGAAAATTTATCGCAAATATAATTGAATAATTTGAAAGCGATGTTATATTTTGAAAAAAGAGAAAAACTAGTTGGCATAGGTGGACTCTGCTCAGTTCCCCATCATATTTATGCTCTCATAAATTTCTAGTGTGAGACATTATAATCATGTTAAGAGAAATGAATTTGACCAAAGCTTGACACAGTGACAGAATGAAATCCCCGCCTAATAGGCTATCCACCATTCACTTTGATATATTTATCTCATTCTAATCTATTAATTTATTTTATCAAAGTCAATTCTATTGTTTAGTTTTCATGCTACTATTTCCAATGCAATGATCCTCGAAATTTCTATTT
The DNA here is from genome assembly GCA_963930645.1 of Salticus scenicus. Classification (NCBI taxonomy): domain Eukaryota; kingdom Metazoa; phylum Arthropoda; class Arachnida; order Araneae; family Salticidae; genus Salticus; species Salticus scenicus. The sequence goes on from OZ005651.1 coordinate 80,509,084, forward strand.
ATAGGAAAAAATTTCAATTTCGCTATGTTGATAAAATCTTGAATTATAAATAACTTAAGAAATTTTCCTATTACAATATTTGTAATCAATCATGTTCAAACAAGTATCATAAATGTTATTTTGAAGTTGTCTGATATATTTATGATCCTCAAAATGGACATTTATGCTCAATTTTGCCCTATTCTGCCATGTTAAGAAATTCGTAAATTTCCAATAAATTACGAAATTTTTATATTGGAAAATTTATACTCTGATATTCATGCCAGTACCCTAAATAATATTTCAAAAGTGGTCTGACATCTTTACGATGAAAATATCCCTAAAAATTGACATTTGTGTGAATATTTGCCCTATTCTGCCATGTTAAGAAATTCGTAAATTCCAAATAACTTGCGAAACTTTCAAAGTAGCATGTTTATAATTAATGATGTTCATCCTGAATTCAAAACTGATATTTTAAAACTGTCATGACATCTTTACAGTAAAAACTTTCTACTTAATGGATGTTTAAGTGAAATTTTGCTCTATTCTCCCATGTTAAGAAAATCATAAATTTATAATAACTTATGAAGTTTTTTAATTCGAATGTTGCAAATGAATAGGGTTCTTGCCTTGTTGAAAGTAATAATTTAAAACTGATCTGACTTCTCTCCAGCTATTTGTTCTTGAGAAATTGTGTACACAGTCTAATAAACTAACACACACCCTACAGACACCATACAAATTTTGTCATTTTCAGATTCCCCACACCTGAAAACGTGTAAAAAAGTAAAAAACCGAGGCCGAAAATTTTTACGATTACCTAAGTTCCTCATACCTACAGTATGATGGGGAACTAGAAAAAAGAAAAGAAAAAAAAAAACCAATAGTCTTTCATACTAAACTGAATTCTGCTTTGCCAGAATTTTTTTTTTTTTTTTTTTTGGGGGGGGGTGAGAAGGTTGAAATGTTTATATTTTTTAATTACCACTAGCTTCTAACTTCATCTATCGAATTCAATTTTTCGAAACAACAGGATTTATAAAGATTTAAAAAATTTTAATTTAACAGGGGATGAATTCAAGATTGTCAAAAACATATTGACTCCTGAGGAGCTATAGACAATTCAAGATAAAATGTGGCAATGGCTTCACTCTACTTTTTTTTTTTTTTTAAGTACGGAGGATTAAAAATAATCTACGGATTTTTGTGATAGTTGGAAATTCACTGAATTCGAAAATTTATCGAAAATATAATTGAATAATTTGAAAGAGTTGTTATAATTTGAAAAAAAAAAAAATCCTCCATACTAAACTAAATTCTGCTTTTGCCAGAATTTTATCAAAATTGTTTATTTTATCATTGTGGTTTAGATATCGGAGAACTCTAAAACGATTTCGGTTTTATTTTTCATATGCTCCCACTTGCCCCCGTTTTAAACTACAGGTAACTTTCATTATAATTTTAACAAAAAGTAGGAGTTAGTCATACAAAGTTTCATATAAATAGATAGCGTGGTAATATAAAAACAATTTTTTTTCAAATCAGTTACTTCTAAAAAATGTGAATGTTTTTATAACAATATATGTATATATTCCAATGGATGTATAAGAAAGTCATGTGGCACCCACATCAAATTTTTTAATTAAACTTAAGCCTTTTCTTTTTATTTTATTTTATTTTTTAAAGAAATTTTAGCGTTCATATTTTATTTTAATTACACAGACACTTATATATATATAGAGAGAGAGAGAGTCTTTCAGTTTATTTAAAAAAAAAATAATAAAATTGTCTCGCACACATACATAAAGAGAGACACAGACACACATTTTCTGAAAATGGCCGAATCGTGTTTTGTACCTCAAAACGTGTTTTTTTATTGAAAACTGGGATTCGTACCAATACTTTCTTGTATTGAATATAGAATAAAGTAAAAATCAGATTATAATATTGCAACATTTTCATTGTGCAATGAATTTTCGAAAAGTAAAGTATTTTTTACACATTTGTTTCTAAAAGGAACAACTGGCTTATTCATAGATGAGAGAAAAGAGGTAGTAAAATGCTGTTTTGTGATACAAACCAGTTTCCTCTAAGAATTCTCGCCCTTTTGAAAGAACCTGTCGCACAAGGATCATTAATCAGTAGTAATTACTTCCTCTAGTACGAGATCCCCTTCTAAGGCCATGTTTCATGAAAAAATACGAAATTTTTAGCAAAAATTCATGCTCTGCCCCTATGTTATTAATACTCATTTAAAATTAAACTTTTTTCTTATGAATTAATAGTAAGCCTGATTATTTAGAAGTTTTTATTGCCTTTGAGCCTTTTGATATCATAATTTGTTAATTTCTTACAAGCAATGAAAAAAATTAAGGGAAATTTCACATTTTTTTGCTTAAAAAAATAATAATTTTTGGAAAGCGAAAAACATTTTACTAGTTCTGTATTTTCTGAATGTAAAAACAGAATATAAAAAAATAAAATAGTTAACGAGTTAAAAGGGGGCAATTTTTCCTGTAGAAATACACGGGCTTTGGTTTCCGGCCACAGTAAGTGGATAGTCCTCTTAAACAAGACATAGGTTATTACTTGCTTATAAATAGCAGTATGAAAATGTGTTACAAATTGTAATAACTTGGCACCTATAAACATTATATAAGGATCGTGCAAAATGCTATTAGAAAGTATGTCAAGGTACTAATGCAGAAAACAAAAAAGCACAACAAATAAAACTATCATGTGATAATGAAGTCCAGATGCTGCTATAACTTGTTATGCAATATTACGTTTATTTAGTAAAGAAGTGCTTTTGTTGAATTGTGTCAGAAGTCGTTTTGTGTGTGTGAATCATATTCCTAAATTTTTTATACCTTTTAGTTTCAAGTGAATTTATTTAGAAGGTAACAGACGATTTTATTCCTGCTTTAATTTTGTATTTCAGCTTAAGTTTGAGTATGAAAACTAAGAGCGATATTGAAGATCTAGTTTTTGGAAAATCAAAGGAATTATGTGATATTATCGACATATGAACAAATTATGCAGTTTTATTTGTTCGTACTAATGCCTAGCAAGAATTCAATGAACCCACCCACTATCAGTGAATTATTGCAGATAAATTAGAGCTAATTTGAAATCATGTCTTAATTCTAATTGTTTCTAGGAATGGAATTCTTCAAATTCTTAGATCATTTTGCAATAAATATGAATTAATTTATTACTTTGAGCTAAAATACTGTTAACCTTTTGTTTGATACTCTTGCTCTGTTTCTCAAGACTTTAAGAATTGGTTTAACGGAGATAGGAAACAGTGAAAGTGCGTCTAACAATAGTTAAACATATTTTTACCTGAAAGTAGAGAGTTATTTATATATTGCAAAATGATTTAAAGATTTATTTTTCTAGAAATAAATGGAACTAAGGCATGATTTCAAATTTGATCTAATTTATCTGATATAATATCAAAAATTTCATTGACAGAATGGGTTCCATTGAATTTTTATTGGGCAATAAATCATTCTGTACAATAGAGGTGCACAACCTGCAGCTCAGTTGCTATCAATTTATGTCCCACTGAAGGACCAGCATTTTAGATCGCATTAATCATCAGCAGGACAGAAAAAATAAGAAAGAGAAAATGAAAACATATTTTAATTGTTGTAATTGCAAAACTGTCATTTATATATATATATTTGGGGGGGGGGGGGATAAAAATGTTGTTTTTTATACATATTTCTGTTAGAGAGCTAAGTTTTCCATTATACTTCTCAATAATGTAACCCACAGTATGTTCCTTAATTTTTTATTGGAAAAATCTTGGAATAATCTATTGGTAAGTAGTTATATCTGAGAAGATTAAAAATTGAAAAATGTAACAGTCAGTAAATAAAAGCTCCTTCCTCCTTTTTTTTTTAACCTGTCTCCAAAGCACAATTATGTGTATTAAAATTAATGATGAACAAGCGTAAATTTATAGTAGTAATTTCTATTAAAAAAAAAAACTTCAAATGTGCAGCTAGTTGAATTTATTTCTGTTTGGCGACAAATAAAAAATGCAATGAATGCTTTTTATTTTGTAGAACTGATTAAAAAAAGAAATTGACTGCAATAATGATGGCAATCATTTATGATTTATGGGGTTGAAAACAAATGGGGCAGCAGCTAAAAGAATGTATAGGGAGTGACTTTACAGCAGGCATAACTGACAAAATATTAAAATGTTTTTATCAGGTGAAAAAAAAACCATTTTGTGCTTCAAAACGAGTAAAAATATATTATTAATAAATTTTGAACATTTAAGATAGGCATTGATTGCAAAATATCTTTAATAAAGAAATATCTGAATCACTGATTTTCTATGGGTATTAAATTTAGCATTACGAATAAAGTTTTTTTTTTCTCCTTAGAGCCATAGGCGTGCCTCAAAATATTGGGGAGGACATCTGAGGTCAGGGCCTGATTAACACAGGGGTACGTCCCCAAGGCCCTGAGTAGAAGGGTCCCTAAAACTGGCCCTGAAAATGTCCTTTTGCCTGTTTTGCCCCTAAAAATGGCAAAAAGTAGTGGATCATAAAATGCAAAATTTTGTCCCATATACAGTTGTATGTACTTTTTCTGATTATTGCAAAGTGCGAGGGGTCCACGAACAGGGCCGGCGCCAGGGGTGAGGCAACTGAGGCAGCCGCCTCAGGCGCAATGATGCAAGTTGCGACATTTGGCGCATTTACATTGAACATAGAATTCATTAAAAGAAGGAAAAAAAAACTATTTAGTGGGTTATATATGTTACGTATAATAACAATATCTTTATTTTAAAAATACTTCTTGTTAACTTAAATCTCTAAATATAAACTTTATTTCTTATATAAATCTCCTTTTAAAACTTACCTTTATCAATTTAATCAGTTAAATAAGTCTTTAATAGAAGTTCAATATCTTAAAGTAATTTTCCTCATTTGTTTACTTTTTAAGGTTGATCACGCTTATTAGAGCTATACTTTAGCCTGGAATGTTTAGTTGATCACGTTTCTCAGAGCTATACTTTAGCCTGGAATGTTTAGTTGATCCCATTTCTCAGAGCTATACTTTAGCCTGGAATGCTTGGTTGATCACTCTTCTTAGAGCTATACTTTAGTATGGAATATTTAATTACTGGAATTTTCAGCAGATGGTGAACTCGTTCCGGCGTTCCTTCTATCATCCTCGCATAAGATTATTGATTCCCGGATGTAGGCGTTGTCTTTGCCGGTTGTTGTTTTACTATAAATATCGCTGATTATGTATGTGGTTTGGCTCACATTTAGTTTTGTGTCACGTCAGCTTTTGGACGATGTAAATTGTCTTTTAATATGATTTTACGCTGCCGGTGTTTATTTTTCTTTTATGTTAAATGTTACTAATGCCTTCCTCAGTGTTACATTTTTATTTTTGGTTTTTCTGGGCCATGGTAAAATGTTTTATCGTTTTATAAAAAAAAAAACTTGAGCTGGGTTGAATAAGTTGTAATTTAATATACTGTTAACTTTATTACTGTTGTTGTTAAATTTATATTTTGTTCAAATTTTTTTTAATAAAACTGAAATTATAACGTAAATTTATCTTGTCTTCAATCGTGTCATACACTTTAAATTTTCATCCAAGTCAAATTCAAATCGCACTTTCCACTGTAAGTTTTTAGATGGAAAATTGTTTTTATAAACCTCTGCTAACTTTAGATATCCAATAAGTTTGGATAACAAGTGGTTATGGGCTTTGCCCAGCCTATAGTTTTTTTGACTTGGAGATTTAATCTGTTTTTGTAATCTGAGCATTTTTTTTTAACGCGTATCTGATTCGGAGGGGCTATTGTTTTTTTGTAGTTTTTCATTATGGCTCAATCTGCTTATACTATTGAAAAACTTAATGCCACCAATTATAGCAGTTGGTCTGCTGATATTAAATATCTGTTAATTAGTTACGGACTTTGGGATATAATAGATCAACGTAAGTCAATTCCGAAAGAGTCTGAAAAAATTTCAGATGAGGAAATAGCCAAATTTAAAACCCGATCAGATAACGTGTTAGCTACATTATATTTAAATATTCAACCCGAATTCCGGAAATTGGTAGAAAATTATGATGATCCGATCAAAGCTTGGGATGCACTTAAATTAAACTACTTGCCGGATTCGAGGTCATTTCATATGAAAATATTTTCTGAATTATTTGAATGTAAAATTAAACAAAATGAAAATATTTCACTTTATGCTGCCAGATTACTTAGACTTTCAAACCAGCTCAAGGATTTAAATGAAAAATTTGATGACAATACTTATACTTCTTTCCAGTTGCTTAGATATTTACCTAGCAGTTTTGATAGTATTGTCCAAAATATACTGCGTTGGCCAAAAGAAAAATTTAAATTCAGTGATATTGTTAATGAATTGTCCGCTGAGGAGGCACGTTTAAATCTTCGTGATAGTGACAAAGTAAAAACGCCAGGTTTAGTAAATGTAGTAACTTCTCGACAAAACTGCACCTTTTGTGGGAAATTTGGCCACCATCAGGCTATTTGCAGACTTAAAAGTAGTCAAGATAATGGTTTCACCGATCATCGCCAAGGTAGTGAAAGACAGTTCCAACCCAGGGATTCCAGGAGTGCCTTTAGGAGAAGCTTTAGCCCAAATTATAGACATAGAAATTTCAAGTCACCAGATCGTTTTAGTACTGATAGACCTCATCATGACGCAAGTTACAGCCCCAACAGACCTCAATATGATACTAGACAGTCTGGTTTTTCTGGAGGAAGAGCTCGTCGAAATAGACGTAAGTCTAAAAATGTTTTATTTATTATGCATTCTAACTCTACTGAATCTGAAGAGGGATGTTCTTGGATTTTTGATACAGGGGCATCTCATCACTGTTGTTCCAGAAGGGACTTATTTTTTAAGTATAAACCTTTAATTAACGAAAACATGACTGTAGCTGTTAAAGATGTAAATTTTGAAATTGAGGGAATGGGGAAAATAAAATTGAGGTTTGGTCAGAGAATATTCACTTTAGAAAATGTTATGTACTCTCCTAAATTGAGGAGAAATATAATATCTGGTCCTGCTTTGGATAAAAAGGGTTGTATATATGAAGGCGGTGGGGGTGAGGTTAAAATATATCGTGACAATGAATTTTTGTTTAAAGCCTACTTAAAGAATAAAATTTATTATCTATATCCTAAAATTCCTAAAGTTAATAACAGACATGTAAAATTTGAAAATTTGAATTTAGAAAAAGGGAATAAAATGCAACTTTGGCATAGACGTTTTGGCCATATCAGTCCTGATATTTTGACTCATACTTGTAAAGAAAATGGTGTAAAAGGTGTTTCTGGTCTAAATGATAAAAATTTTGAATGTGAGGTTTGTAAATTAAATAAGTTTAGATACATTTCTCATAAGTCTACTGGTTTTATCAGATCAACACAGCCACTTGAGTTAATTTTTGCTGATTTATGGGGTCCTTCTCATGTTGAGGGGAAACATGGAGAAAAATATTTCTTGTCCATAGTTGACGATTTTTCTAGAAAGGTTGCTCTTTACCCAATTAAGTTAAAATCAGATGCCGCTGATATTATCATTAGACATATTACGCGTGCTGAAAATTTGATTGGAAGTAGAGTGAAATCTTTTCGTAGTGATAATGGACAGGAATTCATGTCAAATACCCTTGAAGATTTCTTTGATTCTAAAGGAATTAAACATGAATTGACAAATTTGTATACTCCACAGCAAAATGGCGTTGTTGAACGCTATAACCAAACTGTAGCCGATGGTATCAGAACTTTACTACAAGAGAGTAATTTAGGACAGAATTTTTGGCCAGAGGCAGCAACTTATTTTGTTTACACTTGGAATAGGACCTGTAACACAAACTCCACTAAAACTCCCTTAGAACTATATACTGGAAACAAACCCTCAGTCCGGCATTTAAAGCCATTTGGTGTTTTAGCCTATGTAGGTATCCCACGACAAAAACGTTATAAATTAGACCCTAAAGCAACAAAGGGTGTTATGGTGGGTTATGCTTTTAGGACTAGAGGATACAGAATATGGCTACCTGAATCAGACAAAATAATTGAAGCACTTAATGTTAGATTTAACGAGAAAGCCAAGTATATAGATCTGAATAGTAGCAGTGGAGCAGTGCTGGAGCCCCAAACTCAGTTCTTTGTCCCACTTTTCCCGAATTCTGTTTCGGAGGAAAATACTGTAGATGATGTGAGAAGTGCGACCTCTTTCCCTTCTGATATTCAGGACAAAGAGAGTTTAGAGGAGGGGTGTGATGGTTTAAAGGTTGTTAACTGGTATAGAAAAGCTGTTCCTAGACAAACAGGAGATAGGACAGATATTTACTACTATGAAGAAGGAAAAACGCAGCGTCTTAGATCCCAAAATGAAGTTCAGGACTATTGTAAAAAGAACAAAATTGTATATGATCCTAAAACATTTAATTTCAGTGGTAGTGACAATTATACTGGTATTGTATCTGAACAGGGTCCAAGTAATAATGTAGTTTTTAATAATAGTTGACTAGAAGAAATTGTTGTTCCTAAAACGTACAAGCAAGCAATGAAATCTCCCCAGAAAGAAAAATGGCTTGAGGCAATGGAAAATGAGTTAAAAGTAATGAAAGAAAGGGAAGTTTGGGAGCTTACTAGTTTACCACAGAACTGTAATCCTGTAGGTAACAGATGGGTTTTTGCGATTAAGCGTGATGAAAAAGGTAATATCATTCGTTATAAAGCCAGACTTGTTGCCCAGGGCTATAGTCAAATCAAAGGGGAAACCTACGACGAGACTTTTAGTCCTGTGGTCAATTTTGCTGTGATTAGATTCTTTTTCTCATTTCTTGTAAGTTTTTTAAATTGGACCCATATTCAATGTGATATAACTAGTGCGTATCTATATGCCCCTTTAACTGAAAATATTTTTATGTCTCAGCCAGCAGGATTTATTCAACCCGGAAAGGAAAGTTTATATTGTAAATTAAATAAAGCTTTGTACGGTTTACATCAATCAGGTCGCGAGTGGTTCTTTGAAATCCATAAAGTTTTGATAAAAATAGGTTTTGTTAAATTTAATTCATGTAATTGTGTTTATCTATATAATTATGAAGCTATTCTTTTATTATATGTTGATGATATTGTCATTTTCAGTAAATATAGTAAAACAATTGATAAAGTTTTGAATTTGCTTAAAAGTCATTTTGACCTTAAAATTATGGGAAAAACCAAGAAGTTGTTAGGAGTCGAGTTTGAAGAAATAAACGGTCAACTTGAAATTCATCAACATCAGTATATTGAAGAAGTTTGTGACCGATTTAAAAGTTTTAAATACCCTATTTCAACTCTTCCCATAAGTAAAGGCGTAGTTTATTCTAAGTCAAATTGTCCTAAAAATGATTATGAAATTCAAGAAATGTCAACAATTCCTTACAGAAGTTTACTTGGATGTTTAGCTTTTATTGCAAATAGAACTCGCCCTGATATTTGTTACTCTGTGAATATTTATAGTCAGTTTCAATCTAATCCTGGAAAAACACATTGGGATGGCTTACTAAGATTATTAGGATATGTTCACTATACCAGTCATTTTAAATTAAAATTAAATTGTAAAAGACCACAACTTATAGTTTATTCAGACTCTGATTTCGCTGCAAATAAAGATGATCGTACTTCTATGGGCGGTCAAATTGTTTTGTTGGATGAATCCCCTATAGATTGGAGAACTTTCAAAGAAAAATCTGTCTGCCTCTCAACAATGGAGGCAGAATTTGTGGCTATGACGGAGGCTGCGAAAAATTTAATGTGGTTTGATCGTATTTTAAATGAGTGTGTTGATGGTAACATAATTCCTAAAGTTGAATGTAAAGCTGTTTTAAATATGGATAGTCAATCTGCCATAGATTTTGTCAAATCTCCAATTGAAAATTACAGATCTAAACATATTGATATAAAATTATTTTTTGTAAGGGATCTTGTTCGTGATAATCTTTTTGATCTTAAATTTATTAGAAGTAAACTTAATCTGTCCGATGTTTTTACCAAACCCCTCACTCGCCAAGATCTTGAAAATTTTATATTAAACATATTTAATAAATTAAAATAAACTTAAATTTTGTAATTGTATAATTAATATAATATATATCTTGGAATTGTATTTGTGTTTTTGCAATTATGTATATTTTTCCGTTTTTCCTAAGGTTACCATTATTGAAAGTCCTGGCCAGGCAAATTTTAAGATTGGTTACTTGGGTTATTTCCTGAAATTTTGCATAATTGTAACGTTTAATACATTTCCGTATAAGTTTTTTTTACATGTTTTTTTTATATGAATTAACATGTATCTAGTTTTTTTTTAGGTGCCGTTTAGTGGCTTAGATGTAAAGGTTTTTTTTCAGGTGCCATATACTGGCTTAAATGTAGCGGTTTTTCTTTTTCAGGTGCCTATAATGGCTTAGATGTAGAGAATTCTTTTCCAGGTGCCGTAGTTGGCTTGTGTGTAGTTAACGATTTAAATTTTTGTACATATTCATGAATTGTTGTATAAGAAAAATGTATTTGTAATTCGGTAATTTTTATAATGAACCTCCTTTTTGAACTGTATTGAAATAGCCATTGTTAGTGGTGGTCGTAATTATTTAAAGTTTCATCTGTGATTGATACGTCGTCTGTACTGACCTGTGGATAATGAAATTTATATGTAAATTTTTGTTTCATGTTAAAAGTGAGTTAACCTTTTTGTGGTTTTTTTTTAATTTTATTGTTGAAGTATGTATATGTATATATGTGTTAAAGATGCTTTTAAAGATTTGAATATTGATTGTTATACTTAAGGAAAAAATTGTGTTTTTTTTAACCTAGCTCAAAGTTGTTTAAATTTATACCTGTGCTTGTTTGGTGTTATGTCAAGTTAACAAGAGGAGGGGCTTTTGTTACGTATAATAACAATATCTTTATTTTAAAAATACTTCTTGTTAACTTAAATCTCTAAATATAAACTTTATTTCTTATATAAATCTCCTTTTAAAACTTACCTTTATCAATTTAATCAGTTAAATAAGTCTTTAATAGAAGTTCAATATCTTAAAGTAATTTTCCTCATTTGTTTACTTTTTAAGGTTGATCACGCTTATTAGAGCTATACTTTAGCCTGGAATGTTTAGTTGATCACGTTTCTCAGAGCTATACTTTAGCCTGGAATGTTTAGTTGATCCCATTTCTCAGAGCTATACTTTAGCCTGGAATGCTTGGTTGATCACTCTTCTTAGAGCTATACTTTAGTATGGAATATTTAATTACTGGAATTTTCAGCAGATGGTGAACTCGTTCCGGCGTTCCTTCTATCATCCTCGCATAAGATTATTGATTCCCGGATGTAGGCGTTGTCTTTGCCGGTTGTTGTTTTACTATAAATATCGCTGATTATGTATGTGGTTTGGCTCACATTTAGTTTTGTGTCACGTCAGCTTTTGGACGATGTAAATTGTCTTTTAATATGATTTTACGCTGCCGGTGTTTATTTTTCTTTTATGTTAAATGTTACTAATGCCTTCCTCAGTGTTACATTTTTATTTTTGGTTTTTCTGGGCCATGGTAAAATGTTTTATCGTTTTATAAAAAAAAAAACTTGAGCTGGGTTGAATAAGTTGTAATTTAATATACTGTTAACTTTATTACTGTTGTTGTTAAATTTATATTTTGTTCAAATTTTTTTTAATAAAACTGAAATTATAACGTAAATTTATCTTGTCTTCAATCGTGTCATACACTTTAAATTTTCATCCAAGTCAAATTCAAATCGCACTTTCCACTGTAAGTTTTTAGATGGAAAATTGTTTTTATAAACCTCTGCTAACTTTAGATATCCAATAAGTTTGGATAACAATATAGATTATGAAACATTTTCTAACTGCATGTACTTACTACTATTACCCTTTAACCTTTAAATTTAACTCTTTGCAATCTATCGTCCACTGCTAAGCCTCGAAATGTCGAATATTCGTGGTCAAGGTTACGATAACGGCGCTAGTATGAAAGGGTCTCATTCAGTTGTGCAAAAAAGAATTTTAGAGAAAAACTCTAAAGCTTTTTATGTACCTTGTTCATGTCATTCACTGAATTTGATTATTAACGATGTTGCCAAAAAATCCTGTGAATTATGCAACTTTTTTTACTTATTTAAGAGCTCTTTGTTTTCTTTTCGACATCTACGTCCAGATGGTCAGTGTTAAAAAAACACATAACTTCTTTAACTTTAAATTAGTGTTAGTACGACTCAATGGGATAGCTGGATTGAGACTGTAAAACCGCTTAGGATTTGCCCAAAATATATGACGCATTAGTCGAAATTTCACTAGATACGTCAAACAATAGTGAGACAGTCTGTAAGAGTAAATCACTGGCTAATAAAATAGAAAAATTTAAATTCATTTGTAGTGTTGTACTTTGGAATGAAATTTTGACCAAAATAAATATTGCTTCAAAACATTTAGAAAGTCAAAAAAGGGTCATACCGGAATCTATTAAGGTTTTAGAATCGTTAAAATCATTTTTAAAAGACTTTCGTAACAATGGCTTCCAACAGATATGACTTCCGCAAAACAAATTGCAGATGAAATGGAAATAAGTAATGATTTTGAGCCATCGTGTTCGGTAAGAATTATAGACGCAAAAGTATACTATTCGCTTATGAAGGAACCGACACTCCTATCGAAGACCCATAAAAAAAAAAAAAGAAAATGGAAATTGAGGTGTTTAATTATCTTGTCGATATATGCCAAAATTCAGTTACCGAGAGGTTTAAACAATTAAACGACCATAGCAATGTTTTTAAATTTTTGTATGATATTCCTACCTTAACTGAAGTAAACTCAAGCACTATATTTAACTACTGCAATGTCTTGCATAATCATTTAACCAATGATATCGAGTTAAATAATTTATTTAACGAATTGTTAATTTTTAGGAATACTGTAAAAAAGGGGATGAAAGCTGTTGATATTTTAAATCACATGCATAAGAATAACTTAGTTGAAGTGTTTCCAAATATCTGTTTAAGAATTCTTTTAACTTTGCCGATAACAGTTGGCTAGTAGTGAACGCTCGTTTTCAAAATTAAAAATTATAAGAAACTACTTAAGTTCTAAGACGGCTCAAGAGCGCCTTTCAAATTTAGAAATACTGGCAATTGAAAATGAAATTGCTTCTGATATTGATTATAATGATATAATTAATGATTTTGCAAAATTTAAGGCAAGGCGTGTCAAATTTTAGAAGAAAATGCTTAATTCTTGTCATATTAAATTTTTGTAAATATTATTAATAATGAACACGTATTTAATGCATATGTGTATTTAACTGTAAATGAACGCGTAATTTTAAAATACGATTGCATTTATTACATAAATTTATAAAAACTTCTAAAAACATGTTGGCTTATTTAAATTTTTTACTTGTTTTGGATATGTTCTTGTGAAGAATAAAAATACGTAAATGATAGCATTTTTCATCATTTCAAACGGATATGTGCAAATTCTGGAGAGTTTTAAAATATTCTTTCCTTCATTATATAATGTAAGTTTATTTTCTGTAATTTAAATATGAAAATGAAAGAATCCAACCAATAAAGTGGCGACAATTTCATAGAAATTCTGAAGACCATAGGCCCTTTGTTAGTTACTTCTTACTATCATTGTTGCTGTCTAATTATATTTGTCTGTATTATTTAATTATAATAAACTTCTTTATTGATTTTATAATTTGAAACTTTTATAAAGCGTAAATGGATACCACTTTCCTTCCTGTGTTTTGCTGAAAAACGCTTATTTTTCATATTTCAAAAATTTCAATCTGAAAATTAGTATATAATGATATTTATGGCATTACAATATTGAACTTTGTAAAGAAAAGCTTGTAATAGAAATTTTTCAAAAAATATTTTATTGTTTTATGGTTGACTTTTTGTTTTTGTAAGTATTATTAACAGTGTAACTATAATTATACATTAGTGAACTATTATACTACAATGCATACGGTTTGACAATATAATTGTTTTCTAAAAATTAGCAATATTGATTTTTTTTTTTTTTTAAGATTGCTTATTAAATATAGATTATATTCTATCTAGCAAATGAAAATTCAATCGCATTTTTAAGTATTGTTTGTGGCAATAGAACGATTTTGGTCAAGAAAAGGAAAGAGAAGTTAGATACTGAATTATTTATTTCACTGTTCATGTTTGTGTTCTTGTAAATATTAAGTAAATGAAAAAAAATTTCATGTGTAAAATTTCAAATATTTCTCTTCATATCATAGCAAAAATTTCATACGTAGTTTGTTTTTGCACATTTATTATCTTTTTTTGGTTTTAAAATATGAATGCTTGATAATGTTTAGTTTGATATTGTAATAAATGATTTTGTGAAAGAAGATCAAGGCAAAAGTTTTATTTCATTCTTTATACTAGTCGATCTTCGCACCCCCAGCAGTTGACATTTTCAAATTAATCTATTTTCAAATTTGTCATATTCACTAAATCTAAAACAAAACTATTTAAAATTTAACTTTTTTATCAAAATAGTAGAATTCGAGTCATATGCAATTCAAATTTAATTATTTGTGAAAATTAATTTGAGCGAAAAAATTCATCAATATCATTGTTAGTTTATTTGACTGGGGATATAATGCCTTTTATTATTATTATTATTTTTTTTTTTTTTAAGTTTACCTGAATCCGATGCTGATAACAGAGAAAACAACCACAATTGTTTTCAGTTGTAATTTATTATCATTTAGATTGTGGCCAAGAAAGGGTGACCACACACAAGAAAGCAAATCGCCAACTGGCAGTCCTTACATAGAATTACAACAGTCCTTCAAATTAGCATTTAGGTTTTGTAGCTTCAGACATTCAGCACGAGGAAGTCTGAGTTAAAAATATTGTTCAATAAAACACACAGTAGCATCAATATATTACAAAAAAATAAATACAATTTCTTTTGCTAAATCATCCTTCTTCCATTATTTTATTCATTCCTCCAAACCAAGAATAAATATTTATTTTATTAATTAAATAAATTTTTGAACAATTCTTCAAAAACAAGGATAAACACTTTTTTATTCTTTATTTCAAATTTATTGTTTAGCAATGGCATCAGTTTCGAGCGTTACTTTCGAGGAACATTGGCTCTTATTATTAAAAGGTTATCAAAAAAGTTTTTATTTATGCCTACTACAAGATTTTAAAAAGCTCTATAACTTGCTTTGTTTATAATAGTGATTTGTTATTTAAAATTTTACAATGAAGTAGGACTGCTTTTTAATGCACCAACATAATGTTTTTCCATTAATACCTTTTAAAAACTTTGGTTCAAGTTTTTTATTTATTCTTTTATTTTTATTTATTTATTTATTTTAGATTTATATTTCGATGCAATAAATAACTTTCACCAAAGGTTAAGTCATTGAGATTTTCATTTTAAAAATAAATAATTTGGTTTGTTGCTCACACAACTTTCGTTATCCTTCATTTCAATGCTCTAAAGATAAATCGCAGGTAAAGCAGTTCCATCAGTTACATTTAATAAAAAAGAACGTGTAGGTATTTTGAGTAATCCTGCATATTTTCTATAAAGTATATGCACATGATATTGTTTACTTAAAATTAGTCCTATATGAAAAACACATCCAGCAATTTCAAACTATAGACCTAAAATATCCTGTATATTTTAATATTTTTAATATATACTTAGGTAGCCCTACAAACGAATGTTTAATGATTTCCATACCACAATCTACACAAAACATGTTTTTATGCACATATATATATGTGTAAGGTCATTTCATTTTCTGTAGGGTAGAATATGTTACCCTGGACTTACCAGAAATTCCCCCATACCCCATAGCAGGCCCATATTATCGCATGGGCGAGCCAGGGCTTTGCCCAGGGGCCCCGGACATTGAGAGGCCACCAAAAGCCCCAATATTAAATTACAAAATATTCCCTTTTATTTCAGTAGAAATTAAAATCTATACATATATTTACATATCTGAAATTTATCTTTAAAAAATACTAAATGTTCTCGGAAACAGAATTTTCATTTTTGATATATTTTGCTTTTTCTATTTCTGCTGGCTCATCTAATTCCTTAAATAGCGGGGCCTTGGATCAAAATATGCCGGTTTCGGTCAGGCAGAGAGTTTGAAATGGTTCAAAATTCCTTTTAATCAGTAAATCCAGCTGTAATGAATCCTAGTGTGTAAACAATGGCAGTAGAGCAATAATCCAAAGCTGGCAAATCTATGACTACTAAATTTATATATCAGTTCTACAGTTCTTGTTTAGTGTAAATTAAACGTACTACAGAGTACTTTTTTATTGTCGTCTGTCAGTTAGGATATCATGAAGCGATCAGCAACACAAATCCATTCCACATTCAACTGTTTGTAGCTAACATAAATAGTAACTGAAAATGCAAAAAATATTAACATATTTAAATATCTAGCTTTGAAAATATTGTTTATGCATTGTACATACGACTAATCATCTATCGGACATAAATGATGTTGCAACGGTTTCGAGGGGGCCCCTAATTTTGCCTTTGCCCAGGGCCCCAAACAGTCATGATCGGGACCTGCCCCATAGACGTAACATATTTAAATTCTCTTGGATGGCCTTGTACACTAACCATTTGCTTGATCCCATCAAAAAGTTTAGTGTACTATCACTACATGATACAAATATAGAATACCGAATGTAGACTTTTCTGCTACTTTTTTTTCTTAGGATATGCTGATAAGACACACAGACAAGCAGACACACACAGATCAACCACTAAAAACACGATTTTCAGATTCTGGACACCTCAAAACATGCAAATAAAACAAAAACTCAATTTCGAAAATTTTACCCCAAAACAAAACTTTCTCTACCATATATATGGGTAAGAGAAAGTAATTATAGTTAGCATGTTGATTTTCTTATGCTAATAAACATTTGAGTAGTGATGACGTCATATGGGCGGCAGATTAATGCTTGCCTCAGGCGGCAAAATATCTAGCCCCAGCCCTGTCCACGAATGTATGTGTGTCCTGGACCTCACATGAAGTTAATATGCAAAGTGGAAGAATATTGTTTATCAAAATAAATTTAAGCAGACATAATGATATCCATGTGCATGTATCACAATAGCATGGGCTTTAATTAAATAACAGTATTAACATGTTTGTTAAATATATTATTAATTGTTTGTACATACAAATAAATATAAATTTCATTGAGTGACTTTTTTTTTTTAAATCTATATGCATATTGTTGATAATTAACTGAATACACACACACATATTTATATATGTTTTTTTTTTTTTTTTTCTGTGTACATAAAAAGAAATGACTGTCTCTGTGCTCTGGAACTCAGTCTACTGATCGCAGATCTACAAAACTTGACAAAGGGTTACTTTGAACTCTGCTGGGGTTCACCTCATCAAGATTTTTTTCGAGTCTGAATATTCTTTTTTTTTTCTATTTTATCCATAAGTTTTTTTTAAATTTTTCCATTCATATCAATCATCTGCGCTGCTTAGCAACGGCTGTTACATGATTTTCTAGTAATTTATTTAATTCCATTGGAAAGGAAACCTTTTATTATTATTATTTATTGTATTTATCAGAAAAAAAAAAAAAAAAAAAAAAAAAAAGGGTAATATTGTAGAAAGGATAAAAATTTAAATAATTATTTTTACTTATTTCTTTTCTTTTCCTTTTCTTTTGTTTATTGTATTTTTTATTAGAAAATATTTTTGTATTTAAAACATTTTTGCATTGTGTGCTGGAAAACATTTTAATTATTTATATATTTATTGTAATCTTCAGAACCAAATGGTAATATAGAAAAAAGAGCGAGTTGAAATTGAGACAAATTAAAGTGCAGATGAAAAACGTTCCTACAGGCAGTGGAAACCATATGCAGCGCGGACGCAAAAAAGCTGCCATTGGCAGCATGTACCTGAAGCAAAATCCAGAGGATTTCAATGGATTTTTTTTTAGTTTTTATTTATAGAGTGATAATAATTCAATGTTTTTGAGATTCATTTAAATATAGCGGCCAGCGAAGTTGCGAATCTTGCTGGTAATGAATACAATAAAATTAATTGATTTTTTATCCATACTTCCCCCTCCAAATTCTCAAAATAAAATTTATGTCTTATGTCTATAAACATTGAAATTTTAGTAAATAGATTAATTATACATAATGTATTAGGAGTAGCACATGAATAAACACTTTTTTAATTTTAACTTTCTTTACTTTTGCTTGTTAATAATAAATAAATAAGTGTTGAAGGTTATATAAAATAGTTTTACTTATATATGTATATACAAGCCCCTCTGTGAAATCTGCATATCTATATTCCATAATTCAATACAATTTGGGCTTCTTTCTGAATGTAAAAAATGAAAATCACAATTAACAGTTAACCTAATTTCTAGACCTTTTCTCAGAAAAAGAAAATAATAATAATAATAATTGTTAATAATTTTTGGCAGGGATTCAATCGAACTGTGTAAAAAACATTTATTTTTATCGAAAATTTTACAAAATATGCATTTTTGATTAGATTGTTGTTTTTTAGAATTGCAAAAAAAATCTGTGGATATCTGTCTTTTGAAGTTTGTTCATAATTGTTTATCAAATTTGAGCATATGAAATTATATTTTCTATCAGAAATTTAATAGAATTTAACTCGCCTATACATATTCTACTAGAATAGGTTTCCAAAATGCTTTCAAGTGAAGCCAAATGGAAGGAGAATGAATATTCATTGTAAAGGGGAAATTCAGTTACAGCAATGCTTTAATAGCTGATGAATCTGTCTTTTTCCTTATTCTGTTTATTGTTAATTTTATTTATTAATTTATATATATTGTTTTATTCTTTTTAAATATGTTATGAACAATTAAATTACTTATTGAATATAATTTGTATTTTAATTTTTACAATAACATTGCAAATTCATATACTCTAATAAAAAGAGAAATGTATACTATAAACAAAGCAATGATCTATAATCTGCAAAAGCCTTGGTCAGATTTCAGAGAGTCAAATGTATATCTTATCTTCAGTATATCATTATGCTTTTTTTTTTTTTTTTTTTTAAGGTAAGAAACATGAAGGGTGCATTTTTTTTTTTTTTTTTTGATTAGTGTCAAGAAAGGCACTATTTTTCCAACCTAAGGGTAGGCAAGGCACAACGCCATCCTGAAACTGTCTGGAGAAAACTGATAAATTTCCCGCAACAATCTGCAGCATTTGCTGCACACTGAATTATTTCTGCCAGGAGGTCATAAATTTTATTACCATCATATTACAGAATGATTTGAAAGTCTTAAATTTAGGTGTTTACGAGTGCTGTACCGAGTAGCACTTTGGCCGAGTACCAAGTAGCCGAGAAGTTGTGAAAAAAAAAGTTGATGCAAATGTGAAGAATTTTGTCCTTCTTGGGAAAAAAAAAAAAAAAAAACATTTTAAACAAAATATGGTTAAAAGTCAAACAGCATGTTTTTCTGAAGTGTTTCAGAACTTTTGTAGTAAGCTGTATGAGTCTATGCATCAGTTTCAACAGGGTCCTGCCTTCCCTTTTAGTTAAAAAAAACTTCCTTGCCCTCATAAAGAAAAAAAAAAAATCTTTCTTACCCCTCATCTGAGAAAAATCCACCCTTTCTGCTGTTTATTATAGAAAATAATCTTCAAACTTAAATATTCGATATAGTTGTGTATAACCAGAGGCAGATTTAAGTTAGATTGCACCCTAGGCTCATTTTACTGTGGCCCCCCCAACCCCACCTCATATTTTGAAGCACTATGTAGTATATACATTATAATTTTAAATATAACTAAGGAAAAATGTATTATTTTTTGTTACATCAATCGCTGTGCAACACTGCATATAACAATCAGTTCATAATTAAAAAATGAAAGAAATTATTGCATAATTATTTTAACAAAATAATTCTATTTATGAAATGAATACATATTTGAATCGTAACAGGGATATTTCAAATTTGTTTGTATCGTTGAATGAAAACCTAATCGGTTTTAAAATCTAGTTGCTTTTTATATTTTTAATTTTATGTTTAAAATTAACTCATTTTTCAAATTTTAATAGACTTAAAAATTTTGCCTAGCTACGCATGGATCTTCTGGACTTAAACATATATCTTGCCATGGCTGTTTCATCGCTGTATTAGCATTTTGTAGTTAAGTTACATACGATCGTTGATAGGTCCGTGTTCTGATCAATCATACAATTATAGTGTATATCCATGCATTTCAAACTAGTATGAAAAAATCAGTAATGTGTGAAAATGGCTTATAAAGTGTTCCTATAGTCAATAAAAGTCCAATTAGTTTTCAATTTTGATTATCTTTTAAATCAGAATTCTTTTTCAAATTTTAATCGCCTTCACCATTCAGATTTAATCACTTGTAAAAATCTGGCACCCCTAGGCTCGGGCTTCATGGGCCTAAGCCTAAATCCCCCCCTGTGTATAACGATCAACATTCGTTCATACATTAGTAACAAGCAAAAGTAAAGAAATTAAATTCTTTTTGTGTAGGCATGCTTATAACTGAACTTTTTTAGATTTTAAATGTTAAGTGTTGCCTTAAGAATTCAAAACTGCTCAAGTATCTAATGTGCCCTTTTTTACTAGAAATACCCTAGAATATAAAAATTCCTTTCATATACACTGAGACTGAGACTTAATTTAAGATGCATGAAATATACCTACATATGAAATTTGAACACATGCGGTTTTGGGCCATAATTTGCAAAACAACAGGTTTATTAAAATAAATTTTTATTGACATTTTAGTGTATTTTCTTATATACAGTCGGCAACAAAAATGTCCGAACACTAGCAAACATTCCTATGTAAAAAAAGTACATTTCATACGGTTTTGTAAAATAAATCCTTGTTGAATCCTGTTCTTAGTCAGTGTAAGAACAGGATTCGATAAGGATTTATTTAACAAAACCGTACGAAGTGCACTTTTTTTACATAGGAATTTTTGCTACTGTTCGGACACTTTTGTTGCCGACTGTATATATATATACATATATATATATATATTTAATCCGAAATAAATCTTTTCTTACAGTTTTAAAAGTGTCTTACTTTTATTAGCACAAATGTGTAACGAGAATTTTGTTTAGGCTAATTTTACATAAAGATTTTTTTTTCTAAAATATTATTGGTAATTTTATAGATACAATCTATACTAAGTTTTCATAAATTATTACATATATACAGTATGGTTATAGTTAAATTTCTGCTATAAAAAGCTTTCTATAGCTAAAACAGACAAGCGCATCTCATGAATCGTCTCTACACCAAATTTGGCGACAATATACTTGCCTGTTTCAACCAGAGACAGCCGTTTATAGCAAAAGTTTAATTATAATCAGGGTATCCTGTTTTTCAGGATACCGTGATAAAATTGTCAACAAATTAATTAAAAATAGATTCAAAAACCTCGACCAAATCCCCAGTCACCAGAAACCACCCCCTAAATTTACTCCATCCATCCCTTACGATCGCGGAGCCGCTAATAGGATTAAGAATGCAGCTAATAAATATGGTATAAATATACCCATCAAACCTAACAAAAATATTTTTCAACTAATCCGAAGCGATAAAGACCCCATCCCCCCTCTTGAAACCGCAGGTATTTATAAAATTCCATTTATAGATGAAAACAATAAACCCGGTTCATATATTGGCGTCACTAAGAGGAAAATTAAAACTAGAATTAAAGAACATGAAAATGACATAAGGACCGGAAAATTTAATACTGCGTTAGCTAAAACATACAGTAAACACAATATTAAAATAGATTTTGATAAAACCGTAAAATTAGCCGATTACGATAGTTATCAATACGCTATGTATCGCGAATCGATCGAAATTTCAACCAATAGCGACGTATACAATGATAGCGGCGCATTGGCCCCAAATAGAACCTGGAGCCAGCTGATGAGAAATCAACAGAAGAGTGACCAGTGTCAAGTTTTCCATCACAGAAGCAGCATTTCTGATGAGGACCGGGTACCCGGTTTCAAAAGATCTTAAACGGGCACAAAGTAAAGTTAGGTTTTTATATCTTAATATGTAGTTATTATACTTCGTTTTTTCTTTTTATTTAAAGATAATTGACAGTTTTATAAATTTTCATTAAAATCGGTAACAGGGATATAAAAATTTTTCACCATCTGCCCCCACTCCAAATTACTAAGCCCCAATTCAAATTACTAAGAAAATCTCAATTTTGAAATTTATCTATGAGAGGCAGTTGTATCAATTTTATTGTAGGCTAGTTCAAGTTTTTATCATTATCTTTAAGTTGATTTTTCTCAAATCGCTTACATTTTATATCTGTGTCATTTTTATTCTCGCGGTGCTGCGATATATTTCAGAATTCTGATGCGGAATAGTCATTACTGAAAATTTCTTGAGTATAAATTTCTTAAAATGTATACTCTTTTACAAATATGCACA
Organism: Salticus scenicus; assembly: GCA_963930645.1. Lineage (NCBI taxonomy): Eukaryota > Metazoa > Arthropoda > Arachnida > Araneae > Salticidae > Salticus > Salticus scenicus. The sequence goes on from OZ005651.1 coordinate 80,531,649, forward strand.
AAAGAATTCGGATACTTTTCCGTCCACTGTATAACTATTCAAACTTGGGAGAAATCTTGAAACATCCTGTTGCACTTTTCAATTTTGACTTACTGTATTATGCAATAGTTGAAGTTTGTTTGATCTCTTAATAACTTCTAAATGTTCCAAAGCCAAGTAATGTCATTCTAGATCCCCCTTCCCCTTACAGAATATAAAGATATGAGTGCAAAAACACATTTTGCTTACCCCTCCCCCTTCCTTTTTCCGCATACAGCGGTGAAATTCTGAAATTAGCTTTTGTTGTCCACATCTCATATGTATATTTTAAAGCAGCAATCTGAAGGATATCTCTTTTTCTCTGTGAGCGGTGAAAAGATATGAGATGTCGCGATTTTTCTCTGTTCCACGTTCACCCCTGAAATTTCAGAAATTCCGGAAACAATTTTCTAAATATTCGAGATTTTTACGTTTTAAAACAAGGAAAGTACAAGATTTTTTTCTTGTTTTCTTTAAGATATGATGGAATATGTGAAGAATACCTCGTGTTCTCTCCTCACTTAGGAGTGATTTCCTAAAATGGATGTTTAAATTTTAGATATATGTACTCACCCCATCATCAGTGAGCAGATCCTTGATCGATGGTCACTTCTGAAACCGTAAATAACTTGAAAAAAATAAGTAAAATTTTTCTCTTCAAAAACAGAAGTATAACCATTTTTTTTTTTTTTTTAACAGAACTTTTTCAACTTAGTTCACATCCCGGTCGAGCCCCCATTTTTTCTGTAAGTATTATTCACAGAATAGGAAATAGTCGTTGTTAATAGTACTATTTTTGCTTATAAATTCACAAGAATAAAATGAATGGATGAAGAATCACTATAAGAATTACGCTGAAATTCTATAACACACTAATCTATTTAATGAGAAAGACAAATTTACAATGCATTAGTTAAAACGGTTTAGAAAATAACATTAACTTTGAGCACGGTCTGTTCTAATTTTCATAACTAATGAGAACAACTTAAAGTTCTGAGCAATTATGCTCAAGCAGCATATATTTGATCCCGTCTGATCAGTTTGACATCTAGCAAAGAACTCCCGCTTCTTCTCATAACTTTCATTTCAGGTAACAGCTGTTGCCATTCTGCATCAATAAATGAAAGGCTGGGTTATAGTGTTTTCTCTGGAAGTGGGAAAGTTGAATTCCTTACATCTATGTTACATTTCATGTATCTCTTAAATTTTAAAATTGCAATCTTATGGATATTTCTTTTCCCTTTGAAAGAGGAATGGAAATTTGGAAATATTTTTGCTCTTCTCATCACTTTGGGGGCCAAATTTCTAAAATTACTGAAATTAGTTATTAGGTGTTAATTATTATTTTAAGTAAGGAGGATCTTATGCATTTGTTTATTTGCTTAAGATATGAACAAAAAAAAAAAAAAAAGACCACAGTTTATTTTCTCTTCCCTTGAAGGTGAATTTTTAATATAATTTCTCATTGGCAGTTTATGTCATGAAAAGTATATTTTTCAGCAATCTTTTTATTTCTAGGTACTAAGTTTCAGGTTAGGCTAATCAGTCAGGATAAACCTTTTTTTTTTTTTAATGAATTTCGAAAAGTGACTCCCAGAATCAACAGTCTTGGTTTGCTCTTTAATTTCTGAAAAGCAACATTTGAAGTTGATCTTAAAGTGCACCAGACTGTTATATGTGAAGTAGTTTTACTTGTCTGCTGTGTTATTTTATGAGTAGACAAGTTCCGTTTTGTTGCAAGCTTACTCTTCCTCCCAGATCTTTTATATTTTCTATAAAAATCCCCTTTTACTTAAAACATTATGAATAGCAGTTTTAGAATGTTTAAGGTTCTTACTTATTTCACGTTCCGATTTTCCAGAGCCCTTATAGAACCAAATTTTTTGAACTTCTAGATCAGATAAATTTTTTCACGGCATTATGAATTTCCTCATAAAAACAAATTAAATTCTATTTTTATTTATAACATTATCATTTGCACTTTTTTTTGTGATGTAAAGTTACCATTTACTTACAATTTTGGGAAAAACTTTGAAAACTTAAAATGATTTTGAATAAAAAAATAAGTGGGCTTATATTTATGTTACATCGAGATTTCAAAAAATCATTACTTGTGTGAAACTAACTCAATTTTTTTCTTGTAACGATTTATTTGAGAAAATATAACTTATTTTAATTGCTTTAATGTTTTAAAATTATTCATTTTATGCAGTGTACTATTAAAATGAGTGATATTTTGGGTGGTCTTATAATTTTGTTACACATTGTATATATATACAGTATAACACCTTTAATTCGGACTTCTATAATTGGGACTTTGAAAACCAAATTCCTTCTTTTTTTGTTTTGATTGATGCAGATGGTGCCACTAAACAAATAATAATTCTGTTTTAGAATTTTTTTTATTTTAAACAACCAATTTGAATGCTTCTTACTTTTTTTTTCAATAACTATTAAAATAAATAGGTGTCTGATTGGATGTTTAGAAGAAATATCTGTATTAGCTGTATGCCAAGTCACTTTCTAATTCCTGTTTGTTTTCACTTTAGATTACACTGCTCTGCATGAAAATTGCCTCTGACACCATTTCAGCATATTCTTCTGTAAAATGACCTCCTGAATCCGAATATAACCACCATTTTGCCTAATCACCCACCGTTTTCTAGATACACCCCCTCTCTAATTTTTATTATTGTTTGGTAATTTTATACCCATCAGTTTGATTTGGAGAGGAACGATGATTATTTTAACCATTAAATGTCTTCTGACCTGAGGAGCTACAGAGGTAGAAAGTTCTAAAACACGAACATTTGTAGTAAGGAGGAAATTTGAGGGGATTTGTGCCCAGAAAACAAAAGAAAATCTATAAAAACAATCAGTTTCTGTTTTTTTTTTTTTTTTCACAATATTTCTCTTATTTTTTACATATTCCAGCTTCCAGTTTGCCTTTTTCTTACCAAAACACCCCAAATAATACAAATTATACAGAGATTTTTTTTTTCAAAATGTTGGCAAAGTCTCAAAGCCCTCGCAAGAAAGTTTGACTGATTCTCTGTATGATGTTTGCTTTCAATAACTCCCCCGTTAAATGTTTTGGGCAGTAAAACATGAACAGTAAAAATATCCTCCTTTGACACAAGTTAAAGATCTCCACACAAGATCTCCACCGTCGAGAACACCATAAAGTTTACTCTCTTATTGCAAAACGTGTACTAAAGGTAAATAACAATTGACGACTACAATGATAAGAGCAATGACTGTCAATTTACTGTTCATGTTTTACTGCCCAAAATATTTAATGTGGGAGTTATTAAAAACAAACGTTTTACAGTGAATCAGTCAAATTCTCTTGCGAGGGCTTTGAGACTTTACCAACATTTTGAAACAATCTTCACTGTATAATTTTTATTATTTGGGGTGTTTTGGTAAGAAAATGACAAACTGGAAGCTGGAATATGTAAAAAAAAAAGAGAAATACTCCGGAAAAAAAAAAAAAAAAAAAAAAAGGAAACAGAAACTGATTGTTTTCATTGATTTTCTTTTGTTTTCTGGGCACAAATCCCCTCAAATTTCATCCTTACTACAAACATTCATGTTTTAGAACTTTCTACTTCTGTAGCTCCTCAGGTCAGAAGACATTTAACGGTTAAAATAATCATTGTTCCTCTCCAAAGCAAATTGATGGGTATAAAATTACCAAACAATGATTGGTGGGTGATTGAGCAATATGGTGGTCATATTTGGATTCAGGAGGTCATTTTACATAAGAATCTGCAAGAATGGTATCAGATCTCGAAATTTTTATTTATTTTTTTTTTTTTTCAGAGCAGTGTAGTGCCTTGTTGTTGTTAAATTACATTTTTGTATGCGTGAGTTTGGTTATTAAAATGAATGATATATGAAAATCTGATTGTTTTCATAAGCCAAAAATTAAACTGTTGTCTTTTTAGACAGGCTAAAGTAATTTTTATTTACACTTGAAAATTACTTCAATATATATAGTTACAAAATTGTAAATAATTGTGTTTATTTTTGTATAAATTCTTTCAAAGAGGCTTAGTAAGTTGATAAAGTGCTAATTTTGTCCATTTCTAGTCATTTTAGTGTTGAAATAGCCTTATTTCCCCTTAAAAACGCATTAAAAAGCCCAATAAGGCAGGTAATGGATTTGGCGCCAAATTTGGCGACTTTTTCCCACCTTGGCGATTTTTTTGGCGACCTTGGCGAGAAAATCCTTATAAGGGATATACCAAATATGGAAGCTGTAAGTTGATTGGTTGACCACTTTCTAGAGTTTTCTCGAAAAATCTGGGTTCCATGGAACAGTATATAAGAAGCGCTTTCTCGCCAAGGCATTAAGTTCAGTTCAGTCTTCAGCCAGCTTCGCTAGTGCTTGCATTGCTCTTGAGCCTCTTTGGAAGAGACTTGCTTTATGTGTTATTGCTATACAGTTTGTACTGTGGATTTGCTATTGACAGCTGTTGTTTAAGCTGTGTTTACTGTTTGAATTGAAGCTAATACTTGGTTTATGGACCTGTATTTTTCTGGAACTTTCTGTGAATAAATTACTGCATTTTTGTAAGTTTGGCCTTTCATTCTCGGACAACTCACGAACCCCCAAGTACGCAATATTTCTGGTGTCAGGAGCGGGGTTGTCTGTGAATGGTGATAACGAGAGCTATGGAGCAAGAAATGAAGAAATTTCTAGAAGGACTCACTGCTCAGATGAATGAGTTAAGATCTGGATTGATAGAGAAAATGGAAACAGGACAAAGAGAAATGAAAGAAGGACAAAAAGAGTTGAAAGACAGTTTGGGTGAAGTTCAAGGAGAAATTAAGTCAATCCAAGAAAAAGTTGAATGCAATCAAGAGGAGATGAAGGGAGAACTTTCAGCGGTAAAGGAAGTGATTGAAAGTAAATTATCGGATATGGAAAGCAGAGTAGATGGAATACAAGAGAAAGTTTTGAAAATAGAAGAAAGTTTTGAAGAAAAAGCTATGAAGATAGAAGAAAATGTTATGAAGGTTGAAGAGAGTGTTACGAGGATAGAACGGAGTTTAGAGGAGAAATTTGAAGAAAACTTTGATCAAGAGCTGCAGGGCCGCCGCTAGGCATTAAGCAACTCAGGCAATGCCTGAGGGCGGCAGCTGCCTAAGGGCGGCATTCGAATCATTAAAACGAAGTACGAAAAAAAAAATAAAAATTCAAGATTGAATTTTTTTTTTTTTTTTAAATGAATACATTGGTAAAAAGACACCCCCCCCCCCCCCAACCATCCTCACAAAAGAATCTAAATTGGCTGAGAAAACTGCTGCTAGTAAAATTCCTTAATAAATCAAAGATGTTTGAAAAAGGCGGTATGAGAAATGTGAAGACACAAAGCCTTCCGCTTCCGCTTGGAATAGGAAACTATCTTTGCATGGTTCCGATGTCCGACTCTTTGGAAGGTTTCAAGATAGCAGATAACACCTGGCTAGCCTATAGATAGTTACATTCTGAGAAAGCAGACTACAAATGAGTACATTAGAACCTAGTCCTGTCGGTATGCAACAAAAAAGCTATTACTGACCGGATATTGTTAATTTGAATAGAAATAATTGAAATATATAGTGTATGGAATGGAGTTCTTATGGGTGGTCTTAAGAAAAGGACAAAATTATTCTACTAGTATGAAACAAAATAGAATCCATGATTGTGAAATAAAAATAAAACGCTGAATTTGACCTACCCTACAACATTTTAAAGGAATCATTAAGTTTAAACTAAGCCCTTTTTACTTTAATAACTACATAGATTTTTGTGAATTTAACATTTATAGATTTTTTACAGGGAAGGGACACAAAGAAATATTGTTTATCATTAGGATCTATGGGATGAAATGGTTGTAAGTACAATAGCGTAAAATTAAACTATGGAGAAAGATATTCATACACCCTGTTATAATTTTCACTTTTGTTTATTTAAGGACTTGTCTTACTTTAATTTATTTATACAACCGTTCATTATTTAATGTTCGGAAAGTCGAGTGGAGTCACTCTAGATTTTTTTATGCATTATCTAAAAAATCTAAAATTTTTTTCTAAAAAACAAAAACAAGATAAAAAAAAATTAATAGAATAGAATTTCACATTAATTTGATTAAAAGTATACTTAAAATTTATACAAATTGGATATTAGCCCACCAGCGGCAGAGCGGTTCTGCGCTCGAATTTGGTAGATGTGAGGTGCCGAGTTCGATCCCAGGTCGCGCTCGTTAACCTAGCAGTTCGGAATTTTCCGTGGTTTTCTCTGAAACTTGCGTAAATACGGGCTAGGATCTTTTAGAAAGACCCCCCCCACACACACACACACGGAAGGCACACTCCCCCTCAGGCCTACGAACTTAGTGCAATCAATCGGCCTTAATTGGATTTTAGTTTTAGAGATAAAATGAATTTGAAATTTTCAAATTCATTAAATTTTCAGTTATAATAAAAAATTAAATTTAAAAATTCACTCTGAAAATTTACCTCTGCTCTGCGACTTACGTAATTTGAAACAACAAGAGAGGGGTGGGGCAAATGCTTTAATTTAATACAAGAAAGAGTTTTTCGAACATAACAACAGCAATAATAATAAAACTCATAAGATTTAAAAAAAAAAAAAGAAAAGAAAAGAAATCCTTAAGAGGAGTTAACAGTCAGATTCCTTCTTTCTCCTTTCTCACTAATCCTATTTCGTATTATAAGGATATCTCATTCAAAATAAAGTTTTTCGCATTTTTTTTTTTTTTTTTTTTTTTTTTTAATTCCATTTTTTGAACATGTCGACTTTTATCTCAAAGAACATTATATATAGTCGAACCTCGGTAACGTGAATCTCAAGGGGAATAAGAAATTTGTTCATGTTATCAGTAGTTCATGCTATGGGTAGGTAATCTTCATTTAACTAAACTAATCTTCATTTTGACGGGGACTGTAGAAACAGTTCATGCTAAAAGTAATTCACGTTAACGAGGTTCAACTGTATATATATATATATATACTAGCTGTCCCGACAAACGTTGTTTTGTCATATAAACTATTTCTAGAGAATATTTTGCTAGAAAAAAATAACTAACTTATTGTAAGTGTGTAAGGATGTGGTATATAAGTGAAACAGGTATGGAGCGCTGTGAACGGTGACTGTGAATTCCAATTATAATGTAAAAGACATAATTACCGAAATTTTCGCCACTTGCTACTTGGTACTTTCTACTTGTTATTTAAAACCTCCGCTGAATGTCGAACAGCACAAAATTTTATTTCATACGGCAAATATTTCAATTTATGAGAGAATCTCTGATAGCAACGAATTTCACATGAAAATTCCGTCTTTTTTGAATAAGCTAACAATCTGGACCGATTTGATGAAAATTTTTATCAAAAAGTTATTACAATATCTAACATCATTACATGTACATTTATCACAATTCAATCAATCGATGCATGTGAGTATGTGTATAGTATGAGCGAAGTGAAATGTAGAGTTCGTATTAAATAAAATCTTAAACTCGTTTTAATTAAAGGTGAAAAAGTTGAAACTCAATTTATTTTATAACAGGTATATTTTTTTAATCCATTGGATGTACAATATTTTTGGTTAATCCTTGAGGAGTATACACAAACAAATTCGAAGGTTTTCCAACCCTGGAACACGCAACATATAATTGGCCGTGAGAAAAGCACGGATTTTCTATATCTAAGCCACAAATTGGGACCCCTTTGGTGACTTTAAATATTTTAAGCCATTTTTGCGATGAATTGAAATGACTATCTCGATTGTGGAACTAAAGATCTTGGCGAGAAGCGTCCGAGCTACTTCGGTGCCAAATTTCAAATTTTGCCAAAGGGATTCGATACTAAATGTGTTCCATACAAAAAATAAATAAATAAAATATCAGTGACATACACACGCACAAAAGTATGGGACCCCATTGGTGACTTTAAATATTTTAAGCCATTTTTGCGATGAATTGAAATGGCTATCTCAATTGTGGAACTAAAGATCTTGGCGAGAAGCGTCCGAGCTACCTCGGTGCCAAATTTTCCATACAAAACATAAATAAATAAAATATCAGTGACATACACACGCACAAATGTATGGGACCCCTTTGGTGACTTTAAATATTTTAAGCCAATTTTTGCGATGAATTGAAATGGCTATCTCAATTGTGGAACTAAAGATCTTGGTGAGAAGCGTCCGAGCTACTTCGGTGCCAAATTTCAAATTTTGCCAAAGGGATCCGATACTAAAAGTATTCAACACAAAAAATAAATAAATAAAATATAATAAATTAGCTACACAAATAAATTTATAGGTTAGGGTGGTTGTTAATCAACGCGCGTGTAAATTTGATTGAAAATTATATAAAATACTCACTCCAATTCCGCACTAAATTTGCAAAATGTATAGTTTTTTATGCACACTTCAAAACTCTTCAAACACTAATTACATCTTGATGTAATATTTCAATTAGGACACAATTTTTTGTATAACAATAATAACACGAAGTTACAAAATATTTTCCTGAATTTGATCGCAGCACCAACTGTCGGGACAAACTGGAATTACAATAGAATATACGCAAGCGAAGTGTGACGTCACTGACCGTCAGTGGATGCAAGAAAAAGATTTCCTATGTTAATCTCCAATTGGATTTTTTATAAAAAATTATTAAAAATCGAGGAAAATTATTTCTCGATTTTAATCCCTGTATTTGGGTGTATATATATGTATTAGTTATCGAATGCATGTGTTAGATTGGGTTGTTTTGCTCTCAAATTGACAAAATTTTAATTTTAAATTTCAAAACTTTGTCTTCCTTGGCGTTTTTTGTATTTGGCGATCAAAAACGTAATACGAAAATATACGCGCCAGATGTATATTTTCGTAATATGTATTGTACGAAATTGTTTCATATTATTCATTACTCTCTTAATATATGTTGTTGAAGTAACCATTATTTTTGAAAGAAATTAAATATGTTCGCCAGATAATATGGCGATATTTTTTTTTTTCCGCCAAGGATGACAGAGTTTTGAGATTAAAAATTCAAATTTTATCAATTTCACGGCAAAAACAACTCAATCTAACGCATGCACATGATAACTAATATATATCTATACCCAAATATGGGGATTAAAATCGGGAAATAATTTTCCTCGATATTTAGTAATTTTTTACAAAAAATCCAATGGGCGATTAACATAGGAAATATTTTTCTTGCATCCACGGACGGCCAGTGACGTCATCACTTCGCTTGCGTATTATTAAATATTCGATACTACGATCGTAGCACAGTCTGCCAGATCCAATGTGAAACATTCCAAAATCAACAACAATTTATAAGTGATAAATTAATTAAATAAACAATTTAAATTGGACTGAATTGTAAATCTAAACCATTCTCGAATCCACCTGAAGACACACAAAAAATTTCATTAAACTCGGTCCAGCCATTTAGGAGGAGTTCAGTGACATACACACGCACAAAAGAAATATATATATAAAGATAAATACAAAGCCACAGCTTTAGTATAGACCTCCCCCCCCCCCCTTGTTGACTTTAAATATTTTTGGCCATTTTTGCGATGAATTAACATGGCTATCTCAATTGCGTAACTGACGATCTTGGTGAGAAACATCCGTACTACTTCGGTGCCAAATTTCAAATTTTTACAAACTAAAGCTGTTCCATACAAAAAAAAAAAAAAAACTGTTTTATAATATATACAAAATAAAAATAAAAAATTATAATAAATTCGAAATTATAACTATTTACAATTAAGGTGAAAACATAAAAGAACCTTTATAAGTTACATATAAAGTATCAATTAAAACGAAAAATTTTGTTTTACTGTAGAAAAGAAAAGTACTACTAAATTAAATAAAAATTTTAAGCTAATACTGCTAATACCAAGTATCTCTATGAAAATATTTATTTACACGCGAATTTTTTCATAGTATATTAATTTTTTTTTTCTAATTTTTGTTGTTTATCACGCGAAATTAAAAATATTTTATTTCCGGAAAAAAAATAAACGTGAATTTTGTTTATTTTGGCATCAAATATATTTTTCTTTTTAATCATTTTAAAGTTGAAATGGAGTTTTTATTTAATATCTTTTGATCCAATTATCCGATTGAACTGAATTGTAAATCTAAACCATTCTCGAATCTACCTGAAAACACACAAAAAATTTCATTAAACTCGGTCCAGCCGTTTAGGAGGAGTTCAGTGACATACACACGCACAAAAGAAATATATATATAAAGATATATATATATATAGATAGATAGATAGATAGATAGATAGACATAGATTAGAATTAAGAATTAACACGTTGAGCGCCATGTCAGCCATTCTAGATTCTAGACATTTTGTCATATATCTTTAAGCACTGAAAGAATCATCTTGAAACTTTAGGAGTGTGCAGAACATGTTATACTTCAAACATTTCAGTGAAAGTTTTACCTCGAAAGTAAAAGCAGTACCAATAAAAATTGAAACGTTGAGCGCCATGTCAGCCATCGGTGGCGGATATAAAATAGGATATAAAACTAAAAATATTACATTAATGATTGAAAATTTATTATAAATTTGTTTATTAATTGCTCCCTAAATTTCAGAAAGTCAACTTAAGGCTCTAATTTTGAAATTTCGAAAAGAAATATTTAAACTTATTTTCATCTATTTATTCATTATTATTTTAATTACTTTCTAAGATAAAAGGTAATATGTTTAAAAAGAAAAAAAAAAAAAAAAAAAAAAAAAAACAGAATTTGAAAACTTTATTTTTGAGTGCGATATCCTTCTAATACCGAAGCAACAAAAATCCCGTACGATAACAAAGAAAAGGAGTAAGAGAAAATTTGATTACCAACCCATCTTAAAGGAATTATTGAAGTCAACTTATACGCATTCCTGTTATAAAATTCGTCTCTAAAAATGTCAAGTGAAAGTATAATTAAATTTTTGGCTTAAGACGAGCAATTTAAAAAATGATGTCATTGGAACGTCATAAATTCTGTAATGTTACTATCTGCCAATATATGAAGGATTAAAACAACAAATTTAATGCAACATTACCGCTAATATTTTACATAATATCAATTTCAAAAGTTTTTCATCAAATAAATTTAACGATAAATTTCTTTTAGTAAAATGACGTTTTCAATAAATATAGATGAAATCTTTCATTTTCACTCTAGAAATGGATAACTACGTACATGTTGATAACTTTCCTTAAAACATATTATTCGAATTTTAGTGCTATTTTTGGTGCTTAAAAATAATAAAAATGTTTTCAATAGATTCAGCAACGATATAGGATGTAGGATTTTCGGGGCCGGTTGACAACGGTAGAGTCCTAGGCATATGGGTGGAATGTCTTCCGTGGAGGTCTTTCAAAGGGTCCTAGCCCGTATTCACGCGAGTTTCAGAGAAAACCATAGAAAACTTCGAACAACTAGGTGGAAGAGTTCGACCAGGAATCGAACCTGGCAGTTCTCATCTACCAGCTTTGAGCGCAGAATCGCTCAGCCGTTAGTGGGCCATTAGATTCGACAACGTATATTCTGTTAATTTTACAAACCTATGTAAAGTTTCGTGTGACTAAATCAATTTAAATTTAAACCATTTTGTATGCAATGTTTGATTAGCCAACTTAAAATTGCAGATTTTAAAAAAGTGACAACATGCGAAAGTGAGAGGGAAATGCTAAGGTTTTTTAAATAAAACTTAGTGCGAAGAATTTTTTTTTCAACATTTTATTTTGTTACGGTGTTACATACACGTAAATTTCGTTAAACCAAAATCTTAATGACTAAGAAGGGAAAATGATGTTACCATTTTAACAACTTTGACTAACGGAAAATTTCGAGTTATAAAAATTCGTTTAAGCAAAGTTTCAGCGTATAAAGGGGCGGCAAACTGAAGCTTGCCTGAGGGCGGCAGAACACCTAGCGACGGCCCTGAAGAGCTGAAAGAAAGGCTTTCAGAGATAGAAAGCAAGTTTAAGAGAATGGAGGAAGATCTTGAAAGAAATATGAAAGAAGAGTGGAACAGAGAAGTAATAGGGAATGAACTGCAGAGCAAGATACGGAATCTCGAAGAAAAGTTAGAATCCATGCCTCAGGAAACTAAAAAGAGAGAAAGAAGAAGCCAGAATCACGAATCTATTTAGCTATCCACCTATGACGGCAGTTCCTTCTAGCATGTATATAAGATGCAGTTTTCCGTCGTAGCTGAAGCAAACGGCTGGGACTCTGTTGCAAAGACGGCTCATCTGGTAGGGTCGTTGCGGGGCGATGCTGCAGATATTCTGGAGACCCTTTTGAAGGAACAGCGATATGACTTCGAAGCTGTAACTAGAGCACTAGAGCTACGTTTTGGAGCGAAATGGTCCAAAGAATATAGTCGACTCCAGCTAAGGTCCCGTCATCAGAGACCAGGGGAAAGCTTACAAGAACTGGCATCAAACATCCAGAGGCTTTCACATTTGGCTTTCTCAGACTGTCATCCTGAAACACGCAATGATCTGGCCCTAGAATATTTCTTTGATGCTGTCGGAGATCCAGATATTCAAAACGCCCTCAGACTCTCCGGTGTGAAGGATGTGGAGTCAGCCTTGGTGTATGCCCTAAAGATCGAGGCAGGCCAACAAGCCTCCAATGAACATCGCCAGAACTGCACAGTAGACAAAGCAAACGGTTCTCAAGATGATTTTAAAGAGATTCAGAAAATGATTTCAGAAATTAATAGAAGACTACGCATTCTTGAGAGTAAAAGAAAAGGGAAGACTCCAACTAAATGCTGGGGCTGTGGAAAAGACGGTCATATCAAAAGAAGCTGCCCAATAAGAGCACCTAGAGAAGCAACCAAGAATGTCTCTGAAGTATGGCACACAGAAGGAGCTCTTCGGGAAAATCCAGATGCCTTCTTGCAGAAGCCTCCATCCGAAGATCATAAACACAGCTCTAAAGCCGAGGATAGACACCCAAAGAATACAGCCAGTTGCTCGCCAAGTTACTGTCTCAACACCATCAGAACAAGATCCCGATCCATGGAGTGACGAAGAACTTAGAAAAGCCCAGTTGGAAGATCCTGACGTAAAGCCAATATTACAGCTGAAGGAGACGACCAGCAACAGACCTACCTGGCAGGATATTTCCAGATTCAGCCCCATTACGAAAAGTTATTCGGCACTTTGGGACTCTCTTCATATCAGAAACGGCGTATTATACAGAAAGTGGGAATCTGATGATGGGAAAAGCTTCAGATGGCAGATTTTATTACCAAGATCAAAAATTCCAGCTGTTTTAGAACAACTGCATAGTAGCTCTACCGGAGGCCATTTTGGGGTAATGAGGACTCTGCAGAAAGTTCGGGAACGCTTCTACTGGTGCAAGGCAAAGGAGGATGCGGAGAAATGGTGTAAATCCTGTGATGCTTGTGCCAGTGGCGGATTTAAGGGGGGGGCTAGGGGGCTGAAGCCCCCCCCCCCAAAAAAAAAAAAAAAAACACTGACATTCACAATTGAATATTGCAATTGTAAATTTTTTATTGGTCTAGAATAACGCTTTGAAAAATCTTAGCCCCCCCCCAAAAGTCAAGTTCTGGATCCGCCACTGGCTTGTGCGGCACGTAAAGGCCCGCAGAAACGAAGTCGAGGAAGACTGCAACGGTATGACGTGGGAGCACCATTTGAATGGATTGCAATCGACATCTTGGGTCCTTTGCCACGGACCTCCAGTGGAAATAAATACATCCTCGTCGTGATGGACTATTTCACCAAGTGGCCTGAGGCATATCCCATTCCCAATCAAAAGGCATGCACAGTCGCAGAGGTCCTAGTGCAGCAATGGGTGTCAAGGTACAGCACGCCCCTACAACTTCATACCGACCTAGGTAGGAACTTTACCTCTAATGTTTTCAAAGGACTGTGTCAACTACTCGGCATAGACAAAACCCGGACAACACCCTTACATCCCCAGTCGGACGGCATGGTCGAGAGGTTCAATCGTACCATCCTGAATAACCTCTCTCTTCTAGTATCAAGGAACCAGCAAGATTGGGACTTGAAGTTGCCATTGTTCCTGCTGGCTTATCGAAGTGCTGTCCATGAAACCACCGGCTATACTTCAGCCCAGATGCTCTTTGGACGTGAACTTCGTCTCCCTTGTGATCTCCTGTTTGGTTGTCCACCCGATGCGCCTTCATCGCCTGAGGAGTACATCGAAGATCTCAAGGCACGATTTGAGGATGTACACAACTTTGCTCGGGAGCGGATTAACATGGCAACAGAGAAAATGAAGACAAGGTACGATCTAAAGGCTACACAACATGAGTTCCAGGAAGGAGAGAAGGTCTGGTTGTGGAATCCTGTTCGACGCAAAGGACTCTCTCCCAAGTTACAGTGCAACTGGGACGGACCATACAGTCTTAAAAAGGCTGAATGATGTAGTGGTGCGGATCACTAAAACACCTTCATCAAAACCGAAGGTGGTGCACTATAATAGGCTAGCCAAGTACCACAAGTAACGGTAATATTAAAATTAAAAATGTAAATACTGGTAAAATTTGCGCATGCATAATGTAAATATTTGTATATAGATACTTGTACATATTTGTGAATTTTGTAAATATTTCTGACTTGATTTTTGTTTCTATTTTGTCGTTATATGCAACTTAGTTTTGTACTTGAGACAGTGGCGTCGCCAAAAAAATTTTCAGGTGGGGGCAAACTTCAAATGGCAAAATTTCAGCATGTTTTTACAAATTCAATTAGATTCAAATGATTGGTTAGTTGATTGAGGTGATTAAGTAAGCCAGTGTGTAAGCATTTACTACAACAATTTTTTATACATGCAATTTAAGCTACAACATTTTACATATAGAAATTATACAACTTATTTTAAACCAACACTAATCCGGAAAATGTACTGTGGAGTCGATTTAAAATCTGTTTGCAGGGGAAAGTTAGAGACAACCTATAAATGTACAGTCGGCTGCAAAATTATTCGAGCACTAGCAATAATCCTTGCCAAAAAAAAGTACACTTAATACAGCTTTGTTAAATAAATCCTTGTCAAGTCATGTTCTTAATCAGTCTAAGAACATGATTCGACAAGGATTTACTTAGCAAAACAGTCTTAAGTGTACTTTTTAAATATAGTTGGCTAGTGCTCGAATAATTTTGCAGCCGACTGTAAGTCTGGTAGATTTGACTCTAATTGGCTCTGTGACATAAATTTTATTTGAATTTTGATGATACAGCTTTAATTGTAATTTTTTTAAATAATGATTTATTTATTAGAATTTTCCAGGAGGGGGCAAGTGCCCCCCCTTGCCCCTATGTGCTGACGCCCATGACTTGAGATTGTGTAAATTTGGTTAGTTTTGCCTCTTAACCAAGGGTTGCACTGCCTGGGACGTGCAGCCCTTGGGAGGGGGCAGTGTTACAAAATTGTAAATAATTGTGTTTATTTTTGTATAAATTCTTTCAAAGAGGCTTAGTAAGTTGATAAAGTGCTAATTTTGTCCATTTCTAGTCATTTTAGCATTGAAATAGCCTTATTTCCCCTTAAAAACGCATTAAAAAGCCCAATAAGGCAGGTAATGGATTTGGTGCCAAATTTGGCGACTTTTTTCCACCTTGGCAATTTTTTTGGCGACCTTGGCGAGAAAATCCTTATAAGGGATATACCAAATATGGAATCTGTAAGTTGATTGGTTGACCACTTTCTAGAGTTTTCTCGAAAAATCTGGGTTCCATTGAACAGTATAAGAAGCGCTTTCTCGCCAAGGCGGTTAGTTCAGTTCAGTGTTCAGCCAGCTTCGCTAGTGCTTGCATTGCTCTTGAGCCTCTTTGGAAGAGACTTACTTTATGTGTTATTGCTATACAGTTTGTACTGTGGATTTGCTATTGACAGCTGTTGTTTAAGCTGTGTTTACTGTTTGAATTGAAGCTGATACTTTGTTTATGGACCTGTATTTTTCTGGAACTTTCTGTGAATAAATTACTGAATTTTTGTAAGTTTGGCCTTTCATTCTCGGACAACTCACGAACCCACAAGTACGCAACAATATACAGGGTGCGGCAGCTATTTGAGAACAAAGTATCGTCCATAGAAAAGGGGAGCAAATACTATAGATATATCATTTAATGAACATGGAACGGTGTGTACACAAGAAGTAGGGCCTAATGCACGACACCATTCAATAAATCCAACATCAGCTGCAATAACAACCTCAACACGCTGTTGAAGCCGTCCGCAGGCAGAAATGAGGTGGACACTGGGAATATTTGTCATGGCATCCACAATAGTTGTCTGAAGACACCAACGGTGTTATGTGGGTACTTATTAGAGACCCTTTCAACAACGCCCCAAGCGTAATAGTCCAAAGAGTTAACATCAGGTGAGCTAGGGGGCTACATGCGTGGAGTGATGTGATCATGAAAATTGTTTACCATCCACTCTTGTGTTGAATGGGCCATATCGGCTGGTGCAAAGTCCTGCTGAAAAACATATGGCCTGCCACGGGCTAGAGCAATAATCCAGCGCTTCACTACCGTGTTCAACACATCGGTATAAGTAACTGCGTTGATTCTGGCACGTTGTAAAAATGAAATGTGGAGGCATGATGTCACCTTTATTCCTTACGATCCCTAAGACCATAACAGACTCAGGAAATTTAGTGTGCATGACAGTGGGAATTTCCTCTATTCTTTAACACAGCCAAAGATTATTTATCCGGTTGATTTTCTGGTCCTGGACGAACTTTTTCTTGTCCGAAAAAACCAGTGTGTTTCTGTCTGTTCCTGATGTTTCAGCATCTTTAAGAGGCTCTTTGATCTGATTACTCTATTCTCTCTGGTTTTCTCGGACATGAACTGTCCTCCCCGCATTACATACGACTTGTAACAGAGGTCTTCATTAACCACACGTGAAATTGTGACCTCGCTGACCCGCAGATTTCAGCTGAGTATCCCTATGAACTTTCCACGGTCCTCTTCGATGGCAGCTTGAACAGAATTGATAAATTCAGGTGTCCTGGGAATGTCTGAGACCTGACAATGATGTTTCCGTGCAAAACAGTTGTCACATTAGCATTGGCAACCCTCAGTTCTCTCTGAACTCTGAAAACGAATGATCGGGCGACTTTCAGAAATGCAGCTATTTCAGAAACGGAGTATCCTACAGCCAAGGAGACGCTAACAACGTGCTTTTTCCTTTCCTGAGTTAGAATAGGTTCTGCCATGTTTATATGTAACAAAAATGGTTGTTTAAAGATGATATACAGGGCATTGTATCTCATATAACGTGTGTTCTCAAATAGCTGCCGCACCCTGTATATATATTTTAATCAATTAATTTAATAATTTTCTGTATTTTTCTTTATATATATATATAAATTTTGATTTGATATTTGGTAATGTATATATTTTTAGCATTATTCATTTATAATTTCTTTTAATTTTAAAATCTTTTACACTGGTCATTAATTTGTATGATAATAATAAAAAAATTAATTTACTTGTCATAATCTGTTTAAATAATTAAAATTTTTTTTAATAATACAGCTTCTATTTTCGGGATTTATATTATTCATTATTTCATTATACTATAGTTATGATTTAAAATCACAAAATTACATTATCTTATTCATTAAAAAGTCATTTCCCTCAAATTAAGAAAGATGGGGCCACCACACAAAAGAAAGGTATATTTTGTGATGTTTTAATATTTCAAATAAATAAAATTGTTAATATTATTTGACTAAAAAAAAAATCGATAATTTATTATATGATAATGAATGCTTATCGTGCATTTTTAATATTTTAAACAAACATCCATATATTATATTTTAGAAACTTAAATGCATCTAAGTTCTGAAACAAAGATCTGTAATCCGTAAATTTCCGTAATTCGGAATCGTCGAGGTCCCGATGATTCCGTATTAAAGGTGTTATACTGTATGTATTTCAAAATTTCATTTCTTTAACCTTATCAGATTATATACTAGTGCTTCCCTTTTCTAGAGTCATTCGAAAAAAAAAGCAGATGAAATATAATTATATGTATATTTATACTAGCAGGTGTTGCATGCTTCACTGGTTGCTATGTTTAAATTAGGTAAGATTTAAAATTACATGTTAAAATCTAACTCCCCTCCCCCCCCCCAAAAAAAATAAGATTAATTAAAATCAGTCAAAGTCTTTTTGCCCCTCCCTTCTCCGCCGAAGTGTGTGTGTGGGGGGGGGGGGGGATTCACAATAGTGTGTATTGAGTACGCATAACAAACTCACAAATGAAAAAATTGTAGAGCAGAGTTACTATACGAAATGTGTTTTTTGTCTCTCTCCTGACCCCAAAGGAGGAAGAAAGGGTATTTTGCAAAATTACTTCATAATGAGTGTTGGGTGCACATAACAGAAAATTTCTTTCCCGAGATAATTTTAAATGAATGTAAAGTGTTTCTTGCCTCTCCCTTCCTGCCCCCCTCCCCCTCCCCCCCCCCTCAAAAAAAAGGAAAGGGGCAATTTTTACAAAATTCGTTTAACACCTTGACTGCCATGGCTATCATATGTGATAGTCAGTGATGTTTCTGTTGGGACACTGGCTATCAGATAAGAGAGCCATGGTGTTTCAACACTTCAGTCTTTGGCTATCAGTTACATGAAAATTGTACTGGAGAACTGGAGTTTGATTGTTGGAGGATGAAAATCTACCCATGTGTTGCAAAATGAGTCAGATTGAAAAATTGTTTTTTTATATATAGTTTTATGTTATACAAGTTACACAAAAAAAATTTTTGGCCCTGTGGTGAACATTTGCAATTTTGGCTTGGCAGTCTTGTTAAAACTGCTTAAGCACACATAACAAATCAATACACCGAAAAATCCCCTATCTGAGATAAAATAATAATAAAAAAAGGTAACATTTGGAATTGGTTTCTTCAATGCCCCCCCCCCTCCCCCCACAAATCTGGGGTCTAAAAGTGGAAAGGTGTACACTTAGCAAAATCCCTTTATAGTGCATGTTGGGTACACACAGCGCACACTGATACCAAAAAATTGTCATTTTGCGATAATTTGGGACAGAGTTACACTAAGAAACTTTTTTTCCATCACACGCCTCCCCCATTGGGGAAAATGGGGGTAACTTTGCAAATTCCCACCACAGTTGGTGTTTCATGCAAATAGCACCAACCCACCCTACACACCAAAACTTGTGAATGTAGCTCCCATAAATTCCCCAAAACAAATTTAATGCAAAAAGGGGACTGCCCCATCACAAATCCTCACCCCCCCCCCCCCCCCCCGGAACCCCGACAAATTGCTATTTTCAACTTCTAAGTGCCATTTTTGGAAGAGTTCAATTATATAATTCACATTTTGCAAATACCTGTGACAATATATAAATAAAAAAGAATTCTATAATATAACATAAAATTTCCCCTTCCCCTCTAAAAATTTACTTTTTTTTTTCTTTGTTGTAGTCTAGAGTCCTGTGTGGGTTGAGAAAAATTGACGAAACCCGACCCACAAGAAGACTCGCCTCCATGGAGGGTAAGGTAATCTCCCGTTTCAGTGGTGCAGTTTTTGTCAAGCTAACACCAAACCAACTTCAAATTTAAATTTTTGTAAAATTAGGACCATAACTTTTCGAAATAAGGCACTGTGGAGAGCAAGATCCTCTCTTCAAATGATGCAGTATTTGTCATACTAACACCAAATCAACTCCAAAATTTAAAATTTCGTAAAGCATAACTTTTCGAGATAAGGTAACGTGGGGGTTAAGACCCTTCCTAAGTTTGGAATATAACTTTTCGAGATAAGGAACCATGGGGTGTAAGACCCACTTCCCTTTCTATGGTGCACTCTTTGTCAAAAAACATGAAATCAACTACAAATTTAAAATTTCATAAATTTAGGACCATAACTTTCCGAGATAAAGTACCGAGAGGGATAAGACCCTCCCCCCCCCCCCCCCCTAACGATGAAATCTTTGTTATACTAACATCTAACCAACAAAAAAATTAAAATTTTGTAAAGTTAGGACTGTAACTTTCTGAGAAAAGATACTGTGGGTTTAAGACCCCCCCCCCCCACACCTTTTCTAACAGTACAGTCTGTGCTATACTAACACCCAAGGAACTCCAAATTTACAAGTTTCTAAATAAGGCTCCATGGGAGGTAAGACGCTCCCCCTACCAAGATGTAGTATTTGCCATACTAATATCAAACCAGCCTTAAATTAAAAATTTTGTAAACTTTGGACCATAATTTTTTGAGATGAGGCAACATTGGGTGTAAGACCCTTCCAATGGTGCAATCTTTGTTATACTAAAACAGCCAACCAACCACAAATTTAAAATTTTGTAAAGTTCTGACCATAATTTATCGAGGTAAAGTCCTCTCCCCCTCCCCTTCCAACAGCAGTTTAGTCTTTGTCATACTAACACCAAACTTAAAATTTCTTAAAGTTCGGACCATGATTTTTTTAGATAAGGCAAGTTGGGGTCAGACCCTCCCCCTTTCAGGAATGCAGTGTTTATCATACTAACACTTAACTCTAAATTCAAATTTTCGCATATCATATATCGATGATATCATCGCATATCATCGATCAAATCATAACTTTTGGTCAGAACATCAGCAAAGAAGATAAATCGATGCCCACATAAATGTAATTTGAATTCCAAAGTAACAATTACAATATTATATTTATATTGTCAGTAATTACAATTACATTTCTAATTGCATAAAATAATTAACCATTAAATTACATATAATTGTAACCGTAAATTTTTACTTATAAGTACAGAAAAATAATTATAACATTTGTAATTATAATTATATTCTAATTCTATAAAATGATTACCCATTAACATTACATGTAATTATAACTGCAACTTTTCAATTATAATTACAGGCAGATAATTATAACATTTTTAATTACAATTACATTTCAATTGTATAAAATGATTATTCATTACATGTAATTGTAACTAAAACTTTTCAATTATAATTACAGTAAAGTAATTATAATTGAAAGCTTTTAGTTACAATTAAAATGCTGATTAATTGCAGATGCTTAGTTACAATTACAAGTAATTGTAATTGCTTACTGTCAATTGAAATGTAATTCATTACAAATATACAGTCGGGGAAAAAAAACGCAACACTCAATGTAACTTCATTGCTAATCGATGTAGAAAAATGTAATAGGTATCATTCGATGGGGAATTGTGAGTAGTTTCAGAAAATGAACTGAAATTTTGAATTAGGGGTCGTCTACATATTAAAATGCACACCAACTTTATTTTTTTTTCAATGGTAATGCCCCATTTTTATTTTATATTTGAATTCCTGGGATCGCGACAACGCGAAAAAGTATATTGGTTGTATATTTTACTTATTTCTTCACAGAGTTATAAGCGATCAAAGTTTGAACGTGCTAATGTTGAATTCATATTTCAAACTTTTATTAATATCTTCACAAAAAATAACTTAATCGATATAATTTTTTTTACGAGATATAGTGAAGAAACCCAAACATAATCCATCATTACTTTTGATTCTAAAAAATATTTTTAATTCTGAAAAATATTAATAAATTCATATTTATAAAAATATGAATTATGACCATTATTAATTTTTACATAAAATGAATCCTAATGCTGAAAAATATGGGTGTGCAAATTTGCAGCTCATTCCAGTTATTAGTTTTTGAGATATAAATAAATCTTTCTTTTGGAGTAGTTTAGGGGTCGTCTCTTATAAAGTTTTGCATGAGATAACAAATCAAATCTTAAAAAATAACAAAGAAAATTAAACAAATTATTTTTATTTTTTATTTACGGGTCAAATTATATAACAACGTCAAACGCAAAGAAATGAAACAAAAATGATGATTTTTAGACATTAGTGTTAGCATCAAGAATTTCTGTTTTCTAAAGAAGACAAGCCCCACCTTCATCATTCTTCAAAACAAAACATTACAAAAAAGAAAAGTAAATGTGACATTGAGTGGTGAATTCGTGTTAAACTCTTATTTCATGTTGACAAAAATATGCACAAGTGGTATTTACTTCATCGATTACTGGTGATAAATTTTGAATCTATTAAACGAACAACACCAGAAGGAAAAATTAACTAAATAGGCGGGGTTTATTGTTTCAAATAGAAAAATAGGTTTACTGTAAAAATTATCTATTAGAAAAAAAACGAATGGAATTGGAATGCAAGACAGACTTGTAAAATCATTTCTTAACTACCGTCATAGTTAAAGTCATTTGCTTCATATATTGCTTTATTTTTATTTATTTATTTTGTAGGTGGGAGGATTATTATTTTAAAGATACTTTAGTCTTTAAAATTTTATTAATATATTTTAACCTTATATATTTTTAATATACTTTAACTTTATAAATATATTTTAACACTTTTTGCAACCACAGGATTTTGTCTTTTTGACTGTAAGATCTGCCTACAGGCGTTATTCTATCAAAATAAAATATTTCAGAACAACTTTTCTGTATTCCCAATTATATTACAAATGGATATACATTATAATTATATTCTTTCTAATCAATATATTTCTATCCATAGTATATTTTATTGCAAAAATATGAACACTGAGTACATATCTAAGAAATACGTAACACACAAATTACGAAAGAAACGCCCACTGACAGAGTTACAGATTTTCAAATGACGTGAATCTACATCAACAGTCACGAAAAGGTTAATTAAAAAATTATATTTTCATAGAAATTATAAAACAAATCCTTCAGTTCCAAAGAGTTCAACTGACCCAAAACTGGTAAGTGCGATTAAAATTGTTTACTTTATGAACCCTTACAATAATTTATCCGAAAAGATTTAGTTTATGTGTTGTTGTATATATATATATATATACCTTATATTCCGAATATAAGCCAATCCGTATATAAGACGAGAGTACGTTTTTCCTTTCAGAAATTTGCCCAAAATTGCAAACCCGTGTATAAGCCGAATTGAAAAAATACTCTTTTAAAGTTCAAGTAAATCGCCAAAATGGTGAAAATATTGCCAATCTATAAAACTTTCAGGATAATCTGTCCAATGAAATTGCACAAAATGTGTGCTTATCCAATAGAATTCCTCACCTTGCTTAGCTATGACGTAAAATGATTGCCGTGTGTTCGCGAACGGCAACAGTTTTAACTCTGGCAGCCTTATCAGAAGGGAGACTAGCAGAGACATCGAACAGATGCTCTTGCACATGCACTGAAGGACAAATGCTGGCAGCTGAAAATGATAGTCGCCATAATACAAGGAGGCCTAACGTCGATGCTGCAGCCGCTGGATGTTTGCATAAATAAGCCATTTAAAAACAGATTGCATCGATTTTTTTAATGACTTAATCTAAATTATTTTGTATATTTTTGATTTTGAGTATTTTTATCAGTGCCTCAAGGCAATATTCAACAACAACAACAAAAAAAAAAAAAACTTCTATTAAAAAAAAACAAAGATTTGCCACTTCTTTTGATAGTGTAAGCCTAGAAACATTTTAAACAGAGATGATTTAATTGTCTAAATTAAAAATATGATCGGGAGTCCTGTTTTTTCAAGTTTCTCTTATACTATTTCCGAATCAGACCGAGAAGTTACTCCGTTTGTGCAATCTGCCAATGACGTCAGCTATCAGCAGGTCAAAAAAAAAAAAAAGAAATGTAAACACACGTGACTACATCGAGCTGCTCTAGAAATAAATTAAAAATTGCTATTTTAATAGTTTTATTTGTGATAATTATTTAAAAATAAGGTTTAATATCACTAGTTTACTTTATATATAGTTTTTAAGCTTAACCACTTGACTGGCCACTGTAGTATGTAAAAGGCTATGTTTCCCCCGAGTTATCTCAGAATGGCCGGTGAAGTGGTTAAAGTATATGCATTCAATCATTGTTTCTAATGTACATTTTTTTGCTAGAAATATGGACTCATATATAAGCTGACCCCCATACTTCAGCTTCTGAAAAATTTCCAAAAATTCTCGGCTTATACACAGAAATATATGGTATATCTATGTTATTTTATTTCGTATATTATGTTACACCCATGAAAGAAAATTTAAGCTTTACTGGTGATCAGTACAGTCATAATAGACACTTATACTTGAAAAATATTGCACTTTTTTCAAAGAGTACTGTTTGGACCAATCGCAAGTGTAATGTATTTAAATAGACCTAAAATTATCTAAAAAAGTACTGAAGTATATACAAATCTAAGAAACTGAATTCAAGATAATTAAGGAACTGGAAAAGAGTCAATATTTTTATTAATTTTTGTAATTCTTTTTTTCTTGAAAGATTTCCTGTGTAAAACATTAACATTTTGTCTATTTCTTATAGGATCTTAATTTTATTTTTCTACATTTACAGATAACCCCCAACACATTTTTGAATATAACTCTATAAATACTAAAGATAAAGTATACAAACAATATACTTTTCCGCACTGCCAGACTCTCAGAAATTCAAATATGATGTCAAACTTTGGTGTTGCTATTGAAAAAATCAAAAGTTGGTGCTCATTTCAATATGTAGATAACCCCTAATTCAAAATTCGACAGCATTTTCAAAAAGTGCATTTAATTTCCTGTTGAATGGTGCCTATTAAATTTTTCTGCATCAATTAATAATGAAATTACAGCGAGTGCTGCGATTTTTTTCCCCCAACTGTACATTTGTGATTGTTATAACATCCAGTTGTACACTTCTAATTTAGATATATCCCATTTTACAAGATTATTATTATTATATTTTTTTTTATGTGTATGTGCAAGTATTTTGGATAAATCAAAAAGAGTTTAAACATGTAACACTTTGCATATTTATAAGTAGGTTTCTCAAAATACCTAAGAGTGGTAAAACACTCTTGAAAAAGAGAGAAAAGGGGCTAAAATTTGTAAAAAAAAAAAAAAAAAAGAGACAAATTTTTCTTTATAAATGAATATTATGAATAAAGATAAATTAATGTATATACTGTTTTTTTTTTTTTTTAATATATTTTAAATGAAAAATAAAATTAATAATAATAATAATAATAATGTATTGAGTGCAAAATTGAATGTCAGCTTGTATAGTATGTAAGAAAAATTATCCTTGTAACAAAATTTATAGCAATACCAGAATTATAAACATTTGTTTAAATCTTATAAAATCTAAATGTTTACAGAATTATTCTATTGAAGTTCCAAATTAAATACATCATACATGCTATTAGATTCTAGAAAGTGCAGTTTCCAGGGACCCAACGTCTGAAGATATGGTTTCTTTTTCTCCCCCAAAGAGCGAGTTTCTGCTCAAATTTTCTCTCATTTTACAAAAACTAAAATCCGACAACTGCTCATTAAATGGCTTCACTTATTGGTCGACTTCCAGCTACTGATGCTTTCTGCGGGTGCAGTGGCGGATTTAAGAAGGGGGCTAGGGGGGCTAAAGACCCCCCCCCCCCAAAACACTGACATTCACAATAGAGCAGCTTCAAATGACGTCATAGTGACGTAGATGGAGGGCTATCATCTCCACGTGAAAATAAATAGGCGCCATTTTTAGAACAGTAAGCAAATGGCAAGCTCACAGCACCATGGCAACGGCGCATACCAACCAATGATGGAGGGCACGCTGTCCATGTTGCCATGCTGTTATCAGCTGTTTGCAACTGCCCTATTGAATATTGCAATTGTAATTTTTTTATTGGTCTAGAATAGCATTTTGAAAAGTCTTAGCCCCCCCCAAAAGTTAAGTTCTGGATCCGCCACTGTGCGGGTGGGAAAATATTCACAATTATGCATGAGTATCCCACCAACATCTACACAGAAGAAAATCTCTCATTTGATTAGTTTACATGAATAAAAAATATGGTTCGATACTTTTTGAACACCCCTCGTATTGTGCTGGACTAGTCTATGTAAGTAAAACTTCATATTAGCTGAGTCTCAAAATTTCAGTTGTTTTGTACAGATCTGTTTTTCGTACATTGTGCTGTTACAATATAGAAAATACTTTAATCATATACATTTTTTTTTTTTTTTTTTTGTATGAAGACAGTATAAAAATTAAAAGATTGTAATTTTTTAAACTAAATCCTCCAAAATGTTTGAT
Organism: Salticus scenicus; assembly: GCA_963930645.1. NCBI lineage: Eukaryota > Metazoa > Arthropoda > Arachnida > Araneae > Salticidae > Salticus > Salticus scenicus. The sequence goes on from OZ005651.1 coordinate 80,557,853, forward strand.
TTTTATAAAACTCTGTAGATTCTTTTTCCCATTTTTTAATAATTTATGTCTAATATCAATATTAAGGAATTAAATCCAAATTTTTCCACATCCTAATGTATTACACAAGATGCACACATTTAGATACATATATAATATTTTTTAAGGTATATATTATTATATGGCCCCTATATATATATATTCTTGTTTGATCTATGCTAGCAAACATGATTATGAATATTCTTAACACTTTGTTATGGGATTTATAAACAAACAGAATTGGCGAGATATTATTTAAAAAGTTTGAAAAACACTTATGAGTAAATTAGCACATACTTTTGTTTTTAATCCCATTTTCATGCATAAACCACTGGAGAAAAAAAAAAAAAAACTAATTTCAAACTAGTTTCTTAAAAACTTTATTTTGGAAATTATCTGGAATTTGTAAAAGACAACATGCAAATTATGATAAAAATGTATGACAAATATATATCCTTTACTGAAAAAAAATCTTCTGTAGAAATTTTCCATCGTTAGTCAGCATCATCAAATTGTCCCTCTTCAGTAAATTCCATTACTCTTGTGCGGTCAATCGGTTTTACATGTAAATCAGAAGGAACAAAGTCTGATGTAAATTCAGTTTTGGCAGGATGCATATAAATCCTCTTGAATGCTATAAAAAATATATTTCCATGAGCATAAAATAATTGCTTAAACAATTTATAAAAAAGTTTAGATTTTTGATGGATTGCCTGAATTATCAAAATTCTATAATTTATTTAGTCTAAATTATTATTGGACTTGCCAATTTGAGCCGAGACTTTTTTGGAAGTTACATGACCGACATTTTTATCTTCAGATTCATAACTTAAGCATATAATGCAACGTAAAAATTTCTCATATATATATATATATATATATAAAATTGTCCTTTGTTAAAAGTTTGATATGTTTTATAATTTGAGGCTGAAACATTGCCAGAGTGCTACAATAAAGTGATTATTTTAAAATAAGTAAATTACCTTAGTTAAATGTTTCTGTATAACATCATTCATGTAGCATATCTGATTAATAAGAAATTACTTGAAAACAGGAAAAATATAAGAAAAATGATGGCTAATTATCAAATATTTTTATCATATGAAACTATAAAAGAAAACTAGAGTGTAAGATTAAATATATATATAAGAGGGAAACACAAAAGCACCTTTTTGTATATTGAAACTTTTCATTGCTTTTATGAAAAAATTAGAATCATGTTAGAAAAACATTACTTTGTTATTATAAAAAATAAATTCATATAAAAAAAATATATAAAAGTTAAAAGTTCAGAAATTTAATATCATACAATACAAAAAAGAGAGGGAAAAAACATGTTTAAGAAAAATTAGAAGGAACAAATTTACCTCAATATCACACTACATGCTTTAGCTTTCTAATTTAAAAAGGTATTTTTATCTTCCATTTATAACCTTCATAAATTTTACAGGGATGAGATTTTTCAGCTTTTCAGCTTTTTTGTACATTTAGCTTTTCATTTTTTTTTTTTTTTTTTTCAACTCTTTTTATGTTTCTGATGTGCATTTTTTTTTTTTATACATTGAAGATTAAAATGAATATTTATTATTCTAATATAATAGATTAAGTCATCAAAATTCTAGTATTTCATTTCAACATCTTGCCTTTCCGTACAGTTTCAGCTTTTTTGTATTTTTGCTAATCTCATCCCAATAAAATGAAACTATATGACAAAATGCTCTGTTTAAGATACTGCTTGTTTCTACATTAGACAACTCAGTAGGTTTTATGTCATACTAATGTAATGCTATGCTACGGGCAATAGGTGATGGGTTGGGACACATCCTTAAAGATAGTTCGTGGACATGCCATCAGAATTTTGGTCCTCCTTGGTCAGGAATGGCTTCCCCACTTCAGTGACCCCAAGAAGTATAATTTTAGATGAAAACATCAAGGGCGCTGCAGTCAAAATAGATTTTTTACTTGCACCTGTCACCATTAATAAACATAACAGTCTCTAGCCTGCTTGAGTATCAATCCCACAATTTCTACTTTAGGCAAATTAAATAACAGAAAAAAATAAATATCAAAAAAGAAAATATTAAGCACTATTTTTCTTATAAACAGTTGTAGATGACTTCACTTTTTTCAAGAGATTATCAAAATTTTGTTCAAAAGATTTTGTCTTTTATTTTTATTTTTTAGAGTTAACAAGTTCTTTAATGCCTGTACTCAGTTGTGACCAGAACTGAATCAAAGTTTTTGTAGTGAATCTAAAAATGCATTCACATTCCGCATTATTATGTGGAAGTATTAAAATAAAAACCATCAGTTTTGAAATCTTCAGATTTTCTATTCCCAGAAATGCAGCAAATATACTTTTAAATGGAAAAAAAAACTTATCTTCTATATTATTTACCAATTCAGTATGTGGTGGTCATATAAATATTTCTGATAAAATTTCTTGGATTATCCTTAGGGGTGTGTCCCAAACAACTGTCAGTCGCCCATAGCATAGCACTAGTACGACTCAAGACTTACTCACTCTGACTAAATTTCATAGAATAAAATTTTTCTTCAAAAAAATCCTGTAAAATAAGAATCCATATGCTAACGAGCAGGGCATGATTCATACTCTGCTCATGAAGCAAGATTGTGTTTATTTCACATTTTTGTTGATTCCCAAACTTATTTGCGCATTTGACCCTGTTTCTAAAGAGAAATATGTACAAATATATAAATTTCGAGGGCGTATGAACAACTTAGTGTAAGCGTCCATGCATCACAGAACAACATTTGGTAGCTGGGATATATCGCAGAATAGTGGGGAATGCAATGTAAAAAACAAAAAATTCTGTTGTTAAATGTTTTATGCAAAATTTTATGTTTGATGCCTTATTGTTAGGCTTCTATATGACTTAAGTCTCAAATGTCAGAAATTTTTTTATATTTAAAATATTTTCAAATACAACTCACTCATTCATGTAAGCTAGATTTTAGAGCTATACTCAATGAGCTAGATTTTAGATATTTCCCAAGAGTTGAAATTTCTTAAGGGGTTTTTCACATGCTGCTTAATTAATTTGAAGATCCAATTATTTCAACCATGCTCCAAATGTACTTTTTTTAAAATGAAAAACCCCTTATAATCTTGTAACTCTAACATATTTTGGTTTATTTACGAAGATTTGTGAGATGAAAAGGGATTTTTCACAAAAAAGAACCTTTGCTAAGTGGTTAAAATAATTGGACCTTTAAATTAATTATGTGGCATGTGAAAAACCCTTTAAGAAATTTCAACTCTTGGAAAATATCTAAAATCTAGCTCATTCTTTTTCGGATAATTTGCTTAATTTTTACTCTATTCAAATGCACTTTTGATAAAAGTTGCCCAATACATCTAGCTTTCAACCAATGCAATAAACATTTCTTTACTTTTTGCACATGCACAGTGAAAATGTTTTTCATAAAAATGTTATATTTCATGAGATATTTGTATTCTGATTGCGATATATTGTTTTAAAAGTATTTTTCTAACTTATCTGAAAGTGGGAATAATTTTTGTTAAAAACTCTGTATATTATAAATAAAAAACATACTGATATTTTTTTTAGTTTTATAATAAATGCTTTTATATCTCCGTTATTTAATATGCTATCGTCACACAAATTCATTAACAAATTAAACTGGGTTTGCATTAACATATCCTAAAGTTACAGTTAATTTCACTCACTTAACAATACAGGGTGATCACAAACATTATTAATTTTTCTCAATTTGTTACTGGCCCCTTAAATGCTGTCTTAAACCAATCTTCAGTGAAAAACATGAGGACGACCCTTGAAAACATTTCATTGAGAGATTTGAAAGATAAGTTTTTTAATTAAAAAAACCGATTGTTTGCAAATCTTACTAAACTTTTGAACAGGAGTGTATTTTATATTGTGATAACAAGGCAGCAATTTCTTTTTCAAATTATCCTTTCGAAAACCATAGAACTAAGCATATTGATATAAGATACAATTATTTAAGGATTTTAGTTTTTGATAAATTATTTAAATTAATGCATGTTTCTAGTAAATTAAATTTAGCAGATACTTTTACAAAACCACAAGTTAAAAAACAGTTAATTAAATTTTGTAGGAAAATTTTTTCAGGTATTGACATTGTTTAGTTCATGTCAAGTTTTTTGTTGAGATTTTTTTTTTTTAAATTACATGTTATCATTTTTTATCAATGGGTGATCACTTAACTTTGTGATCAGGTATTGATTGAGGAGAAATTTTTGAAGTATTTTTCATGTTTAATATGCTTTTTCATAAAACGCTGTCCCGAGAGCATTAAAAGAGAGGGGACGATTGTTCAAGTCATATCATAAACATTTAATCATATCTACAATTTTTATAAAGTGTAAAAAAGAATTAAAGTTAATTTGTTAAAGTATTTTTTTTTTATATTGTAAAATAATTAATTAAATTAAATCTAGTTTGATATGACTTACCTTTTATTTATTTATTTATTTTTTTTTTTTTTTTTTATCGCTCTCGTGGCCACATTTTGTTTGTCTTAATGTTAAAGTTTATTCCATAGCTGTGGATGACACAAACAGTAAACATGTGAGTGACTGAGTAATAGGGTGAATCACAGTTATTGCTCTTGTTACTGTTCACTTACCAAACGATGTCCATAGTTATGATTTAAGACAGTCAACCAATAGTAATTGAAGAAGCTAATTTACCAATTGCCAAATGGCAACAACAAGATGCAAATGAAGAATGTTTGTGTATAAAAAGTGTTTTTTCAGCTGTGACAGCTGTGGATGACACAAACAGTAAACATGTGAGTGACTGAGTAATAGGGTGAATCACAGTTATTGCTCTTGTTACTGTTCACTTACCAAACGATGTCCATAGTTATGATTTAAGACAGTCAACCAATAGTAATTGAAGAAGCTAATTTACCAATTGCCAAATGGCAACAACAAGATGCAAATGAAGAATGTTTGTGTATAAAAAGTGTTTTTTCAGCTGTGACTTGTGCTCTCTTCTTTTTCAATGTTGTAATATGCAGTGACTTTTAGTTACCAGCAAAGTATGCTGGTTTAAGTTTTCTTTTCTCATTTGTAAATATTCAGGCCTAAATAAATGTTTGTTAATATTTAAAAAGTTTTCTTCCTTTAGTTTTTCGCATTAATGTTAGTAGCCATGTATTTTTTAATTTCCACTGAAGTTACTCTTCTAGTTTTAAGTTTAGGTTTATTTAAACTTTAATTCAACAACCTGAAACTGTAGATTTGTGACTGTTATTTTTTTTAACTTTTATCAAACTAAGAACTATTCCTGTGTTATGAACTGTTACTTTTATTTTGAACTATAGGGCAAAATTAGCACCGACCACATAGCCACTTACTGCTAAAGAGTGGCTGCCAGCTCCATTGTTTTGAAAAAGTGTGTCAGTTCCCTACTGTTGATTAATTTGAACTGAAACCTGTTTATTAATGTATAGTTATTTTCAGAAGAAAGTTCAATAATAGTTTGCAGCTGCTATAAACAATTTATTCACCTCATTAGCACTTCAAAATTAGAAGATTGTCATATTTTTCTAAATCAATTTGCTCATTCTTTTACCCTACTTTTCAGAATTTTAAGAAGCCCTGCTATTTTATAAAATTTTCAAAAACTATTTTTGAATTCAATTATATCATTGAATTCAGCAGAAAAAGACAATTAACTGAGAAAAAAGTTATTTTAAAAGTTGCATTTAATATTCAACAAAACACTTGTTTTCTTTTATGAATATCAGTTACCAGTGAAATTGTACCTTAATAATTTTGTAAAAGTATTTATAATTTTATTATGTTTTAAAAATATGTTTATAAAATTATACAATGAAAATAATATCGTTGTTTTTATCATTGCTAATTAAAAAAAAAAAAAAAAGTGGCCAGTAAAAAGTTGCTTCTGGTGGCCACTGGCCACTAATGGATTTTCTCAGTTTTGCACTATATTTTGAACTCTTACCTGTATACAAACACTTCATTTGTAATTTGTAGTCTAATTTCCTTTATGAAGGAAGAGAAAGTAGTAATCAGTAATTAAGATTGCTAGCGACAGATGGTGCTGTATCTGTTCAGAGTGAATGTCAGTTCTCTGCTAGCTGCCGTATAAATAGGTTTGGTGTGCATACTTGACTGCTAGCCATCAATAATCCAACACAAATTATAACAATAAGGTATATACTGCCATTTTTTGTTTTAAATTTTTCAGATTAAAAAAAAAAGAAAGAAAGGATGAGAAAATATCAAAACACTACCTGAGCATTCTTTTTTTTTTATATTTGCAAAAATAATTTTTAATTAGAAAAGAAGGGGGGGGGGATCAAAGGAATAAGTATTTAGTGAACAATGTTTGGTACAAGACATTTTTGGTTTCTTTCATTGTTATAACCACTACTGTATTCTCATACAATAAAAATTATAATTTGACAATCTTGGTTGTAAATCTAATTACATATTAGCCAAAATCTACTATGCAACAATCCATAAACTAACTGGTCAAATTTAATGAATACTACTGTAGTTAAAAGAACAAATTAAGATGTATAAATGACATGTACATATATACTTAAAATGAGAGGATCAACCTGGTTTTTTTTAAAATAAAAATATCCATTTATATTATATTTAAAAACATCCTTTTTTAAAAATAAAATCTTAATTATTTAGACAGAGAGAGAAAATAAAAGAGAAAGAGGGGAAAAAAAAAAAAAAAAAAAATGAACTACTGTAACATACGTGATGGAAAATCAAGATTATCTGCTTCCCAGTCAGAATCAGAAATGTCTTCAAAATCAGGCTCCTCTTCTTCATCTATAGAACATGACATTAAAATAACTATATACATAAATATAAGAAATTTACACTGTAATAAATTTTAAAATTTTGAAATTTTTGCATCAAAAGTTTATTTAAATATTAATTGTAAAAGAATTTATTTTTTAAGAAGGATCTAGTTAAACTTTTTTTTAGTGAGATTACCTAAGACCTTTGGACTTTTTGGTATGAAATTAATAATTTTACAAGAAATCAATAAGTTTGAATACTACTTTTATACATGTATACATAGGGGAGAGGGCATCACCACCCTCCTTGCCTACGACCTTGAGTTATTTCAGCAGACAGACAAAGTTCCAGTTGTATGCTTGGTAGCATGTGGCTGCATGCAGACATCCTCGGTTTGATGTTACCAAAGGTAAACTTAAAAAAATATATATATTTATTTATCAAAACATTTTATTTCTACTTTCTTTTATAATTAAATTCAAAATTTAAAAAATTAATAAATTATTAATTTATGTGAATAAAAAAAAAATTATGTTTTTTCTGTTTACAATATATTCTATAAAAAATAAATTTTAGCTTTGTTTTAATTATAAAAGAAAAGAAAGCTTTTTTAATTACACTCTAGGACAAAAAAATCAATGCACCAAAAAGCAGGAATACAAATTGGACACAAATTGACATGTATACAAGTTTCAATGGAAAATGCAAAATTTTAAAGTTTGGCTGCCATCGAATGAGCATGTGACGTCGCAGTGCATCTTAACTGCACAACTGGCAGAATATTAAAGAGGAGAAATTTTGATTCCAGGTCATAAATTCTTTGAGAATTTTATTCTGTCTACTCAGATAGACAGCAACTATGCCTCACATATAATTAGGCACACAATATGCACAGATGTCAGCATTTGAGACAGGAGTGTAGTTGGGCTCAAAGAAGCTTGTTTGTCTAATCTGTGAATTGTTTCACCCCTTACCTGCTGAGGAAAATTTACAAAAATTGCTTCTTAGTGCTATCGTTTTCTCTCAATTCTGAAATGAGTAAATTTTTTTAACACAATGTCAAGATCACTTTCAAGGTCGTTTTATTGCATTTCTAAAATGTGTCAGAAGTTTCAATGGTAGCAGCAAAATAGAAAGAATCTTATTTCAGAAAAATGCATATATATGCCCGGGCAGTTAAGGGGTTAATAAATAAATAGGAGTGATGCACTTTTAGACGATGTTCACAGGAATGGGTGAACAATGGCCAAACACAGCATCAAGAAAGAAACGGTTGGCCTAGAGAGCAGATAGAACATGAGAACTGATCAACCTCAAAGCCCCAAATTCATCATTATCATCAATCCTACATGCAACTAGTACTTAAGTGACTTCAAAGACTATTAATAGGCAGCTCACAAAAATGGGATTGAGCTCATGGAGCTCCTTGCGCAGACTACTATTAAACTTTGCATACTGACAAGACTGTTTGTAGTAATATCGGGCACATTCGATCTGGAATGTCACTGAATGAAGTAGAATTGTCATCAGGTCAGTGATGAATCCTGCTCCAATTTGAGCCCCGATGACCAGCAAAGATGCGTCTGGAGAAGCCCCAAAAAATGGGAGGGGGGAGGAAGTCCAAACTGACTGTTGCCAGTCATACGGCCTGACAACCAAGAGTGATACTCTCGGGTGCCATTTTATTTCATAGCAAGATCTCTTTGGTTATTATCCACGGCATCTCTATAGCACAGTGGTATGTCAATGAAATTCTATGTCCCATAGTGTTGCTCTTCATATCATACAATTTTGAGCATATATTTTAGCACAATAATGCCCGCTTGCACACGGAGATAGTTTCTACTGCTCATTTTCTTGCTTGTCCAACATTATTTTGGCCAGTAAAGTCACTAGATCTCTCTCCCACTGAGAATGCTCAGAGCATCATGAGAAGAGCCTGACAACCAGCTCTGAAATTTGCTAATCTAATGCACCAATTGGACAGAATTTGGCACAATATCTCGCAGGAGGACATCTGCCAACTCTATCAATTAACCCTCCGTCAGGCACATCCTGCCTGAGAGGCCTGTTCTGGTTTTTATTCTCTAAATATCCTACAGATTTTTAATTTACAAAAAGGATAAATCCTTTTGCACTGAAGATGGTACGTTTTAGGCTACCGAAACAGCAGTATGCATTTGCAATATTTTTCTTTGGCGTTTCTGACGTAGTAGTTTATTCGGGTTTTAATTTCCAATGCCAAGTCTCCTGTTATTATAAAGCTAAAATTTTTTTTTTAAGGTTATAGAAAGTTATAAATATTACAAATAGAAAAATATAACTGTAAAACCTACATATTTTTTGAATTCACAAAAACTAAATAATTATTTTATTTAGATAAATTGGAGTGTAAAGTTGACTTTTATACTAACTATGTGAAAAATGCCAAAGCCAAGAATCGAACCCAGGCACTCCGTTTAAGGGGGGACAATACTGCGGACAGCCGTGGCCCATGTTATTCTATGGGAAAATTTACTTCCACAATTACTCATTATCTACTGCATTTTTTTTTAATTCCATTTTCATATTTAGAAAATTTATAATTATCAAATTAGTGCTCATTTTCACAAAAATTGATTTTTTAAATTTTTTACATTTAGTTCAAAAATATGAATTTTCACTAAGTGAATTTTCATCATTTTTAGCCACAAAATAAAATACTAAAAATTTAAAAAATCTATTTTTGGAAAATAAGTACTAATTTGACAATTATGAATTTTCTGAATGTGAAAACGGAATTTAAAAAAATACATTAGGTAATTAGAGGTGCCAAGTTTTAGTAAGAGCTATCAGTAATCAGAGTTATATATTTATCAAACGTGAACTGCCTCACAGAATAATTTTTATGCACAAACTCACATATAATAACGAATTGCACAGTTTTTGTAAATAAGTGTATAATATATTAATTAAAAAATTAGAAAAATTTCTAAACAAAAGTAAATAAATATGTATTTCTTTACCTTCCTACAAAATGAAAGATATTTTTAAAACCTGCTTTGGAGGAGGGAAAAAACATTTGAATCTCTCTCTCATTTTTTTAGGGGGAAGGGGGTGTTACAAAAATTTATTTTATTTATTATTATTATTTTTAATAATCATTTTATAGAACACTTTTTTTATGGCATTAAATACTAAAACATTGCTATTTTCTTTATGTATCTTGCATATTTTTTGCTTGATGATACAGTATTATGTATTTTAAATTTATTAAGGAAAAACAAATAGATTCATCAAGTTCAGTAATAAAGCCTAAAAATAATTGCATACGTGAGAAATATTGAGCACTTCTATCACTTTTTTGGTTTTAGAAGTAAGCCTTGATCACTAGCTAGGAAGGGGGAGGGGCAATCAAAATATAAATAATTAGATGAATGAGAAATGAAACAATTCTACTTCGTTATAGGGTCTAGAATCTAATAAAGCAAGTTTAAAATGAATATTGACATTTATGTTACTGATAGAGAAAAATTGGGAAACTAAAGGCTTCTACAGAGCTTTTAATCATCAATGGCTAGTTGGAGATAAGAAAAGAGGGGGGAAGGTGTTAACCCTTTATAGGGCCATATTTTTCTTGTAATGTTATGTTAAAATACTTTTGGGATTGAGATTGATTTATAAAAAGAAATTCATTTAGCTTATTACCTAAAATTAATTTTATTTTTAAGATTTTTTTTTTTTTTTTTTTGGTGGAAAGTATGTTTCCCACTGCCCACTGGGAGCTATTCAAAGGTAAGACATCATATATTTTGCATTTATTTTTATTTCACATTGTATTATATATTTTTTATAAAGCTGGCATATGGTTACCAACTTTAGTCAATTGTACATCATCTGGAACAGTTTTCTTGCTGCTCAGGAAACTTACAGACCGTCCTTTGCATTTATAACTTGAAAATCCAGAAATCAGCTGTGCTAGCCGAAGTAGGAAATTTAATTGGTCTCTAGGTCTTGAATCTCTTCTACTTACTTTCCAGAGAATGAAGGCATTGACAATTGCCAGATCAATTAGGAAGTACAGGATTAGACATTTCAAAATTAATAAAGTTGGTGGGAAGTATACTTCCCACGGCCTTATAAAGGGTAAAAAAAAAATTACATCAGCGAGAAATGTTGTATTCTACTTCTTTATAGTTTCTAGAATCTAATAAAGCAAGTTTTAAATTAATATTGACATTTATGTTGTGGATGAAGAAAGATTGAAATCTGGAAGGCTTCCATTGTGTGTTTTATTGTCGATTGTTAATGGGGATTCTTTTTTTTTTTTTTTTTTTTTTACGATCAATATCCGCGATTTTTTAAAAAGCGTATAATCCGTAATTTTTATATTTTGTCCATAATGCTGTAATCATTGTTGTAAATCCGTAATAATTACAGACAAATCATAATAAATGCATAGCTGCCAACCCACCAGGAACAAAAATAGGAACACTTTGTGCAAGGAACGAATTCATGACATTTTTTGCCATATTTACCCATTATTTTATATATATATATATATATGGGGGGATGTCACAATAAAAATTACATGAGTGAAAGATATTCAACAACATCTCTTTATTGATTCTAGAATCTAATAAAGCAAGTTTAAAATCATCACTAACATTTATTATGTTGCAGATGAAGAAAGACTGAAAATCACAAAGCTTCCTGAGGGCGTTTGATCGCCAATCAATAGCGGGAGGAGAAGAGTTATATGAGTGAGAGATAGTAAACAATTCTACTTCTTTATAGGTTCTAGAATTTAATAAAGATAGTTTTAAAAGAACATTGGCATTTATACTTACTTTAGATGGAGAAAAATTCGTAATCGGAAGAATTCAATGATACATTTGATTACCAGTCGTTATCAGGTGGGGAAGGGGGAGGATAAAAAATTGCATGAGTGAGAAATATTGAATAAGTCTAACTCTTCATAGATTCTACAATGTAATAAAGCAAGTTTAAAATGAACATTAGCATTTATGTAGTGGATGGAGAAAGATTGAAAATTGCAAGGCGTTTGATTACCAATCGTTTTATATATTTTTAAAGGTTATGAAACTGAAAAATCTGAACATTTTTGGGTAAAATCAGATTTCCAGAACAAAGCTTAAAAAACAGAACAAATATGAGAAAATTGGAACACTTGGCAGCTATGTAATTGGCACCTCTAGGTAATAAGTAATTATGGAAACAAATTTTCCTATAGAATAACATGGACCATGGCTGTCAGCAAAATTAGGTATTGCCTGCTCTTAATGTGTGGTTGCTCTACCACTGAGCTATCCTGACTGATAACAAGCTCGGCATTTCTCACATAATATCTGTTGGCAAAGTCATCTAGTCTGCAAACACAGGTATAGCAGGTGAGAATATTAATCATGACATAACTCTGATAGACACTGATATTTCTACTTGCATCACGATTAATGGTGCAAGCTATATCTATGTTTGCAGATTCGGTGACTTTGCTAACAGATACTATGTAAGATATGCAAAGTTGGTTATCAGCCAGGATAGCTCTGTGGTAGAGCAACCGCATGTTAAATGGAGTGCCTGGGTTCAATTCCCGGTTCTGGTATTTTTCACATAGTTGGTATAAATGTCAACTTTACATTCCAATTTATCAAAATGAATATTCATGCTTGAAAAAACTACTGAATAAAATTTCTAAATAATTACTGTTTAATAAATTTCCAACTTTTGAATTTAATTATAAAAGAAAGTAAAAATAAAATGTTGAAATGAATAAAGTTTCCCTTAGGTAGCATCGAACTGAGGACCTCTGCATGGCAGCCACTTACACTACCATGTACCGCACCCCACTGGAGATTGACTCTCTGCTGAAATAACTTGTACTTGAGCAATTACTGAAACTTTAAAGGCTTTATTTTCAAGGTTGTTTGATTAGTGCACACTACTGCTTTAATATGTTGTTACATTCATAATATACTGCAATTCTGCACAATTTTGTCCTGATTTGAATTTTCCATGTCATGACTTCTCCTTTAGACATCTAATTATTAAAAAATAGAATTTTAATTGTTAACAATTAAGTTTCTATGTTAATTGTTAACAAAAAATGTTTATCTACTTTGATAATAGAATCTTAATTATTAAAAAATATTAGCAATTAAGATTCTGAAACACATATTTCTTTGAAATAAGATCCTTATACAGCATCACACTTTTGCCATAGTTTTTTAAAGGTTATCGAAACACTTCTGGAATCCATTTTTACCCATGTCCTTTAATGCAGCTTGCAATGAAGTTTTAACTTCATTTGTAGATTGCAATCAATGATTCTACAAATGTCTTGCCTGCTCAGGAAATAAGCTGAAGTCACAGGAATCAAGATCAGAAGAGTAAGGGGAATGTGGCAAAACAGTTGTTTTGGATAGGTGAGCAGGTGAGTTGTCATGCAAAATCACCTATAACTGCTCAGCCCACAGGTCTAGTCTTCTGGATAAACTCTCATAAATAATGCAGGATACCTTCAATGAGTTTCTTGTTCACAGTTTATCCTTCAGGGATAAATTCCACATGCATAATGCTTTGGATATCAATGAACACCTCTAATATGATCTTAGAGGAATTTCTGCTTAGGCAATTATGGCAATTTCCACATTGTTGATGCTCTCTTGATTTACAGATCGTATAAAAAAACACCATCTTTCACCTTTAATTACAGCTTTGCAGAGTAGAGAAGGATCTTTATCAAGAGCTAACATTAAGCAGGGGTCGATCCAGGTTTTAATTTTTGGGTCCCTTTTTTGTGAAAAACAAAATATTTTTGTGAAATTTTTATTTATTTTTGTGAAATATAAAATATTTTTGTGAAAAAGTAAAATATTGTGTAAAATTTTTCGTTTTTACTATCACTTTATGTAATGTTTAATATCAAGTTAATAGTTTCAATGAGCCAGATTAAGGCATTAATTAAAAATAATACTGAAAACATGAAAACATTTAATAAAAGGATCATTTTTATAAAAAAAAATCTTGTGAAGGGACTCATTTTATGAATTTGAATTTTGTGAAGGGTCCCTTTTCATGGATTTGAATTTTGTGAAGGGTCCCTTTTTATGAATTTGAATTTTGTGAAGGGTCCCTTTTTACTATGGGGAATTTTGTGAAGGGGCCGCAAAAGGGACCCAGATTTTGCCTAGATCAACCCCTGCATTAAGTCTCTTGCCATTGTAGTTTGAATTACATGCAAGTGTGGACCTCATTGAGATTTTTCTGAAATTTTGAATTTGAATTTTTTGATTTTTTTTTTTTTTTTTTATGATTGACATTTTTGTTTTATTTTCTAAAATTTATTCTTTCATTTCAGTCGTTTGCGTACCTTAGCATCGGCTATTACACAATTTATTTTTCATTTATTTAATTTGTTTATTAGAAGGCAATTTTTTTTCTTTTTTAAAATTTATTATATTTATTGAATCCAAATGGTAAAACAATAGAAAAAATTAAACATATTAAATTTTAAATTAGAAATCTATAACACTTATGTTTACATATAATTTTTATAATATAAACTTTTTAGTTTTCAGTTATTTAACTCTTTTGAAAAGGAATTTTTTTTTAATTTATTGTATTTATTGGGGGGGGGGGGGGGGGGGGTAATATAGTACAAAGGATTAAACTCATTAAAATTTAAGTATAATTAAAATTTATTTATTTTTGGTTAATTCTTTTTTTTTTTTTTTTTAAATCTACCTTTTCTTTTATTTATTATATTGATCGAAATTATATGGTAATATAGTATAAAGAGTGATGGCTATAAAATTCATGGTTGAAAAACTAAAATATTTAATTAGATGCTGAGATACAGTCATCTTTAAAACTGTAGTTCTTTAATAATAGCAGCTCAACCTGTCATCAATGAATGCCCATTTAAATGTGAAATGTGCCCTTAAAAATTCAAATCTGCCCTCAAAAATCAAAGAAGTGCATTTTTTATTTATTTTTTTTTTTAACTAGCAGTACCCTACATTTTTTAAAACATGGGAGAAAATGTTTGATTCTTTTGTTGTAGAATGAGAAAGCTTGAGCATTAAAGGACATTTGATCACTGACTAGAGAGAGGGAAAATGGGGGGGAGGTATCAAACAATAATTACATGAGTGTGAACTGTTAAACATTTCTACTTCTTTATAGGCTTTAGAATCTAATAAAGCAAGTTTAAAATGAATATTGACATTTTTGTTGTGCCTTGTAGATGGAGAAAGAATGAGAAACAAAAGAGTTCCATAGAGTATTGATCACTGATCGCTAGTTTGAGATAAGAAAATACCGGAAGGGGAGGGGGGAGTTATATATAATTACGTAAGCGAGAAATATTGAAAGATTCTGTTTCTTTAGAGATTCTAAAATCGTATAAAGTAAGTTTTAAATGAATATCTACATTTATGTTGTGGATAGAGAAAGATTGCGAATTGGAAGGCTTTCGTAAATCCAAAAAGATAGCACCTACAAATTGTCAAAAATTATCGTTTTTAGTCCAATTTTTCGAAAATATTAGAAAAACGGGAGAAATACACAATAAAACGGAAAAAACAGGAACTAGGACTAAAAAACGGGAGTCTCCCATGAAAAAGGGAAAGTTATGAAATTTTATGAAAATTAACTTTGTCTTAAGAGCATTGTATTTCTTGATTTCAGGTGTGTTAAGCACAATGTCCCTAACTTATTGAAGAATCTCAGTATCCTGAGCAGAAATAGCTGTGCAAAACTGAGTATCATCAATGGTTCTATTACAGAGTCTAAATTAGGCATCTAATTGCAGAAACCAAAATATGGAATCAGAGTGCCAAAATGGAAGAAGTTTCACTGCAATGCATGCTAAATGAGAGGATGTGAACATATATATCACTTACATTTTCTGAGTTGTTAGGCATATTTGTTTACTGAAGGTAAAGCACAGTGCAATGCAATACAATTTAAAAAATAATTAACACGTTGAGCTCTATGTCAGCCATTCTGGATTCTAGACATTTTGTCATATATCTCTAAGTACTGAAGGAATCTTAAAACTTTAGGAGTGTGCAGAACATGTTATATTTCAAACATTTCAGTGAAAGTTTTATCCCGAAAGTAAAAGCAGTACCAATAAAAAATTAAAACGTTGAGCACCCTGTCAGCCATCAGTGGCTGACAGTGTCAATCATTGGTGGAGGATATAAAATATGATATAAAACTAAAAATATTACATTTAATGATTGAAAATTTATTAAAAATTTCCTTAATTTAATACAGAAGAAATCATTATGGTATTTTAATGGATTTTAAGAATTTGTGTGGTGCTTAACGTGTTATAAAGTGAATTTTTACAGGAATGCATTATGTAGAAATGAGAAGGGAAAAAAAATAATAGTTTTTATAAATCAGGTGCATACAATAAATATCTAGAAAGGATTCACCATTTTGCAGCTTTTTTTTTTTTGTTTTCACAATCAAATATATATTGTACAGTTTATTCAAACTGGTTGGGCCTAGAAGCATGCTTATTATTAGGATGATGACTTAACATCAATCCCAATGCTAATCCTGGGGTAGAATGTGATGTAGATTTATTTTAGCAAGAGCTTTATATAAAAAGCTTTAAAGTTTAATAAAATTCATCAAAAAGCAAGGCCTGAGCCAGAACCATCTTCAGGGGTGTGCAACAGGTGCGGTCCCAGTCCAGTTGTGGCACCAGAAATTCCCCGACGTGGGAACACCACCTCCCCGACAGGGTGCCACTATATAGAGAGAGTTTTATATGGATATTTATCAAAAACTGCAACATTGTTAATAATATTACTGTTAATATTTGTACCATTCCATTTGTTAGCACTACTTGTGGTTTTGGAGGTCATCGTGCCATTCTCTGAGTGTATATTTTCTTTCCACAGAAAAAAATATGTGCAGAATGCCTGAAGGAAAATTCTTAAGAAAAAATTAACCTTCGCATCCATTAAGCGCAGGTATATATACAGTCGAATTGCCCAAAGGGGGCCACCTATCGTGCGACAGAAAATTGACTCTCCAGATAGCTGTCCTTTCAATAAATGTTGTCTTCCTATTTACGTAGTAATTACAGAACAGCAGCGCCACCTATCAGCTCATATCCACCTAAATTGATTCAGAACATTGTTTTAAAATGGCAGTCTCATATACCAAGTTTTATGTAATTATATACGATAGAATCTGATATATAGCCTTCCCATTCACGGAAAAATTTGAAGCACAGGAGCGTCACCTATCTGGCTATGTGCG
The DNA here is from genome assembly GCA_963930645.1 of Salticus scenicus. Classification (NCBI taxonomy): domain Eukaryota; kingdom Metazoa; phylum Arthropoda; class Arachnida; order Araneae; family Salticidae; genus Salticus; species Salticus scenicus. The sequence continues at coordinate 80,574,978 of OZ005651.1, forward strand.
CTGAAACAGATTCCACATAATGTTTCATAATGGCCCTGTCATATACAAAATTATCTGCAATAATATAGAATAGAAACTGAAATATAGCCTTCCTCTTCTCGGGGAAAATAGCAGCAGAGCAACTCAACTTATCGGCCAATATGCACCTAAATTAAATCAACCTGATGTTTCATAATGTCAATCTCACATATCAAGTTTTGTTCGATTAAGCAAAATAGAACCTGAGATATAGTCTTCCATTAAATGAAAGAAATTGCATTACAGCAGCGCCACCTATAAGGCGATTTGGACAGATAATAGACACTAATTTATGTCATGATGCAGCTACATACAAATTTATATGTAGTTCTGTGCAGTAGTTCTTGAGATACAGTTAGAACAAAATTTTTGTCACACAAGGCAGACATACATTTTCTAAAAATATCATGGTCAAAATGTGTTTTACCTCTCAAAACGTGTATATTCATGGAAAACCGGAAGCTGGAAAATTTTACGAATTCAATATTTTCTTCTATTGAATATAGAATGCAAAAACTGGAATGCTCCAAGTTTGTAAAAGGGAAGAAAAATGCTGCTAAAAGGAGAAAAACTGAAAATTTTGTATTATTTTCCCCGACTGATTTTAGAAGTATGCCCCGATGGGGGGTCACGGACTCCCCGACGGGGGGGGCCTGTGCCCCCCCGGCCCCCTAGCTGGCGCCACCCCTGTCCCAGTCACACAGGGCCTCACACTTTGAAAGGCCTTGCGCCCTTTTTTGAAAAAAAAAAAAAAAAGACTTATTTACTTTAAAATGATATTTGTAGGTATTTCTTTATAAAATCAAAAAAATTATCAATAGTGTATTAGGAATGTTAAGCAAGTATTATAATTCGCACTTATATATCGTATGAATGAGATCGAAACACATTGATCTTGGGCTATACTGAAACTTGAACCATCTTTACTTGGTGTTATAATCAATATTTGCTTTATCCTCTCCTAAGTATTCAGTAACTGGTCGCTATTACATGCTCTGCATTCAAATATTTTATGACCTGTAGCTGAATTATTACGTATATTTGCGGTGATTATTTGTGGATCATAGATACATACCCCAAAACTTTTTAATAATTCTTAAAACTTGTGAAAACATTGACTGTTATAAATTCTTTTATGGAGCAAAACCTTTTTTCTTATCTGAAAACCATTTTTAACAAAATCTGATAATTTTTTCTATAAACGTAAGTGATTTATATTTGTAAATACAAGTCAAATCATATGTTTCATTTTGAAAAAAAAATTAAGAAACTTATCTGCTTTTTACTTGGAATTTTATGGTGATCATTTTAAATTATCATTTTGGTTGTTACATGTATAATTTAGAGGTAGTAGTAATATCAACTCAATAAATTGCATATTTTTTTTTTTTCTTATATGTGAACAATTGCTATGGTTATTATTGAAGATAGGAGGTGGCTTTAAACTGCCAAGTTATGTTTTACCAATATATTTGTTGCTTTCTGTACATGCTTTTAATTAAAAAAAAAAAAAAAAAAAAAAAAAAAAAAAAAATCAATTTTTGCTTTCGAACAAAGTTCAAAAGTTCTTATGAAGTTCAGTTTGTTTGTCTGCCAATGTTCTAAATTTTGTAAAATATACTTAAAAAGTTGCGAAATTTATGTTGTTTATTGAGGTTCACTGTAACCTGTTTCCTGTTGAAAATAAAACATGTACAGTTACGTTTTCTTTAAAAGGGGCACATAAAACATTTTTTATACTTTTCACTATTCATAGAGGAAAAGTAATTGAAATCTATTATACTGGTTTATATTGTATTAAAATCGTATATTTTATTGAAGTGCACAACAAAATGAGCCAATGATAAAACAATGTACAAAGAACTTATATTTCTTTTACAGAGATAAGCAAAAGCTGCTGAAACTATTAGAGTCTGTAAGCAGTTTTAAATGTTCAATAATAATCTAAACAGAATTAAATAGATATACGCTATTAAAGATTCCATTCATACACATAAACACACATACACACTCAAAATTGTCCAAAAATCATTTATTTAAACTCAGGAGACCTTAAAACATGTAAATCAGATAAAAATTCAACATAAAATTTTTGACCGAGCACAATACCTTCATTACCTACAATAGTTGGATAATGGAAGTAAAAGTTTATATGCGCGACTGCACAACAAAAGTGAAACTTTTATAGTAATAAGGTAATATAAATAAAAAAAAACATTTTTACTAGTTACATTAAATAAAAATCAATGTATTTGTCTGCTTTTAAATAGACCTCTAAATTTCCAATGTATTTTATATCAGACATCAGAACACTAAAATTTGATTACATAATAATTTTTAAAAATCTCATAACACAATTGAAAATGCATTTTCAAGTACTTTTTTTACCATTTTTTTTTTTTTTTTTTTTTCTAGATTTGGGAGACTTGAAACTGAAACGCATAAACTTATGTTATCATAGGATCAGATCAATTCATCTTGAAGGATAAAATGTGTGCAGCTTTTCTAAAGAAGATTTTACTTTAATAATTATTACAACTTCATTTCATCTTTTAAACAACTTGTTCAAATAATGAAATTATTAATCTATAAATCTTTGATTGTATTATAAGCTTTTAAGCTGTATAAAATATGTTTTTTAAAAATATAAATGACATCAATTTCACTAAAAGTTTTTCATATTTCAAGTTTAATTTTTGATAAAATTTCAATTTTATTATTCATGCATAGATATATTTTCTTGTGTAAAAAAAAAAAAAAAATAAAATAAAATAAAATAAAATAAATTAACATAAAATCATGTTTTTTGTTGTATATCCTGGTGCTAAGTATAAAACTATTTAAATAAATTCTCAGATGAATTCAATCTGAAGTATGCATTGCACTTAAAGAATTTTTTACTTCAAAAATGAAAGTTCACGGTTTTTGTCACATAAATAAATGTGAAGCTAAATGTAAAATTATTTTAGCAGAGGATCGGATGAATTTACTCTGAGAAAGAAAGAAATGCACGTTGGGCATCTAAACATGTTTGAAATATATATAAGTCTGTGGATTTGCTAAGTCTACAAGATTCTTTTCCCATAGGGCAGTGCGAGAGCCCTCTTTCCCTTCGTGAAGACCCTGTGTATATTTTGCTATTGTATTAATGCTTAAAACTTGACACATATCATAATTACTGCTATATATACTCAAAAATTATTCATATTGTTTAATGATAATACGAGGTATGTAATTTGTTTCAGAGGAAAAGGCCTTGGAAAAAGTTTAACACCAGGCCTCGTTTTCCTTAGGGACAGCTCTGACCTGAGCATAAAATTCAATAAAAATAATAAAACCTTAATAAAAAATTGCCAATTAATAAAAAATACCCCTGTCCAAAGGAAGTTTTTATCAGGTTTATTTTTTCAAAGATCATGTTAAAAGAAATAATTTTATGATTGATGCATAATAATTTGATTCTATTTATAGCATTCGAAATATTTATTACAAATAAAAAATGTACAAGATATAACACACACAGAAATATATATATATATATATATATATTTAACTGTATATGCATAGGTAGGGACACCTTACAAGAGTTGTGACCAGAAACTACAAAAGTCACAGTTGGGCCTTGACTGTAGTGTATAAATCAAGTTTTACAGTACTTTACTTAAAATGTAACATAACTTTACTTAAAATGTAACCTTAAAGAATACTGTGAAAAAAAAAAAAAAAAAAACTATTATGGAAATTTTCCTGGTTTATATCTCATAATTATTCTTTCTCCATAGTAGCCTATTTTACTAATATCTTTTGAAAGTTAAATCAACTTTCAAGGCATTCACTATTTAGCACCTGTTTTCACTATAATTTTTCACTAAATTTAAGCAACTAACCATTTTCACATTTGCTGTGATATTTTTTCAAGTTTCATTACAATTTGCATCTTTTTCATAAAAGATTTTTTTTTTTTTTTTTTTTACAAATAGCTATTGAATAAGATGCTTTAGCAAAAAACTAAAAAATCTCTCTTCTAATTTTCACGATTTAGATGAACGTTTTAAGATTTTGCACTTTATGAAAAATGAGACGGTGCCAGAAACACTGGTGCATACATTATGGAAAGAAGGGTGTTCTTTTGAGTATGCTTTAAATATGAAAGAGAGTCATAACAGCAAAAGCTTTAAGAAATACAGAGATAGATTATCAGTTTCGGTAGTTTTATTCAATTTTATTTAGATCTACCTACAACAATAATCTTGTCCACAGACTTTGTATATTAGTTTCTCTAGCCATTTATTTCAACTTGTTCACTTGTTTATTTATTAGCAGTGAGCATATGTTACTAATATTTCATAATTCAAACAATTATAACTAAAAAATCTTGGAGAAAAAAAATTATACCTAATGAAGCAGGAGATTCTACATCCCAACATTCTTCATCTTTATTGTTTACATAATCACCTTTAATATAATGCAAATGATAAATTTAATATGTTAAGAATAATAAGTCAGATACATTATAATGTTCAAAAACATTTCTAATTCAGGCTTAAAATATAGACATAAAAATTTTATTACATAAAACACATCAAATTTAAAATTACATAAAAAACAAATCTTCATATAGATATAGTATGTTTAGCTTTGAAGTTCATTTAACTGAACATATTTGAAAAGTCCATTAAAAAAGAAATTATGATAATAGGTAGGTTGCCTTAAAGTAGCAAAAATTCACACTACCCTGTCACCCAGAGAAATCAATATGTCTGCAGTCTTAGGTATATCTTATCCATATACCTAAGACTGTGGTGATTAAATGTTTTGGCTTATTTGAGTTTCCAGTGATTTCTTTTACAGCCTTGAATTCATTAAAGAGTGTTGATCCTCATGAATTCAAACAACTAAAATAACATATAGGTGCTCTAAAGCCAATACCTACCAGCTTTCATGGTTCAAGAACACTATTCATCCATAAAAATTTGCACAATTCCTCACATGTGTTCATGTGGTGCAATGCCACAAGATATTTGCTCCACATGGGCGTAGCATGAAAATTTGATTTGGGGGGAGGGGAGACCTGACGTTTGGCAACCTTTCGTATTCCTCATCTAAAAATGACACTTACATACTTTCAGGGGTGTTGCCACCTGGGGGAGCGAGGATACAGGACCTCTTGTTGGTTAATACGTGCTACCCCCCCCCCCCCCCTTCAAGACATATTCCTAAAATCTGCCAAGTAAAAAAAAATTAAATCTTTGAAGTATTTAATATTTTAAGAGAATCTATATATTAGTACAGAGACATGAAATTTCTAGTATGTTTTTAGCCTACTTTCAATAAAAGGAAGGGCTTACATTTAGTATCATTCAAAAGGTATGGTTAATGTGCTTTGCAGAAATATATACATATATATGTTCTCGTATGAGGCTAAACAAAAGTATCTTTCTTAGGACAACAAGAGTATTGATAATAAGAAAGCACCACAGAACTGGCATTTTAAAATAATAAATTACAAAACTTTGAATAAACACCATAAAATGCAATAAACTCATAACAATTGTTTCATGTCAAAAGAAAACAGACCCTTCGCCAGGCAAACAAATTAGGCACAAGTGCTGCAGTCAAAATGGGAAAGTTTAACAAGAGTATTGGTTTGAAACAAAGCAGAACAATTGAAAAAGATTTTTTTCCTTTGCCAACAAGTTTAAAAGATATTATATTATAATTGAGGTAAAACATAAAACTTTTAAAATAAATTTTAAGAAGTGAAAGTAGTAAGTGTTGTTAAGGAAAGCAACTTCATATTTTTAGAGGGGACAATACCTAATCTTGCCGACACGACAGCCATGCCCCATGTTATTCTCTGGGAAAGTTTGATTTCATGATTACTTATTACCTAATGTATTTTTTAAATCCTTTTTCACACTCAGAAAATTTACAATCATTAAATTTTTGTTCAAAAAATGATTATTATTATTATTATTTTAATATAATTCTAAGTTCGAAAATCTAAAGTTTTATTAAGTGCATTTTTCTCTTTTTTTTTTTTTTTTTTTTTCTCTCTCTGTTGCAGCAAAATGAAATACTAAAAATTTATCAATATTTGGAAAATGTGTAATAATTTAATGATTGTGAATTTTTACAAATGTGGAAATGGAATTATATATATATATATATATATATAGGTAATGAATAATTATAAAAACAAATTTTCCTATATAATAAAAACATTTTTTTCATGGGCCACAGCTGTCAGTGAAATTAGTTTTGTTCACTTGTAAGGAAAAAAATAATAATTTATTTAGATATTTATGATTATTTTTTGTATATTTAAACCAATTAAGCACTTTCTTTTTTCCCATCTCACATCAAGTTAATATATATATATATATTTAAAATAAAATTTAGACAAATCATGTGAAAAATTTTATAAATGAATGTAGTAGCCATTGCTAAGGATTGTGACACAATTATTGTGGAAGAACAAACTAAAAAAAAATCTCTTTGTTCTTTGTTCTTTTTTTTTTTTTTTTTTAAACAGAAATTTGTATCTTACTTATAATTTTTTTTTTTTTTTTTTATACACCTTTTCCATTTTTACATGCATTTTTTTGTATTTAAAATTACTACTAAAGAAAATTATCAGCTTGTGTCATTTTTTAAAATGCAATTTAATGACTGGTGATTTAGCTTAATTTCTAGATATATTTTTCCCTATTATCTTTTGTCTAGCAAGAGAAGTGTGTAATTTTATTTTTTTTCATCTGTTGACATACTGTTTCGATATACACAGTATTCTTCACTATCAAAATGCCCAGAAGAAGATTGATTGGTCGGACTGAGAGGCAAATAATAGAAGTTCATAGAGATATGCTTTGTCATCTAAATAAAATTGATGATAGCAATTTTTTTTTTCTTTTTGAAGGATGTAATAGCAATTACCAAGAAAGTTTTTTTACACAGAAATTTTGAATTCCTACATTTACTATTTAAATGCTTACTTAATGCTTACTATCATATACTTATTACAGCATCCATTCATCTGCTACTAATAAGTTTAGTTTTCTAATTACCAGGGGCGTATTCTCTGGGTATGCTAGGCATGTACCGCATACCCACTAAAAACTATCTAAACTTTAAAACGGAGTTTGTTTAAAAATAAATTATTTCAACTAATTTTGTTAAATACCCGCTTCTATTTATACATTATCCGTCATTCAGTTTTGAAAAATTATAGTGAAAGGAAATTTCTTTTGTTGCATTATTCCTGGATAAATCAGAGTGCTTTTTTTCTTAATACTGTTGGTTACTTCCCTTCCGCTTTGTTTAGGAGATGCCTGCTGACCAGTTATTGCTTAGAATATGCTAGGTCATGCTACCTTTGTAAAGCCTGCCCTGATATAGGGATTTTTTGCTATTTGAGGGAATATTCATTATCTCCCTAATTTTTACATGTATAAAGGACAAGGGGAGTTCCGCTGTATAAACGATTCAAGTCATGCTATCCTTGGAGAGCATATTCTGGAGTTTTGGGTATTTTTAAAGCATTAGGGATTTTGTTATCTTCAGTAAAGATGTTCACACAGTGAGGAGAGCTAGTTTCTTCTACTGATTGATAAATTAAAACCTATATTTCATTTTACAATGATGTAATAAAAAACTTTCTTAAAAAGAAAAAGAAAGAAAGATTTATAAATGGTGATTAAATTGCAAAATAAAATTTGGATAAATTTCCAACAATTGTTTTATATGATTAAAAAAAAAAAAAAAAAAAAAAAGCAAGCAACTTTTCTAAGTCTAAATACCTTATGCCAAGCGAAGACTGCCACCAGAAATAAAAGCATGTGAAAAATTTTGTTTATTCTATAATATCAATAAAGCAAAATGTTTCCTTTGTGTGTACCTATATGCACTATGAAGATCAGGCCACTGATCGCAGATCTACAAAAAATTGGCAGATGCATAGCTTTGATATTGCAGGTGTGCATAGAATTTTTCTTTCTTTCTTTTTTTTTTTTTTCAAATATGAATTTAAATTAATTATTTTATTTATTTTGGAAAGTTCCGTTAATTTTTCTGCTTTATTTTCTTAAATTGCATTTAATTTGCATGTTTTTCTTTTCATCCATCTGTATTCCTTAGCAAAGATCCCTGTTTCATTTATATTTTATTCTTTTGCATTAAATCACATGATCAAATAGTTTTCATATAATGATGATTTTAATATTACTTCCCTATTTTTTTTAACGTTACGTTTTGAATAAGAAACATTTTCTCAATCTGATTATGTCTTTTCCTGAGCGAAACTTTTTTCTTTGAATGAAACAAATTTTATTTTAATAGTCACGTTTTCAAAAACAATTGTTTATGCAAAGCCATTATACCTCCTTTTGAAGAGAAATGTTTACTATTTTTAATGTGTTGTTTCTATCGGAATAAAATGGTAATATGATAGAAAGAATTAAACTTATTAAATTTTTAATTTTATTAAAAACTAACAATAGACTTCTTATATAAGAACTTTCAGAGGTCAGATAAGCACCTACATTGAAACGGTCAATTAAGGCACTGCCACTAGCAGTGGGCCAACATAGTGCAGTTGGGAAAGACACAGCAGAAAGCAGTGGGGATGTGAAGGCAAATTTTCAGCGATTTAAATGGATTTTTTCTTTCTGTTCCTCACTTTTCTTTTTCTTTAAGTTTTTGTTTCTAAAGTTATAAAAAATTGTGATCAAATTTCTTTGAAAATTCATTTAAATACAGCGATAAGCAAAGCGGCCAAAGCTTCGATAAGTTACACAAGAATGTTTTAGATATATGCTTTAAAGTTGAAATGAAAAAATTTGTATATAAAAATTTATATATGATTCTGAGAAATTGGAGGCCCTCCAGCGATGAAACAGTTCTGCGCTCAAAGCTGGTGATGGAAAGTGTCGGGTTTGATTCTAGGTCATGCTCATTGACCTAGACATTTGGAGATTTCTGTGTTTTTCTCAGAATAGCGTAATTACGGACTAGGACCCCTAGAAAGACCCCCTAAGGAAGACATTTCGCTCATAGGCCTAGGACCCAAGTGCAATCAATCGAACTTGAATTCTACAATCAACCAACCAAGAAACTGTTGGATGCAAATGAGTAACGGCTGGATGGGATATCTCATAATTCCAGCAGCATCCAATCTTTCACTAAGAAAGCATAAACAGTAAATTAAAAAAAAAAAAAAAAAAAAAAAACTTAAATGTGTTATTTTTAATTGACACAGCTAAGCAGGGAAACGTTACTGATTTAAATAGCTTTCTCATCTAAAAGATACTTTATAAGTTATGAATTAAATAACTAAATACAAACTAGTAAATAAAACAGAGAAGGTTTAAAAATGAAAAATAAGTTTATTGAGATGAAACAAAAAAATATAAAACTTTTATATTAAACAAGGAAATAAATAATGTAATAAATGACTTCTGACTAATGACAATTACCAGTAAATGAGCTTTAAAAATATATTTATATAATAAACAATTTTCTTCATCATTAGACCAATAGAGCTTTCTACCACATAAACCAAAGATAAAATAAAAACTGTTACTTTAGATAAACTCTTCTTCTATTACTGTGAATTCTTTTACTTGTCAAAACAACTGTCGGCAACTTAAATATCTTATTACTAAAACGGGCAGCTGAACTGTAGTATAACTAAACAAAAAAACAAACAAGCAAAAAGAAAAATAAGAGAGAAAGCCACTAGCCACGTTCCTCAAACACCTTTTATACTATCCAGAGAGGATTGTGGTTAGTATGATGCAATTACCGTGGTGTCAAATTAGCGTGATGAATTCATCCACGAAATTTGATGCCGCCTAGTGAGCGATAAACAGGCATGAGAGTACAGAAAATTAAAAGAGGAAACACACATGTTCATAAAATTTATTTTAAAAGGAAAGTAATGCACGCGGGGAAAACTATACAAATGTACGTTCATAAAATTTATTTCAAATGAAAAATAATGCTCACAGGAAAAACTATACAAAATATTTTAAAAGTGAGAAATTAAACTAAAAGAATAATGCACATCAACACAATAAAACCTGTGTTCAAAAAAAAATAAATAAATAAGCTAGCAATCAACATTTAATCATTGGCTGGTGGCGGAAAATGGGAAAGAAGGGGGGGGGGGGTAAAAAGTAGTTCATGAGAGAAATATTAAACACAATTCTACTTCTTCATGGGTTCTAGAATATTATAAAGTAAGTTTAAAATTAATATTGTGGATGGATAAATATTCAAAAATAAAAGGCTTCCCACAGAATGTTTGATCGGCAATGGTTAGAGATGAAAAGGGGGGGGGGGGGAGAAAAAAAATTACATGAGTGAGAAATATTGAATAATTCTGTTCTTTTATATGTTATAGAATCAGATAAAGCATGTTTAAAATGAATATTGACATTTATATTTTGGATTGAAAAAGATTGAGAATTTAAAGTTTTTCGTGGAGAGTTTGAACACTGATCATTATTGGAGTTTGATTTTAACAAAATAAAAAACCACAAAATTAACAAAAATCGCAAAAAAGTGGAAAATCGCGGATCCGCAGAAAATTATCATGCCTGGATAAAGTAAACATTCATTTGCATTTCCCGGCAAGCTGTAGAGATGTGCGAAAGCATAGCTAAACAAAGAAAAAGATGTATTTTCATAGTAGCAGATTAACAAATAAAGCTGTCAGCTAAATTGTAGTAAGTAAGTAAAATACATTTTTATTTTAATAAAGAAAATAAATGAAGTTATTTGACTTCAATTAACTAAATGTTTTTCTTTCAAATCTTATTTAACTTAAACTTTCATACTACTTATACTTTTAACACATGTATTAAATAAACTTATACTCTTAATATATATGAACCACTCATGCATATTGCACAAAGTGATAGGATTAAATATATCACTAGAGCCAACAGAAACTGGAAAAATCTGCACATAAATTTAATGAAACGATATCACCTTGAGGAGTGGTGTACTTTCCATAGTTGGCTTCAGAGCATACCTAGATTCAAATATCACACTACGCCATTGCTAAATACTCAAGTCAAATTTAATCCAATTTAGTGATTACAGTGCAACCTTTTTGAAAAAACACCTTTCATAATCCAAATATTTCTAATCGATAATTTTTAGCTACAGGCTCAATGACAAATTTTCTCCCATCAATAAACTATTACTTCCCATATCCCTCCCTCAGAGTCCCCATTCCTCTTTTCAAGTACTCATGATATGAGCTATTTCATATTATTGAGGTAGCCTGGTTGGTAGAACATCAATCTCGCAATAGAAAGATTGCGGATTTGATACTCAAGGCCGCAGAAGACCATCATGTACATCAATCTCTGGTGTGCATAAAATCTGTCGTGGCTACAATGTCCTCCATGCTCCATACAAATAATACTGCTTGGGGGAGATACCAAAGATAACTAGTATGTTGTGGCCACCACGAGACTTTCTTCTATCTTTTCCTATACAAATTCACTCAGTAACAATAATAATAATTTAAAAAAAAAAAGTATAGAATTAAGGGGAGAGGGGGAAAAAAAGTGGAACTTTATCAAATTTTCACATTTTACCCAAAATTTTGTCAAAGTCCCACTTTTTTCTTTTTTTTTTCTCTCCCCTTAATTCTATCAAACTCCCACGGTTTCCGTGTTCTGACAAACTTAAACAAATTTTTGCATTTTCCCCCCAATTTTGTCAAAGTCCCACGGTTTCCGTGTTTTGACAAACTTTAACAAATTTTCACATTTTACCCAAAATTTTGTCAAAGTTTGTCAAAACACGGAAACCGTGGGACTTTGACAAAATTAGGGGGAAAATGCAAAAATATGTTAAAGTTTGTCAAGACACGGAAACCGTAGGACTTTGACAAAATTAGGGGAAAAAAGCAAAAATTAGTTTAAGTTTGTCAGAACACGGATGATAAAATTAAGAAGAGAGAAAAAAAAAAAAAAAAAAAAAAAGATTTTTTTTTCTAAGTTTTTTTTCGTAAAAAGTAAAAAAAAATCAATAACTTTGTTTTAAATTATCACAGATTTATAGTTCAACCATTCGTTTTAAAGGTACTGACGAGACCTTTCGAAAGATACCCATCTTGAAAATGTTTGCCGTATATCACCCTGTTATAAATTTAGAAAAAGCGGGATGGCAACGCAACCTGTAAGACGATTTTTACCAAAAGTTGATAGGCACTAATTTATGTCAAGGTGCAACTACATACCAATTTGTATGAAATTCTGTCTAGTAGTTCCAGAGATACAGTTGCCACAAAATTTTGTCACACACACACACACAGACAGACATTTTCTAAAAATGTTAAAATCGTGTTCTACAGCTCTCAAAACGTGTAAATCCATCAAAAACCCAAAATCGAAAATTTTTACGAATCCAAAAAAGTAAAAATTATGATGGCTTATCTTTGGAGTACCACTGGGACGTTAATCCCAAAACCTCACCAATTGTCCAATATGTATCTATTAATGCGACGCTAAATTAGCTTCCTCTCGTTATTTCATATCAAGAAACACTAGTTGAATTCTATAGACTTATAAATATTTCAAAAACTGTTAGTGATGAAACTAAAATAAACAAATTGCTTAAAGGATCACTTAGAATCAAAAACTGTTAGTGAAAAATTATTAAACCAAATCAAATCTCATCTAATTTCGTCTTTATACAATAGTCATAACATACAATAATAAACTTTTTTTTTTTTTTTTTGTAGCATGTAATATGCACAAAATTTTGCTTTTCTCATCACCTCTAAAGAAAAGCTCTCTGAAAGACAGATTTTTTATGATCCAATGGAATTAAAAGAATAATAATTTTAGAGAAATTAATTACCAGATAATTTTATTTAAATTCATTTTCTTGTCGAAATCCTTTTATTAGAGCTAAAGCCTTGAAAAATCATAACCTTAAGTTTTTAGAAATGAGAAATAGATTGTGCATACTTACGAGTCAGTTGTGGGTGTCTGAAATGGGAGAAGGGTGCCACAGTCATCACAGAGTGCGAATTTGCTAAAGTCAGAATTTTCAAGGATCATTGCATAGTAAGCGAACATGCTGTTGTAGGTGCCTAAACAGGGAAGAGTGCCGCTCAGCAGGAGTTTGCTACTAATTTATTTTTAAAGGGTCCTGAATACGATTAGAATTTTCAAGATTCTTTTGTACAGCCAGCGAACAGACTATTGTAAGTGTCTAAAATGGGAAATCATGCCATAGGTGCCCCCAAACAGGAATTTGTTATGATCAGATTTTTTTAAGGGTTGTGAATATGATGAGAATTTTCAAAAAGTAAATTGCACGGCAGAAAAATGGGCTGTTATACACGTTTAAAAAGGCTATTTTAGGCATCTAATTAGTTAAGAAGGTGCCACAGGTGCCACCTAACAGGTGTTTGCTACAGTCAGACATTTTAATGCGAGCATTTTTTGCTTGTTGGTGAACCAGTTGGTCGCCAAAGGCAGCTTGTAATACATAAAAATCTTAAGTGTTTTTGGTAACTAATGATATTTAACAAAATTATGATCCACTTTCAAATGAACTTTAAGGCACAAAACAGCACCCCCAGAAACCTCATTATGCTATTCTATTTTTAAAAACATTGGGGGGGGGGGAAATGCTGCGACCCGTTTGCTCCAGCATACTCCAGTCCTCATCTCGTCTTATGTGACCAAAAGTCTTATTGAATAATCGTCAATGATAAAGAAGTTGTTAGTGTCAATCGAATGAAACCTGCTATCTTTGGACACAAGAACAGTCATCTATTCTATCCTCAGCTTCAGCATTTCCATCTATTCCAGATAAAGTAGTACCTCCAGTTGTAACATCAGCTGAAGCTACCTCTTCATTTCACCATCCAAAAAAGCAACTAAAACTGCCGACTTGGCAACCCATTCTGGTTATCAAATGATATACAGCATAAAATATATAGATCATTGCCAATAGAGCAGGAGTAGTCACAAGTCAAAATTTTGACCTCTTAAAAACACATTCATTCATTTAAAAAATATATACACAAACTGAAGTGAACTCAGTCTCTTTTCAAAAAATATAAAATAATGTTGCATTTTTCTTAGAGTGTCATAATAACTTATTCTGTGTATTTTGTGAAATAGATTTAAAAAAAAAAATCTCCTGATTCTTTTTTAAATATGAAGTCTTTTTTGGGAGCTTAAACCAATTTCTACAATTGAATATTATTAATATTTTGACTATGGCTGACGAATATAGCTCTTCACTGAGCTGTTGCTTATTTGTAGTACACTTTTAATTCAAAATTACATAATTATAGATTTTTAGATTCTTTTTAAGTGTGAAAATTGTATATAATAGTCATAAAATTTATCTTTAAATGTAGATTTATATTTTAAATTTCAAATTGAAATAATGATCCTTTTAGTACACTGGAAGAACTGTATAATCAAAGTTCAATCCAGGTTTTTTAAATGATACCCTATTTGTGAATTTCAACAATAATGGACCATGTGATGTTTTTCCTATACAGGTTTAACGGAGGCTTTAAATATTGCTTAACTAAGCATAGAATCCATTGCTAGCTGTTTAAATTATAACTTTATTCAACAGCCACAAAACACAAAACATATAGAACAACAACCATTTTCAAACTCTCCTCTAATAACAATTTTAACACAGAACGTGCGCTCGCATGACTAAAACCATGGAGTTACATTATAACACATCTCCCTTCCTTTCAAAGTTATAAGTCAAGTCTCTGGGGTGGTCGAATAGTCCTACCACTTCTGGTAACATAAGGCTTGGACATAGGTCTTGTAGGGGCGGTACATTTTGCCGATACATTCCCAGAATTTTTGTTGGCTAGCGGAGACTTTATTCCAGATCCCATATCAGTTGAATGATTATTCTCGGGGATATCTATTCCTTCATCTGATTCAGATTCTGGCTCAAAATCTGGCGATGGTACTAGATGCTTCCTATTTCTTCTATAAATTCTCTTTCCGGATTGAACAAGATATGATCTCGGAAATGAGGTTTTCTGTAACACTTTTCCTGTCACTCTTTTGTCAGTAACCCATACTCCCTGTCCTTTCTCAAGTTCTGATAGAATTCTTGTCCCATGGTGTCTGTTGTAATTTCTTTCTTGTTTCTCTATTCGTTTTCTCTCCTTGCCTTCTAAATCAGTTTTCTTGATCAATTTAGGAAGTAGTTGAGAATTAGCTATTGGCAGAATTGTTCTTATTCTCCTACCCATTAGGAGTTCTGCAGGACTATAACCGTTTTCCAGTGGGGTTGCTCTGTATTCCATTAGCGCAAGATAAGGATCAGCAGATTTCTTGATACGCATTTTGATTGTTTTTACGCTCGATTCTATAAATCCATTACTTTGAGGAAATTTTGGACTGCTTGTGATTTGTTTGAAACAGTAGCTTCTTGCGAACTCATTAAATTCTCGTGTTCTCATTGGATCGAACTGTGGACCGTTATCCGTTCTGAGTATTTCTGGAATACCATGACGAGAAAATATAGATTTGCAATGGTTAATTATTTCTTCCGAAGTCAAGGTTTCAAGTTTCGAAATTTCAGGATACCGTGAATAATAATCTGCTATAAGGAGGTACCACGAATTCTGGTATTTGAAGAGGTCAAGGCCGACAACTTCCCAAGGTTTTTCTGGAAATGGTGTTGGAATTAGTGGTTCATGCCTGTTGCTCGATTCTTTGATACAAGCAGGAAAATTTTTCACTTTTTCTTCAATCTCTTTGTTAATTTTTGGCCAGTATATAGAACATCTTGCACGAGCTCTACATTTAGTTATACCAAAATGTCCTTCGTGAATCTTTTTCAGCACTTCAGTTTGGAGCGACTTTGGAATTATTATTCTACAACCTCTCATTAAAAGACAATCTTGAATAGAAATTTCAAAGCGATGTTGCCAAAACGGTAAACAGAGTCGATCTACATCTTTCTTCGAGGGCCATCCTGTCATCGCGTACGAAGAAAGTTTCTGGCAGGTAGCATCAGATTGTTGTGCTTCTTGAAATTCTTTCAGCCTATTAGAAGTTGCTGGAAGATTATTAGTGATCATCTGAATGTATGCATCAATTTCTTCTTCTAGTTCGTCATTTTCACATGATTGCTCTCTTGGACTTCTAGATAAAGCATCGGCTGCATAAAGATTCTTCCCTGGAACATGAGTAATAGTGTATGAATATCTCATCATTCTTAATCTGATTATTTGCAGTCTAGGAGAAAGATCATCTAAATGCTTCCTTGAAAGAATTGGAATCAGCGGCTTATGGTCAGTTTCAATCAAGAAATGAGACCCTGTTAAGTAATCTCTGAATTTCTCACATCCCCATGCTACAGCTAATGCTTCCTTTTCGATTTGGGCATAGCGACTCTCAGCCGGTGTTAATGTTCTCAATGCATAGGCGATTACGAAAGTTTTCCCATCTTCCAGTTTTTGACGTAGAGTGGCTCCTAGACCATAGGATGATGCGTCTGTAGTGACTATAGATTCCTTATTAGGATCAAATATTTTCAATACTGGATCTGAAGATAAAATTTTCTTCCACTCTTCAAATGCGTTTCTCTGTTGATGATCCCATACAAATTCTCGCTTGTTGCTAAGCATCGACGTAAGAGGATACATTAATTCTGCGAAATTTGGAACAAAACGTGCTAGATAATTGGCGAATCCTAATAGTTGTTTCAGCTCTTTTTTATTTCTTGGGGGTTTATATTCCTTAAATGCTGCAACTTTTTCATCATCGGGATGGATTCCTTGGCTGTCGATTATATGACCCAGAAACTTTATACTTTTAGTTGAAAAAATACATTTTTTCTCATTTAAAGTCAAGTTGGCATCTTTTAATCTCTTGCAAACCTCTCTTAATCTTTGATCATGTTCTTCTTGAGTGGATCCCCAAATCAGAATATCGTCCATGTGACAAGCAGTGCCACTTAAATTCTCCAACAACTGAGACATTCTTCTTTGAAAATGTTCCGGAGCTGATGAGATTTCAAACGGTAATCTTAGAAATCTGTATCTCCCAAATGGTGTAATAAAGGTAGTGAGAAATGAAGACTTTTCGTCTAACGGTATTTGCCAAAAACCTGAGTTTGCATCCAATTTTGAAAATATCTTGGCACCTGATAAAAGACTTAATGTATATTCAACATTGGGTAGAGGGTGCAATTCTCTCAAAACATTTCTGTTAAGCTGTGTCAAATCCACACAGATTCTGAGTTGTCCATCTTTCTTTGGAACTATGACTATTGGCGAACACCATTCTGCAGGCTCACTAACAGGTGTTATGACATTTTGCTCCACCATCTTCTTTAACGTCTCTTCGGTTTTCTTCAGTAAGAGAATAGGAACACGTCGAGGTGAGGTAACTGCATATGGAACACTGTCTTTCTTCAGCTGTATTGAATAACAACCTTTCATCAGTCCAAGTCCTTCAAAGAGCTCTGGAAATTCTATTCTAGGGTTGTTGACTACTACTTGATCAAAATTGCTTATATTTGGTCCTAACCCAAAAGAAATCAATGCTGGTTTTCCTAAAAGACTTGTTTGTAGACCATCAATTACATAGATGTCTTCTTTACAATATTTCCTTTTAAAGTTTAAATGTGCGTTGAATTTTCCTAAAACTTTCAAAGGATTTCTATCCGGGCCGCATAGGACTTTATGAACTGGCTCCAATTTAGTTTTCTTGGCTAGCGAGCGATAAACTGTTGTAGAAATTGCGGAGTGATCAGCGCCAGTATCTATCTTGAATTTTAAATCCTGATTTTCTATCTTAACATCGATTGTCCAATCTTCATTAATTTTCCTTAAGTGAAAAACTATGTCTAAAAATGAAATCGATGAGCCTTTAGATTGGCTTTTAGAAAAACAGACTTTTTCTTAATGCCCGATCTTGGCGCATTTTCGACATTTGGCATCTCTAGCAGGACACATTCTTTTGTCGTGTTTTTGTTTTCCACACCATTTACACTTTTCATCTTTCTGTGAAAATTTAATATTTCTCGGCATTGTGCTTTTCTCATTAAATTTATTCTCCTTTTTATCTTGGAAATTATTCTGGTAACGAACAGTTTTATTTGAGCCCATAACATTTAAAGAAGTGGCTCTTTCAGCTTCGCCAAGTTTTAGTTGTTGTTGTTTAATGGATTCACTGAGACGTACCTTTTCTATAACTTTTGTTAATGTTAATTCACTATCTAATTGTAACTTTTCGCTTAGGGCTTTATCTCTTATTCCAACTACAATTCTGTCCCTTATTAATTCATCATGTAAATTTCCATATTCGCAACTCTCAGCTAGACGATATAGTGCCGTAATAAAGTCATTAACTCTTTCTCCTTCGAGTTGAATACACTTATTAAACTGCGTTCGCTCGAAAATAGTATTCTTTTTTACTACAAAATGCTCATTGAATTTTTTCAGGACTATTTGATAATCTTCTGCTTCTTCTGTGCTTAACTGGAACGAAGCAAAAATATCTTCAGCTTTATCGCCCATGATGTAAATCAATGAGTTTATTTGCTCACCATCTGATAGCTTGTTCAAACCAGATGTAACTCTATATCGTTCAAAACGAGTTTTCCATTTTGACCAATTAGCTGGAGTAGAAAATGTAAATGGTTCTGGTGGCGAAACTTGAAATGAATGCCTTACAACACTAATTTTATCAGTTTCCATCTTAGTTGAAAATTTTAGAATAGGCCTCGCTCAATATCGGTAAATAAAAAACAAATTACTTACAGTATTTTCACTTTACTGCTTTTACTGTTTTTCCACTGCCACCATGCGATGTTTTTCCTATACAGGTTTAAAGGAGGCTTTAAATATTGCTTAACTAAGCATAGAATCCATTGCTAGCTGTTTAAATTATAACTTTATTCAACAGCCACAAAACACAAAACATATAGAACAACAACCATTTTCAAACTCTCCTCTAATAACAATTTTAACACAGAACGCGCGCTCGCATGACTAAAACCATGGAGTTACATTATAACACAGACCATATTCCCACTTTGGGTTCGAGGCTACAAGAATATCAGCTGGTTAGGCAAACAACCTTCAACTCTTACCATAGCAAAGCATAGTGGCTTGCAAATTTTTATCTTGCAATATTATTTATAAGAGTTACAGATTATATGAAATTGAAGTAAGAGTGATATTGAGATACCTTTGTTTTGTTTTTAATCCAGTTTTAGTAATATACTTTAATATTAATCAACATATGTAATATTAAAAGTTGCCATGTGAACTGTGGCGATGTTAACAAATTTAAATGGATGTTCCATTTAATAAATTCCTTTATTAAAGTGATTGAAATTCTAATTATTTAAGCTTTGATGTCCATATATATATGTGCGTGTGTATAAAATGTTCTTATTAATTTTTTATTCATTATATATATATGTGTGTGTGTGTGCGTATACATAAAATGTTCTGCAATTTTACGATATGGAATAGTCTTAACTTTATCATTCGATTCAGTTGTTTACATTTCTCTTTTGTTCTTGTTTGAACAGATATCTGATTAAGTTTCACTGGAGAAATATTTAGGAAAATGTTATGCGTAACAATAAAATGGCATCCTAAATCTAATTTGTTTACAAAATATCGGCCACAGTGTTCGGCGATTTTACCTACTGTGACGTCACAGGAATATTGTCCATTAGTGAAAAAAATCAAGAAAGTTTGAAAATTAAAAATTTCCCTCAAACAATTAACTGAAATACACAAAGCATTTTACTCAGCTTTGAAATGGATACAAAACATAATAAAAAGAGAATAGTTGTAAAATAACTATATATGTGTGGCAAGTAAATTTTAAACATGTAAGATAAGTAAAAGTAGGTGTAGTCGAACCTCGTTAACAAGAACTACTTTTAACATGAGCTGTTTCCTCAATCCGCATCAAAATGAAGATTAGTTACTGTTAGCATGAACTACTGATAACATGAACAAATATTTTATCTTCCTTGAGATTCACGTTAACAAGGTTCAGCTGTATTTTCCTGGATATTTATCATGAATTTGTTGTAGCAAAGCTCATGGAAATGTGCAATGTGCAGCTTTATTGCTAAGAATTAACTTTGCTTTGTGAAGATGCCTCTTTGCTGAAAGTTAATTTTGTAAAGACGCATCTTTTCTGAAAGTTGATTTTGTGAAAGTTTCTCAAGTGGCACTAAATTTGTTCTGGTTTGATCTCTGATAATGAAAGAATTATAATTTTGCCTTTTTTCAAGGCAGTCAGGTGGTTAAATTTTAAACTAATTTGAACATCTCAGCTATGATTTATATTCTTTTTTAGGGAAAGTGACTACGATATTGTAGTACATAAACAGGGTGGCCAACATTAGAACTTTTCCAAATTTACTGACTTTTCCATGACTATTTTTCACCATTTTCCCTGACTTATGCTGTTTATTTCCCCCAAAAATTTCACAAAATCAATAAAAAATTCAACAATTTGAAAATGGCTCATTTCAACAAAATTTGTCAGAATTCTCAGATTATACATGAAATTCCTTGACTATTCCAAGATTCCCTGACTTTCCCTAATCAGTGGCCACCCTGATAAATCAAGTTTTTGCAGTACTTTACTTAAAATATAATGTAATCTAAAGGAATATGGAGGAGGGAGAGAGGAGAAGGGGGGGAAACCTTCATTATTCTGGAAATTTTTCTGGTTTACACCTCACAATATTTTCTTTCTTCCATAGTACCTTATTTTACAAATATTTCTTGAAAATTAAATGCACTTTCAAGGCATTCATTACAGGGTTGGCAAAAACCCGAGTTTTTCTAGAAAAACCGAACCCACTTGGGTTTTTCTGGGTTTTTGTTTGAATACATTTGCATTGCAATGTTAGATATGTTATTTAGCATATTAGTTGTAATACACCTAATTATATTAAACTATTAATTAATAAATAGACAATAAGACTTCTTCACACACCATAAGTTTTAAGCCAGCACAACCGGTTTCGAAAGGACGTAGCCTTCCTTCATCAAGTGCAAAAAACACGTGCTACTGCCTTGGAGGCAAAAGCAAGACTGAAAGCAAGGCAAAATCCAGAGGGGGAGGAGCAACATAAACAACCAATAGGAAGCATCATGCAGGACCAATCAGAGAGGAACACACATGCACACACAAAAAACAAAAGGAGGGAGGGAAGGAATAAACATTTTTTTTTTTTTTTTTATGATTTATTTTTTTTATTATTTATTTATTTATTTATTTATTAAATTAATATTATACTAATAAGTAAATTTAATAAAATTAATTTATTATTATTATTATTTTATTTTTTATTTAGAATTATTTAATTATAACTAATATTATGTTAGAAACATAATGAAGGAAATTATTTAATTGAATTAAACAAATTTTTCCAGGCTGTAGACAGCAAAGTGGAATCAGATTTTTCATTGACAATTTTATCACAATTAAGGTAAATAGCTAAATTTTCCAAAAAATCGAGTTCGGAAATGCATTTGGCATGAAAGATAATTTTGGCACTCTTAAAATTAAAACTATGATCAAATTCCCAACTGTGCTTCACAATAGAAGATTTAGAAATTTCTTGATTAACAACATATCGAGAATGTTCACATAATCGGCATTCAAGATTTCTCTTTGTTTGACCAATATAATATAAATCAAAATTATTACAAGCAGTAGTGGCACCAGAAATTCCCCGATGGGGGGACACCATCTTCCCGACAGGGGGGCACTACATAAAGAGAGTTTATTATATGAGTATTTATCAAAAACTGCAATACTCTTAATAATACTACTGTTAATATTTGTACCATTCCATTTGTTAGTACTCCTCGTGGTTTTGGAGATCATCGTGTCACAGACAGACATTTTCTAAAAATATCGTGACCAAAAGTGTTCTGGACCTCTCAAAACGTGTATATTCATGGAAAACTGGAAGCTGAAAATTTTTATGAATCAAATACTTTCTTCTATTGAATATAGAATGGAAAAACTGGAATGCTCCAAATTTGTAAAAGGAAAGAAAAATGCTGCTAAAAGTAAAAAAACTGAAAATTTTGTATTTGTTTCCCCGAGAGATTATAGGAGTATGCCCCGAGGGGGAGGGGGGGGTCTGTGCCCCCCGGCCCCCTAGCTGGCACCACCCCTGATTACAAGGGACATTATAGATACCCCACTTATGAAGCTCGGGAACAGGGGATTTAGTTGAAGGGAATTAGAATTTATTGACAGGTTTAAAAATAACGTGAAAATTGAAACACTTCAAAACTTTGGCTAATTTAAAACATAAGGGGGGATAAAAAGCAAGACAAGATTATCAGGTTTAATTTTATCATCAATGGAAAGAGTAGAATTATAATATTTCGAAACCGGTTGTGCTGGCTTAAAACTTATGGTGTGTGAAGAAGTCTTATTGTCTATTTATCGTTTGTACACCAGTTTTGCATTTAGTTTTGGTACTAATTAATAATTAATCTAATATTTATCTCAGAAATAAAAATTGGTTTGATTCTAATATTAAAATAGTGTTAATTAGTAAGATTAAGCTATATTTTATTTTAATGTATGCTTATTCAAAATAAATATTCTTAATGACAATAACTGATAAAATAAAACATTTAAATTTTTTAGTTCCCCATCGTGTTATAGATGGAGAACTTAAGTAATCGTGAAAAATTTCCACCATGCTTTTTTAACTTTTTTACACATTTTCACGTGTGAGGAATCCAAAAAATGACAAAATTTGTATGGTGTGTATTAGTTTGTTAGTCTGTGTACACAATATCTCAAGAACAAATTGTCACAGAGAAGTCAGATCAGTTTTAAAATATTACTTTCGACACTGACAAGAATCCTATTCATTTGCAACATTTGAATTAAAAAACTTCGTAAGCTATTAAAAATTTATGCTTTTCTTAACATGGGAGAATAGGGCAAAATTTTACTTAAACATGCATTAAATGGAAAATTTTTACTGAAAAAATGTGAGACCTGTTTTAAAACACAGGAGCAGAATTATATCCGATGTTCTGCAACGAAACATTAAAATTTGCAGATGTTCTGCAGGTATTTTGTCCAAATTTGTCAAAGCACAGTAAAATGCAAAATAAGCATAAAAATAATACTTATTAGTAAAATATTTATTACACATTTATAATAAAACATGGTTTAAAATTTTTATAATCTTAAACTGAGGAATACACCCAGAATTTGAAATTTTTTCAATGGCTTTTGGCATTAATATTGTCACATTAATGTGGATATACTACTTACAAAATTTTTATAAATTTTGTCTATACATTGAAACAATGACTGTTTCCAGCAATTTTCTAGTATGCTAACAGATTTACAGGTCAGTTGAGCATATCTAGGTTTTATTAATTTTAGAATGTTAGCTGTATCAATCAACATCATCCAGTTAGAGGATAGATGAAATGTTCTGCAAAAGCCTCAATTGTTCTGCGACATGCGTCGCAGTTTTAAACACTTTCTGCTCCTGGATTTTAAAATATGAGTTTTGATGTCGGAATGAACATCAGTAACTAGAAACATGCTACTTTGAAAATTTCGCAAGTTATTGGAAATTTACGAATTTCTTAGCATGGGAAAATTTCACATAAATGTCAATTTTGAGGGATATTTTCATCGTAAAGATGTCAGACCACTTTTGAAATATTATTTAGGGTACTGGCATGAATATCATAGAGTATAAATTTTCCAATTTAAAAAATTCGTAAATTATTTGGAATTTACGATTTACTTAAAATGGCTGAATAGGGCAAAACTGAGCATGAATGTCCATTTTGAGGATCATAAATATATCAGACAACTTCAAAATAACATTTATGATACTTGTTTGAACATAATTGACTACAAATATTCTAATAGGAAAATTTCGCAAGTTACTCGTAATTTAAGATTTTATCAACATAGCAAAATGGGGCGATATCCCATATAAATATGCATTTTGAGGATTGTTGCATTGGAAATAATAGCATGAAAACGAAACTACAAAATTTATCCTGATAAAATAAATTAATAGATTAGAATAAGATAAATATATCAAAGTGAACGGTGGATAACCTATTAGGCGGAAATTTCATTCTGTCACTGTGTCAAGTGTTTGGTCAGATTCATTTCTCTTAACATAATTATGTTAAGAGAATGTCCTGTACTAGAAATTTATGAGAACATATATATGATGAAGAACTGAGCAGAGTCCACTTATGCCAACTAGTTTTAGTTATAATAATAACTAAAATAGCTTTATCATTTTTTTTTTTTTTTTTTTTAAGTTTTTTAATACTAGTTGAAACAGTTATAGAAGAAAATTTTATTTTATTACATTTATAATTATGTTGCTACTAAAATTAAAATAAAATTGAACCAATTATAAAAGATAAACTTGCTTTTATTATATTTATAACTGTAGTTACTTTTTAACCTTTTGAAAGGGGCTCTTACGAAATCCTATGGTGAAGCGTGACAGATGCTGTCACAGCCCCTTTCAAAAGGTTAAGTTTAATAATATTTTCTAGAAAATAAAAACAAGAGTTTTTTCTTTAAAGGTAAGGTGTTTTCTATACTTTTTAGATGGAATTTATAAATTATAAATAATTTTTAACAAAAACCCACTTATTTGCAAAAACCCAGCGGGGTTTTTGTTCGTGGGCCCGCCCAGAAAAACCCGGGCTGGGCCCAGTTTGCCAACCCTGATTCATTATTTAGCACCTGTTTTCAATATTTTTTTTTTTTAATTTAAGCAACTAACCTTTTTCAAATTTGCTGTAGTGTAATTTTTTTTTTAAATTAAAATATCAGCACAATATGCGCCTTTTACAAAAGTTTTTTTTTTTTTGTAAATAGCTATTTAATAAAATGCTTTAGTAAAAAATAAATAAATAAATAAAATAAAATCTCTCCTTCAATTTCTGAAATTTAGATGAACATTTTGCACTTTGTAAAAATGCAACGGTACCAGAAATACTGCTGCATACATAGTGGAAAGATGATCATAGCAAAAATAGTTTAAGAAATACAGTTATAAATTATCAGTTTCAGTAGTTTTATTCAAATTTGTTCAAGTCTACCTATAACAATAATTTTGTCCATAGACTTTGCATATTAGTTTCTCTACACATTTATTTCAACTTAGTTCACTTTTTTTTTTTTTTTTTTTTTTTTTTTTTTAAGCAGTGAGCATATATTACTAATGTTTCATAATTCAAACAATGAAGTTATAACTAAAAAATCATGAAAAAAAAAAAAACTGATACCTGATGAAGCATGAAAATCTATATCCCAACATTCTTCCTCTTTACTGATTACAAAATCACCTATAATATAACATAAATATAAATTTAATATGTTAAGAATAATAAGTCAGATACACTATAATCTCCAAAAACATTTCTAATTCAGGCTTAAAAATTTACACATAAAAATTTTATTACATAAGACACATCAAATTTCAAATGATATGAAAAAATCATCCTCTAGATGAAATATGCTTAATTTTGAAGTATATTTAACATAATATACCATGTTGTATTATGAAGTATATTTAACCATCTGACCACCTTTGAAAAGGGCAAAATTGTAATGCTGTTATCACTGCACAGATTATTCAATTACTAAAATAATGCTTATTTTAACTTGAGATTGAAAATTTAACTATGCACATAATTATAATACACATGACTATCTTTTAAGACTTTCAAGCTTGAAAAACAAGCTAAATATCCATAAATATATAATTTTAAATTATAAGTGCATTGTAAAAAAAGACAACAGATCAGTGGCTGGATATATCTGTCAGTAGCGATCAGATTTAAGTCTATTAAAAAAGAAATTGAGATAATATGTAGGCTGCCTTAAGTTAATACTAAAAATATACTGATTCTATTTTAGAGAATGCTGTCCCAGTAAGCACTGTTTTGCTAGCTTTTGCACAAATGATTAGTAGCTATAGTTTAGTTTTTTCTACGGCATAGAATTTCCACAAAGTAGATGAGTAAGCTGACCATAAAAAAATATCAAGTAGATTTAATGCATTTGAATTTTTGAAGAAGAAGTGAAACTATGCTATGTTTTATGGGATAAACATTATAGAGATTTCTTAAATTCTAAAAGGAACCAATTCCTTCTCTCTTACAATAACACATGTGTGGTTTTGAAATATTCTAGAATAACATAGAAGAAAGTCTTGTAATGGCCACAGTGAGATATCTTCCTATAAAAAAAAAAAATTGCAAATTATAAGAATTTCAGCAGAAAGAGAAAGAATGGGGAGAATAAGATTTTTTGCTATTGCATTGTACAATTTGGTAATTTAGAATTACTAATAAGCTATTTCCATACATTAATAATGATAGTAACTCCAACCATACATAAACATAACATATTCTTGATGAAAAAGTCTAATTAATTTTTTAACAAGAACAGAAAATGACTATGCCAGGAATTGAAGCTATGCAAATGTCATAATACCCCATTTTTCAACTACAGAACTGACCCAGCCCAATCATGGACAAACAGTGCTAGGCAGAA
Source organism: Salticus scenicus (assembly GCA_963930645.1). Classification (NCBI taxonomy): domain Eukaryota; kingdom Metazoa; phylum Arthropoda; class Arachnida; order Araneae; family Salticidae; genus Salticus; species Salticus scenicus. Next base: position 80,601,596 of record OZ005651.1, read on the forward strand.
GTTGACAGCTTGATAATAAAATATTAGTGTGTTATGTTACTGAGACAAGTTTAAATGCATAACAATATTAGAACATCAGCACATGCTTATTAAAATCAGGAAAATCTTCAACATCTCGAATGCCAAAGAAAAAAACTCAGAAAAGCAGACAGCTGTTTCCATAGCATTTAGTTTACCATCTTCAGAGCATACAGAAATGAGAGAGAAGTGCTTGTAAATATAACAAAGGAATCTAATTCTGATCAACAATAGAATAGTAGGTAATGTGGGGAGTTAGTCAACAGGAACAGTTGTGAAAAATGTAGAAAAAATTAAGGAAATGTGGACTGAATGTAAAATTTCCAACAATCAGACAAATGGGATACAGTGAAATCACAATTAACAATATTTTAAAGATTTTTATAGGTGTATAAAACTTAAAAGATATAGAATTCTTGAGTGGATTTAAGACTGCAAATTATTTAAACTGAATCAAATTTAAAATTATGGTTTTACTCCCAGCAATGCTAAGAAATGGCCAATTTGTTAGTTTCTTGTTTACGGATATAGTACAACATCTTAAATCAAGACTTCCAAAAACCAGAATTATCCAGAATTAGGACAATGAAACTTTTATTTAATGATAATAATAGATGGCACTACCACACAAAGATTTTTTTTTTTTTTTTAATTCTGAAAACCAATTACAATACTTGTTACTTTCCTATTTTTAAAATAATATACAATTGGATTATCAGCTTTAAGAGTCAAAATAATTAATGATTTATCTATACAATAGTGTATATATTAGAGGTGGGAATCGATTAAGAGTTTTAACTGGGTTAATCGTAGTTCATTAATCGATTAATCGGATTTTTAATCGGTTTTCATTTTTCTTTATATAATTTTATTTCAATGATGAATAAAACTCTCATATTGTGTGTGTGTATATACACTGCATAAAAAAAGTAGACGGACACTTACTTGTAATACTTTAAAGCCGATTATTTCTTTAATTAGAGATATGAGGTTCATTTCTCTAATATAATTATATTCTTGAGACATCATATATTATTATTTTTTGGATATAGATTCAATCCTTTTGAATTAAGTAGTGGAAAAATTCAGGAAACAGAAATGGTGCATATTTGCACTGCAATTTTTCTTAAAAAAAGTAGACGGACACATCTTGTATCTCTAAAATAAAACGTTTTTAGTAAGGGTTTCGTCTCCCATTTGCTTTAATAAGTTCGTATACTCTGTTAGGCATCGAATCAATGAGAGTCTGAATCTTTTTTTGACAGAAAATTTCCCAAATATTTGTAAGAGCTTCTTTGAGCTGGTGAATTGATTCATACTGGCGTCCACCCTCATAAATTTTATGAACAAGTATAGCCCAAATGTTTTCTACAGGATTCATATCCGGACTCTTGGCTGGCCAGGGTAAAATATTAAAGTTGTTCTCATGAAACCATTTTTTAACGTTGTTAGCGGTGTGTATTGGCGCTCCATCTTGTTGGGAAATCCAGTTTTCTCCTCCAAGATCACACGCAAATGGCAAAAGCTCACTGCTTAGTGTTTCAATATAATCTTTGTGAGTCTGCTTCTTACTTAGGAACACTATATTTGTCCTTCCACCATAGACAACAGCTAGCCATACCATCACGCCACCACCACCAACTTGCCGAGTAGAGTACACTTCGTCTTCTTTCTCCAAACTGTACCAATAATATTGATATCCATCTGGGCCGTCTAAATTAAATTTTTTCTCATCTGAAAAAATTACAGCTATCCATTCTGTAGTCCAAGACATATGGTTTTGAGCCCACTGTAGGCGTTCTGTCACGTGGTGATCCTTCCAGCATGGATGATGTTTTCTTATCTTATATTGAAAGAGCTCCGAGTGCTTAATGTAGTTATAAATTCTGTGAGAAGTTACGTTAGTAATTCCTGTGCTTATTCAAACCCTGGGAATTGATGCTTCAGTTTTTATCAGCTCAGTAAAAATTTTTCTTTGGTCTCTAAGCGAAAGTTTCTTTGGCCGGCCACTCTTTTTCTTTACGTCATGGGCTTCAGGAGCACGTAGAAAATCGCTGATGCTACTTTTGCTTATTAGAAGTAACCTACTAATTTCTCTGACTCCTTTAATAACATTTTTCAGTGCTATAATCTGTCCTTTCTGGTAATCAGTTAGAGGAATTCCTCGTGGCATGGCGCATTCATCTCCAAGAAATTTAACTACATAAAACCATCTTGTCAAGCACATTAGCAATTGGCAAAATGCCAAGTGTACATGTCCATGCAAAACTGGTATTCCTCAAGAAACACCCACTTAGATAATTGCAGTTTTTGACCAGTGTCCGTCTACTTTTTTAAAAAAAATATATTGTGCATATGTATATCTTTTCTCTTTTCTGTATTTCCCTACATTAAAATTATAAATAATTGAATATTTTTATTTGTCTGTCAAAAATATGAAGATTGATAAGTATAAACATGTTAAAGAATTTTAATTAACATTTCCTGTTAAACAAAGACGGGGTTTAAAAAACTTGTAAAGAAGTGTCCGTCTACTTTTTCTATGCAGTGTATAGCTATATATATTATTCATAAGTTTGACTGATTTTTTTTTTTTTTCCAAAAATTTTTGTCTAATCAATCCGTGGCGGATCCAGAACTTAACTTTTGGGGGGGGGCTAAGAGTTTTCAAGATGTTATTCCAGATCAATGAAAAATTTACAATTGTAACATCCAATTGGGAATGTTAGTGCTTTTTGGGGGGGGGGGGGGGGGCTTCAGCCCCTAGCCCCCCCCCCCCCTTAAATCCGCCACTGTAATCAATTATATCTGTTTCATAACTGAAATTTAAATCAATTTTCAGAGTAATAATTGGTAACTTTAAGTGTTAATTTTATATAAATATTTTCACTTATTCAATTTTATTTATTATTATTATTTTTTTTAATAAATTAATTTTTCGATTCATTTTGAAAGAAACATTAAATGAATTTACTCATATTTTAGTTTTATATTTGCAGGCCTTATCCATCTCACTTGTCACTGTTTTTAAATGAATTCTCAAAATTCCATATTATTATCATAAAAATATTTTAGTTCTTCTTTGTCACTTCGGACTAGAACACAGAATGTTATTTTCTGTTTCTACTTCAATAATTACTATCAGCGATTCTGAACAGACAATAAAAGCTTGAAGATACTGTGAAACTGTTGACATTTCCCCCATCAGAGGGATAGTAAAAATCTCAACCCCTTCTTTTTTTTTTTTTTTTTTTAATCTGTAGCATTTCTAATTTTTGAATGCTTCTTGTTTCTGAGAATACTATTAACCTAGCCAACACTTTCTGTAGAAGGCTACAGACAGGTGGTGTTGCTCCAGCATGCACATGAAGCGGCATTTTGTTTAATAACTGTTCTCCCCCTTTTCTCTATCAACAAAAGTGCAACAACTTCTTTTGAGAGGCTTTATTTTTATTTATTTATTTTATTTGCTTTTTCATTATTTGATGGATGTTTCTTAGAATGTTTGTTAGCAAAATATGTGAAAAAAATATTTTGTAGGCAGAACAATATTTTTACTTTAATTCGTAGTTTGAAAATTTTAATCGGATTTTGAAAAATTTTAATCGAATTAATCGATCTGATTAACTCGATTAAAAAAATTGATCTGGACTAAGCATTGATCGATTAACCGAACCGATTAATCAGCACAGCTCTAGTATATATATATATATATTAATTGTAAACTACAAAATACTTGTTTACCGTCTGCCATTTTGGATTTAGTGAATTTTGATTTTCGTTTGTGATTATTTGTCCTGTAAAAGGAGGGGGGGGGGGGGGGGAATAATAAAAATATTATAATGAGTGGTAAGAGAATTTAAAAACAGCCTTTCTTTTTTTTCTCTCTTTTAATCACTGATGAACTATTAAAGAAAAAAATGAACAATTATTTAGCTATTATTTGTCCCACTGTATTAAAAAAAGGAAAAAGAAAATCTGTGTCTTTCAAAAAAGTAATTTAATTACTTTTTTAATAGTAGAGACTTTCTAAAGCATTATATTTTGTAAATAAATTTAACTTTAAAAAAAAATGTATGTAAAAAAAATGTCCTGTCACCAAGCTGCCAACTTGTTCTTACAGAATGTAGCAATACTAATAGTATTACTATGTTCCAGAAAAACAAGATGGTGGTTACTATTCAATATCCCTGTTTCTTGAAGGACTTTAATATTCCTTACAGGATGAATTATTTATACAATGTTTGGTAACTATGATTTTGAAATCATTGTTAGAGCTGTTTTTCAATGGCTTGCATTAGTGAAAGTTAAGATAAAAAAGAAAATATGACTCAACTATGCCACTTAAACTGAAGCAAAAACAATTTAAATATATACATTCTATTCTTTAAACACTTTTCTTGCGACCATGGTCGCTTCTGCGCAAGTGCTGACTCAGCAAGTCCAGTGTTAAAATAGGGGTGATTCAGAGAGAATAGTGATAAGAGACAGGTTGTTTGCTAAATCTCAACCTGTCGGTCAATTTGGCACCCCTCTAAGTCATTGGACTCATCCTCAAAGCTAGTTTTGAGAAACATGGTTATACTATATCTAATCATAAATTCAAAATCCAAAAAAATACTCGCTAATCTAAATTTAAACACCTTTAATATTTTCCAAATATTTTATGATTTTTTTTTTCTTACATAAACCCAGGCCTCACAAGTTTTTACCTCAAATATATAGACTTTAGAGACTAAATTTGGAAATTTATAGACTTAATAGACTAACATTAAATATATTATTAGGTGTACAAATTAATTCGGTCCGTTTTTTAGCAATAAAAAAAGTATTTATTATTAAACCAAAACGAAAAATACATTATTCAAAGTATTGTCCATTATTTTCTACTATTTTTTCCTATCTCTCCGGCAATCGTCTGATTCCATCTCGATAAAACAACTCATCTCTTTCGCTCATCCATGTTTCGAGCCATTTTTGTATTTCTTCGTAAGAAGTGAACCGCTGACCGGTCAGATCATTCTGTATTCGTCGGAACAACCAGTAGTCGGAAGGGGCGATGTCCGGAGAATACGGCGGGTGCGGTAGGACGTCCCACTTTCTTTTTTGTCTGTAAATCAGCTGCTCGCAAGTGCATAATCGCCTTTCAACGTCTCTGGGTTTCAGTTCATAAGGAACCCATGTTCCTTCTTCTTGGATCATTCCTATCGTTTTTAGTCTCACCGATATTGCTTGCTGAGTCACTTCCAGTTGTTCTGCAAGCTGTTCTTGTGTTTGAGTCGGATCTTCATTCAGTAATTCCTCTAATTCGTTATCTTCAAATTTTTTCGGTTGTCCAGAGCGACGCCTGTCATCAACGCTAAAATCTCCATCTTTAAATCATCGAAACCATTTCCTGCATGTTTTGTCAGTCGGAGCACTATCGCCGTATACTTCTATGAGCATTCGATGCACTTTGGCGGCACTTTTCTTCCAATGAAAGAAAAAAATCAACACTTCCCGCAAATGCTGCTTATTGACTTCAAAACCTGACATGTTTAATGCAATGCTGATCAGGCTATTTCAAGCAAGCAAAAGAGTTGTACACTGAAGATTCTTAACAAATATATAACCTCTCTGAAACCACCGAAAACAGCTGTTATAGCCTAACATTTGTGGCAGCTAGCGCCATCTTTCGAAAACGGACTGAATTAATTTGTACACCTAATAATAACTAAACTTAATAGATGAAATAACTGTTATGATGATACAGAAATTAATATTTTTATGTAACAAAATTTGTTATACATAAAATGCTTAGCTAATTTTTGAAAATACAATAAAAAAGGTGAGAGAATATGTCTACCTCATAACCAACCTCTTGTATCCTCTCTTTTGATTTATTTTAGTAACTGGATGACTGAGTTCACATGGTCTCATTGTAAAAATTATTCGTTGTATAAATACAGTGATTTGTTTAAAGATGATTATATTTATTATTTGTTTGCTCAGGGCACAGCGCGAGTTACCACTGAAAGCTAATTTTTCTGGAAATAAAGAAAGTTAAAATTGAATCATCATCATCATATGAAATCACTAACTATAATTTCCTATCAAAATCATTCAAGCAGATTCCTAGAAGACAAAATTTTTACTATACATTGTTCTAGGGTCACAACAGCTAATTTTTATGAAAAGAGGTAAGTGAGACCGTTTTTCATCTATTAAAAAAAGCCTAATTTTTTTTTTTTTCAAAATTATTCCACGATTTCCAAGAGAAAGTTTATGTCACATTTCTTCTAGATGGTGTGTGGGTTACCAGTGAACTCTAAAATGGAGTTGAGGGTTATTTCAGTTCGAAATGTCATCTCAAAAACACACCAACTCTAAACATTTATCAAAGTCATTTAAGTTAAAAAAAAAAAAAAAAAAAAGTAAATGCGAAATTTTCCAAAGAGAATGTCAGATTTTTGTGCTTACAATTTAATTGCAAGCTCAAATATTCCCTAAATCTGAATTTTTATCAAAATCCTTCAAACAATTTCTAAGAAAATCACGTCACTGTCACATATTTTGCCTTATGCAAAATGAAAGGTTAACAGTCAACACTACGAAGATGAGGAAAAATAAAACAGATTTCTCATCTCAAAAAACCCTTAAAGCTAGTTTTTATCAAAACCATTAGAGCCATTTTCTAGAAACTTTTTGTTGTAATTTTGCAACAGGCGGAGTGAAGGCTAACTGTAAACCTTAATTTTCCTGAAGATAAAGAAAATTCAGTTTGAATTGTCACATAAAAACTCCCTAAACCTTAAATAATTATCAAAATCGTTCAAGCAATTTCCAAGAAAACTAATTCCAGTCATATTTTGCTATGGTGAAGTGAGGTTAACACAGCAATGAGCGCTAACTTTCTTTGAGACGAGGATAAGTTATATAAGTTTTAAATTATATATATATATATCAGGGCGCGAAATTTCCGCTCGCCAGCTCGCCATTGGCGAGTGGAATTTTTACTGTGGCGAGTAAAAATTTGGTCTAGTTATATATAAAATTCTTACACGATACGGTGATAGAAAACATTCTTTTTATAGATTTAAATATAGTAAAATTTTGCCATCTTATAACCTCATATTTAACCTCTCCTCTTTTGATTTTCGGAGAGCCGAGTCTGTGTGTCCGCTGCCCAAGATCACCCCAGCCTGGGAAAGGAAACATGCTTAGTGCATACATAAAAGTTTTGATCTTTTCGGCAGTTCCCCCAAGCAGAGTGATAATAGACTAGCAGAGAGCCTCTTTGCCCATCGCCTATCATCCGAGAAAAGAGATATGCAAAAGTTTGCCTATGCGGTATTGTCACATGAAAATGAGCCCGAGCCCTTTTAAAGATACTGCGCATGTTTATTTTGTTGAATAATGATTAAAAACTGTTCACATTTTCCTGTTTTTTACTGAAACTCCAATGGTTTGCGCTTGTAAAGACTTCTAAGCAACAATTATATCGAAAAAGTTATCCCAAAATGGCTATTTCAAATGACAACAATGAAGTTATACACATCGACATTCTGTCTGATTACAAAAATAAAATAGACGAAAAAGACATTTCTAATTTAAAAAGTTAAGTAAATAAACAGATATATAAGGAAGCTTAATCTTTCATAATAAAAAGTTTTTCACAAGATATTGTTTGACAAAGGATTTTTCTTCTTCTTCTTCTTATTTTCTTTAATGACTCTTTGCATTTATGTTATTAGATATTTTAATCTTTTTCAAATCACAAATAGAATACATTATAATGATTCTTAATTATAGATGATTATGAAACATGCTGATATACGACACACTTTTAATATACATAATTTTAGACATATTTGTAAAAACCTTTCAAATAGTTAGGAAAAATAAAAAATCCAAAACGCGTAGAAAAAAAAAAAAATAAAAAAAAAAATAAATAAAAAAATGACAACCCTATTTTGTGGCGAGTAAAACTTTTTTTTGGCGAGTGTAACCTGAGTTGAAATTTCGGGCCCTGTATATATATATATATATATATTTCTATATTTTTATTAAAACTGTTTAATTTCTTTCTAAGAAAACCAAGTTTCTGCCATATTTTGGAATGAACAGAAAGGTGTTAACAGTGAAGGCTAATTTTTGTGAAGATGAGGTAAAATCAGATTGGCATTTCAAAAAACACTTAAACCTAAGTTTATACTAAAATCATCATATTTATTTCCTAGTAAACCTAAATTCTGTCATAATTTTCAACAGGCAGCTGATGGGTTAGTAATGAATGCAAATTTCCCTAAAGATGAGGATATGTCCAATCGATTTAGTTCTCTAAAAACACATAACCCCAAACTTTCATCAAAATCTTTATGTTCATTTCCGTGTAATCCAAATTTCTGCTATTGTGTGAACTGGTTGATAAAGAGTTAACAGCAAATGTGAATTTTCTTGATAATGAGGATACGCCCAATCCTTTTTCAGACCTAAAAATCCCCTAATCCTAAACTTTCATCAAAATTATTAGAGCCATTCCCAAGATAGATCGATATATATATATATATGTATATACAAAACAAGTCCAGTGATTGACTCGTTTAATATAAGAGAAGGATATATATTAGCAATATATTCATTACAAGTTACAAAAATACTATCAATAATAATTTAATTGATAATACTGATGGAAATTATAAGTGAAGTCATACAGGGTGACAAGAAATAACTTGGACGAAGTTTCAAACCAAATATCTGTAACTACCACTATCGCAAACTCATTTTAGAAGATGTTGTCTTACCTTGGTCACAAAAGTTCTTTGGAAACAAAAGATGGACCTTCCAACAGGATTCCGCACCTGCACACAGAGCTAAAGGCACTCAAGATTGGTGCAAAACAAATTTTCCTGACTTTATTGGAACTCAAGATAGGCCACCGTATTCCCCAGATTTGAAACCAATGGATTATTCTGTTTGATCCATCTTGCAGAGAAGGGTGTGTGCTAAACCTTATAAAACTTTGGCATCCCTAAAGAAATTCTTATGCAAGGAATGGAATAAAATATCAGTAAGTGAGTTGTTGGCCCATAGCCAAAAATTTTGTGACATGTTTAAAGCTTTGTATTAAGGCTAAAAGTAGTCACATTGAAAATTTGTAAATATAATAGACAAAAGAATGTATTCATATTTATTGAAGTTTGGTCGTAATATTTTCATTAGCATTAAAGTTATAATGTATCATGTGTGTCCAAGTTATTTCTTGTCACCCTGAAAAAGAAGGGAGATATAAAAATGTCACCTGAAAATTTTATATGTGTTTTTTAGAGATGGGATAAACAGTTACATTTTAGTAATAGGTTACATCGTTCCATACTACCTTTAATAATAGGTTCTTGTAACATATTATTTTTATAACATATTACTCTTTAGTTTATATACGGCAAGTGTCTTTCTAATCCTTTCGGGATATACAATATACAGTGGTGGACATAATTATAAGACACCTATCTAATTTGACAAATAGTGAAAGAAAAGATTCAGAGCTTAAAAACGTTTTATAAAATACATCAAAAACATAAATTTATTCTGTTATCATATATAATTATTTTATAATAATGATATTTTCATACAATTTAATGAGAAAACTTAAAAACATAATGGACAAAATTATAAGACACCAACCGTTTTCTCCAAATACAGTGGTCAACATAATTAAGAGATGCTAATGGTCTAAAAGAAAATTCTCTAACATGGTTATTCAATATTTGGTGGAGCCTCCATTGTTTTTTATAACATGAAAGATGCGATTTGGCATCGAATCTATCAATTCTAACAAAATATCACAAGACTGTTCTTCTCATGCACATTTTATAGCATTCTTTAGGTCTTCAACAGGGTTTAAACTGCCATTAGTTTTTTTAGCATTTTGCTAAAAGGTATACTTTGCTAAAAAATGCCGGTCAGAATTTCACTAAAAAGCTAAAACTGGATAACTGTATAAAATATCTGTTTATAATAACTAAGATTTTTTTTTTTTTTTTTTGTAATATTTGCAGGCAAAAACTACGAAAGGACAAATTTTTGGGAATCATTATTTATATAGTAATTTGGATTTATTTTTAATTCTTAATGATTGAATTTAAATGCAAAAATATTTAAAAGTATGTCAGAATTCAGAATTTGCTTCATAGAAGCATTCTTAGCACTAGTATTTCACGATTATCTACCACTACACTTTACTTAATTTTTAAATTGCTTTTTCATTTTACACACATGACATGAGTACCTCTTTTTCTATTGTTAAAATCAAAAACATAGTTTCCCTGTTTCATATTTTTAAAGTCACAAATATGGATGCTTGGTTATATTCATCAATGAACAAAAGGAATAGAAAACAAAACTAAGGATAACAAAGCTAAGTAAAAGAAATCAATGGTATCCAAAGAATTAATTAACTTTCGAAAAAGCTAAAATAGTGCTTGCCTATTTTCGCTAAAATGCTAAAGTAATTTTTTTGCCAGGTTAAACCCTGGTCTTCAACACATATAAACTGCCTCCCATTTTGGTACACCGCACGAGCTAAGATCTCCCAGAAGTTTACGATGGGATTTAAGTCTGGGGAGCGAGAAGGCCACAGGAGAACATTGATACTTTGCTCTGAAAGCCAGTTTTTATTTCGTGTGATGCATGAATCGGTGCGCTATCGTGCTGGAAAGTGTAGTTTCGCCACAAAGAAATTCACCGTATATGGCAAGTTGACCTTTAGGAGGATTCTTATACTTTTCGGAATTCATTCTTGAATGCACAAAAAACAATATCTGTTTTTCCTTGAGCCGAAAAACCAGCTCAAACAATTACTGAGCCTCCAACCATTTGGCAGCTCATTAGTACATGAGGAGACTTCCGTAAATCATGCCAATAATATTGAAACCCGTCAAGACCATCCCGGTTAAACTTTTTTCATCAGAAAATAACACAGAGTACCATTTTTGAGGTCCAGGCCATAGTTTGTTTAGCGAAGTTTAGACTCTCCATTTTGTGCTGGCTTAGAAGTGGTTGCTTTTTCTTCAATTTTTTATATTTCACATAAGAAGCATTATGCAAAACCCTGCGAATGGTTCTCCTTGAACAATTCAGTTTCAAACCATTTTTAATGCCTGTAGTAGTCATCTTATTCTGAGTAGCGAGCAAAAGCACATGGCATCTGTCTCTTGAGGACAAGCAAGGAGTACGTCCAGATCTTTTAATCACCGATCCATTAATTCCTCTTTTCAAAACATTTCTAATTGCACATCTAGAGCATTTAATAACTTTTGAAATATTATTAATTGAAGCACCAGTTCCATTTAATCTCCAAATTTCGCGAATTTCACTTTCTTTTAATTCTGTACCTCGTGGCATGTTTGTAAATGTGTGAAGTCGGTTATTGTCTGCTTTAGTTAACAGCAGACATGAAAACAGCGTGCACAAAATTTGCATATTGCACATTATTTTTTAAAAAAAAGCAGGTGTTTTAATTAAAATGTTAGGGAGCCTTACAATTTTGTCCATGGTACTTTTAATTTTTTTTATTAAACTCTATAAAAATATCATTTCTGTAAAACAATTACATGTGATAACAAAATAAATTTATGTTTTTGACATATTTGATAAAACATTTTTAAGCTCTGAATCTTTTCTTTCACTATTTGTCAAATTAGATAGGTGTCTTATAATTATGTCCACCACTGGACACATGTGATGTACATAGTGGATGCGATTCATGTTTGAGTTCCAATGCTTTTGAAGAGTAACCTTCACTTTATTTAACATTAGAATTTCTGCAACTAAAAAAAAAAAAAAAAAAAAAAAAAAGAAAAATGGGAAAAAAAAAAAAAAAAAAACGCTGATATGAAATAGTGGTATTACACAAACGCTTGTTCCAATCATGTAAAAATGATATGTTAAATCAATTCCTTTAAACACGAAAACAGAATATTTCAAATAATATCAAGTAATACATGCACGAGTGCCGTTTTCTATAAAAAAGAATCCTCATATTATAATCCATATAATAAGAAATAATTAAATAATAATAACAAATCTTCAAAAAACATCTTTAAGCCATCCCAAATGTTAAACTACGGAGTAATTGTCTCTTTCAATTTTTAAAAAAACTTGTACATTCCAGATTGACAAGGAAATTAATATTTTTCAATCATACTTAGAAAACAGTCACTTTGAATATGTTTTCTAAAATTAGAAAGATTTCTTCAAAAATATAAATTTTGTTTACGAAAACTGATTGAATAAAATTATTTATTTTCTCACACACTTAGTTTTAACATACGATCATAATTAACTATCCTTAATACCACAACAAATTTATTAATTTTAAATCATTAAAAATAGTCACGAGAAAAAATCGGATTAAAAAAAAAACAATAAGATAAAAATAAATATTCAATTTTCTGATCAAATTACTCTTGAATAAACTCAAACAATATTCTTGAGAAAACCACAATAATAAGTGCTCTTTTCCATTCTAGCTGCTACAGGCGATTTTAAATATACACAAACACTCTTCATTCTTCCCCTCTCCCACTCCACACATCCTTTTTAAACACCTTCCATAGTCTTCCCAAAGCTACTAGCGTCTTCAATATGAGCGTAAATCTAGCGTGTGTATTCTGATTCCCTTCCTATTCCCCATCCCCATGATACAATAATTAATATCAAATTAAGTGTTTTCGACATTACATATCATGGGCATAGCCTACACTAATATATAAATTAAACTAATATACTATAATATTCAGTCTAGAACAATACTTTTAAATAAAATATTAGAAAGATGTAAAATAATTAAAGCTATCACCTATTTCAAAAGAATATTTGACTAATATGTAATCTACGAAGTTGAATTTCACTGGCAGACTATACTAATATTTAAACTAAATCAATACACCATAACAATCAGTTTAGAATAATACTTACAACAAAATATTAGAAAGATATGTTAAATAATCAAAGCAATTACTTATTTCAAAAAATTATTTGACTGATATGGAACCAACAAAATAACTAATTATTATTTATTTAACTCGTTACATGAAAGCAGGTGAAAATATTTCCTTTATTTCCTGTTAATGAATAACTTTCACTCCAACAAATAATCTAATTTCTGTCTGTGTTTTATTGGCACATTCCAGAGATATTACTCTCTCTCTCATTTTTTGCATGCAGAGAGATAAAATTAAAGTGTTATTTATTTAATATGAACTTTTCAATAATATATTACGATGCGAATGGCTTCTTATGCAATAACAGTATTATTTATTATATTACATGAAATAACGACCATCTCTAATGTTTTCCTTCAATTTTATATGCATATCTGCTGGAAAAATATTTTTTAATATGGAAGTTCTTAAAAATATAGACTTTATAGACTAATTTTTGAAAATATATTTTATAGACCCAATGTTAAATATATAGACTTTTAGAGACTTTATAGACCAGTTGGAGCCCTGTTAATACCATCACAGAAAGACTGCCAAGAATGTTGCTTAGCAGCCCTAATAGCCTTATTGCAGGTAGTGAGGGCATCTCGATAGGCCTGCCACTCACCAGACTTCTTGGCTCTATTAAAGAGCTCCCTACATTTCTTACGCAAAGAACTAAGCTCAGAAGACCCCCCAGGGATTGTGCCTTGGGGAGCTAGTGATCGTAAGCTTACAGCTACTATGATAAGAATTGAGGATGATCTGTGCAACTGGTCAACAGTCAGCTCGATGTCATCAGTAGAGTTAAACTTACCAGAAAAGGAGGAAAGTCCTCTTCTAAGAAGCTTTTCAAAAGAACCCCAGTCAGTAGACCTTGGATTCCTCCTTTTTACCTTTACATGGCCTTTAACTGATAAAGTGATCAGTTGGTGATCAGAAGCAGTAACTGCATCAGAAACCTTCCAATCAGAAATGTACTCTAAGCATAAAGAGTTACACAGAGTCAGATTAATAACATCCCTTCTATTAACAGTAACAAAAGTAGGTTCATTGCCTTTGTTAAGAATACACAAGCTGCAAAATAAAATATAACCCATTAGCACATCCCCGCACTTGTTGCAATCACTACTTCCCCACAAAGTATGGTGAGCATTTGCATCACAGCCAAAGATTAGCCTAAAACCTGAACAACAATAACTGAAAGTAGCCTTAGCCAAATCAGTCAAAGGGTCTATCTTCTCATAAGAAAGACAGGCAGAAACAAAAACAAAATCATCATTAGTAACCATGTCCTTCTGTTTAACCTTAACCACAACCAGATCCTTATTCAAGAAGTTGACAAGGTTAAGGGCATTAAATTCAGACCTAACAATAATGCAAGCCCTGGGCGTATCACAGAAAGTGTCATAGAAAATATTGAAACCTTTAGTGTTAAGACCAATGACTTTACCATTACGGGTCCAAGGCTCCTGAATAAGAGCAATATTGAATTCTCCATCAGCCAGCCTCTTAGAGTAAAGGGCAGAAGCAGCCTTGCTGTGATGGAGATTCAACAGTCCAACTCTAATCTGACACATAATAGGAGAAAGAAAAGAGTGAAAAGCCAGGCGGTGTTACCCATAATGGCCCACCTCAGGAGAGTCCTCCTGTAAAAGCTCCAAAGCCTTATCAATCTCATACAGACAGAGGTGAGTCAGGTTGCATTAAGCCATCTGACTCAGAATTCAGTGCAAGATCAGACAAACACAGAGCAGTACCCAAAGAGCTTACCTGAGAAGGAGCAGAAGGTGATGGGGGAAGGCACCACTTCAACACTAGGAGATACCCCAGAAACAGGAAGATCCATGTGAACATGGGGCCCAGCAGAGTCCGAGACAACCAAGGCATCAGAAGGGACCACAGAAACAGTAGACACTGCCTCAATAGGCTCTCTTTTGTTTGGATTACGAAGAATCTTAAAGACTCCACGATTCAGACCAGTAAGTGCACAGTAACCAGCACTGTGTATTACCTCAACATCTTTGGAATCAACCTCAAGAATCCACCTAGCAGTGCTCAGTCCCACAGAGAACTGCAAGATTAGCCACTCCATAGATTTCAGCTCAGGATTGAAACACTGAAGACGTCTCAGCAACGAGCAAGGGTTTGAGAACTTATCTCTGGTCTTGAAGGCGACCTTAATAGGCTTGGGTAACTCATCCACATTCAGAACCCTGAGCACCAAATTACCCAAAACCTTCTTATCAAAGTTGTACTTGATCCATTCCAAAGTAGCCACATTAGCACATTGCAGATTTTTCATCTAAAAAAAAAACCCTTAAAGCTAAGTTTTTATCAAAACCGTTAGAACCATTTTCTAGAAAGTTTCTGTTGTAATATTGCAACAGGCAGAGTGAAGGCTAACTGTAAACGTTAACTTTCCTGAAGATGAGGAAAATTCAGTTTGAATTGTTATATTTAAAAAAATAAAATCCTCAAACCTTAAATACTTAAAATCATTTGAAAAGTTTCTAAGAAAACTAAATTCCAGCTATATTTTAGTAAACCAAAATTATGTCATATTTTTCAACCGGCAGCGGATGGGTTAGCAGCAAATGCGAAATTTCTTGAAGATTGGGATAAGTCAAGCTGATTTTTCACCCCATGAAATCCTTAAACCCAATCTTTCCTCACACTCATTAAATCTATCGTCAAAGTTATTCCAAGTGAACACAATTTCTGCTATATTTTGCAACAAGAAGATAAAGGATCAACAGCAAACGTGAATTTTTCTAATATGAGAATGAATCTAATCCATTTTTCACATCAGAACACTCTTAACCTCAACCTTTCATTAAAAATCGTTATATTTATTTTCGAGTAATCCAATTTCTGCCATATTTCACAACCGGTAGATAAAGGGTTAACAGAGAACGCAAAATTTCCTGAGAAAAAAGGATAAGTCTAATTAATTTTTTCTCCCAAACATTCATCAAATCGTTATATTCATTTCCAAGTAAACTCAATTTCTGCTTCATTTTGTAACAAACAGATAAAGGGTTAACAGCAAACATCAATTTTCATAAAGAGAGGATAAGTTTAATTGATTTTTTACTCAAAAAAAAAAAAAACCCCAAAATGTTTATAAAAATCATCATATCCATATTCGAGTAAACCAAATTTCTACGAGATGTTGCAATCAGGGTTGTTGATTTTTTTTTAGATTTTCTTCAAAAAAATCTTTTTTTTAAATTTAAATCCTGATTTATTTGATTTTAAGAATTTTTATATATATTTATATATTATAGCACAACATTTGTATTTTATTATGTGTGTGTGTGTGTGTGTGTATATATATATATGCACAATATTCACACTATCAATCATTTTACTTCAATTATAAAAATATAAATAGTATTTATTCCCATAGAAAAAATCCATGTAAGCATTTATTACCAATATTTTTATTTAACATAGTATCTTCATAATAAGAGTAATTTTATAGCAATCATAAATGAGGTAGTATGAGCCATTCAACTTGTAACTGACTTTGTAGCTACAATAATGTATTGAAATAAAGTAAAATCTTACCCATGGTATTGAACACATAAAATAACTTTGGAAAAGGATAATTTAATAGGAAAAATGACATAAAACTGAAGCAATGTATTAAGAAAAAGAAATTTTTACTCATAGTTTCTAATCAGAATAAAAAGAATAAGGAATTAAAGGGGGAAAAAAAGATTATATCTTAAAAAAATTCTGACTTAGGTTAAACAAATATTATTTGAATCAAGAAACTTTTTTCTCACTTTACCCATTAACAAAATTTACATTTTCCTTACCATATTAATACTTTCACTTATTCTTTTATCTTTTTTTTATATTTAGAGGGTACAATTCATTAAACAAGCAGTGACAGCAGCCTCGAACTGTATTTAACTTATTATATGTAGTTAAATTAAAAGGTTATGATGTTTTTAAAACTTCTTTGAGCCTTCAAGGCTTTTTAAACACTACAATGTAAAATATGGTGTGAGCCAATGTTAAATGACATAAATTAGAGCTAAATAAACAAGGAAATATTTTCTTTTTGAAATATCAACTGCAAGGTGGGCAAAGGTGAACTAGAATATCTATATAATATTAATCAATGAATCATACACTAATTAAATATTTACAATTCATATACCAGTCATAAGGCTGTGCTTGTATAAATAATTAAAATATAATGAATTATTAAAATATATATTAAAATGTATAAATAATTAAGAAAGTTAAGGTATAATTTATTTTTGTGTTTATTAACCCCTTTCACTCCAGGGACGTACGTGCGTACGTCCTAGTGTTAATGGCCATTAATACCATGGACGTGCGTGCATACGTCCAAAGAAAGTATACGATACAATAAGCCCAACGTTGTAGTGGTATCAGAGAGAGTTATTTTATTTGTCATATGGTATTTTGAAATTGTATTTTCATTACTGACAACTAGATGGCGTTAGTAGTCTCGGTGACCTATTAGTTTTGGCTACGCCAGTTGTTTCGTGATTTCTCGCGGCTGCAGTTGTGTATAATTTTCACTCCTCGATTTTGCGTGTTTTGCCGGTGTTTGAAACTATGAATAATGTCTGATTCTAGTGATTCGGATAGTGATTATATCCCCGATTATGACGAACTTGAAGATTCCAATGATGACTTTACAACAAGTGAAGATGGTGAAAGCGATGACAGTGATGATGAACCACTTACAGCAGGTAACTGGAAATTTATGTCAGATCCTTTTGCCGATGCACGTCCTGAGCAACTGCCTGAACTGAAAAGGGACTTCACAACAAATTGCACATTGTTACTTCGTTATGTATTGCATTATTTGAAAATTATAATCTGGTATTTCACATATTTACACTACAGCTAGCCTGGAGCGGAAGGGGTTAATGTTGCTTAATAGATAATCTAAAGTCAAGAAATAAGAAATATTAGCTCGTATAATGAAATATTTTGTTATATTTTACAAATTGTATTTTTAAATTAACATAAGAAATAATTAAAAATCTCATTTTGTAAAGTTGGATAAACAATTTTATTCCATTAGAACCAATAAATTTGGTATTTAAAATAAGTGATTTAAATCACTACAACCCTGGTTGCAATTGGTCAATTAACAAACTAACAAAATTTATGTTTAATTGCAATTAACTGCTGTAAAAGGCTATTATTTAGCTACTAATCTACACAGATTGTACCTTTTTTTAAAGTTGATTAATGAAATATATATTAAGTTTACATGTGTTAAATATGGATAAATTTTACTCTTAATTACCATTAACTATTTAAATATGTTATTTTTGCAACTGGCTAATTAAAAAACTAATTATAAAAATTCGCAAAATGTTTTCGGCCAGTTGCCAAAATACGTAATTATTTTGCTACAAATTTACAAAATCTAAATTTAATCGTAAATAATTGGTAATATACACCATAATTTTGCCCGAAATTTATATTAACTTTATTTATTTACTTATTTTCAAAATTCGATTCCTGATTTCGCGATATTTTTGCAGTCAGTTACCAAAATATGCAATTATTTGGATGCTAATCAATGAAATCCGTGTCCTTTTCAAAGCTGAATTCCTAAATACTGAAAATCTTTGCCGTTAATCGATGAAATTTACACTTTTTCCAAAACTGAATAGTCTCAAATTATGCAATACTTTTTGCAACTGAGATAAAAAATACCTAATAATTTCATCCCTAATTGTCAAAAATGTATGGAAAACTGCAACTAAACTATTTTTTCTCGAAATTCGCATTTTTACGATTGCAGAAACATGTTAATATCCAGCTACTAATACATGAAAATCGCATTAGAAAACTATAACTCACATACTCAGTTATTTTGCTGCTAAAGGTGCTATCAGACGGAAGACGATATATCCTAAAATATAAGCTATTGCCACTCAAAAGCGACCAAATGACTTCAGTAGGGTTGTTTTTAAGCATAAACGAAAAAACGAAACAAAGGAATGTAAACCATGGACCCAAGATTTGGCTATTAATCCCCCCAAGGATGTTTAAAAGGAAAAAGAATAGAGGGTGTTCTGTAATCGCGATTCTCTGATCGGAGGATTTTGTTCTAAAGACTACCGTATGTGATTTAAACAGTCAAAAATGCGTGATTGACGAACATGCGTTCGGCAATTTGTATCAAACGGCATATTTGGATCGTTTCCCGCATGAGAAACCTATTTATGAGATATTTTGTGATAAAGACTATCGTATGGTTCTTCGTTTGATAGTGGCTTAAGCAACGAAATTTGCACCTTTATTTTCAAAGCTGAATCTCTCAATACAGAATAATTGTACAGTAATTTTTAAAAATATGGGATTGTTTCACCACTAGTAAAACATTTACGTTTAATGTGCTATTATTTATTTGCTAGTCGATAAAGATCGCGATTTTTTAAAAGCTGATGTTCATAAGTTGGGATATTTTAGAATATAGTGGAAATGGAAATATGTAATCAATTCTCTACTAATTAACAAAATTTATATTTAATAAGAATTGTTGAAATAGGCTTTATTTCGATGCTAAACGGTGAAATTCTTGTCTTTTCAAAGCTGATATGCGACATATGCAACAATTTTGTGGCCATTTACTGAAATACAGAATTATTTTATTACTAATTATAAAAAAAGTTACATCATTGAAATTAATTGCTAAAATAGGTATTATTTTGCTAAAAACATGTAATTACTTAGACCTCATAATTCACTAATATCCTTTTTTTTTTTCTGGTATTTGATTACTGAAATATATCATATTTTTGAAGTTGGCTTCAAAATACGAAATTTTATCGTGCAATTTTCATGAAGAATTATTTTAAAGCCACCAATTTTTGTGAAAAACTAGTTTTCAGATCGAAATTTTCTTAGAATTATCCCTGCATCATAAAAATTTAGTTATTATGTTTCCAATTATCTCTAGTTATCACGCTTTCAATTATCTCAACAAATGTTATAGAAAATATTCTTTTTATTTCTCCAATGGTAAATACTTCGTTAAAGTTCAGAGTTTTCTGTGATTTTCTCCTAAACTCACATGAATGCGGACTGAAACGTTTTAGTAATTTTCCCACAGAGAACATTTGTTGAAGTCGTATTTTCTCCGAAACTCATGTAAATACAGACTAAGATACCTTAGAAAGTCTCCCACACAAGTCACTGCTCCCAGTCCTAGAAAAAAGTTTCTTCAGCTATACAACTGAACCTTTAAAAAAAATTTTAAATGAAAATCAAAACACACTGCATAATCATAGCATTCCTTTTCTTTCTGCATCACTTTCAGCTTTTGATTCTAATTAAAGTAAGTTTCAGTTAATATAAACAAATATTTCTCTCTGCGTCCTGATTCAGTAAATTTTAACTATGCAATGCCTTGTGCATGATTTTTTTTTTTTTTTTTTTTTTTAGCTGTACGTATTGTGCAATGATTTGTGTAGTTTTCAGTTAGATTATGAAAGTAATTGATTTGTTATTTTTTTCTATTTTCAAGAGATATTGAGGCAATTTTATAGATAAGGAAGAAAAAAAAATAAATAAAAAATCCAAGAATAGGTTTTTTGCAGCATCTGTAAGAAAGATAAAATCGAAAGTTCATAATGATCAGACCGCAATATCTTTTTAATTGTGTGAAACTAGGAAAAAGAAAAAAGGAGGGTCAATTATAGGAATGAATATTAGAAATTCCTTCAAATTCAATGACCGACCGTGCAGATAGTTTGAAACAGAAGAGAAATCGCATCAGAGCAAGACAGAGCACAGACACAGATTATGTTGCATAGAGGGAATATTGCTGCTGTTTTGTATGCACACAGCGTTTAATGTTTTTTCGCCGTTGTTGTATTGCTGTGGTAATGTAACCCTTTTGTACCTTTCTGCAGAACGAGCAGCTTCTGCAAAAATGAAACATACTGCAGAATAGTTTTAGCCAAGTTATTGCACTTTTTTTTTTTCTTTTAAAATTTTTTGTTCCTAAAAGGAAAATCTTTCTAAGGACTCAAAGCCGTTCTGCAACATCGTCGCTGTGTTGCCGCGTTTCTGCCACGGGGATTTTGATTAATTTTGTCAGACATGAAAATATATCACTGAGTTCATTTTCTACAAGAAAATTGCATCTTTTTTGCAGTTCTGATACCTCTGTGGATAATTCTGTGGAGTCGACATATTTTTTATACATTCTCTGAAAAATTTGTATCTCTCTTTTTTTTTCAGATCAAGATCATATGTTTCAGAGAATTTTTGAATTGATGCATCATTTATAATCTTTGATGGATCAGAACATGTTACATCTTTTAGAGATTGAAAAACATCCAATTCTGAACTTTTCGTCGATTGTGTTTAAAGCAGCATCTATAACTGGAAAAGCAATTTCCATTCGATAGAATGATTTAACATCTTGTGACATGCTAAAAGAACCGCTGCCTAATTTTAAAGACACCTTTCTAGAGTGTGGAAGTTTTGGAGGAGGAAACAATATTGCTTCACAAATGTCATTTACATATATCCACAACTTTTCAAAAGTATCTTCACTTCAGAATTCCTGCAAGCATTCTTAGTACCTGTTGTATTTCCGGCAATGATTGCTGCAGGGTCAGAAACAGAAAGAAGTGCTTAATGAAGGTAAACGAAGCATAAAGAAGCTTTACAGGCGAATTGTGAAAATTTAGTTTTCAGTTTCGAGAAATAAACCAGTCTACACTGTAATCGATTTTTAGACTTTGAAAAGTGAGGGGGCATGGCCCTTTTACTTTTGAAAGTGAGGTGGCAGTTGCTCCCCTCCCCCAGCACACACACACGAGCCGCCTATGAGGCTCCGGATCAGGATGATGAGACTTATCAATGGGCCATGCCAGATCTTCTCGAAAGAAGAGACGCGCATCACCGTTCCACTGCATGGAAAATCACTGCATTCAACAAAAGAAACATTTATTATTTCAATGACCTTCTTAACCGCTCCACTGCATGGAAAATCACTGCATTCAACAAAAGAAACATTTATTATTTCGATGACCTTCTTATCATCATCCAACCAGACCCTATACCCACGGGTACACAAAGCATGTCCTACAAGGACACCACACTTAGTCTCAGAGTCTAACTTGTGCTTCCGCCTGATCTTAGGAACACCAACATACGTAAGAGTACCAAATGGCCTTAAATGTCGTACAGATGGCTTATTACCTGAATAGAGTTCCAAAGGGGTTTTAGTATTTTTACCATGACAAATCCTGTTCCATGTATAATTAAAGTGCATACATACTTCAGGCCAAAAAACATCAGACAATCCAGTGGACTTCAGCATTGCCCAAACATAATTCATGATAATCTGGTTAAATCTCTGGAATAAGGCAGGGGCAGACCAAAAAATTTCCTCAGACTTTTTTATTTACAATTTTGAGAAGTTTTTTTTTTTTTTTTTTTTTTTTTTTTTTTAAGCTATACCAAATGTTTGCCTACAAATTGTAATCAGAATATTCTCTCTTATTTCCACTGCAAAGAGAAGATGAAACTGAAATACCCATTATCCCTCCATCCACACCTCCCCAATTCATTATCTTTCTCTCTTCGAAACACTCATGGATTTTCTCTTTGACAGTTTTATGATTTCTTCCAAGTATCTCATACTCACCCCGAGGTGACTATCATCAATTGTGAAGGGTACAGACAAGCGTCAGTTTTCTGTCCCTTCCACTGTCGTGTTGAATCTACATAGAAGAAAGAGCATTTTCAAAGTGCCCCCTCCCGCCCCCCCCCCCCCATCGATTACATGCCTCCTCTGCATTTCACCTGAAATTTGCTTGTTCTTAAAATACTGAATATGTGCCTTTAGCAGAAGACTCTATTCAAATTTCGAATAGGGTAGTTTTGTTATTTATTTCTTTGTTTAAGATTCGCCTTTATAAAATACATGAACATTCGAACATTGATTTGTTTCATGATAAATCAGACACTGTGATTATTTGAAAATGAAAAATGTAAACTTCCTAAAATAGTGGCAAGTTAAAAAAAAAAAAAAAAAAAAATCGGAAGTGGGAAAAAAGAATTTTCTGAATTTTTCCAGTTATTTGAATGTCGGTTAACCAAGAGTTTATATATACTATATTTATTTATTTATTTTCATCACTGCAACTTTAAAAAAATATATTTTTGTTTTAAAATAATTTTTATGCCAGTTAATTTTAGCAGGAAAATACATTCTAATTTTTAAATTTTTGCCCATTTTTACTGTTTATCGACCGCCTTCCCCCAATATATCCAGATTTTTCATTAAGATTGTAGGGGCGCTTGAACAGTATTTTATGGTATTTTCTAAATTTTTCTATTAAAAAATAATTTACTTTATAATAAAACTAAACCATGAAGTTAACATCAATTTAAAATTCAAAATACACAACCTTTTAGTTTCTTCATGTTGTTTCGGACTAGTTTCGCTATGTTCCTTATGTGGCTATGTTCCTTAAAAAAAAGCGTATTAAGGAACATAGCCACGATATAACCACCAGAAAAATAACTACTGCACTAACTCAGGTAAACAAAAACAATGAAATTAATATTAAATTCGAGCAAGTAAAGAAGTTGGCCAATTATCATAACCACGGTTATGCTGCTATTAGAGAATCCGTAGAAATTTTATCAAGTTTTAACAATTGCAATGGCAATGATGGGGCTCTACTCAACCAGCAATGGTGCCGAGTTTTTAAAAGAGAGGAAGGAGGCGTGAAACAGCAGTTTTGAACAACTTCAAGCACCGTACCATCGGGGACCAAGCTGGGGCGCCCCAAGCGAAACTAGTGCGAAACAACATGAAGAAATTAAAAGGTTGTATATTTTGAATTTTAAAAATTATTTACGTTTATTTTATAAGTTATTTTACAAACATGACAGATAAGCAGGAACCATCAGAGGCTTACTGGAGTAAAAAAACAGTG
Source organism: Salticus scenicus (assembly GCA_963930645.1). Taxonomy (NCBI): domain Eukaryota; kingdom Metazoa; phylum Arthropoda; class Arachnida; order Araneae; family Salticidae; genus Salticus; species Salticus scenicus. The sequence continues at coordinate 80,625,549 of OZ005651.1, forward strand.
CAATAAAAATGTGGAAATGTAAAACAAGCTACTGCATTAAAAAAGTTGTTTTCTAGCAATTCAAGTCACAAAGAACTGAACATTTCTGCAAATTAACGATGAAATTGAAAAAATCATAGAAGTAAATACTAAATACTATTTAATTATTTTAGTTCTAATTTTTAAACTAGAACTGGGGAAAAGGAACAACGTAAAGAAAGAAAGAAAGAAAATGAAAAGCAAGATGCTTTAAAAAAGTTTTTTTTTTCTCCTACAGTGTAAGTTGCGAAAAATTGAACAGTCTTGTTACTTTAAAGAACGGTGAAAATAAATTACTGAAGAGAGAAGGATTTATACCAGTTCCAATTTTAATATTCGTGTGATTCACAATTAAGAAACATTAAAGCAATGACAGCACCCTCCCTGCTCTGACTGCAGCAGGGAGGGTGCCGGCTTCGATTCCAGGTAGCAGATTGCTCTCTTTGGCCTAGGTTTTTGGAAATTTGTTTTCTCCAAAACTCAAATGGATACGGGCTGGGGCATCTTTGAACCCCCCCCCCCTCCTCCGAAGGGCATCCCAAGTGTAGGCAATCCCCCTAGGTCCCAAGCAATCTGCCTTAGTCCAAAACACCAATACTAGCACAAGGGATACTTCACCTAAAGTGGATGGCAGCCTTGTCCTCCCATGTTATTCAATGGAGAAATTAGTTTTTTAAATTATTCATTACCTTTTTTTTTTTTTTTTTCCCCGTTTTCACATTGGAAAAGTACACAACCATTAACATGTTTCTTATTTTATAAAAATTGAATTTTTAATTTTTAATATTTCATTTTGAAGCTAAAAAGTAATAAATGATCTTAGTTAATTTTCGCATATTACAGCTTTAAAACAAAATGTTAAAAATATTAAAAATCAATTCTTGAAAAATGAGAAACATTTTAACAGCTGTGAATTTTCTAAATGTGAAAGAGGAATAAAAAAAAATACGTCAAAATTATACGTCAAATATGGAATTAAAAAACTTATAAAACGAATTTCTCCATGGAATTACATGGGAATAGACTGTCGGCCGAATTAAGTGAAGTGTACAATACAACAGCCTCGTCAACAGTCAAAGCGCATGTTATTATACAGGAAATTTGTTTCCACAATTACTCATTATTTATTATGATTTTTTAAATTCCATTTTTTCATTTAGAAAATTCACAACCGTTTAACTAGTACTCATTTTTAACACTTTCCAACAAAATTTAAAAGTGTTTATGACTTTGGTTTACTTGTTTGTCTATGTTCTAACTCCATAAATATTAATGATATAACTTGAAACTGATACATGTTATTCAAATTTACCATTGGTGGTTCCCTATTGAAAATGGATAAAATACTATTGTTAATTAGTGTACAGGGACACTCAGATGTATTCCAAAGCACTGCGTTCTCTGAGAGGTATTTCTATAAATAACACTTTAATATTATTTTACACAAATCTTTATGAAATTGAAATATGTTATTCAGGTTCACTGTCGAATGCTTTCTATTAAAAATGAAGTAAATACTGCTGATGGTTTGTATACAGGAACACGCAGAATTATTCCAAAGCATTGCATTCTAAGAGAATTATTTCTATAAACCATACTTAAAACTTTTACTTTGCAGAAATTTTGATGAAATTGAAATATGTTAATCATATGCATGAACAAATTTTTTTTGTAGTACAATTATCATTAAAAGTTACTCAGTACAATTATCATTAAGATTTATAGAGCCGCATAAAAATATTTAGATATACAAGGGCTATTAAGGAAATAGCTGAAATTGAAATTTCATTTTTATTAAGCATTTTAACACTTTGTAACAATGTTTAAAAGTTAATATGATTTGATTTAGTCCAGCTGTCTGTCTGGCTGTCGGTCTGTATCTGTGTGTCTGCCCTCCTCCAGAATCTGTAAATATTTTCAGAATTTCTTCAAAATGATAAACGTTATTCAAGTTTACAACGGAATATTCCCTATTTAAAGTGGCATTAATAGGCACTGTACAACAGTTTTCTGTACAGGGACACCCCCAAAAATGACAATGCATTGGATTTTGTGACAGACATTTTTATAAATCATATTTAAATAACTTTCTACTGCAAAATCTAAAATGAAATAGACAATTACAGTTGATATGCTAAAATAATTTTTGGTGTAGAATATGATACATTTAGCGTTCAGATTTACAGGGCTACACTAAAATATTCAGATACATAATGTGCTACAACTGAAAAATGCTGGAATTGTATTTTCATTTGTGTTAAGAATTTTTAACAGTTTCCATAACAAAGTATAATATTTACTATGAATTTAATTAGTTTTTCTGTCCTTCTGCCTGTCCATTATATAATAACGAAGCCAAAAAAAAAACATTGATGGTTGAATGAAGCAAAAGGTAGTATAGTTGGAAAACGTTATTAATCAATGCAAACTGGGTGTCTTTTTGTTCTTGTTATATATTTATTATATTTTAATTTTGAGTTTTAAAAATGAAAGCTAACAAATGTATTTTTTACATTTTTTAACTAAAACTTGGAATGGGAAAAATCAATATTTGGTAAACTAGTGCTAATTTAACAGTTATGAATTTACTAAATTAAAAAAAAAAAAAAAAAAAACATTAGGTAATGAGTAATTGTTCAAACAAATTTCAACATAGAATAACACTTCCTCTGGCTGTCAGCGAAGTTAGATATTGTACGCTTTGTTAGATATTGTACATGTCATTAACTCAGAGAAAGGTTTCATATGATGGCTCCTACTATGTGGCTGGAAATTGACTTTAATTATTTCCCAAGCATCTGAGGGGTCAGTACAGTCACTTATTAAACCATGAAATTTTGGATCAATATTTAAGTACATAAGTGGCATGGCGGCATTCAGCCTTCTTTTAAAATCATTTACTGCCTCCCCAGTCACTGTTTCACTTAATTTAGATTACTTTTCAACACCAGTAACAATGTCATAAGCATTACGCTCCATCAACAGGAATTTGATATCGCATTTCCAGCCTTTTATACTTCAAAAGAATTTCATATTTGCATAAAACATCGATAACATTTGAAACATTGATGATGGCGCTACCTAGTAGCCAAAGCTAAAATATAATTTAAATTAACTATTTATGATGTGATGGCAACAACAAAAATAGAAAGATTAGGATAGCCAATAATGGCAGCGATGAGAATATAAACAAAGATCGCTAAGTAGCATGTGAAAAAGTGAGGAAACAATGATAATAGTTATTAAAGGACAGCTCTACCAATTGAACTATCCAGGCCAACAACTGGTGGGCATTACTCACTCAGACAACATTTAGGCAGAACAACTGGTCTATCATGTAGACAGCTCGACAGAATAAGCCACAGGTAATGGAAAACACCATTAAACAATGGGAGGAAGAACTACATTTATTAATATCACACAATCAGCAGATTAGGAAGAAAATCATATATCTTGAAAATTTATTTTTCCAACTGGTTGTCATCCTAAGCTCAATTGGCAGAGCGCTGACCTTCTAAGTCAAAGATCTGGAGTTCGATTATGGGTCCGGGCATTATTTTCACTCAGTTGGAAAAATAATTTTTCAAGATATATGATTTTCTTCCCAATCTACTGATTGTGCGATATTAATAAATGTATTTCTTCCTCCCATTGTTTAATTGTGTTTTCCATTACCTGAGGCTTATTCTGTCGAGCTATCTACATGATAGATCAATTGTTCTGCCTAAAGGTTGTCTGAGTGAGTAATGCCTACCGGTTGTCGTCCTGGATAGCTCAATTAGTATAGCATTGACCTTGTAAGTCAAAGATCCAGGGTCTGATGCCTGGTCTGGGTATTATTTTCACTCAGTTGGAAAAATAAATTGTCAAGATATATGATTTTCTTTCCAATCTGCTGATTGTGTGATATTAATAAATGTATTTCTTCCTCCCATTGTTTAATGGTGTTTTCCATTACCTACAGCTTATTCTGCCAAGCTATTTACATGATAGACCAGTTGTTCTGCTTTAAAGGTTGTCTGAGTGAGTAATGCCCACCGGTTGTCAGCCTGGATAGCTCAATTGGTAGAGCGTTGACCTTGAAAGTCAAAGATCCGAGGTTCTACTTCTGTTCCGGACATTATTTTCACTCAGTTGGGAAAAAAAAATTTCAAGATATATGATTTCCTTCCCAATCTGCTGACTGTCTGATATTAATAAATGTATTTCTTCCTCCCATTGTTTTATGGTGTTTTCCATTACCTGCGGCTTATTCTGTCAAGCTATCTACATGACAGACCAGTTGTTCTGCCTAAAGGTTGCCTGAGTGAGTAATGCCCACCAGTTGTCGGCCTGGATAGCTCGGTTGAGCATTGACCTTGTAAGCCAAAGATCCAGGGTTCGACTCCCGGTCCGGGCATTATTTTTCGTCAGTTGAAAAATAAATTTTTAAGATATCATGGAAGGGTTTTAACTGCTGTCAATTGCTACAGCTTTCAGATATTTGATTTCAGAGCTTAATAAAACAGATCAGAACAAATATTAAGGGCACAGATAACAAAAGTGTAGAAAGCTGCCTTTTTTGGGTAGGTGGATGATGAACGCATATGGGGAGGTAGAGAGACTGCAAAATTTTTATAATAGACAGTAGTGGAAAAGCCTTTTTCAGTGCGAGAGACAAGAGTATCAAGGAAAGGAAGTGAACCATTATTTTCTACTTCATATATGAATTTGATAGTCAAGTCTATAGAGTTTATATTTTATAAGACATGATCAATACTGTGATAAGATGTGTCAATAAGCACGAAAGTTTCATCAATGTAACAGGTCCAAAAAGGAAACATTTTCTTAAAATGCATACTTTCAAAATAATGCATTTAATTATTAGCGAGAATGAAGTTTATAGAGTTCTTGATAGTGTCGATATTTGCAAAAGAAAGAGAGCAAAAATTGTAGTGAGAAATTTACCTAACTCATAGGAAGCAATACCTATGTTAGAAACTACAGGATGAAAAGGGATATTGGGGTATGTGGACATTTGATAGAGCATAAAATTTGGCCCAATTAGCTACAGAAGGGATAAGATGAGATTTAGTTGAGTCCATAAACAAGAGGCAAGATTTTATGGCTGATTTAATTTTAATTAATTCTTGTGGAGAGGGGTCACGAGACTGAGGAATATATGGGCCCTCATTAATTACCTTTGTGACACCATTGTTTCATTGTTTCTTATCTAAAATAACAATCTGGCCTCCTTTATCAGCTTTAGTGGTGATATTTTATCAGATTTTAATTCTTTTAAGGTGTTTTTTCTGCCTGTTTCAGTATATGCATTAAGAAATAAAAAATAAATAAATAATAATAATAAAAAGGACAGTGATAAAAGACATATTATTGAACAAACCTTGACGCTTTGGCTTATGAGGTTCATAATAATAATCTAGATGCCTTTTCCACAAGGATGGAGAATACTTCACAGCATAGCTAATTAGATCAGGTAACTTCTCTCTTCCTTCCTTATAACTGCTTACCTAAATCAAAAATAAATTTTATTAGACTTATAGCGCACATATTGCAGCAATATTTAAAATTATGTTTAAAAAATAAAGAAATAATTTTACACCTAGCAGATAAAAACAATCTAATCAATAACTTGTATAATAAAAAAAAAATATTTTCTTAGAAAGTAGATCTAAGTTACAACATAAACTTTCAAAAAAAAAAAAAATTTACAAATGTATTACAATGATTTTTTTAATCTTTCAATTATTATCTAATTCAAGATTTATATAATATATTTTACATTTTTTCTGTACATACTTCAAAATATTCAAGAATTTGGTTTGTATTAATCAAGGCAAAAGTCCCATTAGAAAATACATATAAATTTAAATGTCATGTCCTCAACCAGCAAGAAAAAGAAGAAAAAAAAAAGGATGTAATATAAAAAAACTGCTGTGTAACAGAAAAGAAAGCAAAGTAACTGCATTTTCCTAATACATAACCATAGTAAGTAACATATTAATTATTTTAACATATGTGTAAACTTAAGAAATAAACACAATTTGCACAAATACAACGTCATTATAAATGCAAAAAAAATTTCAAAAGATTTTTTTCTCCCCTCTCTCCCTAAAGAGAATAACATACATGTTAAGACAAGAGATTAAAAATTCATGACCTATTTTATAGATAAGTTTTTTTTAAATCAACCAGGTAAAAATTGCGACTCATTTGCTGCCTCTTCACAAAATTCAAATCTCTAAAATGGGCCCCTTCACAAAATTCAAACCCATAAAATGGGTCCCTTCACAAAATTCAGATTCATAACAACAGCCCTTTCAAAAAATTTATTTTTTAAAAAATGATGATTTTGTAAAATTTTTCCACGTTAACAGTATTATTTTTAATGAGTGTCTATACTTGGTTCAATATTATGCTGCTAACTTGATATTAAACATTAGATAGAGTAACTGCTAAAGTGAAAGGTTTCGTGCGATGATTCTTTTTATCGCAAAAAAAAATAAATTTTCACAATTTTTTTTTTTTTTTTTTTTTCACAAAAACAGGCCCCAAAAATTAAAACCTGGATCAACCCTTGTCAACATTGTCAAGTTTTTTTTTAATCTATACAATACCCCATTTTTAAAAAAATCTATTTTGATAATATATTTTAAAATAAAAATATTTTTTAGTATTTTAAATTTAATAATTATAGCTATAAGGTTTAGCTATACTATAACTATAAAGTTGGGGTATTTCACCTCTGTTTTTAGTTCCAGTGTATTTATTTTTTCTTTGACTTTTTATATTTATTTCCAGCCAAGTATCATTAGTAAATACGATGTGGGATCTCTTACTGATTTCATTTATGGAGATCATGCACACTTGATTAATTTCATAGTTGACTGCTATATTGCTGGATGGTGTTTTCTGAATTATTGGAGTTCTGGAAAGACAATCAGCATCTCTGTTTTTGATACCTTTTTAAAAAACTACTTGACAGTCAAAAGGCGAAAGAAATGCAGCACATAGATGCAAACGGCTTGAAGTCATCGGAGATAATTCCAGTATGATAAAAAATTCTTGTTAAAGTTTGATCGTCGGTTGCCAATTCAAAATATTTTCTGAATAGATAGTTAAAAAATTGATTCAGTGAAAATATGATGACAAGAGCTTCCTGGTCAAGCTGCAAATAATTTCTCACTGCTATCAGTGATCTGAATACAAATGCAATCGAATGATTTTGACCGCCGATGGTATGTGCTAGAACATCTGCAATTTCTACTGAAACAGCATCACATGAAAGAAAAAAGGTAATGTGGGATCATAAGGAACAAGAGTTCAATCACTGGATATTCCTGATTTTAATTTGATAAAGGTGGTTTCAGATGCTGCTGTCCATTTGAATTTTAAATATTTCCTTAAATAAAGCCTGCCATAAAGGATAGGTAAATAAAGAATTGTTTGGTAAGAAGCATAAATAGTATGTAATCATTCTTAAGAACTAACGAAGTTCTGCAACATCAGATGGTCTTGGCATGTCTACAATTAATCGCATTTTCTCCAGACTCTTCGGAATTTTGTTGAGTGCTGATGAGATGAAAAATGAAGTAATGTTTCCATTATTGGTGAATTCTATTTGTAATATGAGCATGTCAAAGATTTAACTTTTACATTGCCTGTAATAAAGATATTTTACCCACGATAAATGTTTCATCAAAAATTTTAGTAACTTTGCCTGTTTCAACTTGAAAGGTCTTTCTCAACTTTTCACAGGTTGAAAACATAGAAACATGAAGTTGAGAAAAACCCAATTTTTATGCACAAAGTCAGATTCTGAACATGGTATGAAGAGGGGAAATTCCAAGAAGTTGATTCAAATTATTCACTCCATGTTTTAAAAGACAATGATTTTGTTTTAGAATTTTCTAGCATAAAAGACTTAGTACAAACAATATGTTGGTCAGATTAAAAAATTAGAATTTGATAAAGCATATGTGACATTTATGCAAAAGTAAATGAATGAGACTTGTTTTTCATGAAAAGGATATAGCAACAATAGTCCAAAGAGATTATATCATAATAAAATCACCCCAACCATCTATATTCGGAATTGCATTCCAAGCAAACTAAAACTTCTAAATAAAGTGAAGTTCCTAAGTTACTTCAAATTAATTTTTTAACTTATAAATTCTTATAATTCTGATTTGTTTTAAACACTAAAAAATCAAATAACATTGACTGAATACATGTATTTTTTTCCCTACAGACAAATTGCAAAAACCTCATTCTTTCAAAATCTATTTACAAGTAGATAATTCTCTTTTACAATGAATGACCCACATGTATGTTGAATTTTTATTAAAAGATATTTCAGTGTGTGTTATTGAAAAACTACGTTGTTAAGATTAATATGAGAGTATTTTTAAAAATGCAGTAGAAGTGAATTGTTTCAGCTCTGACATTATAAATTACGGTAGAATTTAAAAAAAAAACAGAGTCATATTTGAAATTTAACAAGATTTATTTAAACTTAACATGGCTATATAAAATTTAACAAAAGATATATAATTAACAACGAAATAAAGAATTTGGGATTGCCAGTACTTGACGTTAAAAACTATCTCAATTCATATTAGCTGCCAGGGATAATTAAACTTTTGCATAAAACATTATGATGCTTGAATAATTACATTGATAAACTATTAATGGTCAGGCATATTAAACGTCGCCGGCAAACACCAACACAAGTTTTAAAGCTGCAAACATGTTTAAACTTTAAATTACTATTTTAAATAACCATAGTTAACCAAAAATATATGAGCATAAAAGCTCTTTAACTTAAGTAACAAAACATAGGGAGCAAATGATAAAGACAAACTAAAATGCAAGAGAGTGATTCAGGGGTGAAACTACCTAGCATGCAAAAACCCTGAAAACTGATCTTTATATGCTGATAGGCAAGATTTAATAATGAAATATCATATGGCTACCTGTATTAAATGATATTTGGAGAGTTCTTAATGCATTATAAGGCAAATTAAACATTCAAAATAACAAATTTCTGTAAAAACAAAATAATTTACATGAAAATCAGAAACAGGAAAAATTTCAAAAACCCTGAATTCAGGGGTAGGCCCTGAAAAGTTTCATTCCTGGTGATTCAACTTCGTTGCTCCTTTTATATTGACAAACAGATTGAAGAAGCAGCTACCTAAGCTATCTGCTAGGTGGCAGGCCACTCTTGCGGATCTGCTAGAAACACGTCACGACCACCATGGCAACAAGACTATGCCATGAGCTCAATGCCATTTGTGGGCAAAGTTGACAACTCATTAGAAAAATTATCGTTCGTTGACGTGTAAATTCAAAACATAAATATTAACTTAACCTCAAAAATATTTAAAAAGAAAATGTATTTAAGTTATATTTAAAGGAAAATTAATTCAAACTGAATAAAAATATATAGTTAATAAATTTTAATTTAAAATATATGACTGTTTATATGCAACATAACCAATTAAACTTATAAGTTATTTAAATTCATTTAAACAACATTAGCTATAGCACTAAACACTATAGAATATCTCTGGACTTAAGCTAAATTTATAACAGTGTATTGCTGATCAGAATATATCATCAAACTTTTTAATTCAGCTGTGAGCATGATATATAGGGTATACATATTATTTTAGGAAAAAAATGTTTTCTTACTATACTGTTGCGCACTTCGGGGTTCGTGAGTTGTCCAAGAATGAAAGGCAAAACTTACAAAAATTCAGTAATTTATTCACAGAAAGTTCCAGAAAAATACAGGTCTATAAACCAAGTATCAGCTTCAATTCAACCAGTAAAAACAGCTTAAACAGCAGCTGTCAATAGCAAATCTACAGTACAAACTGCATAGCAATAACACTTAAAGCAAGTCTCTTTCAAAGAGGCTCAAAGCAATGCAAGTATTAGCGAAGCTGGCTGAAAACTGAACTGAACTGACTGCCTTGGCGAAAAAAAAAGCCCTTATATACCCCGGTAGAAAAGTGTGGAAAGTTCCAGAAATTTCTGTATCTCATCAGCCAATGAGATTAGAGCTTCCATATTTGGTATATTCCAAATAAAGATTTTCTCGCTCGCCAAAAAATCGCCAAGGAGGAAAAAGTTACCAAATTTGGTGCCAAATCCATTACCTGCCTCATTGGAGCTTTTTAATGCGTTTTTAAAGGAAAATTAGGCTATTTTAAAACTAAAACGACTAGAAATGCACAAAATTAGCATTTTATCAACTTACTAAGCCTCTCTGAAAGAATTTATACAAAAATAAACACAATTATTTACAATTTTGTAACAATACTATGCCATACAATTTAATGTCATATACATGGTCTGTCAAGAAAGAAATGCACTCCATTTTCTTCTGCCACAACTACCTGTCGCACAGGGTTGCCGCTTGCATGGAAGGTTGGGTGAAGTCTTGGGAACACAGCGCCACCAGCTCCGAGCCCCTACAGAGTCACAGTGCCTGTTTCATTGAACTCTTGTGTGAGCGCTCGGTCGAAATCGAGATGGAACAAACTCTCGAGCAGGTTGCAGTGTTGTGAGGACGATCCGACTGTTTTGAACAATGTGGTAAGTGATGACCAATCTTTTACCTTCTTGTACGACCAGAAATAAAAAGACAGTGCGCAGAGTGGCACACGGCGTCATTCCCACACACAAAGAAGGCAAGAATGAGCAAGTCACAGGTCAAAGCGATGCTCTTTTTTTTTTTTTTTTCGAATCCAAGGGATAGGTACATTTTGAATTTGTTCCACCTGGCCAACCAGTCAAATTCTACATCGAAGTACTGAAAAGGCCAAAGCAATGGGTCAACTGCCTCAGGTGGAAGATCAAGAATTCCTGGAAGCTGCACCATGACAATGCTCCTAACATCTTAACACTAACCCAGCCGCCTTACAGTCCTGATTTGTCCTCGTTCGACTTCTTTTCGTTCCCGAAGATTAAAAAATTCCTCAAATGACAGCAGAGGTGCCAACTACTACAGTTTGTCCATAGTTTTTATGGAAATACGGCAGTAATTATGGCCTTACGGACAACATATAAAAATTATGGATTATACATTTTTAAAAAAAATCACGGATATCGTTCATTAAAAAAAAAAAAAAATGAAACCTTATTTATGATCGACGATCAAACGTATGACGGAAGCCTTCTGATTCCCAATCTTTCTGCATCCACAACATAAATGTCAATATTCACTTTAAATTTTCTTTATAAGATTCTAGGAACTATGAAAAAATAGAATTGTTTGATATTTCTTGCTCAAGTATTTTTTTTCACCCCCCCCCCCCTCTTTTCTTATAAGTACTAGCAATAGTCGATTAAAAGCTCTACAGAAGCCTTTTGTTTCCCAGTCTTTCTCCATCAGCAATATGAATGTCAATATTCATTTTAAAATTCTTTTATTAGGTTCTAGAACCTATAAAGGAGTAGAATGGTTTCATTTCTCAAACATCTATTTATTTTTTGACCCACTCTCTTCTCCTTTCCATCTGTAGCTAGTGATCAAGAAATGTCTATTTACAGTAAACAAATATTGCATGTATAAGATAACCAAATTTGTTTAGAGTATATCAATAAATTATTTTGAGTTTATATTTATATTTTCTTCATTTTTTTTTTTTTTTTTTTTTTTTTTTTTTTTTTTTTAAGGTCAAATTTTATTTATAATTTTAAAAAGTAAATGACAGAAAGAACTAATTAGTTTAATGTATAAAAATAAATCATTTTTGAGTGTATAACATTTAAAATATTTTTTTATTTAAACTTAAATTTACATCAGACCGACTTACCAGACTACTGACAAGTACCCAAAACTACTGAAAATTTACTTGTCTACTACTGAAAATTGTCCTACAAGGTTGGCATCTCTATGACAGCATTTGGAGACCCTGGAGAACATCAAGGTTGCTACGACGAGGTTACTAAAGGATACCTCTGTGACGGACTGCCAGGAAGCATATAAAGCAGGGAAATTGCATCAGAACAAGTGTGTTGAAGCACCAGGGATGTATTTCGAAGAATATAGAGTAAGTGTACGAATCGGTTCAATAAATTTCTTAAAATAAAAATGGGCGCATTACTTTCGGGACAGACCATGTAGTTACTACACCCTCTACAATGATCTGTATCTATACCTATTATATTATTTCTTTTTATTTTAAATATATTTTTTTGTTCTTAAATCGTGTTCATATGTGCTCCAAACATGTTCAGATGTTCATCATAGGGGCACATGTTAACAATGGAAGTCATTTTTTGAAAATGCAATTGAAGATCTTTATAACATAGACCTAAAAATACAAGATCTTGCATTAAATAGAATTTTGCATTATATAGATCACGTATTACACATAATTAAATTTACTTTGTAAACATGGCCAGATATATCTGAAACATATCAAAACAGAGTAGGATATTTCAAAATTAATTCTTTGGAACGGAAATTGGGTGGATCATAACTTTTATTGTCCAGATGTCCAGAGTGGGGTCTGTCATATGGCAGTGGAGGCTGGCTTATATAAAGAAGAAGCATGTGTAGATCTGCCTAGTTAGCGAAGTTGGCACAGATCGGATAGTGTGGTTAAAGCTGTTGGGAGCGTGGCTGAATGACGTCCTCAGAAGGTAAACTGGCCCTTTTGGCCGCCAAACAGTGGAACTGCCAGGACCTGAGGCAGTCGGGCCCAAAATTGACTAGCAGCAAACCAGGTTTGTAAACAGAGAATCACAAAAAACCTTGAATACATTACATACAGCCTTAGAGAGGCATTTCTTTTAAACATATTTCTACATGTTTATAGGCTCTAAATATTATGAAATTGTGATAAATTTTCAAAATGCAAGAAAGGAACTTTCCTGTATTAATTGTATGACAAATATTAATTTGTATAAAGGACTACATGAAAAATATTTTAATAATACAGTATATGATCAGTTATCTGGAAACCCATTATCCAGAGTGCTCCGAAAACCAGAATGCAAAATGCCAACTACCAAAATTTTTAATTATTGTAAAATTTAAGAATTAAAGTTATACAATAGCAGCAGTCAGAATTATAGTTTTACAACCTACTTTCTTCAATGCTACGGTGTTATTCTGCGAAAATATGGTGAGCAAAAATTGTCCAAACAATTACTGAAAATTTTGCAAATTTAGGTTAGAAAATGAATTTTTATGGTATTATTTAATTGATAAAGATTAATAACACATACTTCTTAAAGTGCCCAATAGCAGATGAATTTTATCCTTGAACTCAGGTTGTATGCATGAAGTCCCAATTGTTATAAAATTTTTAAATAGTTTTTATCAATTTCCATTATTTTTAGAATTCATTTCATAAAATATTTAGCATTATGTGCTAAAAATATTTGAAACATTTATGAACAATTAGTACCAGAGACACACTATAAGCAAAAAAATATCATAGAAATGTTTGCAAAATCCAAAATAAAAGGATTTTACTCTCAGGTCCAAAATTAAATTTTGTATATGTTTATTTTTCATTTATTATTACTATTATTATTTATAGTTCAAAATTCTAATTAAGAATGTTTTTATTTTTTTATTTTATGGAAATAATTTATTAAATGAACAAATATATACAGGTAAAGTGTTTATATATATTATTCATGTTTATCACTGCTATTTGTGAAATTATTTTCTACCATTTTTATACATATAATAAAGTGTTCTGAATTACGGAAAAAACCCTTATCTAGAATATCCCAGGTCCCAAGCTTTCTGGATAACAGATCCTATACTGTATATCTATTATTTACACATTATTACATTTTTGTGTTGCATTGTATACACTATCTAAAAAGAAAAGAAAGAAGAGTGATTATATATTTTCATAAACTTAAAAACTAACTATGCTTTATTTTTGAACACTGAAAAGCTAGTGCTATTCAATTAAAAAATACTATTAACATACTTACTTTTAAAGTGCAGTTATGTGCTTTGTTTACCCTCTGATAAATAAGCCCCTTATGTTGAGTCTAGTTACGCATATTGTCTTTTTCTGACAAAGATTCCAATTCATTTCTGTTCCTTTTGTAATGATCAGGAATCTCATATCCTCTTATTTTTCAAGTAAAGGGAATTTCAAAATTTTTGGATGAAATTGTCCTATTCTACTTTGAATTTAAAAGTAATGTAGAGAAGTTAACTTACCTTTAAATCATCAAGAACACGGTTGTGCCAATTATCTTCTAGATCTCGATCTGCAACAATATATCTTGATCTTACAAACAACTCAGGATTTTCATCACTCTTTAAATCAAAGTTATTCTAAATGAAAGAAAAAATATATAAATACATGATCTCTTACACACACACAAATAAAAAGATGGGGGGGGGGGGTCAGAAATAAATATTTTACTTACTTCTCCTAAATACAGCATCTTTAAAGATTTTAAATTCTTTAAGCAGGTAGGAATTTCTGTTAATTTGTTATCATGCAAGTCCAAAGTTACTAAATTTTGAAGCCTTTCAAAAGATTCTGGTAATCCAGTGAGCTATGTGTATTTAAAAATAAACAAAATGCAATATAACATGCATTTATATAAATCTATAACATGTAAAAATAAAAATAACAATATAGAGAACTTTCCAGAGATAAAATGCAAATTTCACATTCAAAGGAAACAAAGTAATATTTTAAAGAAGACTTATAATAGGAACCTGATATCTTGACATTTATTATTTGTTAAAAATAAATATGCACTTTTTTTTTTTTTTTACTTTGACTAAATGTTTGGCATAAGTGCAATTAGGAGACCAACCACAAAGTGAAGAAAAATAAAATACACTGGATTACCCTGTATTATAAAAATCTACAAATGGCTTTAAATGTTAGCACACAATTTAACTTACTATGTATAATATTTGGATCATTTTTTGTAGGAATACAAGGGATATTTAGACAGATTTTTTTTTTTTTTTTTTTCCCAGGAAGGAGGGGGAGCAAGTACTTGCCAAGTAACAAGTATTGATCTCAACAAAATTTTACAAAACTTACAGAAAAACTGACCATTAACAAATGAATGTTCTAACATTAGAGAAACATTATTTTGTAACTTAAAATGCATATGTTTAATTTTAAATGAAATATGAGAATATGTAGTAAATAATTTTTTACTGTGCATGTACAAAAGATAGGATCAAGCGGGGTAAAATAGGTAAAAAAAACAGTATATTTTAAATATGCACTTAAACTGC
Organism: Salticus scenicus; assembly: GCA_963930645.1. Classification (NCBI taxonomy): domain Eukaryota; kingdom Metazoa; phylum Arthropoda; class Arachnida; order Araneae; family Salticidae; genus Salticus; species Salticus scenicus. The sequence continues at coordinate 80,640,823 of OZ005651.1, forward strand.
AGAAAATGTATTCATTCCATTTGTTCAAAAATTACACAAAATATGCAAATGAATATTCCTCATGACATTTTAAGAGAAATATCTCTCAAAAAACAAAAAATTTGTACTGAAAAATAAATTTTAAAATATGCTGTTTGTGACTTATTTTACCCCATGAGTTGGGGTAAAATAAGTCAGCCTTTAAAACTGTTTTAAATTTTAATACAATTTACTTCATTCAAATAAAATTACAAATACACATTCCTTTTTTTGATAAAATCTTGATTTTGTGTTCTTTCAAGGAAAAAACGTCTCTATGGTCCATCATTAGTTCGGGAAGAACATTTGGAATGTTCGATGCATCCTACATCAGAAATATCTTTCTCTGGAAAATCCAATAGGAGCTTCTTTTTAAACTTCTTTTTATCTTTTATTTTAATTTAGAAATTTAATCATCAACCATGAAAATTCATTTCAGAAAATCTTGGAGTGGAAGGCTGATATTTTATACCTGGTTTGAGCATCCGCGCGTAAAGCGGAAGGCCCGGGTTCGATTCCCGGCTCTGGTATTTTTCACATAGTTGGTATAAAATATCAGCCTTCCACTCCAAGATTTTCTGAAATGACTTCTTTTTATCCCTTAAAATTTTTCAGAATATTCATGATTGTGTGAAAGAATGATACCATGAAATACTTTCTTTGATCATTTCCCAGGAAATTCTACTTTAACACATTTTCCAACTTTTAAAAATTGATTAGTATTAATGCTGTCCAAATTTTCTTCTTGAGAAAGACTTGGTTTTTCTTTTCTTTTACAGTTGAAGTTTATGTGATTTTAGCATCTCTGTTGACTTTTTCATCATACAATCAATTGAAAAATAAGTTGGTTGTTAAAATTACTCCTGTTTACTGTTGTGTATGGGTTCTTTTTCTATGTGCATTTTTCAAAGCTTCTTTAGAAGACAATGTTTGATTGGGTGATAAAGTGTTTATAATAGCAGGTTTTATGTACTTAAAAGGAGAATATAAAAATATTATCCTGTTCCAGGACTGTTGAAGTTGCACTAGAATTAATTTGTCAAATTGGTGATTGATGATCTAGATTCATCCACTCTTACATTTGAAGTTGATGCTAAACTGCAAAGTTTCACTCAGACAGTTTCAGGAGAATGTTGTGTCCTGCCTGCCCTTTGTATAAAAAATTGGTACCCTTCTTAAATAAGCTGGAATTAAACAACGTTTTGAATTACACCTACAAACTGAATGTTTTGATTCAGCTTTAATATGCATTGCCTTTTTTTTTTTTCTCTTAACATTAAATTATTTTATGTCTATGTGTATGAAATAGCTCCAGAACAATATATAGCTTAATTTTAAACTAATATATTAAAAGAATACATATGGAGTTATTTAAAACACAAAAAAAAAAGTAATTAGTTACTTAATGTTTGCTTAGTCTAACATGATTCAACACCTGACCTATTTTAACCCCGCAAGTGTTTTTTTACTCCAAAATATTAATATTTTATTTTTTTCTCACAAAAGTTTCAGAAATTCATCTTAAGAATGTGCTTTTTGAAATATGATAAGAAAATACTGTAAAATTTGCTTTTGAATTAGTTCAAAACCAAAGTTTTTCTTAGCAACACATTCGAGTTACTAATACGAAACACACAAATAATTACTGGCTGTAACTATAAAGCATCAGTTAAGAGCCTGTCTATTTCTTTACGTATTACTTTATACACGGTATTACAGTTAAAAGGGAAATAGATGGCAGATTTCTTCACTTCCACGGAAATGGGCATTAGCGGCAAATTTTGCGACTTGGCGAAAGATTTCGCAATTTGGCACCCAATTTTGGCGAAAAGTTGTAATTTAGGGTAGCCAAAGTTTAGAAGATCTAACTTCAATAGAAACCGACTTGTAAAATTTTCCAGGTTAATTTATTAGTTTCTAGAGTAGAACTATCATGAAAATTCTATAAATCACTAGCAAGAATGGATGAGTTCAGTTTCTGTTTGGACTGCAAGCTGAGCGTACATCTCTAAGAACTTTAAGCATTTGGTCATTGTTCTCAATTAGTAAAATTCCTGTTCTGTGGTGTAGGCTGTTCATGAGTACGAAAAACTGGTTTATTCGATTGCTTCAAGAATAATCATTGATTATTGACTTTTATTCGGCTGTTTCCACAGTATTCATTAAATAAAATGCATTCATCTAGAACCTACAAGTCTTTACGAATTACTTTCTACGTGCAAGAATGTCAACAAATTTTGTAACTATCAATATTCACGCTAATATTAATTTCTGTTAAAATCTGTATGATGGAAAGTTATATATAATTGCAAAAAAATTTGTATTTTCGGTCATCATGGATATAATATTCATGGATATTCCAAAAGGGAAATGCGCACAGAAACACCAAAATTAGAGATGCACAACAGCTGTTGTAAAAAACTTAGATATGAGATTGCAACGTTCAACATCTAATTGTTTTTGAGTTATACGAGATATACACACACACACATACCTACATACAGACGTCACAAAAAATCGCATAAATTCGTAGATATCACAAAAGCGGGAGTTCATGTCAAGACCAAAATTGGTAAATAACAATTCCAAATATAAATTTGCAAATCTATGATTACTCATTTATGAGCTATGTGATACAGAAAATAAACTTCGAAAATTGGTTTCACAATACTTCCTTATGCTTTGAATAAAGAAGTAAAAAGTATAGTAAAAGTACAGACATTTTATTTCATTGTAATATTTATAATTATACATGTTAGTAGGTAGTGAGTGGTGGCTTTAGTTGTCATAGTACTTTGATAGGGACTTGCTGAGCCTTGTGAATGATAGCTCCTAACTCAATTATTAACTAGTTATTATTTTGCATTCTTTTTGTCCTTTTATTTTTAGTGCACTGGATTGTTTTATAACATTATGGCCTTATTTTGACATACTTATTTTAATATTTTAATAGCCACAACGGCGCCCTGAGCAAAAAAAATTTTTTTTTTTTTTTTGTTTCCTTATGAATCATAATTTCTAAAGAGCCTTCTTAAGTTTAATCACATATACTACGCTTTTTCCAACCATTTACTTTTTAAAAACCTTGGCTGAAAGTCAGGGACCACTTGTAAATTACTCTTCTTCGATTGCGAGAATATTTTACCACACTCACTAACCTTTAAAAGGAATATTGTTAGTCTTGGAGAACACTCTATCCACCATGCTTTTCCTTGTAAATGAATTCTGTTATCTATTAATCTTCTTTCTACTTTTTTTTTTCTTTGTACAAATTGTCCTGATTAAAAGAATGTGACTTTTTTATTCTTTTTCTTTCGTTCTTCCTTTTTTTTTTTTTTTTTTTTTTTTTAAACTTTGAATTTTTTTTTTTTTTTTTAATGTATAAATAAGGCAACAAACCAGCCTTTTTCGGCGCCCTTCTTCACCTGGTGCCCGGGGCAAATGCCCCGCTCGCCCCCTCTAGTTTCGGCCCTGACTACAAAGATATGACTACCTGACTACCTGACGACCTAGAAGAAGAACTTAACTTTATTAAATGTTTAACAAAAAATGCAGGATACCCAAATAAAATCGTAAACAAATTAATTAAAAACAGACTTAAAAAACTTGATCATATACCGAATTACCAAAAACAACCCATTAAATTCACTTCATCTATCCCTTATGATCGTGGTGCCGCAAATAAAATTAAAAATACAGCTAGTAAATATGGCATAAACATCCCTATCAAACCGAACAAGAATATTTTTCAGCTAATCCGTAGTGACAAAGACCCCACCCCCCCTCTTGAAACCGCAGGTATATATAAAATTCCGTACACAGATCAAAACAATAAAACCGGTTCATACATTGGCATCACCAAAAGAAAAATCAAAACCAGAGTCAAAGAACACAAGCATGACATTAAAACCGGAAAACTTAACACAGCATTAGCTAAAACGTATAACGAAAACGATATTAAAATAGACTTCGATAAAACAATCAAATTGTCCAATTACAATAACTACCAATACGCTATGTATCGCGAATCAATAGAGATCTCCACCAATGAAGAAACATGCAACGATAGCGGCGCAGTGGCCCCAAATAGAGCCTGGAACCACCTGTTGAAGAATCAACAAGGATGCAGCCAGAAGCCTAGTTCCATCACAGTACGAACGTTTTCTGAAGAGGACTGGGTGCCCGGTACCGAAAGATCTTAGAACGACCAACGAAGTAAAGTTAGGTTTTTTATGTTTCATTATGTACAAAGATATATTAGATTTCGTTGACTGTTTTTCCAGTCATTACCTCAGATGGATGACTAAAGGGCTCTGCAACTATTGTCCTTGGACGCTAGGACAGCCTCAAAGATATTTATTTAATCCCTTGTGAATCATACTTGTAATGGGACCAAATCCCTAGAATATTTTTCCAGCTTTTCTTTAGTTTTGTTAGCTGTTTTTCTACACCAATATATTATTTTAACATCATCTGATATTTGTCTGTGTCCACATTAATTATAAACACATTAATAACAAACACATTAATTACCTGCTATTTACTTTAATAGAACTGAAATTATTTGAAATATATTTTATGAATGCTGCTTCAAATAATAATAAATTAAACACGTTCTAATAAAAGGAGTAATTTTCTTTAAATCACAGATTTATCAAGCTGTTTTCATATGTTATATTGTATTCAAGCTAAGAACAATGAATTCGGTTGATGGATAAACCCAGTTGAAGATTGAAATGCCACATCCTTTAATTCTTTTCATCCAGCTGATAAATTTACTTTATCTAAGTTACTACGTAATTTTATATGTGTCAGTTTAATATGTTAATTTTTATCCAATTTCATGTTATTTCCCATGGAATAATCTCTATAACATAAACATAAGTATAATGCAAATTATTGTCCTATATTCTACCATGTTATGAAAATCTTCATTTTTGAATAACTTAGTACAAAGTTTTTAAAGTAGTGTTGATATTGAAAAATCTTCATATCAGTATCTTATGTGTTATATTAAAATTAGCCCGACTACTTTACAATGTAGTATAATCATTGTATTGTAAATTTTTACCAAAGGGTCATTCCATGTCAAATCAACCAAAAAAATGATGATTTGACACCCATAGTCTCAGATTTTGACGAAACTTGGTGTATTTGTTCTTTTCATGGATTTAAATGAGGTAAAAAAATATTTTTGTTCTATCTTAAATAGTTTAGGTTTTACAGCTAGTTAAAGATTTGTGAATTTCAAGGGTTTTTTTGATTAGGCAGAGGAACGCAATTTGTTCTTTCATAAAGAATAATTTTTATCTCCCTTATTTACCAACTAATGTTGATGAAATTTTTTATGAGTATGCTTTAATATATAAGAAATACAGAGTTCCACTCCAAATGGATTATCATCATGTGGGAAAAGGATAATCAAACAATTTTTTTTGTATTCTTGTTCTAAAGGATGTATTCTACAACATGAAAAAATAAAAGTGGCTTTTTGCGTCCTTCTTTATTTTTTCTGACTTCAAATTTAAAATTTCCAGTTTCCTCATTTTCTTGAAATCGCCAAAGAGGTTCCAATTTTAGTAAAATTGTACAAAAATTTGAACTAAAATGTTATTTATCAACTAATTTCAGTTTAAAGGTTTTTGAAATAAACTGAAAAATTGAATTACATAATTAGGTGTTGTATGATTAAAACAACAGAGTAGTTTTTAAGAATGTTAATTCAACATGTACAGAAAAATACATACATAAATGCTATTAAATTGAATTAACAAAATTATATCTAAATTGAAATTTCAAAACAAACAAAAAAATTTCTAAATTAATATTAAATGTTCTAATTAATAGAAATTTGCATTAAAATTTAATTTTGTTTTGAAAACAAGATCTAAATTCTAATCATTTTACTACTCACTGCTATTTCAAATTTTAATCTTATTGCAAACAATCAAACCATTCAAGTTGCAACAAGACAATTAAGTGATGTTCTGTCTACTGTGTAGGTACGTGTTTAGATGTCTGAATAAATCAAATCTTGTTTGACATGTTTAAACAAGTGAGCTTGCTCAGTAGCAGAGACAAAACTTGGCGTCTTGTAATTAGCCAGTCACAAGCTATTGCATGTGTAACATGCATTGAGGCTATACTATTTTGAAAAGAATTATTGTTAATTAATTTTGAATGTTATAGTATATTAGAAAAATGGAGAAGTGCAGTGTGGGGGAAATGACTCAAAGTGATTGTCATTTGTTATACCATGTTAGGAAAAAAACCTTACAAACTCTTGATAAACTATTTGAAACTGATTTAACTCTCTTAAAATTGAGGACAGAATTAAGTTGTGAGTTAAAAACTATTTGTCTTCATCCCCATAGCAGAAAATGCGAGACGCGAGGCATACATTGCAGATTTTTTCTTTAGTCTGCAGATTATTTCTGAAACAGTATTGTGAACGGAAAGATAGCAATTTTCAATCTTTCTCCATCTACAATATAAATGTCAATATTCATTTTAAACATGCTTTATTTGATTCTAAAACACATAAATATGTAGAATTGTTCAATACCTCTCACTCATGTAATTTTTTGTGACCCCCCCCCCTCTCCCCACACACTAACGATCGGCAATCAAATGGAATGTATAATCCTTGTGATTTCTAGTGTTTCTCCATCTGCAACATAAATATCAATTTTCTTTTTTAACTTTTTTAATTAGATTCCAGAACCTATAAAGAAGTAGAATTGTTTAATATCGCTCACTCATATATTTATTTTAATCTCCCTCCCCGGCATGTTAACGATCAGTGATCAAACACTCCACAGAAGTCTTGTAATTTTCAATCTTTCTCCATCGACAGCATAAATGTTAATATTCATTTAAACATGTTTTATTAGATTTTAGAACCTATAAGGAGGTAAAATTGTTCATTATTGTACTTATGCATTCTTTGTGACCCCCCCCCCCCTTCACTAATGATCGGTGATCAAACCCTCTACAGAAGTGTTTGATTTTCAGTGTTTTTCAATCTGAAACATAAATGTCAATATTCATTTTAATTTTTATTTGTTTGTAGATACCTAAAAAGAAGTAGAATTGTTCAATATCTCTCACTACTCATGTATTTTTTGTTAATTGCTTCTTTGAATATTTACAAGATCATGAACAGAGGCATTTTTTCTTATGTGATATAAAGGATAATGGTTAATGCCAACTCTTTACCTAACCATATGCAAATAAAATATCATAACTAGAATGCTTTGAGATATCTAACAGATTAATTACATTACATAGAACTTGTGATTAAAACAAGATTGCTGAATCTGGTAACTTTTTCCCCGTAACTTATTGTGAAATTATGTTGCGATTATTTTTTTAATGCCTAAATCGTGTCGCAGATTGACAGAAAAAATTCTGCTACTGGGGTCTTCATCCCCAAAGTGTATTTTTGAAAAAGTATAAATCATTGCAAAACTAACAAATTATGCATATATATATATATAAAGATCTTTTAAACTGAAATTAGTTGACAAATAACATTTTCTGCATTGCTGCTTTCGTTGCAGTACTTGTGTGTGCTTTGTTTTCCTGATGAAGGATCATGTTTTAGTTTTTTTTTTTTTAACTCAAAACAGTTGCTGAAAATTCTTGTATTTTATGATGTACTTAATGATGTAATTTGTACTTATTAAATAACATTTTGGTTCAAATTTTTGTATAATTTTACTAAAATGGGGACTTCTAATTTAGCGATTTCAAGAAAATGCGGGAATTGGAAATTTTAAATTTGAAGTCAGAAAAAATAATGAAGGACGCAAAAAGCCATTAATTTTATTTTTTCATGTTGTAGAATACATCCTTTAGAGCAAGAATAAAAAAAATTTTTTTTGATTATACTTTTCCCTCATGATGATATTCCATTTGGAGTAGAACTCTGTATTTCATTAATAAAATTTTCAAAATAATATTTCAGGACTTTTTCCTGGCCACGTGCAAATACTTGCTGGTTTAATTTATTTTTTTCTGTATTCCTTACATATTAAAGCATACTCATAAAAAATTTCATCAACATTGGTTGGTAAATAAGGAAGAAAAAATTGTTCTTTATAAAAGTACAAATTGCAATTCTTCTGCCTGATCGAAAAATAACATGAAATTCCCAAATCTTTAACAAGCTGTAAAACCTAAACCATTTAAGATAAAGCAAAAAAAAAAAAAATTTCCCTTATTTAAACCCATAAAAGGAACAAATACACCAAGTTTCATTAAAATCTGAGAGTATCGGGTGTCATGGTGTGGTTGAATTGACATGGAATGACCCCGAAATATGTTTTTTCTGTCATGTTAAAAAAATCTTAAATTTTGAATATATTACGAAATTTTCAAAGAAGGACGTTAAAGTTTAACAGGATTTTTTGGTATCATGAATGATATTTTATAATCTGGTGCGTCACTCACATGATTTTCTCTTACCCTGAAATTTAATACTATAAATACAGATTGGAGATTAAGGGGTAAGATAACAAGTACTCTTATGCAAACCTATGTTAAAAGAATTCAAATAAGGCTTCGGAACAGCTTTATTTGACAAATAATTCTATATGAGGGTAGTAGCCCCCTCAACCCCCCCCCCCCCCCCCGTTTCATTACTGTACCCATATTTATATAGAATTCAAATATGTTATTAAATTCAAAAGTTTATTTAAAATTATTCAGAGAACATTCATACACAATATTCTTTGAAACTTATCAGTCTTGATCAAACTTTTCTAGTAACAAACGTATTGACTTCAAAATACAACATTTGGAACGCCTGAAATTATTTGTTTTTAAGTTACTCTAAGACACACAGACAAAGGTCAAACGTTAAAAAACGTGACTTCGGTATTCAGGAAACCTCAAAATGTGTAAATATACAAAAAAAAAAAAAAAAAAAAAAAAAAAAAAAACAAGTCATGAATATTTAGCTTAAAAAAAAATACATTATATATCATATGGCCATGAGGAATTACTTTCAATTACTAAGCAGCTTTCCTGGACATGGAAAATATTTTAGTTAAGCACTTCCATTAATATTAAAAAAGAATATTATGGCTTAAATATTGGCACTGGCAGCCCTGTATATCTTCTGAAAGTTATGTACACATCATATGGTGCACATAAATATAATCCTATATTAATAACACACGGCACAATCGTACACTTTCATCAATTTCCAAGTATTATCGCACTATAATCTAGTTCTTTTGTGTAGCCCTGTAAACGAACAGTGAATGATTTCCATACCATATTCCACATGAAACATGTTTTTATGCATATAAAAAATATATATTCGTTTCATTTGGTTTTGTGCAGTCTATAGATGTTTAAACTCTACTTACATGGAATTTCCCCCAAAGACATAATGTACTTGAATTCTCTTGGTGCCCCTGTACACAAACCACTTGCTTGAGATCAACGGAAAGTTTAGTGTAGCATCCCTATATGATACACATTTAGAATACCAAGTTTGGACATTCTCCTATAATTTGTTTTTGAGATATGCTGATAACAGACAGACACACAGACCAACCACTAAAATCATGATTTTTGGATTCAGGAGACCTCAACACGTGTAAATATAAAAACAGGAATTATTACGTGTAAATATAACAAAAATTTAATTTTGAAAATTTGACCCTAAAACAATACTTTCTCTACCTTATATGTAAGTGAAAGTAAAAATTGGTCCAACTTTTTAAGATCAATCATTTTTGTGATGATATCTACATAGACTGACATATAAGCTAACAGAATAACTTACAGATGGATATTACATCGATTTTTGATTTTTGGATTCCTCACATATTAAAAATGAGCAAAAGCATCCAAAAATTACAGAATATAAGTTCCCAAATCTTTAACATGTGGGAGCAATTAAAAAGTTAGATAATGGTTTCTTAAATTATATGCTGTAGTGAACACTGCTAAGGCTGTACATCAGTCAGATTCTCTCTTTCTTTCTTTCCATGTTATCCAATGATTTTTTTTTTCGCTTAGTTTTATAAGGATATCTCCAAAAATGAAGTTTTTTGAATTCTGATTTTTGAATATTATTCGGAATATATCGCCGTTTAGCTTATCGAACAATTCTTTCATAAAGTTAATATATTTTATTTCATTAAGTAAGTTTAGAACTCTGAGTTTGGATCTCTAAAAAAAATATTTAAATTTATTTAAAAAAAAAAAAAAAAAAAAAAAAAAAAAAATGCTTACTAAGCTAAAAGACAACATATTCAAAGAGTAATATTCAAAAAGCAGGATTTGAAAGTGGCATTTTTGAATAAGATACTTTTATAAAGAGAAGCAACGAAAATCCCATTGGATAACATTGAAACCTTTGGACAGCCCCTGCCTGCCTGGACGAGCCAAGCTTAACGGGTTGGATGCCGTTCGCCGGAGCGAATTAATCGCCAGATCACTGCATGATAGCTGCCTACTGCCAGATAGTTATCTAGTCGCTACATAGAATGAGCTGTGTCCGACGACTCGTTCAGGCTTCTGACATCAGACAGGGAGACTGCTGGCTCCTGATCAACACAACTGCAAAGTTACTTCTGATGACAGCTCAGGAATGGCAGGGTTGCGACATCTGCTTCTTGACACATAATGCTCGACTGGCACACCACACCTCCAGATTGCCCAAGGAACGGAGTGCACAGACACGCTTCCTGGATGCAAAACAAGAATTTTGAATATGTGCACAACTAGCCTAGAGCCAGAGAGGAAGAAAAAAAAAAAAAAAAAAAAAAAAAAAAAAATTGAATTTTGAGGGGGGGGGGGGGGGGAGAATTGCAGTGGGAGCCAAGAGGATAGTTGTGCACTCAGATTTACACCAAAAAGAGGAGGCAAAAACAAAGGGGGAGGGGAGCTAAACACCTAAAATAAAATTGGCTGAACGGTCGACAAAACAAGGAGCAATAAAAATTTAAAAAAAACGCAACAAACAGTATTTTTTTTTAGAACTCGCCACGGGTGGATGGAAGGAAAATTTAGTAGCACATAGCGTAGAATTTTGAAGTGGCTGGGCCAATGGGGGGAAATGAGCTATGCACTAAGAGGCCTAAAGAGAGAAGAAAAAGGGACCATCGCAATTTGGATCCACCACGGGGGGTGGAAGGAAGAAAGAGGGAATCTGATGTACAGCCTCGATGTTGGCTAATGCAAGTAAAATCCATCATGACTGCAATGTCTTTCATGTTCCCATACCAATGCCTCTGGGGGTCACCGAAGCAAGGGAGCCATTCCCTCCGTGGAGGTATAAAATTATGATGGCATGTCCATGGATCACCTTGAAGGGTGTGTCTCACACCGTCATCAATCGCCCATAGCGTAGAGCTAATACAACGTAGAATCCACTTACCGAATTGAATTATGTGTGCCCCCCCCCCCCCCCAAATTTCCATTCACGCTACGCCTATGGCTCTGAAGGCCAAAATTTTTATAAACTTGTCTTTCTGTGTAAACTTTTCTTCAAGACATTTGAAAATTTGTTGATTTTCACTGTGCTAAGAATAATTTGTAATGACACAATAAGATAAATAAGATTCATTAAAAGGGACTCAAATTTATTCTAAAAGTAATTCAAAGACAGCAGGACAATAAAAATTTCTATTAAAAGATTAAAACCAACAAGAAAAATGAAAAAGTGGATAAATATTGTTTGCAATTAATACCAATGTGAAAAATCGCTTACTGAATATTTATTTTTAAATCATGTTATTGTCTAACACTTTTTATGAGAAAAGAGAAGAAAATAACAATCCCTAGTGACTCCAATGATTAGTTTTTTATGCATTTATTCAGATAAAAAATATCAGAATATAGAAATTCATAACTTTGAGTTTATAATTTTGTCCAGGTTTCACATATTATTATTACTATTATTTAGTTATTTATTTTCTTATTTAAATTATTTATTCCATTTTATTTATGAGTCATTATATTCAGAAGTCTTTTTATAACAGTTCGTCTATATCTTATGTAAAGCTAAGCTTATTTAAATTATGAAGTAAATGAAATGAAAATTTTCTGAGTTTATAATTTTTATCCAGAAGTGTATTTAGACAATTTCAGAAGAAAATAAACTGAAAAATAAAGTAAATGATATGCACATACATATAAATAAAACTATTGTGTTATAACTATCAATCAATTTTTTTTTTTTTTTTTTTTTAAATGCATCAATAACAAGCAAACGTAAAGAAAATCAAAACTAAATATATTTATTGTATACCGTAAAATCCCGAAAGTAACCCCCCCCCTTTTTGAAAAGCAAAACGGATAAATTTCAGGTGGGGGGGGGTTATAATCAAGATTCTTTAAAAAAATTTAAAAAATGAAGAAAAGGGAGGGGAGGTTATATTCGATGGAGGGGGTACTTTCGGGATTTTACGGTACTTACTTAAAAGGATATATTAAAGACTATCATTTCTTACATTAAAGGTAAGAAAAAAAAAAAAACTGCGTAATGATTCCATTGATAACGTGCACCTGACACTTTATTTTCTAATTTAACTAATTTTTCATAAAGTTTAAATATTAAAACTTAATTCAAACACACCATTAATAAAAACCATGAATTAAAGTTTTAAAAGAAAAAGACCTTGAAGGTCGACAACAGGTTTCAACGAAACAGTGAGCTAGATTTACTGGCACGCATGCAAAGCCGACGTACCGTAAGTGCACCCGAAGATTGGATGTAGCTTTGTTGGATGGATAGAAAAAAAAAGGGGGGGGGGTTATATTCGATTGGGGGGGGTTACTTTCGGGATTTTACGGTACATACTTATAATTGAATCTTGAAAATAGTGTCTCAATATTAAATATCAGATGTAACCTGAAGAATCAAAAACTGCCCTCAAGAATCTAAAAAGTACCTTTTTTGAATTAGTAGCACTCTACCTTTTTTAATACTTGTGGGAAACTCTGTTCATTATTCATTAAATTAAAAATTTCCACTCTTTACTGCCTTAAATAGCAAATATATAACATTATAATCAATAGCAAGTTTTGAAAAAATTAAACACTTCAAATATCTAGTATGATCAATAAACAAAAAGAAAGTAAAGATAATATTAAAATGAAATATTCATATTAAGAATGAAAGATTTTCAAAAGTAAATTTACCTCATTTTCATCAAGTCTTAGTTCCTTTAAAGATGAAAGACATCCAATTTTTTCAGGGAGATGAGTAAGACTATTAAGAGACAAGAAGCACACTTCCATCTTATGAAGTTTACAAAAGCTGTCAGGAAGACTTTTCAATTGATTGAGGCTTAAATTCAAATAAATAATGTTAGACAGACAACCAAACTCATTTGGCAGTTCCTCAATGTCATTTTCGTCAAGTTCTAATACAGTTAAATTACAGAGTTGAATAAAAGAATCTGGAATTCTGAGTATCAAATTTCCAGCTCTAAACTTGCGTTTTCTTTCTTGTTCCCCAGAGGTTCCTAGATGAAGGTTTTTCAGTTTTTTTAAATTGCCAAAAGAAGATGGTAGATATTCAATACAGTTTCCTCGAAAATCTAAATGTTCTAAGTTATTCAATAAATCACCAAATCCATCTGGAAATGGATTTCCGGTCAACCTATTACTGAGTAAATAAATTTCTTTTACCTTAATTAATCTTGAAAACCACTCTGGTAATCTAGCAATACGATTGTCAGAAAGAAAAATTTTTGTTATATTTTCAGCAGAGTCAAAATTTTCAGGAAGGCAATTAAGATCATTATGAGATAAATCTAGTATTTCAACGCTCTTTAAGTTCTGAAAAGACTGTGGAAGTGATTTTAATTGGTTGTTTGAGATATCTATTTCTTTTAGGGATATTAAACTGCCAAAACTATCGGGTAATTGTTTAATGTTGTTGTAATTAAGGTCAAGGTATGATAAACTTTGAAGTAATCCAAAATCTGAAGGCAATTCTTCTAACTGATTTTCAGCGGCTTCAAATTCAGTTAGATTTTGAAGTGATGAAAAATTGTTAGGTAGTAATTTGATTTCATTGGCAGTGATATAAAGTTTCCTTAAATATTTCAATTTAGTAATACTATCTGGCAATTCACTCAATAAATTCTCTTTCAGATATATTTCATTTAATAAAGTTAAGTCACCAACATTTTCAGGCAAGGTTTCCAATTCATTACCATTTAATGATAAACAGGTCAGATTTATCAGTTCATTACATAATGATATGGAAATTGTTGAAATAAAATTAAAATCCAGAAAAAGTGTTTCTGTTTCCTTTTTATTAAGAATACAGTTGGGTACAGTAGTAAGTTCTTGGGAAGTTAGATTGATAAATTTAAATTTGCTTGACATCATGAAATACTTTGATTGTAGGTTTTAAAAGCCTAAAAAAAAAAAAAACAGTCAATATAATTATTCTATCTAAAAAAATATATAATAAAACCATGTAAATAAGAATATTTTGCATTCATGTCAAAGGTCGATCAAGTTTTTTTTTTTTTTTTTTTTTTTTTTTTTTTTTAAGAGGATGGGGGTGGGGGGAGGGTGTGTGTCTTTTTGTGAAAAAAAAAAAATGTCATGTAAAAGCTTCCATTTTAACACTTGTTATATATATTGTTTAATATCAAGTTAATAGAGTTTCGTTGAACCAATTAAAGATTATACTGAAAACATGGAAACATTTCATAAAATGACCATTCTTATAGAACAAAATCTTGTGAAGGGGCTCATTTTATAAATTTGAATTTTGTGAAGGATCACTAAGAATTTGAAGAAGCAGTAAAAAAGATGCAATTTTTGCCTAGATCAACCCCTGTTTGTTTTAAATCATATGAAATCAAATGCCTTTTACATATGAAAATTTCACATATAACAGCCCTTCACCCCCCCCCCCTTCCTTTTTTTTTCTGCCCCTCTAATGGTTGAGCTGCTTTTTCTTTTTTTTCTGATTTTTTTTTTTTTTTTTTTTTTTTTTCACAGCAAAATGCAAAAGAGAAAAGATCCTCCTTCTCTAAAATTTCAAAAATTTGCATAAAATCAGAAAACAGAAAATATCTTGATAAAATCAGTCTAAAACCAAGTAGAATTTGTTCATATTAGGGATAGTGATTTTGTTGGATATCGGATATCCAAACATCTACAGGGACGTATTCAAAGCAAGGGGGGGGGGGGCTCTGGGGGCTCGAGCCCACCCCCCCTCTGAAGTGGCTCTGCTATATACTGCCCTGACAGGCCTTAAAAAATCCACACGTCATGTAAACATCTTTGTTAAGATCGTCACAAAGCAGACATATCTGAGTCTGATGTGAAACATGGAGATGGATCATCACTCCACTGTTCACTTTCCAAACGATAACCAATAATGACGTACAGCCTCAATTGAAGATACGCTGTGTCACAGGAGACACCTGGATGATACACACTCAGCTAACGACCCGGTATATATATATAGAAAAGCTAGAAAGTTCAACTTGCACGCCTCACCAGAAGATTTTCAGGAATGGCAATGTGTATAGGCATGGTCCCAGTGTCTGTAGAAGACATGCCTACCCACACTAAACAGTAAGCCATATGAGAAGACCTCTATATGTTCACTAAACCTAGACATGTAATGTGTCTAGGTTTAGTGGACACCAGCCAGGGTTGGGTTTCTCCCAGGACAGTGGAAGAAACTGGAAGAAACCAACCAGAAGACAAAACAGATGTTCAAAATTAAAATTTATGGATTATATACACTCAAAGCATAAATATGTCAAACCTAAACTATAATCTAATTAATATTAAAAATATTTTTAGAAAAAAAAGTTATTTGATAACAAACACCAAATATATACATGTGATGGGTTTTTACGTTTCAATGCTTATATTTTTAGAATTTTTTGCATAGATACTATCTCATATTACTATACCTTCAAACAGTACAAGTGATAATTACGGAATTAGCCATAATATTTGCATTTTGTTTTTTAAGGATACAATTTTTTGTATAAGCTTGAAGCTGGTACCCAACGAACTGTATCAATAAGTACTAAGATACCTATTTTTAAACTCTTCTGCAGGTTCTCTAGGATTTAAAAAAAAAAAAAAAAAAAAAAAAAATCCATAGTTTGTATTTATCTATTTTAAATTGAAAAATAAAGTGCAGTATTGAACTACTAAAAAACTTTTCATTTGTTTTACAGTCAACTCCCTCTAACTCTCAAAAGTTTTGTCCAGAGGTTGTGTGGATTACAGGAATTTGCAGATTGGAGATCATTGCCTTTGTTTACAGTTTTCTTTCGCAGATACAGAGTCAGTTATTATTAATTCATAGACAGACATGGAAAGACAATTTTTAATAATTTTAGAATAAAATATTTCTTCAATATTAATAAAACTAATCTATCATAATTCATATATGATGGTAAATAATTTAAGCATAGTCAAATAAATAGGCACATATAAAATGTAAACAAACAAATTTAAAAAATACGAAACAAAATATTTTTGAAAGTTCAGAAATAATATTCATCACTGATTAATTTTGTTAAACGTTGATGCAATAGTGATTTGTTTTAAACACTAGTCTATGAATTGCAGGATAATAAATACAAGAATGTTATTCCCCCTCCTCCCCAATTGTGTTTCAAAGTAAGGATTAAGCTAAAAATTTGTTTTAAAAAAGTAAAAATGTGAATTTTTTTTAAATATAGCATGTAAATTTCTTTTACAATTATGGATTTTTCTTTTACAATTATTTCAAAAACAATTATGGATTAGAAGGATTTGCAGATTATAAATCTGTGGATTAGAGGGAGCTGACTGTACTGTATATGACTATAAGGAAAATAAAGTTTTTGGACATTTTGTAATACAGTAATTACTGAATATTAGTACTCTTAATTAACTGGATGTTTGATAAGAGCTGTTTTATCAGAAAGTATAAGCAAGTGATCCAAACTATTATTTATTACCAGTTAAAGAAATAAAATTGTCTAGATTATAAAACTTTACACTGTTTAAATTGAAATTGATTTTTTTTACTGGATTTTGAGTATTTTGGAACGTGATCATCAGATACCAACGATCACTTCAGTAAAAATCTCATAATTATTAATTAAATATGTAATTAAATTTTTACAGGTATAATTAAAGTTACTTAAAGTTGTTTATAAGATAAATGAATCCACTGTATCTTACAAATCTGCAATTTATAGGATAAATTTTTAAGAAAAACAGTTTCTTCCAGCCGGTTTTTTTCGCAGTTTTTTCCACCTTGGAAGAAGCATGCCAACCCTGACACCAGCACATGAGTCCTCTCACGTTTTGGGTAACATGATCTAAAGCAGGTGATATTATCAGGGGTGTTGTGAATTCATGTAAAAATACCTGAAATTTTAGTGAGAAAAAATTTTCATATGAGTAGAGAACATATAATTTATTACAGAGAGCTCCAATCCTGTCATTACGAAAAGTATTAATTAATTTCAATTAGCTATAGAAGTCATATGAATTTGATATTTTAGTCTTATTTTATGAATTTAAGTACTAAAAAAATTGAAATTCTGGTACTGAAAATGAAAAAAATTCCTGAAATCAGGTAAAATACCTGAACACAATCACCCCTGTATTATCTAATTAGAAAACTATATATATATTCCTCTACATATATAAGAAAAGAAAAAAGTATTGGATTCAGAAACTTTTAGACTCCCAGTTTTCAATGTATTTACATATTTTTAAATGCATTGAACACCATTAAACTATTTTTGAAAACTTAGATATAATTTTTTTATTGATTAGATTTTTAGGTATATCACCCAGCAGATGGCGTAGCGGCACCAAATTTTCCTTATTATAGGAAAGATATATCCTTGACTGTATTAAAAAGAAGCTGTATCTCAAAAGATGAAACTATTTGAAACACGGTTGTTTCAAGCATGAATCATGCACCATACAGCTGAATTAGGTCATGAGACAATTTTTGGTGTCTAAAATTTGAATGGGTTTAACAATGCACTACAGCTAGACAGAGAGAATGGCGGCTGCCTAGAATTCATTTGTAAGGTAATCCTGTGTCATGTCATCACAATTTAAAACCTCTACGGAGAAGATGTTTTCCCAACTTCAGTGTATCCAGAGTTTTTATATTTACAAAACATAAAGGACACGACTGATTTTACATACACCAGATACCATTAAACTACACGATAGTCTTTGATTGGCTCGAGTACCCATCGCTCAATCCCTCAATTATGAGCTCAACGCCTTATTAACTGGACTACCGTGAGTCTAGTTTTTGGTGATATTTCTTCGTTTGTCAGTGGTTTATAATGCGACGGATTAAGGAAGTCACTAGCAGAGAATTGAGCATTTTAGATGATTAGTCTTACTATTTTTAGACCCAAGGTGCTTTTTAGAATTATTAATTTTATTATTAAATCTTTTCTTGCCATTTTCGATTTTAGGAATGTTAATTCTGTTGTTTGCCACAATGTGGCGTTGCAACCGATCTTATTAATAGCACATAACCATTTTACTACGCCTAGATACAAAGTTTAAGACAATAACTTATATTTCTTTTAAAGTTAAGGTTTTTTTTTGGGGGGGGGAGGGGGGGAACAAGCTTTAATGCACACTCTTTTGGTGTGCATATGTGCAGGTGCGCAACCAACATCTGAGTGAAAGTTAGTGAAAGATGAAGTGTATGCGAGCCCTGTAGAGGACTTGGAGATGCTTAAAGATCGAATATGTGAGGTAATTCATGCAGCAATTGAAAATTTTTGCATACGCATCCAACACCTTGTTGCAATTGAGGGATGACATTTCGAAAACTTGATACACTAACGCATACACACTACTTGATACATTTCACAATAAAATACGTTTCATTTAGATTTCCTATCTATTGTGGTTGCTTTTTTAATCAATTTTTAAAAAACTTGTGACTTACCGACCACCCTGCATTTTCATTAAACCAGTTATCTGAAATCACATTTTTCAGAAACTTTAATTTTTCAAAATAAATAACTTTTTTTTTTTTTTTTTTTTAATAACCAGTGATGCCACTAGTCTTTCAAAATCCTAGGTCCCCACATAAATTAATTTGTATATATAAGATATAAATTAAAATTTTATCTTATTGTAGATGAAAAACAGTTTTTTATGAATTTTTACTAACTCTTTTTGAGATTGTCTTAAAACTAATATTTTGTAGGAGGTGGTGGCTGTTAAGAAACAATGTTTAGCTCAATATGCTCTGGAACCCCCCCCCCCCCAAAAAAAAAAAAAAAAAAAGAATGAGAGTAAATATAGTATAACAGTTAATTATTATTATTTTAAACTAGAAACATCTGAAAAAGTGCTTAAAATTATCAGAATTAAGAGAACAAAATGAGAAATTTTTTTTTTTTTTTTTTTTTTTTTTTTTTTAAGTGAAAACTTCTTTAGGCGCATTCAGCACTTTTGGGTGAACAAAAATTATGGAACTTGCGTCATTGTCAGCGAACACTTTGAAATTCTACAGGCGTTCATTACCATGACAACCCATTCACCCGTCTGGTCAGGAAGAAACATTTTTTTTAAATTGACATCACGTGGTTTTTCTACTAGGAATGAAAATTGCAAATTTCAAAATGCTTCAATTTTCTTCTAAATTCTTTCAAACTTTCTGTGTGCCATTAACAGCACAGGGGATAGTTGCAGTTCAAATTTCATCGATTTTGGAAAAAATTTACATTTTAATTGGAAATTAAATTTTATTCTAATACACGTATTTCAAATTCTAATTATGATTAAATTATTTTTAATACATCATTTGAAAGATATTTTAAAGTTCTTTTATATTATCAAAAGTGGAATTCGAGATTTCAGCTGATTTACACGTTTTGAGGTTTCCTGAATGGGTTTTCTTTTGTATCTCAGCTACTAATTAAAATAATTTCATAAGTAATACATTATTAGAAAGCTTTGTTGATTTGGAATCGAACAGTAGATTACAGAAATTTCTACCGCCAGATGGCACTATATTTTTTAGAAAGGAAGAGTTTTTAGATAAGCAGATTGATTACAAAATTTAGTTACGCATTCCACTTCAAATACAGCACAGGATCCATTATCCGGGAATCGTGGGGCAGACCTGATTCCGGTTACCAGAACTTTTTGGATATTGGCCCCTGCCGAAAACTGAAATATCACATCAGCAAATGCTACCCCCAGTCTCCCACGCTCCTTTAACCACAAAATAACTAACCAATAAACTGTACTCATAACTTAAATAATGCATTAGAGAAAAAGTAAAAGAAATTACTATAATAACATTCTGACATTAGCAAAAGTATTTTATTTTTTGCTTAATGCAGAAAACAAATAAATTTTTTTTAATACTTTGGTTTTCTTAATAATACAGTTTCTTGAATCTTAATACAGACATAATGTCATGTTCATGTAATCACGTTCGTTCCTCCACTTCATTTGTTTTTGTTTTGTTTCAACGAACTTAGAATGCAGTAGGGTGATGCGATTCAATATATCGGCACTTTTAACCAGTAACTTTTTTGTATTAGAACTTCGTTTTTGTATTTCAGAAGTTTGTGTTTGTTTTCGTGCCGGCCCCTCATGTGTATTTATCATATTGGATTGGTATATCATATTGGAACTGGATAGGAATGTTTTTGATTTTTTGAAAAAAATGGTTTTGCGAATTTTATATTGTGGCTAAGCTTTGATAGAGGGCACCTATTGGGGATTTATTACTAGGTGATGTGATTTGGTGTAAGTATCGTACAGTTTTTACTCATAATATTTTTGCATTGGAACTTCATTTTCTCATCTCGGAGTCAGAACTTTGTTTTTGATTTCATGACGACTGCTTGGTTGTGTTTATTGTATAGGATTCGTTCTTTTTCCTTTATGGTAAAATGGAGTTTCAAAGGAATTTTTTTTTCCCTTCGGAGCTGAAAGCTTTAAAAGTATAAGGAAAATATCTGTTTTAAATAAGAAATATATTTTAAATATGCCTTTTTTCTTTCACCCAGTTACAATTTTTTTTTTTTTTTTTTAAGAATAGAAATTATATATCCTCTAGCACCCGCCACAATATATTTTTCACATCTTGCCTTTGATTTTTCACATAATATATGTGCAACTTCATGTTTGGAGTTGGTGTAACCACTTTCACGAGGGGAACTCCTCCATTCTCAGCACTCTCCTTAGTGGTCAGTGACATTCGAGCAAAGTGATGTTTTTTTCTATCTCCAATAGGTGGCGTGACAATCAGTCTAAGCCAGCTTCCAAGTAATTTCCATTATGGAAATTGCTATTATTAACTATATTTTTTACCACTTCATGAAAGAATGTGTTGTCAAGATTATTGTAATTTACGATTTTTGTAGTTTAATTTAATTTAATATCAATATTACTGTCAATATTACTGTCTTGGTATTGCTGCGTACTTGGGGGTTCGTGAGTTGTCTGAGAATGAAAGGCCAAACGTACAAAAATTCAGTAATTTATTCACAGAAAGTTCCAGAAAGATACAGGTCTATAAACCAAGTATCAGCTTCAATTCAAACAGTAAACACAGCTTAAACAACAGCTGTCAATAGCAAATCCACAGTACAAACTGTATAGCAATAACACTTGAAGCAAGTCTCTCTCAAAGAGGCTCAAGAGCAATACAAGCACTAGCGAAGCTGGCTGAAGACTGAACTGAACTGACCGGCCTTGGCGAAGAAAACAGGCTTATATACTGTTCCATGGAATCCAGATTTTTCGAGAGAACTCTAGAAAGTGGTCAACCAATCAACTTACAGCTTCCATATTTGGTATATCCCATATAAGGATTTTCTCGCCAAGGTCGCCAAAAAAAATCGCCAATGTGGGAGAAAGTCGCAAAATTTGGCGCCAAATCCATTACCTGCCTTATTGGGGCTTTTTAATGCGTTTTTAAGGGAAAATAAGGTTATTTTAACGCTAAAACGACTAGAAATGCACAAAATTAGCACTTTATCAATTTACTAAGCCTCTTTGAAAGAATTTATACAAAAATAAACACAATTATTTACAATTTTGTAACACTGCTCCCTCCCAAGGACTGCACGTCCCGGGCAGTGCAACCCTTGGTTAAGAGGCGAAACTAACCAAATTTACACAATCTCAAATACAAAACTAAGTTACATATAACGACAAAATAGAAACAAAAATCAAGTGAGAAATATTTACAAAATTCACAAATATGTACAAGTATCTATATACAAATATTTACATTACGCATGCGCAAATTTTACCAGTATTTACATTTTTAATTTTAATATTACTGTTACTTGTGGTACTTGGCTAGCCTATTATAGTGCACCACCTTCGGTTTTGATGAAGGTGTTTTAGTGATCCGCACCACTACATCATTCAGCCTTTTTAAGACTGTGTATGGTCCGTCCCAGTTGCACTGTAACTTGGGAGAGAGTCCTTTGCGTCGAACAGGATTCCACAACCAGACCTTCTCTCCTTCCTGGAACTCATATTGTGTAGCCTTTAGATCGTACCTTGTCTTCATTTTCTCCGTTGCCATGTTAATCCGCTCCCGAGCAAAGTTGTGTACGTCCTCAAATCGTGCCTGGAGATCTTGGATGTACTCCTCGGGCGATGAAGGCGCATCGGGTGGACAACCAAACAGGTGATCACATGGGAGACGAAGTTCACGTCCAAAGAGCATCTGGGCTGGAGTATAGCCGGTGGTTTCATGGACAGCACTTCGATAAGCCAACAGGAACAATGGCAACTTCAAGTCCCAATCTTGCTGGTTCCTTGATACTAGAAGAGAGAGGTTATTCAGGATGGTACGATTGAACCTCTCGACCATGCCGTCCGACTGGGGATGTAAAGGTGTTGTCCGGGTTTTGTCTATGCCGAGTAGTTGACACAGTCCTTTGAAAACATCAGAGGTAAAGTTCCTACCTTGGTCGGTATGAAGTTGTAGGGGCGTGCCGTACCTTGACACCCATTGCTGCACTAAGACCTCTGCGACTGTGCATGTCTCTTGATTGGGAATGGGATATGCCTCAGGCCACTTGGTGAAATAGTCCATCACGACGAGGATGTATTTATTTCCACTGGAGGTCCGTGGCAAAGGACCCAAGATGTCGATTGCAATACGTTCAAATGGTGCTCCCACGTTATATCGTTGCAGTCTTCCTCGACTTCGTTTCTGCGGGCCTTTACGTGCCGCACAAGCATCACAGGATTTACACCATTTCTCCACATCCTCCATTGCCTTGCACCAGTAGAAGCGTTCCCGAACTTTCTGCAGTGTCTTCATTACCCCAAAATGGCCTCCGGTAGAGCTACTATGCAGTTGTTCTAAAACATCTGGAATTCTTGATCTTGGTAAAACAATTTGCCATCTGAAGCTTTTCCCATCATCAGATTCCCACTTTCTGCATAATACGCCGTTTCTGATATGAAGAGAGTCCCAAAGCGCCCAATAACTTTTCGTAATGGGACTGAATCTGGAAATGTCCTGCCAGGTAGGTCTGTTGCTAGTCATCTCCTTCAGCTGTAATATTGGCTTTATGTCAGGATCTTCCAACTGAGCTTGTCTATGTTCTTCGTCACTCCATGGATCGGGACCTTGATCTGATGGTGTTGAGACAGTGACTTGGCCAGTAACCGGATTTATCGGCAGGTATTTCTGTTCGGCTCTAGAGCAGTACTTGCAGCTTTCCGAGCAGGGCTTCCGTGACAAGGCATCTGCATTACCATGTAGAGTCCCTTTACGATGATGTATCTCAAAGTCATATTCCTGGAGGCATTGTATGCAATCTGTCCCTCCGGGTTCTTGAACTAAAGCAACCACATTAAAGATGCATGGTCAGTCCGGAGCAGGAATCTTCTGCCATAGAGATAATGATGGAAATGTTCTATGGCTTTTACGATGGCGAGTAGCTCTTTCCTGGTGGTACAGTAATTTCGCTCTGGTTTAGACAGGCATTTACTCCAATAGGCAATGACATGTTCTTGACCATCAACTTCCTGCGACAGAACAGCACCGACACTCTCATGGCTGGCATCTGTATCAAGTATGAATTGTCTGTCGGGCTGTGGATACGTCAAGATAGGCGATGATGTTAAGGCCTCTTTAAGTCGCTTGAACGCTTTTTCACATTCATCTGTCCACAGGAACTTCTGTTTGGCTTCCGTCAGCTTGTGGAGTGGTCTGGCAATATTTGAGAAACTCTTGACAAACTTCCTGTAGTAAGTGCATAACCCCAGGAAACTTCGTAGTTGGTGTACATTTTCAGGGCGAATCCAGTTCTCGACTGCGGAGTTCTTCTCAGGATCAGTTCTCACACCTTCGGCAGAGATGATATGGCCGAGGTAGCTCACTTCATGACGGAACAAGTTACACTTGCCTGGATTCAATTTGAGGTTAGCCATTCTGAGTTTCTCCAACACCTTTCGGATGTTTCGTAGATGGTCTTCAAAGGTGCGCCCCACAATGATAATATCATCCAAATACACCAGACAGGCTTCATAGGAAAGTCCTTTTAGCACTGTCTCCATCAGGCGTTCGAACGTGGCAGGTGCATTACACAACCCGAATGGCATGACTTTAAATTGCCACAGTCCTTGTCCTGTGGTGAATGCAGTCTTCTCACGATCATCAGGATGTAATTCTACTTGCCAGTAACCGCTCTTCAGATCCAAAGTCGAGAACCATTTATTGCCAGAAAGTGTGTCTAATGTGTCGTCAATTCTGGGAAGAGGGTAACTGTCTTTCTTCGTGATGTCATTCAAACGATGATAATCCATGCAAAATCTTGTTGAACCATCTTTTTTTCGCACCAGTACTATGGGAGAGGCCCAAGGATTCGTTGATGGCTCGATGACATCATTGTGCTGCATTTCACTTAGAAGTTCAGTGACCTCTTCCTGTTTAGCAAATGGAAGTCTTCTTGGATGTTGTTTGATTGGAGGATGATTTCCTGTATCAATTCTGTGCTGGGTGATGTTCGTTCTCCCGACGTCTTCAGGTGTTCGAGAAAAAAGGTCTTTAAATTCTTGGAGTAGCTTCTCCGCAGCACATCTCTGTTCCTTTCCTAACTCTGCATTCTTGAGTATTTCCGTTATTAATTGTTCAGAAGACTTGGATTCGGTTGCTTGCGTGGGACGGTTTATGCATGTTACAGGAGTGCAGGCTGCTAACACCTCATCCTTCTTCACTGTTCGGACCTTATCGCTGATGTTTGCGACTCTCACAGGAATAGTACTCTTTGAGAGATCAATGAGAGATGAAGCTACCAAAACTCCTCTTGGGCTATTGTCTGTATTCGGGTATTCAATCAGTCCATAGCGGAAGTATTGCTTTGTGGGAGGTGTTCCTGAAATTATTTTCTCTGTGTGTGGAGGGATAGAAAATTCAGACTTGGCTGTTGTCTGGCAAATTGTCTGAATGTCTTGATTTTCAGTGTTGAACACAGCGATGTCTTCCGAACTCGAATGAAGTTCATTATTTTTGAAGTCCAATTGAAAGTTAAATTTTCTCAGGAAATCAATTCCAATGATTACAGGATCTCTTATATCTGCCACATATGCCATGTGATGGTAACTGGCATTTCCAAAAGTGATGGCCAAGTTCATTTTTCCATATATTTTGACTTCGTCTCCGGTCACAGTCTGGAGTTTAACACAGGGCGGCGTCCAAATGATCTTCTCTTTTAGTTCTCGAGCCAAATCCGTTCTAATGATGGTCACGTTGGCTCCCGTGTCCAGAATCATCCGGCAGGTGGTGTTGTTGACTTGGCCATAGACATGAAGTCCATTATCGCCGCCACTCATCGATGAAACATGAAATACTGTAAATTGGGGCTCTTTAATTTTAGGCAACCTCCACCCCGCGAGATGGCCTCCTCTTAGTTTCCCTGCAGTGATGGTGAAGCCGGGTGATTTCCTATAGTTACTCGTACAGGGCAGTTCCTCTTCACGTGACCATCCCCTCCACAGCCCCAGCACTTTATCTTCCGATCCTTTTTTTCTATATTATTTTCCAGGCTGCGCAATCTCTTTAAGATCTCTGCGAAACTTCTCTTCATTTCATTCTCATCAGCAGGCGTATCATTTAATGAGACTGCTCTTATGGTATGGCGGTCTTTACGGGAGGCTTGTTGGGCTGCCTCTATCCTAAGTGCATAGCCTAAAGCTGATTCTACGTCTCTGATGTTGGAGAGTCTCAGCGCTTTTTGAATTTCTGAATCCCGAACAGCATCGATAAAGTACTGAAGAGCTAAGTTGTTTCGAGTGTCAGCTTGACAGTCTGAGAATGCTAGGTGTGACAATCTCTGAATGTCCGCTGCCAGCTCTTGCAAACTTTCACCCGTTTTCTGGTAACGGGACTTTAGCTGGAGGCAACTATAGTCCTTAGAACACTTCTCTCCGAACCGTAGCTCCAGTGCTCTAGTCAAGGCCTCGAAGTCGTTCCTTTCTTCTTTAGTAACATTTCTCAGTATCTCGGCTGCATCTCCCCCGTAATGCTGCTGCTAAGTGGACTGACTTGGCGGTAGAGTCCCAGCCGTTAGCTTCAGCTACGATGGAAAACTGCGTTTTATATACATGCCAGGAGGAACTGCCGTCGTAGGTGGATAGCTTAATAAATTCCTGATTCTGGATTCTTCTCTCTTTCTTTTCAGTTTCCTGAGGCATGGATTCTAACTTTTCTTCTAGATTCCGAATCTTGCTCTGCAGTTCATTCCCTATTACTTCTCCGCTCCACTCTTCTTTCATTTTTCTCTCAAGATCTTCCTCCATTCCCTTAAACTTGCTTTCTATCTCTGAAATCCTTCCTTTCAGCTCTTGATCAAAGTTTACTTTAAATTTCTCCTCAAAATTCTCTTCTATCTTCATAAATCTCTCTTCAAAATTCTTTTCTACTTTCATTACATTTTTCTCTATCTTCATAGCTTTCTCTTCAAAACTCTCTTCTATCTTTAGAACTTTTTCTTCTATTCCATCCATTCTATTTTCCATCACCGTTAATTTACCCTCTATCGATTCTTTTGCCGTTGAAAGCTCTCTCTTCATCTCATCTTGATTAGATTTAATTTCTTCGGTCAAACTGGCTTCCATCTTTTCCTGAGCTGGTTTCATTTCTTTCATCTCTTGACTCAGGCTATCTTTCATTTCTCTTTGCCCTTCTTTCATTTCATTCATCTGGGTAGCTAAGCTTTCTAGAAGTTTCTTCATCTGTTCCTCCATAGCTCTAGTTATAACCATTCACAGACAACCCCGCTCCTAACACCAGAAATGTTGCGTACTTGGGGGTTCGTGTGTTGTCTGAGAATGAAAGGCCAAACGTACAAAAATTCAGTAATTTATTCACAGAAAGTTCCAGAAAAATACAGGTCTATAAACCAAGTATCAGCTTCAATTCAAACAGTAAACACAGCTTAAACAACAGCTGTCAATAGCAAATCCACAGTACAAACTGTATAGCAATAACACTTGAAGCAAGTCTCTCTCAAAGAGGCTCAAGAGCAATACAAGCACTAGCGAAGCTGGCTGAAGACTGAACTGAACTGACCGGCCTTGGCGAAGAAAACAGGCTTATATACTGTTCCATGGAATCCAGATTTTTCGAGAAAACTCTAGAAAGTGGTCAACCAATCAACTTACAGCTTCCATATTTGGTATATCCCATATAAGGATTTTCTCGCCAAGGTCGCCAAAAAAATCGCCAAGGTGGGAGAAAGTCGCCAAATTTGGCACCAAATCCATTACCTGCCTTATTGGGGCTTTTTAATGCGTTTTTAAGGGAAAATAAGGTTATTTTAACGCTAAAACGACTAGAAATGCACAAAATTAGCACTTTATCAATTTACTAAGCCTCTTTGAAAGAATTTATACAAAAATAAACACAATTATTTACAATTTTGTAACAAGTATAAGGAAAATATCTGTTTTAAATAAGAAATATATTTTAAATATGCCTTTTTTCTTTCTCCCAGTTTGAATTTTTTTTTTTTTTTTTTTTTAAGAATGGAAATTATATATCCTCTAGCACCCGCCACAATATATTTTTCACAACTTGCCTTTGATTTTTCACATAATATATGTGCAACTTCATGTTTGGAGTTGGTGTAACCACTTTCACGAGGGGAACTCCTCCATTCTCAGCACTCTCCTTAGTGGTCAGTGACATTCGAGCAAAGTGATGTTTTTTTCTATCTCCAATAGGTGGCGTGACAATCAGTCTAAGCCAGCTTCCAAGTAATTTCCATTATGGAAATTGCTATTATTAACTATATTTTTTACCACTTCATGAAAGAATGTGTTGTCAAGATTATTGTAATT
This sequence comes from Salticus scenicus, assembly GCA_963930645.1. NCBI lineage: Eukaryota > Metazoa > Arthropoda > Arachnida > Araneae > Salticidae > Salticus > Salticus scenicus. Next base: position 80,669,170 of record OZ005651.1, read on the forward strand.
TACGATTTTTGTAGTTTAATTTAATTTAATATCAATATTACTGTCAATATTACTGTCTTGGTATGTTTTAGTTAGGGCAGTGATAATTTTGCCGTATCTTACATTGTTTTTATGCTCCTTATTTCTGGTGTTAATCTTTCTTTTAGACATTCTGATGTAGCAACCTTCGTTATTGTTAGGATATGTAAACGGGATTTTGTAGATACCTATGGTCTCGGGGATAGAAGTTTCAATTCAAATCAGAAATACAACTAGAAAATACAACGTAAATATACCTGTTGAACCTAACCCTAATATCTATCAAATAATTAGTAGCAATAAAGTTTCCCCCCCCCCCACACTTCAAGACTGCAGGTATCTACAAAATCCCGTTTACATATTCTAACAACTAAGAAAGTTGCTACATCCGAATATCCAAGTGAAAGATGAACACCAGACTTAAGAAGCATAAAAACGATATAAGATACAGAAAAAACACCAACTCCCTAAATAAAACATACCAAGACAATAGTAATATTGATAATAAATTTAATGAAACTGCAAAAATTGCACTTTACAATAACCCTTATTACGTATTCTTTTGTAAAATGGTGGAAATAATTAATAATAGCAATTTCTGCAATGGCAATAAATTATAAACTGGCTTAGACTGACTGTAATGCCACCTACTGGAAGAAAAATTAAAAGATAGAGGAAAACCTCACTTGGCTTCAGCATCACTGACCACTGAGGAGGGTACAAATTACGAAGTGCATCCCCTCGTAAAAATAGCAACACCAACTCCAAATATGAAGCTATAAAGAAAAGTTTAAACTTTAACTTAGATAAATAAATATATAATATATCATTATAAAGTCTCCACTCGCTATTAAATCTGCATGCAAGTAACAGTTTTCAGGTTTTTTACATATTTGTTAGTTTCACCCCTGGTTTATAGCATGCTTATTGAGTGTAATGGAATTCATATGGTTGTTACATATCAGATTTTTTAAAATAAATATTTCATAAATGTTCAACTTATTTTTCTTTGATGGAATAATATAAAGTATGCGATAATTATATTCAGAAGAGTGACTGTGTTGAATTCTGTCATAGAGTGACAACTCCATAAGAAATCAACACACCCTTTTTATATTTCATTTAAAGGAGTTGGTTTAAAATGGTGGTTCTCAGCTGGTGTGCTATAAGAGGATTTCAGTTGCACTTTTCAATGTTATTAAGCCATCAAATTTTGATGGGTACCAACTAGTATCTTTATTAAATCCTGCTTTATTGGTTATTTTCTTAATATTATTGAGTTTTTTGGTTAAATAGTTTTTTATTTTAGCATATTACTATTGTGCGATTAATGTACGATTGTGTAGTATTTATCTTATATTGAAATGGGGTTTTACTTTTACTGTTAATGATTCCAGTACTGGCACCGGGTTTTCGATAAACAGTTCCAAAGTGTTGTTCTCATTTTTAATTATGGTAACATCAAGATAATTTAGTTTACAATCGTTTTCAATTTTATAAGTAAATTGTATGTTTTTATCAATGTTATTTAGTTTATTTAGAATGGTTGGAATTTTATAATTGTTGTTAACAATAGCAAATACATCGTCAACGTAACTGAACCAACAGAGGATTTCTTTTTTAAAGGTATTGAAAATACATTCCTCAAGAATTCTCAATTTTAATTCCACGATGGTACTCAAAATAGGGGACTCCATCGGGACACCTTTCTGCTGTTTATAGAAATGATTATTGAAACTGTAGCAGTTCTCTTTTAGAACTAAATTGCTACCGGCAATTAACAGCTCATACGAAGTATTGTATCCTAAAAAAGAAAGTGAAATATATATATATTTTTTTTTGCCCCCCTCCCCCCAATCTTTCAGAACATAAAAAAAATTTTAGCCTAAGATATATGTTGTCAATTAAAAAGGACTATCACACTCCAGTCAGAAAAAAAAAAAATCAAAATATGACAATTTTGAATTAATGTAATTGAAAAATGTACCCCAACATACAAGAAAAGCATCACATCTTACTCTATTCTATAATTTATCGACCTGAGAGGCAGTTGTATCAGCTTTATTGCAGACTAATCAATGATTTATCGTCACCATTATATTGATTTTTTATTTATTTGTTTATTTTATTTTTTCAAATACTGCACTTTTGAGTTGTGTCATTTTTCTTGCAATATGTGGATTAAACATCAGAATGAAATTTATCAAACTGAACGCATACTTTTGGTTTCAACTCCAATTTCTTCTTTATTATAGCCTTATTCAACAAAACGGATAGTGTGCTTGCTTTCTGCAAAGTAAAGTGTTTAGTGTTTGAATTTGCTGTAGTTCGAATCCATGCTGCCCAAAAAGAGTAATTCTCTAAGTTGTTCAAAATTTATCTTGATCAGTAAAGTAGCAAGAGTAATTTTTCATTAAAGAATCCAATTTAAATTATGTAACTTTCAGCAATATAACCAAATTATACCCTTTGCTGAAATTTAACCGTGCCTACAAGTGCCGTTTTAGGTCAGGGCACTATTAACACTAATTTATAATCTTAAATTTCGACTTATCAAAGAAATTTGGGATTCATGACTTATTTACGATTATTTTTTTGATAAATGAAGTCACAGAATTCAAAGTTTTGAAAGAGGGGTGTTAAAGTTAAGTACGATTCTTGAGTATCATGAATGATATTTTAGAGCTGGTTGAGCATTTTCACGATTGATAATTTTTATGATGTCTACGACAAATCAACTAAAATAATTCTTACAGACAGACAGCACATCAATTTATGGTTTCTAGATTTCTCATACATTAAGAGTATGCAAAATTGTTCAAAAATTGAGATCTAAAATTTTCATAAATATCTAATATCCCTATACCTATAGCATAGTATCCCATCCGTGGAGGTTCAAAATTGTGATAGCACGTCTCCGGACCACCTCTAGGGGTGAGTCCCAGACCGTTGACAATTGCATATTGTGCACCACTAGTGCGACGTAAAACCCATCCAACCAACCAATCTATACCAGGGGTCGATCCAGGCAAAATTTGGGTCCTTTTTGCGGCCCTTTCACAAAATTCTCCATAGTAAAAAGGGACCCTTCACAAAATTCAAATTCATAAAAAGGGACCCTTCACAAAATTTAAATTCATGAAAAGGGACCCTTCACAAAATTCAAATTCATAAAATGAGTCCCTTCACAAGATTTTTTTTATAAAAATGATCCTTTTATTAAATGTTTCCAGTATTATTTTTAATTAATGCCTTAATTTGGCTCAACGAAACTATTAACTTGATATTAAACATTACATAAAGTGATTGTAAAAACGAAAAATTTTACACAACATTTTACTTTTTCACAAAAATATTTTATATTTCACAAAAATAAATAAAAATTTCACAAAAATATTTTGTTTTTCACAAAAAAGGGACCCAAAAATTAAAACCTGGATCGACCCCTGTATACCATAGTGGAAAAATTGTAAAAGAATATGACTGGTTACATGACTTAATACATGTGTGCCCCCTCCCCCACCCCAAAATTTTCGTTTACGCTATGCCTATGCACATAGCAGGGTTTTGGATCCGCCCACAAACCAAAAAAAAACCTGCCCGGGTTTTTTGGGGTTTACCCACTTGGATTTTTTAAAATCTAATAAAATTTTTCACTTTTAAAAAATAATTTATTATTTTTTTACTTATATTTTCTTACTTGACATTATTATATACAATAAATATTATGTAGGATAATAATTATATGTATAAGTATAATTATTATAGTATACATATATAATTATTATTATAGCTACATAACATAGCATAGCATATCAGTGATATATATTAGTGATATAATATATGCCAGTTTGAAATTATGTCATTATTTTTCAACTTTGTTAGAAAAATTCCTTTCATTTCAACCATCTATCTACAATATCTCTTTTGAACAGAACAGTTTAAAAAAATGAAAGATAAGAAAAAATGAACAATATTGCAAGCCATTTTTGTATTTGTAAGTCATGATGATAAAAAAAAGTAATACTTTGTCTAAAATTCTAAGGATTTAACAACAAATATTAAGCATAAGTAACAAATATAATATATTGACCCTGTAAGGTTCGATACAGGCAAAAAATAGGGTTCTTTTTTTTTGCCCCTCAAAAACTTCGAATTGATTAAAACTGCCTTTTTCCAGAATTATTTTTAATGTTTACCTATAACTTGGTTCAATGAAACGCTATTAACTTAATAATAAACATTTATATAGAACGACTAATAAAATGGAAGGTGTTACACAATTTTTTTCTTGCAGAAAAAAATTTCACAAAAAAATTTCGTTTTTCACAAAAATGAGCTTTAAAAATTAAAAGCTGGAGGCACTTCTGACATATTAAGTGTAAAAAGTAGGCAGTTATAATTTTGTTTTGTATTCCTCTATTAAGTTTTGAAATATAAATCAAATGACAGTTATCAATATTAACAAAAATTAAAAAAACATTTGCACTTTTTTTTTACTTTAACCATATAAAAATACATAATTATTTGTAATATGAAAATCGTACATGGTAGGTTTAAAATATTTTGTTTTTGTTACTAGTTTTAATTTTACACAAAATAACTTAATAAAAAATTAAATTCAAAATTGTGATAAAATACTGAATAGAATAAAATAAGAATTCATTTTGCAGTTTAGGCCAAACAAATATTAAGAATATGAAGGTCGTTTAATTTTTAATTACTATTAATTTGTAATAAGTTTTCTTTTAGTCTAAAACTGTTCCCTTATGAACTTAAAATTCAAATTCAACAGTGTTATTCTATGTTTAATATAAAAACCTCAATTAAGCCCATTAAAACCTGCCCAGGCTGGGCTTTTTTAAAACCCTGGCACACAGTCATTAAAATTCATATGCATATGCATAATTTTATAAAATAAGTACTTATTAGTTGGTTAGTTTGAATTTAAAACAATTTTTAATACAAATAGAATCTAAATTTATAATCACTATTTTATTTTTTATTTTTTCAAAATAAATAAAACATGAAGTAATTATATAATTTCTAGATAAATGTTCATCTGACCATATTAGCCAAATAAACAACTAAAATAAATATTAAGCATAAAAGTCAAACATTCTAAGAAATTAAATTATTGGTAGTCCAGCAGCCATTTAATTTCCCGTTGTTGCTCATTAGTTATGTTATGAATAAAAAAAATAACAAAATTATTTAAAATGACTGAATTATAAATAAGCATGTATGAATGTCTATAATAAATAATACTTCATAAAGCAATATATTAATATTTAAAGCTTAAGGTTTCGATTCTTATACAGTAAACAAGATCCTGTAAGAGTGTTTCTCTAAAACCTCAAATCTACTTTTTTTTTTTTTTTTTTTTAATAAAAAATAGATAAATATTCTTTATTAAAAATAACTACATGTAGTTTTTACATATATTTTTTTATAAATATATACTATTATTTATAAATATGGATTTTCGACAGTTTTACATGAAAGTTTCTGATACAACATTTTAAACTGTAATATGTCAAAAACAATGCTAAAACTGCCTTTCACACATTCACGTCCCTAGAAGCAGACCTAAGCCTAAATCCATCACTGAAATTTGCATTACAACGTCAATTTGAAAGAACTAAGAATCAAAAGATTTCAGAAAACAAACTACAATAAATATCGGTACATGAAATAAACATACGTTTATATTACCTTTCATAAATGATTAACCGATACGTACGAGGATAGTCATATGATTATTTCTAATAAACTCATACGGAGTAGCAAGTCGCAAGACCACTGCAGTTCAGCATCGCTCCGTGATGCAAACAAAGAACAATGAAATGAAGGTAGGTTTGTAGGGCCGTTACTTTGCACCACGGAAATCCGTGCTTTGCCCATACAGAGATGGGGTCTCGGAAAAAAATACATCATAGAGTTACATGCAAACATAACGTTTCTCCTTGCATTATAATTTAAGGTGACTTGCTGTCCTCATTTTCTGAGGACTGTCCTCAATTTTAAGCATCTTGCTATACTGACCAAACGTCCCCATTTTCTGGGGACAAATGGGGACTTCCTTTTTTACTGAAGGCATTTTGCTAAGTTTAAAAAAAATTGTAGAAAATAAATTATTAATCAGTAATACTTTATTTTTTTCCTTATTTATTAGGAATGAAAAAATACATCCATTATTGGATAATTGTAGAAATTTTTAACGCTTCTCTGTTATAAAGGTACTTTGATCTGGTCAGCCTAATCTTGTTCAGTTTTAAAAATTTGTAATGAGGACTAAAAATAACTATTACCAGCTGCAAGAAACTCTCTGTGATTGGAGAAAATAATTATTTTCTCCAATCACAGAGTTTCTTGCAGCTGGTAATAGTTATTTTTTTACAGTGTGGGAACTATGAACTTGTGCAAGCGTTGATGGCCTACCTAGTGACAATCACTTTACGGCCAGTCTATGCATTGATGTCTCGCTATATGTATGAGCCCAGTAAAATAAAGTTTAGCTGCAGATAAGATCTGCGTGTATAGTAAAAAGAACCGTTAAAATAAAGGTCTAAAAGTTCTCAGATCCCGAAGATCGTTAGAAAAAATTGCCGGAAAGACTGTCCCAAAAAAAGGTGCTTTTAAGCGACCATGCATTTTCTTTTCTTCAGAAAAAAAAAAAAAAAAAAAAAAAAAAATCAATCTACATATATATGTATATATAATATATACGAGGACTGTCTGAAAAGTTTCCGACCTAACAAAGAAAAGAGATATTTTTTTAACATAATTAGTGTTATTTTTCAACATAGTCTCCTTGTAAGTCTATACACTTTTCCCAGCGATGCTCCCATCTTTTTAACCCATCTAAATAATAGGTGGAATCTTTCTCTTAAAAATAACTGTTCACAAAGTTTATCACCTCTTCATTTGACAAAAATTTTAGTCCTCCGAGTGCTTCCTTTAGTTTAGGAAACAGAAAAAAGTCACTTGGAGCCAGTTCTGGTGAGTAAGGGGGATGGTCAACCAGTTCAAACCGCAACTCATGAATTTTCGCTATTGCAACAGCTGAGGTGTGAGATGGAGCATTGTCTTGGTGAAACAAAATTTTCTTTTTTTGCAAATGTGGTCGCTTTTCCACAATTTGTGTCTTGAAGTCAAGCAAGGTTGAATCAAGCAAGCAAGGTTGTGACAAGCAAGGTTGAATAATATGCTCCAGTAATTGTTTTTCCTTTTTCAAGGTAATCTATCAGTACAATTCCATGGCTATCCCAGAAAACTGTCGCCATCACTTTTCCAGCAGAAGGAACAGTTTTTGCTTTTTTTGGAGTCAATTCTCCCTTTGCAGTCCACTGTTTTGATTGCGTTTTTGTCTCTGGGGTGTAATGATGAAGCCAAGTTTCATCTACAGTAATTAAACGGCGAAAAAACTCCGATTTATTGCGTCTGAATTGCTCTAAGTCTAACAGAGCAGTGCAAATGTTCATTCTGACCAGGGGCGTAGCTTGAGGGGGGGAGTCTCCCCCCCCAATGTTTTAAAAAATAGGGCGGCATATTAAAGTTTCTGGGGGCGCTGTTTTGCGCCTTAAAGTTCATTTGAAAGTGGATCATAATTTTGTTAATTAACGTTAGTTATCAAAAACACTTAAGAGTTTTATGTATCACAAGCTGACCAACTGGCTCACCGACCAGCAAAAAAAGTTGTGTCTGACTGAAGCAAACTTTCGTTTGGTGGCGACTGCGGCGCTCTCTAAACTAATTAGACGCCTAAAACAGCCTGTTTTCCTATCGTGCAAGCGACACTTGAAAATTCTCATCGTATTCATGACGCTTAAAAAAATCTGATCATAACAAATTCCTGTTTGGGGGCGCCTATGGCATGATTTCCCGTTTTGTTCACTTATAATAGCTTGTTCGCTTACCGTACAAAAGACAGTTGAAAATTCTAATCATATTCGGGACCCTTTAAGAGTAGCAAACTCCAGCTGAGCGGCGCCCTTCCTTGTTCAGGCACCTTCAAAGGCATAATGAGGTTTCTGGGGCGCTGTTTTGCGCCTTGAAGTTCATTTAAAAGTGGATCATAATTTTGTTGATTATCATTAGTTACCAAAAACACTTAAGATTTTTATGCATCAGAAGCTGCCTTCGGCGACCAACTGGTTCACCTACCAGCAAAAAAAGTCTGCATTAAAATGTCTGACTGTAGCAAACTCCCGTTAGGTGGCGCCCTCTTAACTAATTAGACGCCTAAAACAGCCTTTTTAAACGTGTATAACAACCTATTTTCCTACTGTGCAAGCAATCCTTGAAAAATCTCTTCGTATTCACGACCCTTAAAAAAATCTGATTATAACAAATTCCTGTTTGGGGGCGTCTATGGCATGATTTCCCATTTCAAACACTTACAATAGTCTGTTCGCTTACTGTGCAAAAGACTGTTGAAAACTTTGATCGTATTAAGGGCACTTTAAGAATAAGTTTGCAGCACTCCAGCTGAGCGGCGCCCTTCCCTGTTCAGGCACCTACAACAGCATGTTCGCTTACCATGCAACGACCCTTGAAAATTCTGACCTTAGCAAATTCGCGCTCTGTGGCTATTGTGGCGCCCTTCTCCCATTTCAGATGCTTACAACTGACTCGTAAGTATGCGCAATCGCTTTCTCACCTCCAAAAACTTAAAATTACGATTTTTCAAGACCTTAGCTCGGGGAAAAAAAAAAGCAGTTTATTGTACGTTATGGCGATTGTATAAAAACGAAATTAGATGAGGTTTGATTTGGTTTTTGGTTATAACGATTTCTCACTAACAATTTTTGATTATAAGTGATCCTTTAAGCAAATTTTTTATTTTAGTTTCATCGCTTACGGGTTTTGAAATATTTATAAGTCTATAGAATTCAACTAGTGTTTCTTGACATGAAATAGCACGAGGAAGCTGATTTAACGTCGCATTAATAGGCGCATATTGGGCAATTGGCGACGATTTGGGATTAACGCCCCAGTGGCGATCCGAAGACAAGCCATCACAATTTTTATCTTCTGCGGAAGAGGGCTCCCCCGCTTCAGTATCTCCCAGAGGTATTATTCGCACGGAGCATGGAGGATATTGCAACTAAGACAGAGTTTACGTGCACCAGAGACTGACTTTCATGATGGTCTTCAATTGGCTCGATTATTGAATCCGCAAACTTTCTGTCAAGCTGGTAAACGTGAGGTGCCGGGTACAATCCCATGTCGCGCTTGTCGGCCTAGTCGTTTGGAATTTTCCATGGTTCTCTCCGAAACTTGCGTAAATACGGGCTAGGATCCCTTAGAAAGACCTCCACAGAAGGCATTCCCCCTCAGGCCTAGGAGCCTAGAGCAGTCACTTGGCCTTTTCCCAAACACCGACACCAACACCTAAGTAAGATATAAATTTCTGTATAAAAAAGATTTAATTTTGGACAATGGGACTCTTTTTTAGTTTGTTCTTCCACATAAAGGCATGCGGTAATTCTGTCGCGTTCCTTAGCAATGGTTACTACATTTCTTAAAATATTTTTCACACAGTATGGGAAAAAATAAAAACGTTTTTTAATTGGTTTAAATATGTAAAATAATAATAATAAATAAATTACTGATTTTCTTTTTCCTTAAGAGTGAACAATACCTAATTTCATAATAAGAAAACACCACAGAACTGACGTTTAAAAGCAATAATTACAAAGCTTTGAATAAAGACTATAAAATTCAATAAACTTGCAATAATTGTTTCGGTTCGAAAGAACACACGATCCTTCGTCAGGCGAAAAAAGTAGGCACAAGTGCTGCAGTCAAAGCAGCAACGCACAAAATCGTTTTAAGTAAACAGCAAAATTATATACAGATGAATGTAAACATAAATACTGGTGTGAGGAGACTAGTGCTGACTCTAAAATAAAAGGACGACCTGGGGAAATTCAATAAAAAAGGGCATAATTTGCGGTGTTCTATGTTATAATTTTTGTACGTAACAAAAGTAAATTACTAATTTTCCTTGTATATATATATATATATATATATATATAGGCTGTATGCATTTGTTATTCCATTAATGCTGAAGAACTATTGCTAAGAAAGTTTAAAAGTCAGGGGGGAAAAAAATCTAAAGGCCTCTAAACATTTAATATGTTAAAAAAGGCTACTTTGTACCAAAATGTTTTTAAAAGGGCCGCCAGGTGCTAAAATATGTTGAAAAAGGGCCACAGGGTGCTAAAAACTGTTTAAAAAAGCACCCTGCCAAATTAGCCTAGAGTCAGCCCTACATAATTATGAAATAAAAGAAGAAAATAAATAAATAAATAAATTAGATTGAAAAATGTAACAAAATCTAAAAATTTCAAAATTAAACGAAAATTGAACTTATATGAGTAAGTTCATAGCATCAGACAAGAATGGAGTGGAACAAATATCATTAACAAGATTTTTCGAATTTTGAAATATGTAAAAATCTTCATGGATATTCAAATGGGAAGAGAAGACAGGAGATGAAATTATGTTAGTTTTAGAAAAATCAAAACGATGACCATGAGCCCAGCAGTGGGAAGCAATAGAAGATTTAGAGATCTCTTCATTAAGAACATTTCGGCGGTGCTCATTTATTCTATATTTCAAACACCTTCTTGTTTGATCAATATAAACTAAATTGCACGACAAACATAAGACTAAATAAATGCCAGAACGATTTTCAGTAGGAATGGGATATTTAAGAGAAGATAATTTAATTTTGTTGACGGGTTTCTAAATAACTTTAAAATCAAACGGAGAGAGAATTTTAGAAGTTTTAAAAGAAAGTGATAAATAAAAAGGTAAAACAACTGGAATGAGACTGTGATCATTCAATTTGATATCAGAACGTTTAGATTCTTGAATTTATATAAAGCTTTATTAATAATAGAGTGATTATAGCCTCGAGAAAGAGCAAGAGATTTTAAGTAATTAATTTCTTTCGAAAGACTAGACGGATCAGAACAAATGTGTAAGGCTTATGTTTTTCTTACTCATTTTCCAAAAATTGATAAAATTTTAATATTTCATTTTGCGGTTAAAAAAAAAAAAAAGAAAAAGAAAGAAAGAAAGAAAGAGAAAAATGCACATATTGAAAATTTAGATTTTTGAACTTAGAATTACATTAAAAATTAAAAATAAATAAACGATTGTAATTTTTTTGAATGTGAAAACAGAATTTAAATATACATTATGTAATGAGTAATCATGAAATCAAACTTTCCCATAGAGTAACATGGGCCACGGCTGTCGGTGAGATTAGGTATTATCCACTCTAAAAATATAAAGTTGTTTTCCTTAGCAACAGTTACTACTTTCATTTTTTTAAATTTATTTTGAAAGTTTTATGTTTTACCTGAATTTTATGTAATATCTTTAAACTTGTTGGAAAAGAGGGAAAAAACCTTTTTCAATTGTTCTACTTTATCTCAAACCAATACTCTGGTTGTCCTAAGAAAGATGCTTTTGCTTAGTCTCATATGAGAATATATATATATCTGTATTTATTTCTGCAAAGCACATTAACCATATCTTTCGAACGATACTACTTGTAAGCCCTTCCTATTATCGAATAGGCTAAAAATGTAAGAGGAATTTCATGTCTGCGTATTAATATATAGATTCGCTGAAAAAATTTAGAATGCTCCAAAAATGTGTAAAAAAAAAAAGCTGCTAAATGGAAGGGGAAAAAAACAGCTTTTTTTTTTTTCTTGGCAGATTTTAGGAATATGCTCCGAAGGAGAGGGGGGGGGGTGTATTAACCGACGAGAGGGCCTGTGCCCTGGATCCCAAAGATGGCAAAACTCTTGAAAGTATGTGGGTGGCATTTTCAGATGACGAATACGAAAGGGTGCCAAACGTGGGGTCCCCCCCCAATCAAATTTTCACGCTACGCCCCTGATTCTGACACGTTTTTGGTCCAATGGTCGTGAGACATGCCATCACAACTTTGATGCTCTAAGCAGAGGAAGGCTCCTCCCGCTTCGGTGACCCCCAGAGGTATAATACGGATGAGGACAGGGAGGACATTGCGGCCATGGCGGATTTTACGTGGAACAGCCACCATTAGTGTACACGATGGTGTTTGGCCGGCTCGAGTTCGAACTCGCAATATTCCAATTACGAGCTTGGTACTCTACCGACTGCGCGACCGAGACCCCGGAGGGAGCCGGGAGCAGTTTTTAGAGCAGTTATTTAAAGCAGTTTTTTCCTCTTTGCAACATCGATGTAACACTAGGTTCTATTCAGGAAAGGTTTTCTTTAGAAAAATAGTATGTTATTATAGTTTTTACTTTTCTCTACACCAGGGGTGGCCAATCCGCGGCCCGCGAGGAGCACTAAATATATTTAATACTTGATAGCTTTGGTTAACAGATTAAAAATTAATCGAAGTGAAAATACCTTTCAACGATTATCGTAGTTAAAGAATCACACTGTTGTAATGAAATATTATTAGATCTATTATTCATTACTCGCAGGCTACTTCCGCTTCGCTGGTCACTATATTTAAATGAATTTTCAAAAGAATTGGATCAGTATTAATTTTTACATCACATTACAAATAAGAACTTAAAATATATATATATATATATACTGAAATCGCTTTAGATCTCGCTTTTCCGGGTACCCGTTGCCTAAGGCAGCTCTTTTTTCTACCCGTACTGCATCGGGTCCAGTTTCCCACTGTCTACAGAAAGATCTTTCCCGGGCACTTCAATCTGGGTATTTATCGACGACTTGTGGATTTTCTGTTATTTAAGAACTACTATTTTAAAGATGACTGTATCTCAGCATCTATTATATATTTTAGTTTTTGAACCATGTGTTTTATAGCCGTTATTTACACTATATTACGATTTGATTCCGACCAGTGCAATAAAGTAAAATAAAAAAGTAGATTTTCTTTTAAAAGGAATTAAATACATGAAAAACGAATTTTAATCAGTTTATCCTTTCTACTATAAACTACCATTTATTTTCACCCAATAAATATCATAAATAATAATAATAATAATAATAATAAAAGATTTTTCTTTTAAAGGAATCAATTAAAAAAATGAAAAATAAAAAGTTGCTATAGTATAAAATTTATACATAAACGTAACAATTTATTTCTATTGCATTACCATTTGATTTTCAATAAATATAATAATAATTAAAAAAAGAAAATCACCTTCAAATGAATATATTAAATAAAAAATGAATTGCATAATAGCCGTGGCTATGATACGTAGACGATTACAATCGAGGAATAAATTCATGAAAAATGAAACATTAAAGCCAATATTTAAAATCGAAAAAAACATTAATTTTAAAAATTCAAATTCAAAATTCGAAAAAATCTCGATGAGGTGCACACCTGCAGGGTCCCAGGTACCTATATGCCAAATTTGGAAGCTCTGCGATCAGTAGTGTGAGCACCAGAGCGCAGACACACACAGAGAGAGAGAGACGCTTCTCTTTATTTATAGAGATTTTTTATTATAGTTATAAATGTATAAATCACAAATTTTTCAAGATTCTATTATTTATTTATGAAGGAAAATAATATAAATTAATGCATACTGTTCCGAATCTTAACCTTGCCCACCCCGGAAAAATGTATATATATACATGGTTTACACGCTCACAAGCATATATACACATACACATATATGCATGCGGTGCGGACCGCCTGAATAAAATAGATTTTCAATGCGGCTCATCAAGTGTTTTGTGTTGGAAAGGCCTGTTCTACGCATTCAATAGAATAAAGCATTGGATTCTTAAAAATTTTCGACTTCTGGTTTTTGATAAATTTACACTTTTTCAGGGATCTAGAGCATGATTTCCTCAGTTTTAGAAAATGTCTAAGTGTGTGCACGTGAGAAAACTTCTGTGGTAACTCTAGCTCAAGAACTAATGCACAGAATTTCATACAAATTTATATATAGTGCACCTTGACATAAGTGAGTGTCTATCAACCCTTGGTGAAAATCGTCGAAAAGCATTGTCTTTTTTTTTTTTTTTTTTTTTTTTTTTTTGTTATAATTTTTAAAACGGCAGTTAGGACAAAATTTCTTATAAATGTGAACAACAAGAATTATTTTTGACAAATCCTTTTAAAAATTAAAAGATTTATTGATAATTATAATATTATTATTTTTAATTTAATGTAGAACATTACTCTCCCTGGAATGGAACTATCCAGACCCCTCCCCAGAAAGTGTACAGTTTCAGTTTGAGTATTAAAAAAAAAAAAAAAAAAAAAAAAGGTCAATACTTTTAACACGAATGTTTGAGCAATAAATCTGTGATAATTTAAAACAAAGCATTTCCTTTCATTTTTATAAAACAAACAAACAAAAATTTCTGAAAAATTTAATTTTCTAAGATATCTTTAAGGCACAAAATTTACTTTTTTAAACATTTTCTTTTAAATTCACTGAGATGAAAATGGCCTGCATTCATCATGGAAAATTATTTTAATAAGCAACTTGTACTGCATGAATTTCTACAGGAAAATACAGAAAAGAGTTTTGTAAATAGCCACAACATTCTAGTTGACACAATATAAAATAAAATAAATAAATAATAATTTTTAAAAAAATGTTTATTCTTTTATTATAAAATTTACAACAAAAATTACCTCAAAAGAATCGAATAAACATTGACAGAGACCATTTATGTATAAGGAAAATTTATATTCTATTAATATTTAAAGATACTATTAATCTTTAAAGATAAATTTACATTTAATCAGACAATTCAGAATTTTTATTTTATCAACTTACCAGTATGTGTCCAAACTTTAATTGTTTTGGAGATTATTTTGTCATAACCAACAGTAGCATCAGTGGAACAATCTTTTTATAAACTTAAAGTAATCAAAAATTACTTATGCTCCACAATGGCACCATACATATTTTTAAATCTTGCAATTATATCGATAGTATAAGACATTTTGAGTTAAATAGATGTGTATTATTTCAGAATTTGCAAAAACTCAAGCAAATAAAATACATTAATAATACACCATATATAATGATTTACAATATGGAAAGACACATATAATTTTAGTCAATTTTACATACAAATTACATGAAATCTTTAGCTAATGAAAATAAGCAAAATTCTTATACTAATTTTTTTTTTTTTTTCCTGTTAAGTATTTTTTTTTAACCCATATTTACCAAGTAATATTTATTATATGTTCCTACTTGTTTTATGTACTTATAAGTTTATTTATTACTTATATAAATGTATTATTAAAAATAATAATAATAAATATTTTACATTAGTTTAATGTTTGAAAATTACAGGAATAGTTTATTCTTAATTTGAAAAAATAAATATATATATATATGAATAAATTAAAATAAATAAATAAATAAATAAATAAATAAAAACTTATTTATGATATATAATACATTTCCCATGTCGACGCTCGGCACCTAAGTCACTCGGAGTTTTCGTAGGGTTTTTTTTTTTTTTTTTTTTTTTTTTTTTTCCCGAACATGCGTGAATGTGTCCTAAATCCCCTTTAGAAAGACCCCCATGGAGGATATTCTTTTACGCCTAGGATATTTCTTAATTCAGTCGATCGTGGTCGACTTTAAGACTTTAAGACGACTTTAAGACTTCAGTCGATCTTTAAGACGATCGTGGACTTCCAAAAAAAAAAAAAAAATAATAATAATAATAGTAATAATAATAATAATAATAATTGTGCGATTCCCCCCCCCCCACCACCACCAATAATAATAATAATAATAATAACTAAAATATATTATATATATATATATATATATATATAAAGGGGACTAATGTGCAAGTTGTACCTGACGGGACTAAAGTGAAAGTTGTACCTCAAGGGACTAATGTAAAAGTTGTACCTCACGGGACGGGACTAATGTGCAAGTTGCACCGAACGAACACATTTTTGTTTCATTTTTAAAATAAAATATTAAAGATATACATTCATAGATATACAACTAAAACATGATGAGCTTCGGTTGTGATAAATAAGAAGTATTATGTTAACCTCAGTGTGTATAGTCAGAACGAAGGAGTAAATATACGGAAATAACAGAAAATAAATGTGTTAATGAAATTTGTAACCAGTACTTTTTAATTTTGTAGATATTTAAAGAACTATTTAAAAATTGAAGGAATATCAAAACCAGCTAAATGTGGAATGTGGGATGAATGCCTTAAAACATCTCTAATCTCAGGGGGGAAAAAAAAATACTAATTCGTAACTTTTGAAAACTTTCAAAATTCCCTTGTTTTGGAAACTTTGAAAGTTCCTTTCCCAAAAAACTGGGTTTATTCCCTGGTTCAAACTCTTGTTTTTTCCCCACTCACATCTCTAGTTATTTGGCGTATTTCTAAACCCAACCGATTTTATTTTAATTGGCTACCTTATTCAATACCAACGCCCATTCATTGTTTTTTATTGGACATACTTTCGTTTCTTGCAGACATCGCGACACTGGTCGGCGCTTTATTTTGCCAACTTGCCAAGTCATTAAAAGAATTATTTATTGCTTTATATTTGACATAAAATAATCAAACCGTAATTTAGACTCATAAATGTTTTATTCTTTAATTGAATCTTTCCGGCGCCTATTGTTCATTAAATTTATTTATAGGATAATTTATAGGACTAGGGGGCTTTGCCCCCTGCTCGTTCTGCTCACCAACCCCCGAAAGAGGCTTCGCCTCCTCCCCGACTCACTTTACTTATTAACACATGCAGAATTCTGCCCGCCTATTCGCTGCTTACTTTCACTGAAAAGGAATATTAATAGTGCATATTACAAGACAAAAGCAGAAAATTATTATGGAAATCCTCAAATTCAATGTCAAATTGAAATGTATATTATTTATATATGTTACCGCTAAAGTGCAGAAATCAGTTAATCTGCAGATTAGCTAGGTAATCTGCACATTAACTAGGGTGATCCGTTAAAGTGAGAAAAATTGTTTCATTTCTCAAATTACCTAGGTAATCTGCGAATTACCTAGGTAATCTGCACATTACCTACTATACACTCGTTAAAGTGAAAATAAGATCTCTGGTGGTGTAATGTTAAAGCACGCTGTGTTGTATTTGTTTTTTTCATTCGGGAAAAGAAAAAAAATAGTTTTCTTTTCTTTCTTTACTTATTTTAATCTGTATGTGTTTTAATTTTTATGTCGTTAAAGTTATATTTGTTTTATTTATTTATTTTTTATTTATTTCATCTTTTTTATTCTGTCAATATAAGTTTGAAGATGTTATGCATTTTTAATATGAAATATAATATCTTTAATAGCTTTCAATAAAGTCTATTTTATAAGTGAATGTTAGAATTGTAATACAGTAACGATTTCTTTTCAAATAAAAATATTTAACAATTAAAAAAAAAAAAATGTTTTATTAACAACTTATATTGCTATTACTATATTTTAAAAAAAGTTATGCACCAATTTTTAATTCGCTAAAGAAATATTAAATTAGACAAATCAGAAGCATTTTAAGAAGTACTTCAAATAATTAAAATTGCTTTAATAATTTTTAGAACGCATGAAAATTAAAATGACAGTTTTCCAATGCTTTATTAAACTATATTTTGCAGCATACATATATCTGTGCAATTTTAGCAAATATATTAATTTTACAAAAAAAAAAAAAAAACTTTATTAACACATTTTATGTAATAAACTACAACGAAATTATCTGAAAAAGCGAACAAAATTAAAATTAAAAATATAATCATAATATATAAAATATATAAAGGAAACTTGAAATTGAAAGAAACAAAAAAGAAAATTGTAATGAAGTGCTAAAAAATGCATAAAAATTTCATATTAAGTATTTATTAAATAATGCCATAATATTGATTGCCATATTTTCCAGAGTTAAAAATTAATACATGTTTTTTTTTTTTTTTTTTTTTTTCAGTAAGTAATAGTAATTTAAATCAATTTTAAAATAAATTAGTTTTAAAAAGTTGTGGTTTAATAGTTTTATTTCGGGAGAAAATAATTACTGTGTTGTAAATTTAATATTCATAATTGAAAATGAAGTTTCACGAGAGAAAGCTTTTAATTAAAATTAGATTTCATTAATAAAATGCAGACCCGTATCAAACTTATATAGAATTTAAAAAGAGAAGAAATAAATCAAAACAATTATAACTTACTTGTTACTTTAAATTTTGTGTTGGTCATAAGAAGAAACCTAATATCATAACTTCGATGATCCACGTTTTGCGCTTACTGTTTATCATAGGCTCATAGCGGAGCGGAAGGGATAAAAGTTTTGGTTTGTGTTTGAAGGTCAATCGCGTCACAGACTGGGATTCGCGTATCTGTATCACATGACTGTTTGACGTCATAGTGAATGTAAAAAAACTAACGCTGAAACAAACATTTGAACTTTAACGACACATAAGCCGTTAATCTGCAGATTACCTAGTTAAAATGCGGAAAACTCTTTATTCCGCACTTTAACGGGTCATTTTAGTTAATCTGCAGATTAGCTAGGTAATCTGCAGATTAAAGGATTTCGCGTTTTAACGGTAACATATATATATATTTAATAGAAAGAAAGTCATAATATCTAGACCGTTTTGCATTACAGCTGTAGTATATGATCCTTTTTATTTCTTTTTTACAATCTTAAATCCGGACCACGGTACCCCAACGGTAGAGCACCGAGCTCGTATTTGGAAGATTGTGGCTTCAGTTCTCGAGCCGACCAAATACCGTCGTGTGCACTAATGGTGGCTGGTGCACGTAAAACAAGTCGTGGCCGCAATATCCTCCGTGTTCCCATGAAAGTAATACCTCTGGGGGCCACCAAAGCTGGGGAGTTATCCCGTTCGTGTAGCACCAAAACTGTGGTGGCATGTCTCCGGAACATCCGTAGGGGTGCGTACCAGACCGTAGCCAGTTATCCATAGCACAGTAATGGTGCGACGTCAATCACAACCTACCAATTACCTACCTACCTACAACCATGGATCATATTTTAATTTTCCCGTGTAAGAAGATTAATTTTCTAAGTAGAGAAAAAAAGTTTATATTTATTTTCTTTGTTTTTTACATCCATGGTTTCGGGTCGTGGTGCCCTAGTCGGTAAAGCACTGAGCACGTAATTGAAAGATTGCCGATTCGATAATTGAGCCGGTCAAAGACTGTCGTGTACACTAATGGGGGATGGTGCACATAAAATCTGTCGTTGTTGCAAAGTCCTCCGTGTTCCCATCCCCACTATACCTCTGGGGATCACCAAAGCGGAGGGTGATCCCCTCCGTGAAGGTTCAAAATTGTGTGATAACATGTCTTCGAAACATCTCTAAGGTTGAGTTCACGATACACAGCCTGGGCGAGCACGGGCTTGCCCAGGTTAACCCACACCGTTCACAGACGGCATCACGTGATCATTTTTGGGTTACCCATGCATGCCCAAGGCGTTCACAGCTGGTGAATGGGTAGCCCGGGCTTTGCACACTTAACCCAGAAAAATTTTCTGGGGAAAGTGGTCACGTGATGGGTAAAATGCATGTTGTTTGTCAACATCGTAATATCTGATGAGAATTACGATTTTTATTCGTTGTATTAGAATGTTAAACCTCACTTATATTAAGTTATTTTTTCTTACCAATTTTATCCCTTGAAAATTTCAGCAACACATGTGTATTTCAACAGACGTAGAAAAATTTATTTCATAAAATTTTAAATATAGAAATATTTTCATAATATACACCTTTACATTAATTAATCTATATTTAATCATTTGTTTTAAAAAGAAAATATTTTTATAAACTAGATTTCATTTATATAAACCGTGCGTTAAATAATGATGAGCAGTTTGAGTTATTATTTCAAATTAATATTTATGTTTCTTTTTATACATTTTCACAAATTATTTTGATGATACAGGTATGAAACTTTTCAGGGGCTACCCCTGTATTCAGGGTTTTTGAAAAAAATGCTATCCTTGAACTTCATGTTGAATTATTGTTGTATTTTAGAGATTTCTCATTTCGGATATTTTATTTACCTTGTAATGTATTAAGAATCCTCTAAATATCACTTATGATAAGTACTACTTGTACTATTAATAATAGCCATATGATATCATTAAGTCTGCCATTGCCTTTCATTCTACATTCATGTAGCAGTTTTAGGAGGGTTTTGCATATCAAATAGTTTCACCCGCTGACTCTATTACAAATGGTTTAGATTGATTGCATAAATATTTTTTCATTTTTATGCTATTAAATTCATTTGATTTTAATCAGGGTTTATCACTCAATCTTAGCAGTTTTAGTTTTCTTCTGTTCCATTGTTTGTACTAATCTAAAAGATTTTGTAAAGTTGAAACATACTTATAAATGTTTACAATTTTCACTATATTTTGATAAAAAGTATTAATATATATTTAAGTCAAATACAAAGAAATGCTGATAAGTCATTTGATGTCAGCAATGATATTTTTCCTGAACATATTTCTTAAAATCTATTTGTGTTAAGTGAAACTGTATTCAATGTGCTTGTTATTATTCAATACTGCAATGATTGAAATGATATCTCTTTATATTTTAAAATAAAACGACATATCACATGTCATTTTTTGAAGGCAATTTTAAAGCTTTGCAGCATTGAGTAATATTTTACACAAGGTTGTTATAGACTAAATCACTAAATGTCAAATTTGTTTCCTAGCATAGCAATTTTACTTTCGGATGTGTTTAGTTACTGACTATATGATACAATTTGCCATCTAGTAAACAGTCATATTTGGGAGATACAAGTGAATGGTTGCCGTAATCATAGGCCTGATGTATAGTGTGTTGTGCTAATGTATTTATGCTTAATTGTATGGTAACCTCTCAATAAAGAAAGTTATTTTCACTTTAGTAGAAAGAAGGCAGGGTTGGCTTGATTTTATCCGACCCAATAAAACCCACCTGAAAAAACCCAAGTGTTTTTTTCAAAATCCTTATTTAAAATTCCACTTTTATCTAACTTATAATAAACATATAAATATAAAACAAATATTATGTACATTAATAGAACATTGAACAAAGAATTTTCAGAAATATTGGAGGTTCTCAAACTGCTCTGTAGGAAAAAAAATCTCCCATGGAAAAAAATTATAATTATCTTATTAAAACATAATAAAAAATTACCTATACAAAAGCAAGAAAAACTAGTATGTTGTGGCCACCACATGACTTTCTTCTATATTTTCATAAACAAATTCACTCAGTACAAATAATTTATTAAAATTATTATTTAAAAAAATTATCTTCCATGATAATGCAGACAATTTCCATATTAGAGAAGTATAACATAAAATATCCAAAAAATGTGAAATTTATTCTCAATATTACATAAAAAAAATCTTTTTTTGATTAAAAATAAAAAAAATTTATAACTTTATTTTAAATTATCGCAGATTGATGGTTCAACCATTCGTTTTAAAGGTATTGGCGAGCTCTTTTGAAAGATACCCATCACGAAAATTTACTCCCTTCGAGGGGAACCTCACCCACAGGAGGGGAAGCGAGGCTCCTACATACACAATTTTTTTTTCCAATTTTTACCAAAAGTTGATAGGCACTAATTTATGTCAATGTGTAACTACATACCAATTTGTATGAAATTCTGTGCAGTAGTACCTGAGATACAGTCACCACAAAATTCTGTCACACACACAGACAGACATTTTCTAAAAAGGGTCAAATCATGTTCTACAGCTCTCAAAACATGTAAATCCATCAAAAATCCGAAGTTGAAAATTTTTACGAATCCAACACTTTCTTCTATTGAATATAGAAGAAAGTAAAAAGTTGTTTATTAATATAAAGAAAATTGTGAGACTCGAGGAATAAAAAAAAAAAAAAAAAATTAAAACGTCTTGAAAACTGTTGTGCAACACTGTTAAGTAACGTAGAGGGGCAATAATTAAAAATATTTTATGAGAATTTAGTGACTATGAAAAATTTAATAAAGCAACACTAAATAATTATTAAAATCCAGTTTTTTGTTGTAAAGGGCAGATAAACAGAATTTTAGAATAACAATTATATAATTAAAAAAAATTTTACTTTATAACTTAATCATAATAAGACTTTAGAAATTTTGATTTTAATGTATAATTTTTTGTAATTATCTTATTATGAACTAGCCGCCTACGGCGACCAGCTGGTTCACGATCCTTGAAAAATCATCCGACTTTCCGACTCTCGCTCAGTGGCACCTTTTCCCCATTTCAGGTCCTACAACAGCTTATTGATATATAGTGAAAGTAGCTTTATTAAAAAATTTAATCTCAGTAAATTTCTGCTTGGTAGCACCCTCTTCTCGTTTCAATATCTGAAACAGCCTGTTCGCTCATCGTGTTATGATCTTTGAAATTTCTGACTTTAGCAATGTCCCACTTGAAGGTGCCTTATCTCCATTTTAGAACTTACAACAACTTCCTTGCTCATACTGCAAATAGCTTTGAAAATTTTAACTGTAGCAAATTTCTGCTCTGTGGCAACTAAGGCGCCGCTTTACGTTTCATGATTTGAAACTGCCTGTTCGCTCACCATGTAAAGGACCTTTGAAAATTGTGATTGTGGCAAATCTGCAACCTGGTTGGGCCTATGGTCTCCCAATCTTTTCCCTGTAAGTCACTCATAATCAGAATTGGAGATATTGAATTATTAAAATGTCAAACCGTCCTCTGGCGACAAAGATTTGAAATATATTACTCTTCAATTTCAATTTAAATGACTTTTAAAATGATATTTTACCTATGAAATTATCTTAATTAGAAGCTGAGATACAAAGGTAATATAAGCATTGTTATAAAAAAATTGTGTCTGATTTTTCTCTGAAACTTGCATCTGCGAGCTAAATAGTGTTAAATATCCTTAATACAAAATGTGAGTGGAGTATCGGAATTCGAAAGCCTGCATCATAATTAGAATTAGAGATATTGTAATAAAGGTGGTCTGGCTTGTGAGTCCTTCTATACAAACTAATTTAATTTATGCTACATATTAGTTTTAACAGAAATCATCTTACGATTTCTCTGAAAACTAACTAACATATATGTTTAATGGAATTCTAAAAATACATATATATGGATATGAAAACATGTACAAACTGACCAAAACCAAACTGATAAATACTTTTAAAATTCGTTAAAAATAACTAAATTATCCTCTAATCTATTCTTAAGATATTAAGAATAAACAATTTACACATCAAAATTTGAATTTTTTTTCCTCCTTGAATATACATTAAAAAACAAGTCCTTCTGGTTCAATTGGAAGAATAGTTTTCTTTTTTTGGAATTGGTCACTATTTTTAAAGAAGGTGGTGATTAAACTTGATTAATGAACTCAGTTAAGATATATGTATGAGCTCGGCAAGGTCAATGAGTGTAACCTGGAATTGAACGTGGCACTTCTTGTCTACCAGAGAGAAGACTCTCTCCACTTAGAAGTGTTTTTGTAGAAGTATTTGTTCAAGTATGTTAATATAATAAGAAAAAAAAAATCATTGCTAAAATGCTTTTAAAATTCGAATAAACTAATAATAGTTAACAATTAGGAAATATATATTTATGTATATAGATGAATAATGTAAATATGAATAGTTAAAATTATCCTGAATTCAAAGCTGGCAGACATGAGGTACCGGGTTCAAACCCAGGTTGGCCTAGTCGTTCTACGTTTTAATGGTTTTCTCCAAAACTTTCATAAATACGGACTAGGATCCCTTAAAAAGACCTACATGTAATGCCCTCCCTCTCAGGCCTAGGACCCTTGTGCAGTGTGACAGGTAGTGTATATTCATTTCTTAAAATTTCTGTGGTATAGCTTTAGCATAGGAGCTCCCTGACGGCTAGAACCCGACAAAATAATTTTCATTAATCCGAAACCCGATAAATTTTTTTCATTGACCCGAACCCGCAATAAAGTTTTTTTGCACCCCGTACCTGACCCAAAACCCGAAAACTGAATTAACATTACTAATTCATCTAAAAATCATGTAAATCTTTTTAAAATTATAAAATAAGGTAAATTTTCACTGTCACACGTTGGTAAATTATTTTAAAAAGAATTTAAAATGTTATTACTAATTATACGTATTAAGTTAAAAAATTAAAATTCTGAAAAACGGATTAATAATAATTTTTAACCATTTATGCAAGTTGTAAATTTCAAGAGTTCAAAATTATGCTTCAAGTTAAATGTTAGTAGTTTATTGTTTGTTTAATGCTTATATTCTAAAAAAAAAGAAAAGAAATAAAGTTGATTGTGTTACGTCGCACTAGTGCTGCACAATTGGCGACGGTCTGGGACTCATCCCTAGAGGTGGTCCAGAGACATGTCATCACAATTTTTCATCCTCCACGGAAGGGATGGCTCTCCCACTTTGGTGACCCCCCAGAGGTATAATTTTTTATGGGAACATGGAGGAAATTGCGGCCACGACAGATTTTACATGCACCAGCCATCATTAGTGTTCACGACGGTCTTTGACCAGCTCGAGTACCGAACCCCAATCTTCCAATTACGAGCTCGGCACTCTACTGACTAGGCTTCAGAAAGAAAGAAAGAAAAACAAAATATGTATCTTCATTTATTGCTTACGTTCGATCTGAATATTTACTTTACTACAATAATTTGGGTAGCAGTAGCATGAATATGATTCTCAATTAAATATCTGCTTTCCTACGATCACTTTCAATTCACACGATCAGCAAATAAGCTTCTTCCAGTGTCAATTTCGGTGCATTGTTTATTTGTTCTAGAGAAGATAATAAAGAATGTTATCTGATTTTATGGAATCCGTTTCCTAAATGTGCTTATTTTACATTTTTCTTTTTTTTTAATAATTAAACCACAACAAATATCTCTCTATATTTGCTGTATTTACAAGTATACATGGAGGAAAAATCATAATTTTGTTTACATAAAAGCGAGGATTGAAGTTCATTGAAAACAAAAGTATCTAAAAAAAAAATTTAAATTGAAGAACCTTTTCTTAAATTTTCCGGAACGTAAAAGCGAGGTTATACTGCATTTCTTTTATTTATATATTAACAATAGTCAAAAAATATTTATAATACTTAAATTCAGGGGTGCAGAAAATGTTCAAACCTCGGAAATTTCCCCCAAACACAGTATAAATTTCCCTCAATAATGCAAAAATCTACTTTGCTATACAAAGTCATTTGTGCTATGTAATAAATCTTTAAGAGAAAAAGTATACAGTGTAACATAAAAATATCGCTGTTAGTGTATAAGCACTTCAAAGTAGCAAATTGTTATTTTTGATTTACATTTTTATTTTCTCTTAAAAAAATATTCAAAATTTCCCCAGTCAGTTTAAATTTCCCCCGAACCTTGTTCGGGCGTTCGGACATATTCTGCACCCCTGCTTAAATTTTCATACAATTTCTACAAAAAGTATGTATTAGATTCTTTCAAGAAACAAAAACAAGTACGGATATTTTTTTCTTCCTTATGCAGATTTTGGATCATGCGGATACAAATACGAATCTCTGGCACATATTTAGTATATATAGTATGTTTAAATCAGTTCTTAATTATGTCTACAAAATTATGCTTATAATTGTAAAAAAAAATTTTGAATGATATTCTCAAGTCGACCTGACTTGTTGAAAACTAAACCCGAGCTGCAAGAAAAAAAATTCAACAAACCCGACCCGATGCAGGACTCTACTGGCAGCTTTTAAACTTTTATTGTTATTTTGGTGATGGATTAAAATAGCTATCACAATTGTGTAATTAAAGATCTTGATGAGAAACGTCCAAGCTACTTTGCTTTCAAATTTCGTCAAGGGGTTGTAAGGTTAGGACACCAGTGTTCGTTACCCTCACAAAAGACATGTTAAATGTTTAATAACATCTATGAATTTGAATCCACCTGCATACGATTCCTTAAAACCGGAGAATCTAAATTCATAGATGTTATAACATGTTAATTAACAGTTATTTTAATAGTCTTTTGTGAAGGTGATAAACCCAGTGGCAGAAAGTTTTGTAGCTAGTGACAGGCTTTTAAAATTTCATAATCTGTCTGCAAAATTTGCATGTAATCAGGGGTGAAAATGGCTTACACTACCAGAGAGCGTCTAAGACGTCATACATGGTCGTGGGCGAAAAATGCCCGTAAATTGCAGACAATTTTTTATGACTGTGGACAAAGACTGTCCGAAAGTTGCAGGCAATTTTTTTTTATTAGTGCAGACAAAAACTGTCTGCAAGCTGTTTTTCTGTGTCTGCGACTATGTCGCCGTGTTTCTGCCACAAGGGTGATGAACACTGATGTCTTTACTTTATCAGAACAAAAACCCTTAACGGGTTAAAAGTTTGTGGCGCAGCATTTTATTTCGATATGAATTGGAAATATGGGTCTTAAAAGTAATGATATCAAATTTGAGTGACGCTTTGCTATTAATTGAAATATATTACGTAGATTTTCTTATTTCATCATTTTTTTTTTTTTTCTTCTATTTACATCACAGTGTATACATAATATTTTCAGCTTCAGCACGAAAAAAATATATAGAATTTACTTCCTGATACTTTTTCATCTGCACCTCGTGAATTCAAAATATGAGTTTTAAAAGAAATGATATAATTTCTGTGACACCTCAGTGTTACTTTAAAATATTTATTTTTAGATTTCATTACAATTACTTTTGTTTTGTTGAATAATGTGACTTTGAAATAATGCTTTTAATTTTCAAATATACTGTCAAATAATCACACTTCTACTGAATTTATATTATAAATTGAAATTATCTAGCTCAATAAATTGATTTGTCTATTGCGTCATGCTATCCAAAACTGTAAATAAAAATTATGTAAATATTTTCTTTGCATCACACAATCTCTTTGCACACATTTTCACTTAGTACTATGATACAAAGTAACATTTACAAAATTTTTACTTACAGTTTTGGATAGCGTGACGCAATAAACAAATCAATTTATTGAACTAGATAATTTCAATTTATAATATAAATTCAGTAAAAGTGTGATTATTTGACAGTATATTTGAAAATTAAAAGCATTATTTCAATGTGTAAATATACTTTATTCAACAAAACAAAAGTAATTGTAATGAAATCTAAAAATAAATCTTTTAAAGTAACACTGAAAGCCCAGTAGCAGAACATTTTCTGTCAATCTGCGACAACTATTTAGGCATTAGAAAATAATCTGCAGCATTATAAATAGCACCAAAAAAGCTTGCGAGATTCAGTAAGTATATTTCTGTCAGAAGTTTGTATTTACTTAATACTAGCAGGCTTCGCTGATCACTATAATTAAATGATTCTTCAAATAGGTTCTAAAATCTAATATAGTAAATTGAAAAGGTTGTGGATGGTGAAAAATCAGAAATCTCAATACTTTTGCGAAGCAATTGTTTGCTATTCATTAGTGGAAGAGGGGAAAAGGGAGGAGAAGCAGAAAATAAAGTGAGAGATATTGGACAATTTTACTTCATTATAAGCTCTGAAATCTAAGTTAAAAAAAAAAAAAAAAATGACATTTATTTTGTGGATGAATAAAGATTGGAAATCACAATGATTTCGCGAGATGTCTAATCGCCGATCGTTAGTGAAGCTGGATGGGGGGTGGAAGAAAACGAGGGTAAAATAATTACGTAAGTGAAAAATATTGAATAATTCTACCTCTTTGTAAACTAATAAAATATGTTTACAATGAACATTGGCATTTATGCTGTGGATGAAGAAAGAATGGAAATTGCAATATTTCCGACCAAAGTCGAGAGACTTGAAATTTCTACACAATATTGTTTTGAAAATAATCTGCAGATTGAAAGAAAAATCTGCGACGTACGTCTCGCGTCTCCCATTTTCTGCTATGGGGACTGAAAGTAAGAGTATCCAGTATTGTAGAAAAGCACCATAGAATTGGTGTTTAAAAGTAATAAGTATAAAACTTTGAATAAACATAAAAAGCAGGAACTTACAATTATTCCAGGTCGAAAGATAACACAACCACATTTTTTATATATATATATATTTTTTTTCAGTCTGATTGCTAATTTTTATTATAAACAGCATAACACTCAATGACTCAACAAATATTTACTTAACAAAACAGTACTGGGCGCTCATCTTTTAATAGGAATTATTGCTGATGCTTCAATAATTTTGCTGCAGATTGTACGCCAAAGCATTGGTCATGTTTATTCGACCTAAAACAGTTGTTGAAAGTTCATTTTAAGGTGTTGATTCAATGTTTTGTATTTATTGAGTATTGAGTGTTTTAATTATTTTATCCTATTATTTTTTTATGTATGCAAAGTGTACATATCATGTGCATATTGGTGATTACAGCATTATATCGTGTGACTAAGTTTTATTCTTTTTCTTTTATTTGTGATTGGTTATTTTTAAATAAAATTTTTATTAAAAAAAAAAATGTATTTTATCAAGACACACTTCAGACTTACTCGTTGAAATACAAGATGTTGTGAGAAGCATTGTAAAAAATTTTTAACTGTATATTAAATTAGTATTTTGTATTATAAAGTGTTTAAGCAGAAAAATGAGAAATCACATTTCTTGATTCATGTTAAAATTTATACATCTTTTTTCCTTTTTTGTATTTTCTACTAGCATGACTTCATAGTACATTTTAAATTTTATAAATGCTACTATTTATTTTTTTAGAATTTAAACAGGGTTCCCATGGGTCAGGAAGAATTTGAAGCTAGTGAAAAAAGCCAGGGAAAATTTCAAATATTGCTCAAAAACCTGGGGAAATATTGACATAATTCTGGAAAATGATTTTTGAACCTGCAATTTAAAATGCCTTAACTTTTATGTTGGAAGCCACTTTTTTTCTTGTCATAAACCAAATTTTGTAACCTGGAATTTTATTTAAAAAAAAAAAATTGACCTGGGAAATCTAAAAAGATTAGGGAATTTTATTTTTGAAATCGAATGAGAATCCTGTTTGAAGAAGCAATTTTTTTTTAAATGGATGATCAAGTTTGCATTATAAGATATAATTATACTCTAGTTTAATTTGCAAAATTTTATGCTATGAATATGGTAGAAACAAGGTATGAAAACATAAAGCATAAATCACCAATTTCTTTGAGATTCATTTTAGATTTCTTCATTTCATAACATAGCTGTTGTGAAATATTGTTACAAAGTAATTCGCCTCCCTCCCATCACTACACACAGTTCTTAAATGATGATTTACATTATTATTAGTGACATCATTATTCATATTTTGTAACAATTTTTGGCATTTCATACAATAAATGCTATAAATTATTTAGTATTTCATTTTACTGGAAACTATTATCTTTAAAACGGTTGTATTATATAAAACTAAATTAGCATACATGGGCGATTGTGACTCAAAAGGTAAAATACCTGAAAATTACTACCTTAAAAAAAAAAACAGAATATCAAATGACACTCAAATTATTAAACCTCATCAAACATTTTACTATTCATTCACAAATCACTTGGATGGCAAATGAATAACCAATAAAAACAAAAGAAAACTTAATAGGAAATATCAAAATACACATGGATTAGATTAAAAACCTTGAACATAAACACATCTGCGATACACAACATGAACCTGTGAAATCTAAAAACAGCTATGAAGTCATGCTAGTACATTTGAAATTAACAAGTTTAATTTAATGTAAAATACAGAAAAGAAACCTGTATAAATACCAACATAAACCGGAAAATGTAACTTAACCATTCAAACACTTTACAAACTCTCTGAAAATAATACGATTTTAAAAAATAACAGACGATATAATAACAGCTTCCCACGCTTTTGTTTCTTGTTAAGTTGAATGTGAATGAAATGTCTCCTGAATTATCCATTTCTTTTATTGAAAAGCAATTTATTTTTTTTAAGCTGTTTGAAAGTAAAAAAAAAAAATCCATTGTCATTCAATGAATTATAACACACAAAATGTTGACGAAGTCTAAAATTATATCTGCATACTCCGCCATGTTTGTTATTGAGTGGGTAAACCCAAAAGCGTTCACGGAAACGATTACCCGGGTTAAAGTTATGACGTCATTTTCTGGGGATGTGCGTACCCATACCCAAGCCCGGGCTGTGTATCGTGAACTCAACCTAAGGGTGCGTACCAGACTGTCTCCAATTACCCATAGCGCAGTTTTGGTGCGACGTTAAATCCAACCAACCTACCTACCTACGTACAACCATGGATCATATTTTAATTTTCTCGTGTAAAGTGACTTCATGACAGAAGAACAACGAAACTTTTTCAAAATGGCATTTAGAGTACCTTCATAAACTTGTCGTTTTTAGTTAATAACGTCTTCAATTAAAATGATAGAAATTTCTAAGCGGCTGAAAGGTCTTCCTTGGAGTACTCGGAACACATTGATACCTCTCATGACACGAAGGACCCTGCCCTCCGTTACAAGATGCTGTCGCAGACAAAAAAATTTGACGCCAGTGACAGTAACTTTTTTTTAATATATAGAGATATTTCCAGATATCAAAATACTTAAATGATTAATCTGTTTATTTCTCTTCAAATGATAATGATCGCGATTGTAATTTCCGTTCGTTATTTTTTATACCTTTACAGTAATTTATAATCTAATATGAAATTTCTTTTAGCCCGTTGGTAGTCGCTAGTTGGTCGATTTGCCGCCTATCTTTCAGTGTCGCCAGATTTTTTTATTCAATAGCCACCAAAATTTTTTAGAAGTAGCATTTGATATATATAAAACGCGAATAAAATCGAAAGAACGTCGATCACATCACTTCTTAAAATTATTGGTGAGTGTTAACACGTTCGCTGCCGATCCCGCGCCAGCGCGGGATGTGACGTATTGCTTTACAGGTGAAAGTTTACTTTAGGCTGCCGCTTGGCGAAATTTCGAAAATCGCCAAGACGGCGCCATTTCGCATCGTGTTCCGAATAGCAACCTTACACCGGCGGCATGCGAAAGCGAGCTTTTCGGTGATCTAACCTAAAAAGAAAACGCATCTTGAAAAAAAAAATCCGAATAATAATAATACATAGGACAAAAGGAAAATTTTCATAAAATAGAATTAAAAGAAAAAATTAAGAATTTATAACTAATTTATAAATAATTTATAAATAATTAAGAATTTATAACTAATCACAAATACAAAAATAAAATTTAGATTATACAATCACACCAAATGTCCCGGAAAAGTGTGTTGCTTTAGTAATTGATGATAATTGTTTAGATGATAGTTTTTTTTATTTCCAATAATTTAACAGCTATAAGTACAGTCGGTAACAAAAGTGTCCGAACACTAGCAAAAATTCCTATGTAAAAAAAGTACACTTCATAAGGTTTTGTTAAATAAATCCTTATCGAATCATGTTCTTACACTGATTAAGAACAGGATTCCACAAGGATTTATTTTACAAAAAAGTATGAAGTATACTTTTTTACTTAGGAATTTTAAATTTAAAAGTTTTCAAAAGTTGTATAAGTAAATTATTTATCAGTAATATTTTATTTATAGTCCTCATTCATTAGGAATGAAAAAATAAATCCGCAACTGGATAATTATAGCAAATTTTAACGATTCTCTATTATAATGGTACTCTGATCTGTTCACTATACCCCTATCTCAAAATGCATGAAATTAAAAAGTATACAAAATTTTGTACTGTAGCAACCAGTATTGGCCTGAAATTCAAAAATATGCCTCTAAAATTCAGGACCGTGGTTGCCCAGTCGGTAGAGCGCCGGGCTCGGAATTGGAAGATTGCGGGTTCGATATTCGAGCCTGCCAAAAAGCATTGTGTATACTAATGGTGGCTAGTGCTCATAAATGTCGTGCCCGCAATGTTTTCCATGTTCCCATATTAATTATACCTCTGGGTGTCTACGAAGCGAGAGAGTCATTTTTTCCGTGGAGGATCAAAATTGTGATGGCATGTCCCTGGACAACTCTAGGGGTGAGACCCAGACCATCGCCAATTGTCCATTGCGCAGCACTAGTGTGACGTAAAACACAATCAACAAACCAACCTCATAAATTCAAAAGTACCTCTTAATTTCCAACTCTATTCAACCAGCCAAACAGTACTAACGCAAACATCACAAATATTCATATTTCAAAATAGATGGTTGGTTGGGTTTTACGTCACACTAGTGCTGCGCAATGGGCGATTGGCAACGGTCGGGGACTCAGCCCTAGAAGTGGTCCGGAAACATGCGATCAAAAATTTGATCCTCCATGGAAGGGTATTTCAAAATAGAATACTTTCTCTCTAATAAAACACGTATCATCAATATGCATCCGAAGTGATGGCGTCAGCGAGATATTTTATCTGCTCAGTACAAACGAAACTATTTGCTATGGAAATTTAACTTATTACCAACTTAATTACCAACTTATTACCAACTTAACTCATTAACTCCAGAGTTTGCTTGTAACGAGCAGATGAATTTTTACACGTTTGACGTAATACAGCGTATTGACGTAACACATGACGCAAACAAGCAAAGGTAAACACAAAGCCTATAACATCTGGCGATGTAGCGCTCTTGTGCAACACGTCAAACATATTCGGCGGGTTAAAGGAAAAAAACGTCATTTCAAATTTTAGTCACGTGAAACCGGCAGCGAACGTGTTAAATAAAAAGTGCACAATCTGTAATAGGTGGCGCTGTCTATAGCGACTACTAACGGGTTAATGCTTTCTGCCATCTAAAAAGAATACCGTAGAATGTAAAAACAATAATTTAAAATATAAAAATATTAATTTATTTCTTACCTCTCTTTTTATCCATTATATTTTATATCTTTCATATATATATATATATATTTATATAGAAGAAAGTAAAAATAAAATAAAACGACTAAACATAGAAGTTTGATCTTATCCATCTTTTTGGTAGAGATTTTCACATTTAAAAGCACAAATATTTATCCTATTTATCTTAAGAGGGATAGGACTCTTTAGAAAGACTCCTCTGCCCAAAGAGGGCATGTATCCTTAGGCCCAGGTCCCTAGAGTACAGTCGGTAACAAAAGTGTCCGAACACTAGCAAAAATTCCTATGTAAATAAAGTGCACGTCATACGGTTTTTTTAAATAAATCCTTATCGAATCATGTTCTTACACTGACTAAGAACGGGAATCGATAAGGATTTATTTAACAAAACCGTATGAAGTGTACTTTTTTTACATAGGAATTTTTGCTAGTGTTCGGACACTTTTGTTACCGACTGTAGATAACTGGTCTTAACCTAAACACCAACACCACTTTTGAAATTAGTTAAAATTCAAAAGAGAATACAGTCGAACCTTGTTAACGTGAATCTAAAGGGGAATAAAAAAATTGTTCATGTTATCAGTAGTTCATACTATCAGTGTTTTATCTTTATATAAGTAAACTAATCTTCATTTTGACGAGCGTTGTGGAAACAGTTCATGTTAAAAGTAACTCACGTTAACGAGGTTCAACTGTATATAGTGAACTTTAAAGGGTTAAGTCACTTTTGACACATTTTTTGTTTCTTTTCGTCACCTTTTTAAAAGTCTTTTTATACTTATATGCCTGTCTTTCCTTATAAGCAAGCAAGAAATTACAGCATAGCAGCGTCGCTTGTTGGGAGATTTACTACAAAGTGTTATCAGGATAAATTCCCATGAAGATTCAACTAAATATAAAATTTTACAAAAATATATACAACAGAAGATGAAATATAGCTTTATCTTAAATGGGTGTAATATGCATACCAGTGCCATCTCCTGGGCGATTTACTCCAAAATCTAATCAGTACCAATTCATTTGAAGATTTAACTAAATATAAAGTTTTGTAGAATTCCGACCATTATTTAATGTGATACGGCACCCACAAAATTTTGATATCACAAGCACGATACACAGACAGACATGTACTTTTAAAATGGTCAAATCATTTTCAAGACATTCCAAACGTGTAAGTGCATCAAGAACCAGGTATAAAAAAATTTCACGAATTCAATACTTTCTTCTTCTGAATAGAATAAAGTAATAAAAATAATTATTTTTATCATTATCACAATTTCAAATAGAAAGCAACCTATATTCTTGCCAATTTATTTTATATTTGAGAAAATATTAAAGAATATATTTCTTATAAGTTTTTGCTTTTTCAATGTGATATTTAACTTTAAATAAGAAAGTTATTCCAGGCCACTGTGTAATTTTACGGCAGGAAAAAGAAAAGGAAAAGAATATTTAACGCTAAAGCTCCTTTATTTTATTTCATTATATATATTTAAAAAAATAGATTGATACACTAAACAAAAAGCATATTTCTCAGTATTTTTGAAGGATAAATCGTCATTTGTGGTAATTATTTTACTAAATAATTATCATTTTTTCGTACGTTTATCACTCACGATAATAGAATGGACCATATTCCCGCTTTGGGTTCGAGGCTACAAAAATATCAGCTGGGTAGGGAAACAATCCTCAACTCTACCATAACAAAGCATTGTGGCTTGCAAATTTTTATCTTGCAATATTATTTATAAGAGTTACAGATTATATGAAATTCAAGTAAGAGTGATATAGTGATACCTTTGATTTGCTTTTAATCCAGTTTTAGTAATATACTTTAATATTAATCAACATATGTAATATTAAAAGTTGCCATGTGAACTGTGGCGATGTTAACAAATTTAAATGGATGTTCCATTTAATAAATTCCTTTATTAAAGTGATTGAAATTCTAATTATTTAAGCTTTGATGTCCATATATATATATGTGCGTGTGTATAAAATGTTCTTATTAATCTTTTATTCATTATATATGTGTGTGTGTATACATAAAATGTTCTGCAATTTTACGATATGGAATAGTCTTAACTTTATCATTCGATTCAGTTGTTTACATTTCTCTTTTGTTTTTGTTTGAACATTATTATTAAGTTTCACTGCAGAAATATTTAGGAAAATGTTATGCGTAACAATAAAATGGCATCTTGAATCTAATTTGTTTACAAAATATCGGCCACGTGTTCGGCGATTTTACCTACGGTGACGTCACAGGAATATTGTCCATTTATGCGAATGTTTTGGGTGTCCAGTTAGTTTGGTTTGGCTTAGTTTATTGATAACATATACATCACATTTGTATGCTTGAAAATCTTCGTCAGATAACGACAGATAGAACATGACAGAATTACAATACGAAGAATTGGAGAAAACACCCAGAGCCAGCGCGGGAATCGAACACGCTCTCCTACGCTCGAAGGCGATTAGCAGGTGACATATCCATTCGGCCACGGAGGCCCGGGTGTCCAGTTAAAGGGACATAAATTAAAGGGACCTCATACAGTTACTTTACTTTATCTCCATTGAAAAAACTCAGTCAGTACTCTGCTCCCGCGGGATGCAGACGCTTTTTGCCATGCTCCCAAGTGTCGCCACCTATTGCTGATTTTTGTTGTTAAATGCTTTTTTCGACAACGGATTAAGTGTTTAGGATGTAATACGAATGCTACAGAAAAGTAGTAAGTTTCATCTTGCAGATAGAGGGCTAACAGATCTTGACAATGTACCAATCAGCGCGTTTGTTTAAATTTGTAGCGGCTCATTGGTCGCTCTCGGAAATCGGATGATGACAAAAGCCGAAGGGGTGGGCTTTCACTTTCTTCCGATAAGTTTCAAAGATACTACACCAGCCAGCGATCGGATCGTTTTCCTCCACTCGGCTGAATTAATGTGGAATAGAAAACTCCGGTTTCCGCGCTGGCTGCCCTATCTTATTTTTCATCCTATAGATAGTCTTAATCCGTGTTTTCGACTTATTTTCCAGTTATACTGCCTTCGTTGCCAACTACTTCAGTTTCGCTACACTAACTTTCGTTCCCTTGGATCTGGGCGTGTATTCGCCCAGTAGGCCACGCCTACTCTCGTAGCGAGGTTATTTCGGATTGGTCGTGGACAGTAGCGCAGCCAGAAAATTTCGGTAGGGGGGGTCCAAAAAGAAAAACTATAAAGCATGCAGGGCCATTTGAAACCTATTTTATGTATATGCCCTGACTAACTCTAAGGCATGTGGGCCCCTCTCCTTTAAGGGTCCCACTCAGAATCGTATGCAGGTATTCTGCAACGTAAAGACCTTTTATGCCACTGCAAGCGTGGCCCCTAGAAAAAGCTCGCCCCGGGGCTCCAGGTAGTCTAAATCGGGCCCTATATGTGAGTTTTTTTATAGCTGTCATCATTTAAATTTTTAAAATTACAATTATTTTTTATAGAAATCATTGATCGTGTTTTCGTCCGATTTTATTTAATGAGGCCCACTATCATAAAAATCTGGTACGAAGTTTATCCAGAAATTGGATATATTTGACAGCTCTTTATAGTTTTAGTCTATGGGACTGATACAGGAAACAATTTTTTCACTTCATTTGTAAATTTTTTTCTGGTTCAATAGATCGGTCCCCCTTTTTACTTTCCGAACACTATAGTGAGGAAAGTATTGTAATCATGTCAAAAATCCGAATTCGAGATTTTGATGTTTCTATACGTTTTGAGGTCCCCTGAGTCCGTTTTCACTATTTTTACGATGATGTATGTATGTGTGTGTGTATGTGTGTATGTCTGTGAGTGAACATGCTAGCGTCTAAACGCTTTGTTCGATTAACCTGAAAGTTGGTACGCATATTGTAAGTCACCATAGTACGAACCCTATAGATTTTGGTGAATCTAGCACTTATAGTTTTTTTACAGGGACACAAAGAAAAATTCTTCATCATTATGGCCTATGGGAGCAAAATCTTAAAAGTGCGATAGCATCTAAACGCCTTATTCAATTGAGCAAAAAATTTATACACATATTATAGGTCACAAATACTCAATCTGTATAGATTTTGGAGAATCTAGCACTTATAGTTTTTTTACAGGGACACAAAGAAAAATTCTTTATCATTATGCCTATGGGGCCAAATTTTTAAAAGTGTGATAGCGTCTAAACGCCTTATTAATCTGAGCAAAAAATTTTTACACATGTTATAGATCACAGTTGAACTAACTGTATAGATTTTGGTGAATCTAGCACTTACAGTTTTTTTACAGGGATACAAAGAAAAATTCTTTATCACTATGGCCTATGGGACTAAATTTTTAAAAGTACGATAGCATCTAAACGCCTTATTGAATTGAGCTGAAAATTTATATGAGTATTATAAATCACTGTTGCACTAACTATAAGCATTTTGGTGAATCTAGCATTTATAGGTTTTTACAGGAACACAACGAAAAATTCTTTATCATTATGATCTATGGGCTCAAAGTTCAGTAGCGTTAAATAAAACATCGTGTAATAGATGGAGAAAAATACTCAAACACTCTATTATGGTTTTCTCTCTCTTTTTTTTTGTTTAACAACTCCTCTTTCTTTACTTTATCTACAAAACTGTTAATTACTCAATGTTCGGAAAGTCGAGTGGAGTCACTCCAGATTTTTTAGGTTGTCATGGGCTACCACATCTGAGAAACCTACCATACCTAACATAATTATAATAATTAAATTAAATAATAAGGGGAATAATACTTTACGAGTTATTTTAAGATTTTTGCATATCACATTTTTTTCTTATTAAAAAGGGATGACCTTAACAGCACGATTCAAAGTCATATCCTCAAATTTCGAAATAAAATTAACATATTCAAATGCAAAACGGGGGTAAAATCTCTGAAAATGGACCAAAAATATCTTTACAAATCGTTTCATGTTTTATTTTTACTTTCTCCGATATTTAATAGAAGAAAATATTAGATTCGTGAAAAATTCTGACATCGTGTTTTCGATGAATTTACACGTTTTGCGAAGTCTAGAACACGATTTGAGCACTTTTAGAAAATGTCTGTTTGTGTGTGTGACAAAATTTTGTGGCAAATGTATTTCAGGTGTTACAGCACAGAATTTCAGAAAATTTGATATATAGATGCACTTTGACATAAATTAGTGCCTATCAAATTTTGGGGGAAATTGTCCAACAGGTGGCGTTGTCATCCCACTTTTCTAAAAGTTTAACATGATGGTATCGGACAAAATTACGTATAAATACGTAAAGAGAATTATTTTTTAATAATCATTATGAAATAATTGTAATAAATAATGATAGTTAACTGGGGAAAAAATTGTATATGTAGGAGCAATGCTTTCGCCTCTGGAGGGAAGTCCCCCCGAGTGAGGGGGAGTGTATCTTTCAAAGACGCTCGTCCATACAATACCTTTAAAATGAATGGTTGAACCATCGACTTGCGATAATTTAAAATAAAGTTATCGAATTTTTAATTAAAAAAAAAAAAAAAAAAAAAAAAGCTTTTTTTTTAAAGATGTCATATAAGAGAATAAAATTGACTTTCATAGGGTATTTACTGTTATACTATTATTTATTATATATTTAGGGTGTAAATCGTCTGCAATCATCGTCGAAGCTAATTTTAATAAATTACTTTTGCTGGTGAATTTGTATAAAAAAATATATAAGAAAGTCATGCGGTGGCCGCAACATGCTAGTTTTTTTTTTTTTTTTTTTGTTCCATACGGCAGTTACATAAATAAAATATGAAAAATTTACATTGTGCACATAATTGTGTATATAATTAGGAAAAGCTTAACAAGAAACCAACAAAATCTTGTATTGCTTGGCCATCATAAAACTTTCTTCCATATCATTCTAATGTATCTAAGTTGTGTTTCTAAAGACTTGAACTGTTGTTGAAAGACTTAATAACTACCCCCAGTTTCTGCCTTGTTCTTCTATTTTTTTAAATTTAATTTTCTTTTTCTCAGCTTTCAGTTAATTTTTTGCGAGATTTTGTTTTATTTGAATATTTTGACAATTTTCCCGCAAACTTGGTCGACAGAAAAGGCCGGTTTCGAACCAGGGCTTTCTCAAATATCTAAAAGCCCTCGTTCGAACCCAGGTCACGCTCTTCGGTTTCGCGTTTCGGAGTCTTCAGTGGCTTTCTCCAAAACTCGCGTGAACACGGGCTAGAATCCTTTAAAACGACCAAATGGACGGTACTCCAACATCAACACCATTTATCCCTCTTTGTTTAGCGAGTTCCTTTGTTATAATTATTATTATTATTATTATTATTTTCTTCCTTCCTTTTTATTGAATGATGTGCAAGAATTTCGTTCCCCCAGTAACGCATGATCAATTGCATATGATTTCACAAAATGTCTCATTTAGTTACATTGTGATAATTTGGAGCAAATAACATTATGAAATAATAAGTTTTTTACCATATTTTTTGAAAGATCTACCACAGAATCTATCACGTGGAATTTGCCGAATTTTATATCAGTGATACTTACTTTATAATAATAATGATGATAACAACAACAATGATATCACTAACTTTTGTGTATATAGCTTAACAAGTGTTGTTGCAATGCTACAAATTTTTGAAAACTATCTCTCAGAATCTATAAGATGTGATTGAACAAAAATAACTATGCCAGTAGTTTTATAAAAATAACTGTTTTTTTTTTTTTTTTTCTTTTCTGGCGAAGGATGTGCCAGAAAGTACTTTATTCATTATGTTTGAAAGATATAAATGAAAAATTTGTAATGACCCCCTCCATATCATAATAGTTTAATATTCAATTCAAATCCCAAACTGAAAAACTGTAAACTACAGTCGGCAGCAAAAGTATCCGAGCACTAACAATAATTCCTGTTTAAAAAAAGTAGACTTAATACTGCTTTGTTTAATAAATTATTGTCGATTCATGCTCTTAGTCAGTCTAAGAACATGATTCGACAAGGATTTATTTAATATAACAGTATTAAGTGTACTTTTTTGATATCGGAATTATTGGCTAGAGCTCGGATACTTTGCCGCCGACTATACATGTCATTTTTCTCAAGGATAATTTTAAAATCCCATGCAACAATACAGTAAGTTTAAGTTTTCCTCACAATGGAAATGACAAAAAAAAGTAATTAAATCACATTAAAGGTATTTACTTTCATCCACAAATTTTGGTTCAAATCAAAAGTTTATCCAAAACAGTAAGAGTTTCTTTTAAAATTAAGTGTTTTCCTACCTTTCAGGATTTTGATTAAATTAAAATTGTACATAAATCTTAAATAGAAAAATTCGTTAAACATTATTTTAATAAAAAATAAAATAAAATAAAAAACCTTTTAGATTATGAAGCATATATTTCTTTTTTTTTTTTTTTTTTTTTAGATCCAACCAAGAAACATTTAACTCTAGACTCAGTTTTAAACTTCTAAATTTGTACATGGATTGAACTTATTGAAGATGAAAAATGCATAATACGAGTATAATTCCTTACAATTATATATTTGAAAAAATATTAAATAAATAAGTGCATAAATAAACTATTTTTTTTAAGAAATACCAAATAAAAAAAGAACTTTAAATCTTATATTTGTAAATAAATTTAACTTTTTTAAATTAATGATTAATTTATTAAAATTCGAGATTAATTTTGTTTGAGTTTTTCCACTTTCTGTTGATTTAGATCTATATATTTAACTATTGATTTACAACATTTAAAACTAGACTTATCGTCCTTTTGAATGAGCCCAGGTCGCGCTCCTTTGTCTAGCCGTACAGTGTTTGTCGTTGTTTTCTCCGAAAATTACGTGAATACGGACTAGAATCATTCAGAAAGACCGGAGGGCATTCCACTCAGACCTAGATCCCTATAGAAGATAATCGGACTTAACCCTACTCCAGTACAATTTTTTTGAACATTTTGTAAATTGAATTTATATATTAAACCATTTAAAACATGAACAGAAAAGTGCTTACCTTTTTTGTCTAAAAAACCAAATCAAAATCTGTAACTGGCTGAGAAACTTAAATTGTTTCATTGATTCTGAACTTCTCGGAGAAGTCTTCTCCCAAACTGACCCTCGTCTATAATCCCTTTTTCTTTAAAATTCTAGATGTATGTAAACAAAGAAAAAATTCAGGAATACTTGCCAACGGCGACCTGTGTGGGGTGTCGTCTGGTCTGAAGAATGAATAATAGCGCACAACACATGTTGCCGCAAAGCCGACATAACGCGAGAGATCAAAAACAGGGATTTCAACTCCAATTTTAAGAGATCATTGTTCCCATGTTTCCAGTTTCAAAATAATTTGTCACCTTCCGTGAAAAAGTAATTTAGTCCTTTGACGCTAGAATCAGATGTTTTCTGAAAACTGTTACACCCGAGCTTGCCGAAAAACATTCTTTCAAAAAAGGATAATGTAATTCGCCCCTTGGATACTTTCTGAAGAAATTTAAGTGGAAATCAAGAATATATGTATTGTGAAACAATTTTGCTAGCATACTCATATATAGGGTTAGAGTGGATTTATGAGATATATACCATGTTAATTTAATATGTTTAAAGAGAAGAGAGAATGTAATAAGACAATAAGGCTTTTATAAAAGAAAAAATCTGGAGTGACTCCACTCGATTTTCCGAACTTTAAGTAATTAATGGCTGTATAAATAAATTAAAGAAAGAAAAGTCGTTAAATAAACAAAAATGAAAGTTACAATACGATGTTTGAGTATACTGTTTAATTTTACACTATTTCTCTTCAAATAATTTGAGCCCATAGATCATAATGATAAAAAAATTTTTGTTGTGTCCCTGTAAAAATCAACAAGGGTTTAACTCACCAAAATCTATACAGTTCGTACAACTGTGACCTATAATATGTGTACAAATTTTCAGCTCAATCGAATAAGGAGTTTAGGCACCATCACAGTTTAAATAATTTGAGCTCATTAGCCATATACTGATAAAGAATTTTTCGTTGTGGTGTCCCTGGAAAAAAACTACAAAATTCCTACCCGTCGTGTGACGGTGATCTATAATATGTATATAAATTTTCAATTCAGTCCAATAAGGCATTTAAACGCTATCGTACTTAAGTAATTTCTACCCATAGGCTATAATTAGAATTTTTCTTTGTCTCCGTAAAAAAAAAGGGCTAAATTTACCAAATTCATTTGGGTTCGTGCTACGGTGACCTATAACATACGTATCAAGTTTCAGCTCATTTGAACTTGATGACTCACATTACAAAGCCGTTATCGCACATAAAAAATTCGGGCCCATAGGCCATAATGATAAAGAATTTTTCTTTGTGTCATTTTAGTAAAGCTGTACGTGCTAGATTCACCAAAATCTACACTGTTTGTGCGATGGAGACCCATAACTTGTGTATAAATTTCACCTCTATTGAATAAGGCATATAGATGCTATAAGTTCTATATTTTATTTCACTAAAGATTTTTTCTGAATTTTGTTATAATTATTTAAATTTATGCCTCCACCCCCTTCTTTTTTTACTAATTGTGAGACTCTGAACGGTTTACCGTGTTTTGGGGGCCGCCCTGCTTCCTTTCCGCCGTCCGGACTTGTCTCGTCAACGCAGGCAATAGCTTTCTCTGTTGCACTTAGGATTTTTCAAGGAGTTAAAAATTTTATTTTATTTGTATTTATTTTTTTAATTCCTGGTGCTTCACTTTGAAAAATCTCTGCTCA
The DNA here is from genome assembly GCA_963930645.1 of Salticus scenicus. Lineage (NCBI taxonomy): Eukaryota > Metazoa > Arthropoda > Arachnida > Araneae > Salticidae > Salticus > Salticus scenicus. The sequence goes on from OZ005651.1 coordinate 80,711,799, forward strand.
CGCGTGGAATAAAGCACTCACGTTGAAGTTGACTTTAAAAAAGTTGGGCCCATAGGACATAATGATAAAAAATTTTTCTTTGTGTCTCTGTAAGGAAAAAAAACTATAAGGACTAAATTCATCAAAATCAATAGGGTTCTTGCTAAAGTGATTTATAATATACGTACACACTTTCAGCTTATTGAAACAATGCTTTTAGATGCTATCGTGTTCACTCGCAGGCACACACATACATACTTACATACATACATCACCGTAAATATAGCAAAATTGAACTTAGGGAACCTCAAATCGTGTAGAAAATTCAAACTTCAAATTGTTGCAGTCGGATTATTTGGCATAATTACAATACCTTCCTTACATACGTATGTTTGGAAAGTAAAAATATGTCGATTTTTCTACAAATTTCTGGTCGAACTTTTATACGTAATGCCAGGGCTTGCTTGACTTCATGTAAGGCCTGAGGCGCACATACTTTCTTAGACCCACGCCAGTACTTGACGATGTGAAAATAGTTGAAAAAGTGACCAAAATTTTTGTACACAGAACAGATAGTGATCAAATAATCAAAAAAGAAATTAGTTTTAGGGCCCCCTGCTATTCAGGGTCAGGGGCCCGGGCCCCACATGCCACTGCGATAATCAGGCCCTGCAGCATAATGCATAAATTTCCGAATAAAAAATCTTAGCTCATAGGGGGGGTCCGGACCCGCTGGACCCCCCCCGTCGCTGCGCCACTGGTCGTGGACTTTTTCCGTCCAAATTCGACTTTTTTCACTATTAATATCATTTTAAGTATCTTTTATCGATCTTTTTAGCCAAAATATGGCAGATAAAACTAAAATTAGTAATACTATGTTCGATATTAACGGACACATAATCTCTGCCGAAGTTATCACTTCACAAATTGCCTCTAGAGCATTAAAATCAGATTTTCAAAGACTTTTTCAACATAAGACTACTGAACACAATGAACTTACTCCCATACTGGAAGAATACCTCCAATATATTGATAATTGCATTTATGGACTGCACCAAGAGATGCTACAATCTGACGATATATCGGAACTGCGAAAAGTGGTGAGACTATTTTGCTTTAATGCTTTCTCTGCTATTGTTGAGCCTAATTTTGAAACTGTAACTAAACTTAAATTTTTTGAGAAATTTTGTTTAGATATCAAAAAATCATCTCTTAACGATATTCTAACACATCTTAACGGGCTGATTTCAGCTTAATTGATTCTAATAAAAGAAAAAGAAAAACACCATCAGATATTGATAATCATAAAATTACTACTAGTAACTCATTTGCTCCTCGGGAGACTGAATCCCATAGTCATGAGAACTCCAACCAATTAGACGATGACAGTATGGATGATTCTGTCGGCGGTAACACAGCCAATAATTCTAAAGCTCTCAAACCTAACCCTTTTTTCATCGAATTAAACACTAATTGGAACATACTAGCCAAAGAGATCTCTACAAAATGCGCAGAGAAACCTTTAATAAAACTTTCTGGGCAATTATTAAATGTCCACTGCAAAACTAACAATAATTTTAGGCAAATTCAAAGCTATTTAACTGATAAAAAACTTAAATTTACCACATTAAACCCAATTGATCAACGCCCTAAAAAGGTCTGTGTACGTGGCATGCCATGCTACACGGACCAAAATACCATCATTGAAGGCTTCTCTGATTATAATTTTATATGCACACGTGCTGCTATGCTTAAAAATAAAAAGACTGGGAATCCAATGCCTCTCTATATGTGTAATAGAGTTTTCATTGAAAAAAGAAATAAGAATAAGAATAATAAATACATAACTCTTCTAATATATTTGTCAAAGAATATCTAATGAGATAATTATTCTTTGATATTTTCAACCTAAAAATTATTTTTAATGGGAAACAAAATATTGCCAAGAAGGCGATAAGTAGCGAAAAAAAGTTAGCGCAGCGAAATTTCACGTGATACATGTTGGACACGTTTTCTTCCGTAGAAAAGAATAGGGATTCTCCCTCTACTAGTATATCTGCTCCATGGTTGATGGCCTACGTGACATTCACTTTACGGCCAGTCTATGCCCAAGCAGCACCGAAACGTTCTCTGAACGTTCAAAAATTGTTCTTCAAACACGTTCTAAGAACGTTCCCTTTGAACGTGCTATAGACGTCTATTTGTCCATCTTGAAGCCGTACAATAGTACGGTTCAGGGAACGTTCAATGAACGTGTAGCTATCACCATCGGTGTTATAGAAGCGTTCAGAGAACGTTCTAGATGTACGGTCTCAGAACGTTCTAAACGTTTTTAGAACGTTTTCAAAACGTTATACACATTTTCAGAACGTTCTAGAAAACGTACTGTAAACGTTCTAAAATAGTGCAATAAAAAAAAAAAAAAAAAAAAAAAAAAAAAATTGTGACGTCATTATAAAAAAGCACCCCACTACTTTTTACTTTCCGAACACTATAGTGAGGAAAGTATTGTAATCATGTCAAAAATCCGAATTCGAGATTTTGATGTTTCTATACGTTTCGAGGTCCAACGAGTCCGTTTTCACTATTTTTACGATGATGTATGTATGTGTGTGTGTATGTATGTGTGTATGTATGTGTGTATGTCTGTGAGTGAACACGCTAGCGTCTAAACGCTTTGTTCGAATAAGCTGAAAGTTGGTACGTATATTGTAAGTCACCATAGTACGAACCCTATAGATTTTGGTGAATCTACCACTTATAGTTTTTCTACAGGGACACAAAGAAAAAATCTTTATCATTATGGCTAAGGGACCAAAATCTTAAAAGTGCGATAGCATCTAAACGCCTTATTCAATTGAGCAAAAATTTTATACACATATTATAGGTCACAGATACTCAATCTGTATAGATTTTGGAGAATCTAGCACTTATAGTTTTTTTACAGGGACACAAAGAAAAATTCTTTGCCAAATTTTTAAAAGTGTGATAGCGTCTAAACGCCTTATTAATCTGAGCGAAGAATTTGTACACATGTTATAGGTCACATTTGAACCAACTGTATAGATTTTGGTGAATCTAGCACTTACAGTTTTTTTACAGGGACACAAAGAAAAAATCTTTATCTTTATGGCCTATCAGACCAGCGATAGCATCTAAACGCCTTATTCAATTGAGCTGAAAATTTGTATGAATATTATAAATCACTGTTGCACTATTTATAAGCATTTTGGTGAATCTAGCATTTATAGATTTTTACAGGGACACAACGAAAAAGTCTTTTTCCTTATGATCTAAGGGCTCAAAGTTCAGTTGCGTTAAATAAAACCTGGTGTGATATATGGAGAAAAATACTCAAACATTCTGTTATGGTTTTCTCTTTTTTGTTTGTTTAGCAACTCCTCTTTCTTTATTTTATCTACAAAACTGTTAGTTACTCAATGTTCGGAAAGTCGAGTGGAGTCACTCCAGATTTTTTTACTTTCCGAACACTATAGTGAGGAAAGTATTGTAATCATGTCAAAAATCCGAATTCGAGATTTTGATGTTTCTATACGTTTCGAGGTCCAACGAGTCCGTTTTCACTATTTTTACGATGATGTATGTATGTATGTGTGTATGTATGTGTGTATGTATGTGTGTATGTCTGTGAGTGAACACGCTAGCGTCTAAACGCTTTGTTCGAATAAGCTGAAAGTTGGTACGTATATTGTAAGTCACCATAGTACGAACCCTATAGATTTTGGTGAATCTAGCACTTATAGTTTTTTTACAGGGACACAAAGAAAAATTCTTTATCATTATGGCCAAGGGACCAAAATCTTAAAAGTGCGGTAGCATCTAAACGCCTTATTCAATTGAGCAAAAACTTTATACACATATTATAGGTCACAGATACTCAATCTGTATATATTTTGGAGAATCTAGCACTTATAGTTTTTTACAGGGACACAAAGAAAAATTCTTTGCCAAATTTTTAAAAGTGTGATAGCGTCTAAACGCCTTATTAATCTCAGCAAAGAATTTGTACACATGTTATAGGTCATATTTGAACCACCTGTATAGATTTTGGTGAATCTAGCACTTACAGTTTTTTTACAGGGACACAAAGAAAAATTCTTTATCTTTATGGCCTATGAGACCAGCGATAGCATCTAAACGCCTTATTCAATTGAGCTGAAAATTTGTATGAATATTATAAATCACTGTTTCACTAACTATAAGCATTTTGGTGAATCTAGCATTTATAGATTTTTACAGGGACACAACGAAAAATACTTTATCATTATGATCTATGGGCTCAAAGTTCAGTAGCGTTAAATAAAACCTCGTGTGATATATGGAGAAAAATACTCAAACACTCTGTTATGTTTTTCTCTTTTTTGTTTGTTTAGCAACTCCTCTTTCTTTATTTTATCTACAAAACTGTTAGTTACTCAATGTTCGGAAAGTCGAGTGGAGTCACTCCAGATTTTTTTTTTTTTTTTTCAATTCAAATAATGTTTCAGAAATTTTAACATACTTACTATTCCTTTAATTTCAACGTATATGCATGAAAAATTCCATATTCTACGACAGTAATTCCCAAAAAGTGTCATAACGTCGCTATATCCCTTAAAATATATCTTATATTTTTGCATTTAAAAAAAAATATATATATTTATTTCCCCTAATCTGAAGAAAATGAAGATATAGTATTCATTACAAAACTTTGAATAAACACCATAAAATGCAAGAACTCGCAACAATTGTTTCGTGTCAAAAGAAGACACAACTTTTCTTCAGGCGAACAATGTAGACATGAGAGCTGCAAACAAGCACGTTGAGTACATTGAATGTGTTGCCGCTTTGTTTGTAACAGTTGCATTTTCTTGAATTTTATGGTGTTTATTCAAAGTCTTGTAATCAAAACTATTACGTCATTATCTTCAGATTAGGAAAAAAGAATTTTTTTTTTTTTTAAATGCAAAAATTTAAGGAATTTTTTAAGGGATGTAGAGATGTTATGACACTTTTTGGGAATTACTGTCATAGAATATGGAATTTTTCATGCATATACGTTGAAATTAAAGGAATAGTAAGTATGTTAAAATTTCTGAAACATTATTTGAATTAATAAAAAAAGTAGTTCATATCCCTGTTGTTGTTTGTATCATTATTCTTCATCTGCTATGCACAACTAAACTCTTGAATTATTTTGCTTTTTTTAATCCTTGTGACTCCAAATGCATCATTCTGTGAGTAATTTTAGTAAATTACTGTTTTAGTATTATACAATTTTACATAAATGCATTAAAATATAATATTATTATGTATATTAAAATTTCTCGAAATCTATTTAAATTTACAATAATAACAAAAATTTTTAATTTAATTTAAAAAAAATATTTTTACTGTTTTCCTAATAAAAGTTTTATTTTTCCACCGTTTGTACATTATTTTAGTTTAGCCATAGAATCTAGTCTGTGTATTAATTTTTAGATTCATTGATAAGTTAAAATTTTAAAGATTTTTTTATTTATATACTGAAGTTTGTTAGAAAGTTTTTTCATTTAAAAATGAAAATATTTTTAAAACATTAACTTATGAATGTATACACAAATTAATACCTAGAAGTATTTAGACTCTATTTCCAAACTATAATAATACATAATCGATGGAAAAATAAAACAAAACTTTGTTAAGAGGAACATCTAAAATATTTTCAAAAAATTAAAACTAAAAATTTTATTATTATTGTAAATTTAAATAGATTTTGAGAAATTTTAATAAACTTAATGATATTATATTTCAAAGCATATAGAATGCAAAACTGTATTTAAATAATTTATTTAGAGTTTAAAAATTTTCCATACATATGCATTGATATACAACAATATAAATAAAGTTTTCTCCAAAACTACTTAAATTTAAAAATAACAAATTTCAATTTTTTTTTTTTTTGAAAATTTTTTAAAAATCTCTTTCTAACTAATTTTTATTATTTTCACCTGATTTTATATTACTGCAATGTAACAATAAATTCTAAATATATATGAGAAAAAAAAAAAAATAATAAAGCGCAGATTATTTTAAAGCGCAGTGCTTTTCTTTGGGTGTGGATTCAATAATTTGTTAATGTTTTAAAAACACTTTTAAGCTTGAATGCTAAAACTTAAACTTCAGCTCTCAAACATAAAAATATTTATAAGAAATTAACTAATCATTCTACTAAAATATATCGTTAAACAATAGTAATATGAAACCAGCAAAAAACAAATTAAAATGGAACATTTTAAAAAAATTCAAAAAAAAAATAATAATAAAAATATTTTGAATTTACTTTTAAAAATTTAAATAATTTCGGAGAAGTTTAAGCTCACATAATATTGTTATATTTCGATGCACATATTTATAAAATTTGTAATTCTTAAAATATCTAAAATTGTAATATGTAAAATGAAATTAAACTTATCTTTTATCTGTAGATTTACTTCGTCTAGCAGCAAATCTTAACTGAATAAAATATGAAATTAAGCAGATGGTATCATTAAACGACTCATTTCTACTACTGTCTTCGCACTTGTTTTGATTTTTGAAAATACATCCGGCTGGCAACCATACGAAAACTGAACGGTTGGCGAGATTCTGTAAAACATACGATTATTATTTTAATTCTATTATTAAAAAGAAATTATTTTATTTTTATTCTATGTATTATTATTTTTTTTAAAGGTTTTTAAAGTAAAATTTTGAAATTCGATCGTAGCTAAAATAGTAAATCCTTGTTTCAGAATGCCTATGTTACTTCAAATAAATTGCATTGTTATTTTAATTAAAAAAAAAACTAATCATCAAAACCAGGGCCTGTTTACCGAATAGGCCCGTGAAGCCCGGGCTTACTCAAGAATTTACAAGGGGGTCCCCCCAAAACTCACTTTTAAAAATATTTTTTTAAATAATTTTTTGTCCAAGATTTTTTTTTATTTTTTTATTTTATATACGAAACTTTTATCTAAACTGCGAAACTCACTAGGCAGTCTTGTGTTTGTCTATAAAAAAGTATTTTAAATGACATATTATTTTCTATTTATTTATTTATTTTGCATTCATATTAAATGCATTTTATGTTTTCTAAATCTAAAGTCCATAACTATAGTTTGAAATGAAAAAAGTTTTGATTTGAATAAAATTTAAGGACTTAATGTTTGATATTGTCTAAAATTATCTGCAGCATCCACTACCATTTTGCAGGGATGGAACACGGGCGCAGAATTCATACCACTATCAATGTAAGAAAATTTTCTACTTCTTAAATCAATGATATTATAGGTAGAGAAATTTCTTAAACGGATTCCGGTATGAATTCTGCGCCCGTGTTCCATCCCTGATTTTGTTATCAGGGTGCTTTATATTTCTTTTTAACTGACAAAGTATCTACTATATTATTAGGTATTATATAATTACATGAGATTTGTGTGTATTCGAATGCCATTTCCTTTCTGCACTGTGTCAAATTAATATAGAATTAGCATTATATGTTAAATAATTAGTGTTCTGACATCATTTGCATAAAAATTAGACTAGATATGAACTTATGCTTCTTCTTTTTTTTTTTTTTTTTTTTTCTTTAAAAATTTTATGGTGAATAGTCACATTTTTTAAGCTTGCATAAAAATCTGTAGATATAACAAAGAATATAGATGATTTGTATAGAACTAGGGGGTGCCCCTGAATGACACCTCTCTTACCTCATTTTTCAGTCTTAAACGGGCCCTGATCAAAGCAAAATGAAATAAAAATTGCATAGAAAAATTACAATCACAATGAAAAAAAAAGAAACACAATAAAATTTTATATTTATTACTTTTTGTTTTGTTTTTGCTCTTTAATTGAAGAAACTGCTTAAACGGTATGAAACATAAACTATTGTATTATGTAATTTGAAAACAATATATATATATATTATTCAAATATTACAGCAATTATGCATGTTTTATTAATTTTAAAAATGTTGCAATTCGCATAAATTATAAAACACTTTTCAAGTAATTTTTACCTTTATATTAATCTCAAGTGAAATTTACCTCAGTATAATGACACATCAATTCTGTATATCGTTTTAATTAAGAAGGAAGAAATCCCACAAAATCTAGTTTTAGATCATTTATTTTATTTTATTTTTCTAAAAATGAAAGCATAAAATAGATTTTTTTTAAATTTATTATTGCGTATCTTTGTATATCGTTTAAAATTTGCATACGTCCTATATTACTATACTTTAAAAAGAAAGAAAGAAAAGGTATAAAAAAGAAGACAAAAGTCGAAAAGAATTTGACACACTGAAAATTTACTTTGCGTGAGTTCGACTTATATAGGGCATGAAAATGATTTCGGATCCCTATAAACCTATTATTAATACTGATCATATTCTACAGGAAACACAGTATTTTACATCTAAATAAAGTATGTTAATTTTGCTGTGATGTGAAGATTATACAACTTTTCAAATATGTTTTAAAGAAAAAAACATCCCATAGACTCTATTTCCTGAGATCCTGTACGTAAACGAAAACTACTTTTTTTTTTTTTTTTTTTTTTTTTTTTTAATAAAGAATGCACCACAGTAAAGCTGAATAATATATCAGAGATGTTCTAAAATAATTAACTGAATTAGAGAACGGAAAGATAGATACACAATGGAACCAAAATCATAAACGCATTTTGATTTTGTTACAATGTTAAAAATGCATAAAAGAACTAAAAATGCTCTTTAAGAAGTTTTCACGTATATCTCCAAATGTATCTTAATATTTTTCTCTCGCAACTGAATCTTATGTTGATCATGCCACATTTTATACAAAACATGTTTTTCTGATGTTTTATGCAGCATAAAAATAAAACAAATATTTCTTTGGATAAGTATCTGTCATAGTCCATGATATGCCAGAGTCCTTTTCAGACATCCCGTACATTAAACAATAGCTTTATTTATATCATTTACAATTAAGAGAAAACTATAATGAACTTGGAAAAAAAAAAAAAAAAAAATATATATATATATATATATATATATATATATATATATGTTTCAGAGTATCATAAAAACATTTTATAAATTAACCTCTCCCCCCCCCCCCCCCCGTAAAGAAAGAAAAAGGGGGGGAACGAAAAATAGACAAACCGATATCATATAATATTTTAAAATTTGCCGGAAAATGTTCTTAAAAAAAGTCTTATGTATTGATAAATAAACACACACACACATACATGAGAGATCCTACTGCGGAGATTTTAATATATTTATTTTTGGATAGTAATTGTCCCTCTAGTTTATTCCAAAGTATACAAAAAATTTCTGTAAGAAAAAAGTGGGACATAAAACATCAATAAATATACATAATACATAATAATATTTAATTATTCATCCACATGTGTCTTTAATTTTTTAATTATTAAATTTAATAATTAGTATTTGATCGGTTTAAGATTTAAAATATGAGTTTTAATTTTAAAACAAAAATTATCAGAAATTAAGCATTATTCAAATATGTTAGCTCTCCCAGGAAAGTTGAACAATATTTATGATTTCGATTTGTCTGTCTGTCTTTCTTGAGTATTTTTAGAATACCTTGAATGTGATTTTGTGTTAGCTATGACACTGTTATTTAGCTCACTATGTCATGTTCTTTATTGAAAATAGTATGAAAGCACAGTTTTTTTTTTTTTTTTTAATACAAGGATTTGCAAAAAGAATTCGGATACATTACAGTCTATGACGATTATTTATTCAAAGCGTATTATAATATTTTGAATCAGCACAAAAACAAACGGAATAAACATATATTATTTAAATTCACGAAAGCATTTTCTCTATAGATTATGCTACTGTTAGCAACGATTTGCATATTTGGCCACAAAGAGGTGTAATGGAAAATGCTAGAAATGCATTTTCAGTTGAGTTATGCATTTTTCAAAATTTCAAATAAAGTTAAGATTAATTAATAATCTTTGTTCGTCTGCCTGCGTTCACATTTCCATAAATAATTTAAATAATCTTTGAAATCAATATGTATCATTCAGGTTCTATAGCTAAAGTATAAAATATTTCTTACAAAAAATCTTGCACCTGATACAACTAATTTGTGTATAAAAATAAAAAATAATTCGAATAAACATTGGTCTAAAAAGAGGCATTTTAATTAATTAAATTTCAGCGTTTTTATGCTACAGTAATCATAGCGAATTTGATATACATATTCCTGATTAAATAAATGAAAATAGCAAGATTAACAGTAATAATTCATTTAAAGAGCCACAAAAAATATGTGGATTCATTGGAAAATTGTCGATGTGCATTTGCATGTTCCTATGCGTTTTTTAAATAGGCATCCAAATAAACAGTTATAATTAAAAAAATGGGGGGAGGCTTTAATTCTTTTATATTATTAACAATGTAATTATGTAAAAACAAAGGAGAAAATCGCCACAAAGAGCGAAACACACGCCTAAGTTATAAACCACTGCCATCCGCATAGCATACGCAGATGTTTGTGGCTGCTGATAATGCAAATAGTATTATATTTATTCAACTCAAGCTTCCTTTTAAAAGCAAGGATTTATACATTCAAAAATTAAACCGTTATATATATATATATATATATATATAAAGTATATATATTAAGGTTTTTATGTACATTTAAAACAATAGTAAATCTAAAAAAAATAATGAATAATTAATTTGTAGATACAAGTAATATATAATATTTAACATGTATCTCGATACTTGAACAACTTTTAAATCACAAAATATTTCAGAATTAAATATATAATATATATATATAATTACATCAAACTATTTTTTCTGATTTTTTATGAGCAAAAATAATGTAGTGAGAAAAAAAAATCATAGTGTCAATTTTTTTAAAATAATTTAAATAATAATAATAATAAATCTATTGTGTAACAACAATCCGACTTCAATTACCCACAACTACACACATTATATACTGCTTTTGGATATAGTGTGGTCAAGAGACATAAAATTGATAGGCATTAAACATCTAACAATTTTTGAACAAATTGTCCTAACTTAAGACTTAAGAGCAATCTAATATATACGTATATCTAACAACTTCTCGTTTTCTCTCTCTCTCTCTCTCTCTCTCTCTCTCTTTTTTTTTTTTTTTTTTTATTTACACCATTTTCTCTGAGTAAAAATTTTCACCTTATTTAATCATTAAAACTTTATAGGAAATGCATGAAAAATTCCTATAAAATATTTCCGGTCAAAAAAAAAAAAAAAAAAAAAAAAAAAAAAAGAAGTACAAATTGGCAGCTATACATACGGCGTTAAAAACACACAAATAAAGTTTATATATCGAATTTAAAGAAATCGATAAAACAATTTTTTAAACACCAATTTCTGACCTACCTAATCCTGATGCCTAACAATTTTCCAGTAGTAACTAGAAATTACGAACGAAAAACATGTAAAAATTGGGATATGTTGCAAATTTGAAGAAAATCATTAGAGCCGTCTTTGAGATAGAATTTTATTCTCGCTTACGGTTTTACCTAAATTTGGTAAATTAACCGCGTTATCGTAAACCTAAAATCACATACAAATGGACGTCTAGATGGAAGTTAGAATGACGAGTCAGAAGAAAATCCACAGAGCCGTTTTTATGCACTTGCGAGACTTTTTAAACAATATTATTCAATTATAAATTTTTATATTAATATTATATTTAATATTAACATTTTATGAAACAAAAAAATAATACAACTCAAAAATTATCTGAAAATTAGTTTTACATCATTCAAGAATATAAAACAGAAATTTTATTGCAAATATCAGATAAACAAAATTTAAAATTATGTTAAAAAACCAGTCCACCTCATCTCTTTTATTTTCCAACTAATATTATTTTTAAACGTATCAAGAAATTCAAGTTCATTTTTTTTTTTTTTCAAATTTTTTTATACATTATAAGTGGAAATGAATCGCTTTATAATATTCATTATAGTTCACTGAAACAGAACGTGTTATGACGGTGAACTATTTAACGTTTTTCATAAAACTTTAATTGCACGTATTATGGATGGTACAAAACACACCTTTTTAGAACGTTCCAAATAATACTATTTTTGAACGTCGAGTAGAACGTTTTTGTGACACGAAACACGGTGTTTGAACTATTGCAACCGTTATTTGACGTTCAGAGAACGTTCTGGTGCTACTTGGGTGCATTGATGTCTCGCTATATGTATGAACCCAGTAAAATAAAGTTTAGCTGCAGATAAGATCTGCGTGTACAGTAAAAAGAACCGTTAAAATAAAGGTATAAAAGTTCTCAGATCCCGAAGATCGTGGAAAGAGGGGTAGAAAAAAATGTCGGAAAGACTGTCCCAAAAAAAAGGCGCTTTTAAGCGACCATGCATTTTCCTTTCTTCTTTTTTTTTTAATTATGATATAGAACCTGGAAGTGGAAAAGGTAATTTGAAGATGCACTGCAATGTAGGGGTCACACCTAGCGAAACGCCAGATGCTAATCCAACACCGCAGTACATGGGATAAGCAGTTAGAATTTCCATTGAGTGATTAGTTAAGTCAGTTTAAATATAATTAAAAGAGTGTTAGGGGTCTAATAAAAGAGAAAAGCGAGAACGCTTCCTATTGGAAGGAGACGAAATCTCATATTTCTGCGATAATTTCATTTGGTAGGTTGTTGATGGAGTCAAAGAAATTTTTGGAGAGATGAGTAACACGTTCTTTAAAAAAAAACAGTACGAAGGTCTTTTCTGATTGTTGTATTGCGAAGATATCTATTGCCGTTACGGATGAGACGAAGGGCTTTATTATGAGTGCGCGAAAGAAATTCCCTAGAGGAGTCGCAGGCGCACCCCCAAATGGGGCAAGCGTAAGCAGTGCCTGATTTAAGGCAGGGCATTCGGGGCACGAGCCCTGGGCCCTCGCAGTGAAGGGGCCCCCAAGAAATTCCGTCATATATTAAAAAATTAGTTAAAATGAAAAATTTCCAAATTTTGCTATAATGATCGTTGTTTTTTTTGTTTTTCATCAATGGATGGAGGAATTACTGCGCTGTTTTATAAATCGGCGTGATGATCATCCAAAAAAGCTATTAACTCATCGGAAAAATTGCAATATTTTTGCTAAACGCAAATGCAACTGCATGCTACTGATACTTGCATTCCAAACTTTTACTCAGGCTAACTAAATCCGAGGCACGCACCGCAATACAGATACACGGGGGTGACGTACGTCGATTTGGTAGACAAGCGACGGATCTTGTTTAGCCTTACTCTTACCAACAAAATGAAAAGTGAAGTGAATTTTTAGATAGCTGAATCGGAAATAAGTGGTTTTTGTTTTGTTTGTTGTAATATTAAAGTACGAGAAAAAGGGGCCCACTGAACATGAGTGCCCTGGGCCTCCAAGTGAGTAAATCGGTCCCTGAGCGTAAGTCATAATAGGCAGAACACATGTTTTGTATAAGATAAGTTTGTTACGTATACTAAGGGTTTTACCACTGAATAAAGGATCGAGTGCTTTAAGGACGCCAGAAGTTTTACCTCTGGTGCGAAGGATATGATTTTTAAAAGTTAGGGTCGAGATGAACTCCCAGGTATTTTGTCTCATCCTTCCATGGAAGGGCAGTGTTGTTCAAAATAACCCGATTAGGATAAATTAATTTTCTAGAGAAGAAAACTGCAGAAGTCTTATTTTCATAAATAAGAACACACCATAGAGGAAACCAGCTCATGAGTTTGTCAAGGTGTTCTTGTAAACGCTTATGCAAGGTGTAGGTGAAGTGACTTGATGTGTAAAGGACGGTGTCGTTCGCGTAGAGGGCTAAGTTGGTATGTGGGTGTCTTGGAATGTCATTAAAGTATATATTAAAAAGTGTTGTGCCGATGACAGAGCCTTGAAGGATGCCAGAGGTGATGTGTTTGTTGTAAAAAATGGAGTTATTCACACGGACGACAAAGGTGCGATTGCCAAGGTAGCTGTGTATAAGATGTATAAGGTAGGCAGGAAAACTGAGCTTAATTAATTTGTATATAAGGCCTTCATGCCATACCTTGTCAAAGGCCTTAGCAATGTCAAGGAATATAGCAGCTGCTGGAATTTTTGCATTGAAGTTTTCGCAGAGGAATTCAACAACACGAAGCAGCTGGTGTTGGGTTGAATGTTTGGGTCTAAAACCAAATTGCTCAGGCATAAGTAGGTTATTGTTAAAGAGGTGTTTGTTGAGCTGGGCTCTAATGACGCGTTCCACAACTTTGCTAACAGCAGGGAGGAGCAAGATGGGTCTAAAGTTGATGGGGTTGGAAAGATCACTGCCAGTTTTAGGAATTGGGGAAATCACGGAGGTTTTCCAAATTTTGGGAAAATATTGATACTTAAGAATATTGTTTGTAATATAAGTTAAGTGGTGAATAAAGTTAATAGGGAGGATTTTGATGGCAACATTGGAGATCTTGTCGATCCCATGGGCCTTGCGGTTTTTCAGATTTTTAATGATGTGTAAAATTTCATAACATTGGACATTTAAATCAGGTGGAGGGGTAGGATTGGATAGAAATGAGTTAACTTCATTATTAACATGGTCAAGATGTGACAAATTAGCCTGGAAGTCATTCGTAGAAAATTGGATCTCATAAGATGAGGCGAGTGCGTTAGCTTTGTCAACATCGGTATAGGAAGTACAATTGTTAAAGAAAAGTTGTGGAATATTGGTATGATTGTTGTTGAGTCGTTTTTTGATCTGCCATAGAGAGTTACCCTCGGTAGATAAGTTTGAAAGGAAGTTAAACCAGCTAGTTTGTTTTTCTTTTATAATACCCTGTTTGATACGGTTATTAAGATTATTAATAGAGTGCTTAAGAGAGGGATCGCGAGTATGTTGGTATAGCCTACGAAGTCTATTACGGTTTTTGATAAGGTTATGTAGATAATTAGGAAGAAGAAAACGTTTATTCTTTTTAAAGTAATGGAAAGTGGCCTGCTGCTGGGCATTATGAATATGTTTATGAAGGGTAGAAACTGCAACATCTACAGTCGGTAACAAAAGTGTCCGAAGACTAGCAAAAATTCCTATGTAATAAAGGTACACTTCATACAGTTTTGTAAAATAAATCCTTGTCAAATCCTGTTCTTAGTCAGTCTAAGAACATGATTCGATAAGGGTTTATTAAACAAAACCGTATGAAGTGTACATTTTTTACATAGGAATTTTTGCTAGTGTTCGGACACTTTTGTTACCGACTGTATGCCTTCAGGATTATTGATAGTATTGTTGTTAATATGTATGTGACTGAGGTAGTCATAATATTTTTTCCAATTAATTGCAATAGATGGGGTGGGGGAGATAGGATTTATTAGGTCTATTTTGAAAGAAACAGGTAAGTGATCAGAACTAAGATCATTAATTGTATTAGTGGTAATTGGGTAAGGCAGAATTTTAGTAACAGCAAAACCGATTATAGAGCGTCTAGTATTAGTATACGGGAAGTGTGTTGGTGATTTAGGTGCATGTAAACTAAGGTGTTGGCTATGGATAAAATTATCAAATGATTTGTCTCAACTAGTGGTACTGGCACAATTCCACCTAGTGTTATGTGCATTGAAGTCACCAGCGACAAAGCAGTGTTGATGTTGAGTGAAAAGTTGAGTAATTTCATTAATTGGGTATTGTCTACAGTGTTTAATGTAAGCAGATGCTAAAAAGAGATTAAGATTAGGGAACTGAATGAGAATACCCGTATAGTCAATGTCATTAAAATTGTTTAGTGTATATGGATAGTGAGGTATGTGATTTTTAATGTAGATCGTAGTACCACCATAACTGAAGTGGAGTCTGGGAGTATGATTAAGTTTAAAACCCGGTATACTAATGCTACAGGTTGGATTACGCAACTCCTGAACAAGAAGAATATCAAAAGAAGGGTTGGTAGAGACGAAATATCTCAATTCATTAAGGCGACATTATCACCTGAAAACGAAACTATTCGTCCCCATGTTAATCTATAGGGAATAAATTTCACCTTCTAGCAAGTACAGTTATTTATATTTTGGCTTCGTTTTTTTTTTTTTTACATTGTATGGATAAACTCAAGGCTCAGATGTTTCGCTTATTAAAATTTTTATATATTTAATTGTAATTTTTTAATTATTAATAAATGGTCGAAAAAAACCTATCTAATAGCATATGCCATTTTAATCGTATAGTATATATTGTTTAAATTATCATAGAGAAATTTTTAGAACATGGACCTTTTCTCTAATGTATGTAGTTTTGATTAAAATAAACAGTAATTTTTTTTAATGGAAATTAAATTGATTATCGGTACAAATTAAAATTGTATCAAAACTGGCAAAGAAATATTCACAGCAAAACGAAACTCCTAATTTGACAGTTTGACAAATCACTTCACACTACGGGAGGACTGAGATAATGGGTTTTCTTCACGCGGCGGAAACCGGTATTTATCGTAAGGTGGGACTATGGTCAAATTACTAATGTGAAAACATACAGATGTTACAGAGAAAAAAAGCAATATTATTTGTGCTCAAATGAATATTTTTGAAAATAAGTCTCTGAAGGTATTGTAGTAAAACACATGTTTGTGTATAGATCTGTTTTAATATATTTGATTTGCTTTAAATTTAAACTAATTAAATATTAAAAATTTATTTTTATTTTACATAAATATTTTATATTTTACACCAGAGGAACATATTTTATAATAACAGATTTATAACTGTATAATTTTGCATTTTATTGCCTTGCAGCTCTATAAAATAAAATAATAAAATAACAATTTGCTAACATATTTACTTATAATAAAATACTGTTAAAAAATGGTGATAAAACAACAGAGAGGAAAAAAAAAAAGTAAAGTCACAATAAACTGAAACTTTATAATGTGTAAAATTTTCGTAAATCAATAAATTAAAATTTGCTAAACCAAATAAAAGAAAAGGTGAAGTAAGGAATTATAAGTTTCAAAGTTACAATTACTTAATTAAGCTAAAAACACTGTTTTTATTTAAAAACTTGCTGTCGTACCTATTTTACGCATATTACAACAGAAATTAAAGGGGGGACTCTGATTAAAATCAGTACACACAGATAAGTAGTGTAAGTTAAAACCGATATATATACATACACACACACACACAAATATATATAAATAATTAATAAAGAGTATTAATAAATTTTAATAATTAGCTGTTTGTATTTAACAGCATAGTAAGCTGCAAACATCAAAGAATAAATATTTTTAATATTGTTTTGAATTGAAGGACATTTGCACTTTTTTTAAACAAACAGGTATGTAAAAACTAAAATTTAAACTTTGAATCAACTGCAAAACAGAAAAATTCGATTAATTATACCGTCAACGATAAGTAAGGGAAATCTGGAAATGAATTAAGGATAACATAAACATAATAATGATAATCTGGTGTGTCACTCACACGACTTTCTCTTATCCCGCTTTTTAATACTATTGAAATAGATTGAAGGTGAAGAGGTCAGATAACAAGTAGTGTATATGAACATACCTTAAAAAATTTTTTAAATAAATTCAGGAACAGTTTTATTTGAGATGTAATTCTGTTGAGAGTTACCAGTTACCATGCCCTCAATCTCTGTTTAAATATTGTATTACTTATTAAAAAAAAAAAAAAAAAAAAAAAAAAAAAAAAAAAAAAATCGACGCTGTTAATTAATTTAAAAGTTTATTCCAAGTCATTCAGACAACACTTATTCGCAGTGCTCATTGAAAGTTACAATTTTCAAGTGGTATTCTCATGTAAACTTCAAATTACCAAATTTTAACTTCCTGTCACTATTTGTGTTTAAGCTATGTTGATAACAGACATACATATAGTTTCACCGGTAAAAGTTTGATTTTCGTATTCATGGGATGATGGGACCTCAAAACGCGATATCATTAAAAAAGCCAGAGCTCAAAATTATATTTTAAAACATACTTTGTTTACCGCATGAGAATTTTTTCATTGCTGAACAGTTTCCGGTGATATGTCAAAATGTAGGAAAGCGTTTCCACCAATTACACTCTACAGACAAAAAGAAAAAAAGAAAAAGAAAAGAAAAAGAAGAAAAGAAAATTAAATAAGGGCAAACATTTCCATTAAAAGGTAAAGATAGCTTATACATACATACATACATACATACATATATATATATATATATATAGTAAAAAAAAAAAAAAAAAATCTTGAATTAAAAATTTTTTGTTTTTGCATCAAATTTTCGAAATTGAGTTTTAGTTATAATTACACGTTTTAAGATGCCATACGTTTGAAAATCAGGTTTTTGACGGATGGTTTGTGTGTATTTATTATTATTATTCTTTTTAGATTAAATAATGAAATAAATATTTAAAATATACACATTAGTCTGAACATACTTAAAATATTAAGTACTACTTTTAAAGAAATCAAATAATAACAAGCTCTTTCTTTTAAAGCGAGCTTTATTACTAAAATAATAATAATAATAATTAATTGTTTTTTTTAAATTGCATATATAAAATATGCATATATAAAAAAAGTAATTTATTAATAGAAATGAAATAAACAACACAACACACATTTACATGTATACATATACGTATGTAATTAAACATATGTTGTTATTATTATTATTATTATTATTATTATTATTATTATTTTCCCCTACAGTTTACTGGAGCCGACTCTATATATTTATATGTATATGTATATAATACTTTGAGCCTTGCGCAGGCGTGAAATTTCGGGTTTGTGCAGAATTCATGTGTCGACATTTTCCGTCTAACGAACAAAGCAAAAGAAAATTGTGAAATATGCCGGTCTTTAGAAGCCTGATTTTACGGATCACTTTGATTTCACCGAAAGACTAGATATTTGGTGTCAATAGTGCAATAACTTGGCGCCTGACGACAACCAAATCGCACGCTGTCCGACCTTTTCCCCCCGCTTTAGTTCTGCTTAGCCAATGCGAAGGGACTGGACAAAGAAGTCCTTTCTACAGGAATTGGAAAGCTAAAGTAAATTGAAAATTACAAATAATTGTATTTCAGTTTGTCTCTGCTGAAAATTAATCCATCTACTTTCTTATCTTTATACTTTAAAACCAATTTAGGACGACTAGTTTGTTACTGATTTTCAAGACCTGCCAGTTTTACGAGTAGATTATAATGAGCAGGTATGCAAAAAACGGAAAAAGCAAGCATTTAGTATTTAAAACCTTGTAAATTGCGATTTCGCTATTCCCTATTTGTCTGACTGTTGGAACTGTCTGACTGTCTGCCTGAATTTTATATTCAGTCCACATTTTCTTAATATTTCTACTGTTTACACAGCTAACTTCCCTAAATTCCTATTGGCCACTCTCCCCATCTTTCCCGTAATACTATTGGTTGAACTAAATCCGGCCTCTCTCCTATATATACGAACACTTCTCCTGATTCAGAATCCTTTTTGCACTGATGACGGTACGCTTTAGGCTACCGAAAGAGCTGTATGCATTTCCAATATTTTTCTTTGGCGTTTCTGATGTAGTAGTTCATTCGGGTTTTAATTTTCAGATATCTTCATGTTTTACACATCATGAAATCAGAAAATTTTCTGCGCGTGTGTAGGTCGTTGTGTCTGTATGTCTATAACGTTATTTTTGTCCAAGCATCACGTAGAACGGTTGCACGAATTCAATGACCCTTGACAGATATAGGCAAAAAAAGGTTCTGTAATCAATTTAAAATTACATCTAGGTATTTAGATTCGTTAAAATGACTATATTTGACAAAAAGCTCGACTTTGTATTTGTTGTTGATTTGTTTTTCGATGGGAACTGAGCGTTCTCTTACTTACGATAACTTTCCTTATTTTGAACGTTCTTTTCAAAATTTATATTTTCCTATAAAAGTTAGATTGTTTTGTACACAAAACATGTTTTATCCCAAGCAATATTGATTAGATATTCTGTAAAAATCCATAAAGAAAAAAAAAAAAAAAAAAAAAAAAAAGGTATGTAAAAGGAGAATCTATTACATTTTACACGTAAGATTTCTGCTTTTTTAACACACATTTGTAAAGAAAGTATTGTAATCATGATAAAAATTCGATTTTTAAATTTTCGTGTTTCTATACGTTTTGAGGTTCCTGAGTCAATTTTTAGCATTTTTACGGGAATGTATGTATATAATTTTGTGTGTGTATGTATGCATTTCAGTAGTAACTATATGTTGTGCCCACCACAACACTTTCTTTTATATTTCTTTACAAATTCACTAAGTGCAAATAACACTGCTCTGCAAAAAAAAAAAAAAAAAAAAAAAAAAAAAAAAGTAGATTTGATACCATTCTTGTTGATTGATTCGTATGTAAAATGACCTCCTGAATGCGAATATGACTCCCATTTTGCCCAGGCACCCACCGTTTTCTAGATACACCACCCCTCAACTTTATGACCATGAATTTAATTCGAAGAGTGAAAAATATTTAATTTAACACCTAAAAACAAAAAATATATAAAGTTTAATAAATAATATTAATAGCAGATTAAAAAAGTATAAGATATGTAATGCATAATTTTGTAATAATCCTCTCCCCTTCTAAAAATCAAATTTATAGTCATGAAATCACCGAAAAATGGTAAAAACAGGGGCCATTCTAAAAAACGGTGGGTTGTAGGGAAAAATGGGCGTCATATTCGGATTTAGGAGGACATTTTACATAAGACTATTCTGAAATGTTGTCAGAAGAAAATTTCATGCCGAGCAGTCTAAATAACTAATAATATAATTTATTAAAATTATCCACCATGATGAATACAGACGATTTTTATCTTAGAGAAAACTAACACTAAATACACAAAAAACCTACTGCCCGAAATGAATGAAATTGAATCATGAATCCTTTTCACATATCAAGTTTTATTTGATTATACGCTACAGAATCTGAGATATAGTCTTCCCTTAAATTGCGGAAATTGCTGTATATAAGCCTCTCCTGTTGAGATACTCACACCAAAAGTTGATAGGCACTCATTTATATCAAAGTGCATCTACATATAAATTTATATACAATTCGGTGCATTACATCTTGAGGTACAGTCGTCACAAATTTTTTTAACTCACCGAT
Organism: Salticus scenicus; assembly: GCA_963930645.1. Lineage (NCBI taxonomy): Eukaryota > Metazoa > Arthropoda > Arachnida > Araneae > Salticidae > Salticus > Salticus scenicus. The sequence goes on from OZ005651.1 coordinate 80,732,938, forward strand.
ATAAACAGACATTTTCATAAAATGTTCAAATCGTGTTCTGGATCTCTTTGAACAAATAAATCCATCAAAACTAGAAGTCGAAAATTTTTACGAATCCAGTAATTTCTTCTCTGGAATATAAAAATTAAAAAAAAAAAAGAAAGAAAGAAAGGGGGGGGGGGGAACGTAGATACAATGCAATTTTTTTTTTTTTTTTTTTTTTTTTTTTTTTTCTGTTGTCGGGGAGAGTCGGGAGGAATGGGACATTGGGAAAGATGGGACACCTAAAATTAATCTTAAAATAAATATAATTTTTGACACTTCCACCAGTTCAAGTAACTACAGCCCCATATTTGTTGCTATGTATCATTTGAGTTGGAGAATTCTGTAAGTTTATGTAACGAAAAAACTATTTTATAGAACCTAAAGTAAATAATTGTTTAATTTTCAAGGCAAGTTTTCAACGTCATTCACTGATGTTAGCATAATTACTTTTCCTATTTTATATACCAAATATAAAACTTTTATAAATTAATAGCTAAATTAAATCTAAAAGTAGCTTGTGTCTAATAATATATATATATATATATTTAATAATGAAAAGGGGGGTGGGTGGAACAGAGCAGTTGAGGGAGGGATGGGACACGTAAGAAAAGGAAAAAGAATGAAGATTCTGATAATCCTTAAACAGAGAATATCAAGAGGCACATGATTGAATAATAGAAAGAGAAAATGCACGAAACAAATTCAAAATCATGAAAAATAATTGGTGTCACACTCACACGAGTTTTGTTTACCCTTTTATATTTTAAAAATACTTTATTTACCATATAGTGTCTATGAGAATTAATTTTTGTTCCTGGGCAGTTTTCCTGGACATGGTAAAATATACAAAAGAAATTACATTCACCAATTACAGTTAGAATTTCTTGGTGATATTTGTTTTTGATGAATATTTGAACTAAAAAACAATACTTTCTCTGCTAGAAGTAAAAAAAAAGATGAACTAATCGAGCATTTGAAAATTTTTATTTACGTGGTACATTATACTCTAATGGTGGATAAAATAGATGTTACTAGTAATTAATTAACCTTCACTGTTTTCCTCATGTTTTATAGTATGTCTGTATATTATGTACTTATTTTAACTTTATAAACATGCCCCATCCGTCCCTCATATAAGGGAGGGGCGGGACATTTTTATGACTGTGTTAATTGGCTTATAAAATTAATATTTTAATAATTACCATCAAATTTATATTTTTAAAAGGTGTTAAAATGTTTCAATTTGTTTCTCTGAAACTTACAGTGTTGTACCAGTAAAAGTAAATTTGTAAAAAATATTTTTGTTAAAACTGTCCCATCCCTCCTTACTCTCCCCTTCTGGTTTTAGTGGGTAAAAATCTAAAAAAAAAAAAAAAAAAAAAAAAAATCCTTAACACTTTTTTCAAAAAATTGTTAAGGATTTTTATTTATATATTTATTTTTATTATTATGAGAAATACCTTTCTCATTATATCTTTGAACGTCAAACAAATTATTTATTTACACGCTATGTTTTGAAATTGAAGTATAATTTTAAATGGACCTGATTAATTTAACCATATTAATAAAACCACAATAGTAATAATAATAATAATACATAAATAAATGAATTTTAAAAAGTCAGGAGAAGAACTTTAAAAAGTGAAATCAATTAAAAGTGAATCAATCTCTTTTCTCTTTTTATTGTTATTTTATAATTAACTTTGGAAGCGATATTGTGTGTTTATTAAATGTAGGAAATTGTGTATTTTGCCCGTAAAACTGAACTCACAGACTTTCGTGAATACGTGAATTTCTACACATCTGCAATCTTATCTTTCATTTGCTCAGTCCCCTGAGATATTTTTTGTGTTTTTCTTTCCCTGACATGACACCCCGCGGGGAAACTACAATTTGTCATTCTGCCATCCCCGCCCACAGCAGAATATTTACGACTGAATCCAGAGGGCGCTGTCGGGACATTCGAGTTAAAAGCAAATGAATATTTCCCCTTAATCCTGTGTTGGATATAGTTGCAGTTCCAGGAAAGAACAAGTAGTGAGTTATAAACAGGGCTGTTAACCATCATGGGTGGAGGGAAGTTCGTTAGCAAAATTGTCGAATTCCTTTATTATAACAACTATTTTGTCAGGGGGGTTAGTGTATTTTTTTATTTCTTTGGGTATTTTTTTTAATGAATGAAAAGAATTTAGTAAATTGCAGTATTTCTTTTTAAGTCTTTTAGTGTTGAAAAAATCTCGCCAAGCTCACTGGTAATGTTACCAGGGGCTTTTGAAATAGATTTAGTAACATTATTACCCTAACAGCACAGTTAGGCTTAACTTATCCACAGTACATCTTAAGGACGTTTCTGGGATGTCTTTTCATCCAGAAGACATCTTGAAGATATCCTAGGGAGGCGATGTGCTGTCTGGGTATTTTCTTCTTGTTCAGTAGTGTTAACTGAGTTAGAAACAGAATTAGCAGCTGAGATGGTCTCAGCAGTATTATTGGTTGCTGGAGCAACAGTGTTATTTTCTTTATTGTTATCAGCATTATTACTAGTGCTGTTGTCATTAGAGTTTTCATTATCATGGGTCTTAGTTTTAGAGTTATCCTTACTTTGAGTTTTAGTATAGTTAAAGTCTTTAAGGGGAAATATTCATTTGCTTTTAACTCGAATGTTACGACAGCGCCCTCTGGATTCAGTCGTAAATATTCTGCTGTGGGCGGGGATGGCAGAATGACAAATTGTAGTTTCCCCGCGGGGTGTCATGTCAGGGAAAGAAAAATACAAAAAATATCTCAGGGGACTGACCAAATGAAAGATAAGATTGCAGATGTGTAGAAATTCACGTATTCACGAAAGTCTGTGAGTTCAGTTTTACGGGCAAAATACACAATTTCCTACATTTAATAAACACATAGTTCAAACACGAATACTCTTGGGAAATATCGCTTCCAAAGTTAATTATAAAATAACAATAAAAAGAGAGAAGAGATTGATTCACTTTTAATTGATTTCACTTTTTAAAGTTCTTCTCCTGACTTTTAAAAATTCATTTATTTATGTATTATTATTATTATTACTATTGCGGTTTTATTAATATGGTTAAAATAATCAGGTCCATTTAAAATTATACTTCAATTTGAAAACATAGCGTGTAATAAATAATTTGTTTGACGTTCAAAGATATAATGAGAAATGTATTTCTCATAATAATAAAAATAAATAAATAAATAAAAATCCTTAACAATTTTTTGAAAAAAGTGTTAAGGATTTTTTTTTTTTTTTTTTTTTTTTTTTTTTTGTAGATTTTTACCCACTAAAACCAGAAGGGGAGAGTAAGGAGGCCGGAGGGATGGGACAGTTTTAACAAAAATATTTTTTACAAATTTACTTTTACTGGTACAACACTGTAAGTTTCAGAGAAACAAATTGAAACATTTTAACACCTTTTAAAAATATAAATTTGATGGTAATTATTAAAATATTAATTTTATAAGCCAATTAACATAGTCATAAAAATGTCCCGCCCCTCCCTTACGTGAGGGACGGATGGGGCATGTTTATAAAGTTAAAATAAGTACATAATATACAGACATACTATAAAACATGAGGAAAACAGTGGATCACTATATATGTAAGGTTAATTAATTACTAGTAACATCTATTTTATCCACCATTAGAGTATAATGTACCACGTAAATAAAAATTTTCAAATGCTCGATTAGTTCATCTTTTTTTTTACTTCTAGCAGAGAAAGTATTGTTTTTTAGTTCAAATATTCATCAATAACAAATATCACCAAAAAATTCTAACTGTAATTGGTGAATGTAATTTCTTTTGTGTATATTACCATGTCCAGGAACACTGCCCAGGAACGAAAATTAATTCTCGTAGATACTATATGGTAAATAAAGTATTTTTAAAATATAAAAGGGTAAACAAAACTCGTGTGAGTGCGACACCAATTATTTTTCATGATTTTGAATTTGTTTCGCGCATTTTCTCTTTCTATTATTCAATCATGTGCCTCTTGATATTCTCTGTAAGGATTATCAGAATCTTCATTCTTTTTCCTTTTCTTACGTGTTTCATCCCTCCCTGAACTGCTCTGTTCCACCCACCCCCCTTTTTCATTATTAAATATATATATTATTAGACACAAGCTACTTTTAGATTTAATTTAGCTATTAATTTATAAAAGTTTTATATTTGGTATATAAAATAGGAAAAGTAATTATGCTAACATCAGTGAATGACGTTGAAAACTTGCCTTGAAAATTAAACAATTATTTACTTTAGGTTCTATAAAATAGTTTTTTCGTTACATAAACTTACAGAATTCTCCAACTCAAATGATACATAGCAACAAATATGGGGCTGTAGTTACTTGAACTGGTGGAAGTGTCAAAAATTAAAAATTATATTTATTTTAAGATTAATTTTAGGTGTCCCATCTTTCCCAATGTCCCATACCTCCCGACTCTCCCCTACAACAGAAAAAAAAAAAAAAAAAAAAAAAAAAAAAAAAAATGCATTGCATCTACGTCCCCCCCCCCCCTTTCTTTCTTTTTTTCTTTAATTTTTATATTCCACAGAAGAAATTACTGTATTCGTAAAAATTTTCGACTTCTAGTTTTGATGGATTTATATGTTCAGAGAGATCCAGAACACGATTTGAACATTTTTTGAAAATGTCTGTTTATATCGGTGAGTTAAAAAATTTTGTGACGACTGTACCTCAAGATGTAATGCACCGAATTGTATATAAATTTATATGTAGGTGCACTTTGATATAAATGAGTGCCTGTCAACTTTTGGTGTGAGTATCTCAACAGGAGAGGCTTATATACAGCAATTTCTGCAATTTAAGGGAAGACTATATCTCAGATTCTGTAGCGTATAATCAAATAAAACTTGATATGTGAAAAGGATTCATGATTCAATTTCATTCATTTCGGGCAGTAGGTGGCGCTGCTATACTATAGCTTTATCGGAGAACGGAAAGTCTATATCTTAACTTTTATGACATATAATTATACGAAACTTGATGTATGAGGTAACCATTATAAAAATGCATTTTTTAAGATGCTATTTATAGAGAATAAAACTGTCTTTTTTTGTGTATTTAGTGTTAGTTTTCTCTAAGATAAAAATCGTCTGTATTCATCATGGTGGATAATTTTAATAAATTATATTTTTAGTTATTTACACTGCTCGGCATGAAATTTTCCTCTGACAACATTTCAGAATGGTCTTATGTAAAATGTCCTCCTAAATCCGAATATGACGCCCATTTTTCCCTACAACCCACCGTTTTTTAAAATGGCCCCTATTTTTACCATTTTTCGGTGATTTCATGACTATAAATTTGATTTTTAGAAGGGGAGAGGGTTATTTTAAAAGTTAAATATCTTCTGAGCGGCTACAGAGTTGGAAAATTCTAAAACATGGGAAAAATTTTGGTGGAAATTGCCACTGAAATTATGCATTACATATCTTATACTTTTTTTAATCTGCTATTAATATTATTTATTAAACTTTATATATTTTTTGTTTTTAGGTTTTAAATTAAATATTTTTCATTCTTCGAATTAAATTCATGGTCATAAAGTTGAGGGGTGGTGTATCTAGAAAACGGTGGGTACCTGGGCAAAATGGGAGTCATATTCGCATTCAGGAGGTCATTTTACATACGAATCAATCAACAAGAATGGTATCAAATCCTTTTTTTTTTTTTTTTTAATGCAGAGCAGTGTTATTTGCACTTAGTGAATTTGTAAAGAAATATAAAAGAAAGTGTTGTGGTGGGCACAACATATAGTTACTACTCAAATGTATACATACACAGACAAAATTATATGCATACATCCCCGTAAAAATACTAAAAATTGACTCAGGCAACCTCAAAACGTATAGAAACACGAAAATCTCAAAATCGAATTTTTATCATGATTACAATACTTTCTTTACAAATGTGTGTTAAAAAAGCAGAAATCTTACGTGTAAAATGTAATAGATTCTCCTTTTACATACTCTTTTTTTTTTTTTTTATGGATTTTTACAAAATATCTAATCAATATTGCTTGGGATAAAACATGTTTTGTGTACAAAACAATCTAACTTTTATAGGAAAATATAAATTTTGAAAAGAACGTTCAAAATAAGGAAAGTTATCGTAAGTAAGAGAACGCTCAGTTCCCATCGAAAAACAAATCAACAACAAATACAAAGTCGAGTTTTTTGTCAAATATAGTCATTTTAACGAATCTAAATACCTAGATGTACAGTAGGGAACCAATTATCCAGAATGGTTTTTATAAGACTATTCTGGATAACTGGTTTTTCTGGATAACTGGTTGATCATCAAAGCAAGCCTTATTAATCAGAATTATTGCATATGGTTCTCATTTAAAATAAATATTTTAAATCAAAAATTAATATTTTTTATCAATTAATCAAATTTAAATACTTAATTAACCTCAATCTTTTTATAATAAAAGTATTAAAATAATTTTTAATCAAGATAAATTATTAATCAAAATTTAAATTTGTGAAAAAAAAAATAAAAAAAATAAAAAAAAAAAAAAATCTTTGAAACTTAACTTTCCATAAAAATTAAAATCTGCCTAAATCCAAGTATTTTTAAATATGATTAGCCAATGATTTTAAAACATTGATTATCACTAAAGATTAAAAAAATTATTATCTGATTTTACAGGCTTTCCTTTTTATTTCTTATGAAAATTCCTTTTTTTTATGTCCACGAAATTGCAAAATATTCATGTATTTTTAAAGGTTATTTGATATTAATTATCACCCCCCCCCCCTCAAATAAGTAAATGAATAAAATACTAATAAAATGAATAAATTCAGTACAGGACCAATTATCTCCATTTCTCCCATTATCACCTTTATGATAATGTGTAGTGGCGCCATCTATCGACATTTTTCAGAACTAAAAGCTAGTTTTTCAGTTTACATTGTACATTATGACCTTTAACTTTGCCAAATATATAAATACTACTTTTAAATAAATATAACAAAATGGAAATGGAATTATTATTTATTAAATATTTCTTTTACTTTTAATTGATCCGGATTGCAATGTTAAACCATTATTATCATACAAAAAAAAAAAAAAAAAAAAAAAAAAAAAAAAAAAAATCTGTAATTTTTTTTTTTTTTTTTTTTTTTTTTTTTTAATGCATTGGAAGTTAGTTGTTTGAAAATATAATTCCGGATAACTGGATTCCGGATAAACGGTTACATACTGTAATTTTAAATTGATTACAGAACCTTTTTTTTTTTTTGCCTATATCTGTCAAGGGTCATTGAATTCGTGCAACCGTTCTACGTGATGCTTGGACAAAAATAACGTTATAGCCATACAGACACAACGACCTACACACGCGCAGAAAATTTTCTGATTTCATGTGTAAAACATGAAGATATCTGAAAATTAAAACCCGAATAAACTACTACGTCAGAAACGCCAAAGAAAAATATTGGAAATGCATACAGCTGTTTCGGTAGCCTAAAGCGTACCGTCATCAGTGCAAAAAGGATTCTGAATCAGGAGATGTGCTCGTATATATAGGAGAGAGGCCGGATTTAGTTCAACCAATAGGATTACGGGAAAGATGGGGAAAGTGGCCAATAGGAGTTTAGGAAAGTTAGCTGTGTAAACAGTAGAAATATTAAGAAAATGTGGACTGAATATAAAATTCAGTCAGACAGTCAGACAGTTCCAACAGTCAGACAAATAGGGAATAGCGAAATCGCAATTTACAAGGTTTTTAAAATTTTTATAAATATGAAAAGCTTCTTAAATTCCTATTGGCCACTCTCCCCACCTTTCCCGTAATCCTATTGGTTGACCTAAATCTGGCCTCTCTCCTATACATACGAGCACTTCTCCTGATTCAGAATCCTTTTTGCACTGATGACGGTATGTTTTAGGCTACCGAAACAGCTGTATGCATTTACAATATTTTTCTTTGGCGTTTCTGACGTAGTAGTTTATTCGGGTTTTAATATTCCAACGCCAAGTCTTCTGTTAATATCTGAAAATTATTTGATTTTGAGAAATTTACAGACATAAGTCTTATTTTATTAAAAGATAGATTTATTTATTTTTGTTGGAAAAAAAAAAGTACGTGATGGAAAGAAATGGTGGCTATTTTTTTTATTAACATCCTCAAAAACTTAGAGTGCATCAAAATTCCCCCCCCCCCCCGAAAAAAAAAAAAAGTATTTATTTATTACGTTTATGTCTATATATATAAAAAAGTTAGAAAGAAATATTTTTTTTTACACATAATACATACAATTCAAATCGTCAAAAGTTAAACTTGTGGTAAAACTGATGGCACTGTAATTTTACAGCTATATATATATGACAATGTTTATACAAATGAATAAATATATATATATATCTATACACTCCACGACAAAAAGGTAGGTACAAAAGGTTTTTTTTATCCCCATAAAATAACATTATCTAAATCGTGCTGATGATTTATTATTATCAAAAACATACTAAATATTTATATCATATTCAAAAATTAAAAAAAAAAAAAAAATCTATGTACCTATCTTTTTGTCGCGGAGTGTAGTCTTAAATTAGAAAAATTTTAGTCTTAAAAATTTTCTAAATTAGTCTTATAAAAAAATTAGTCTTAAATTAGAGTCATTTTATGATAATAATAAATAATCAGCACAATTTAGATAATGTCATTTTATGAAAAATAAGATTAAAACAAAACCTTTGTACATATCTTTTTGTCGCGAAGTGTGTATATGTGTATATATAAATAATTTAACGCTTTTTTTTCTGTAATAGAAAGAAATATTTTTATTTACACATAAATCATACAATTTAAATCATCAAATGTTAAACTTAGACAACTACTGGTAAATTGAAGCCGTTATAGCTTTACAGAAATTAAATATCATAGTTTCATGAACAACAAACATTTAAAAAAATAAATAAATGAATAACGCATTCATTTTTTAAGCATTAAAAAAAAGGAAGGGGGATATTTATACATAAATAATAAATCTTAAACTTAGAAAACCTTATTGTAAAACTGACACCATTATAATAAATAATCTCTAAGAAAAAAAAAGAACAATTAAACGAACAATTAAAATCCCTGACGATGCTTTACTATTAAAGCGAAAAGCTTTGGATAAAAAAATTTTTTAACATCTTTTAAATAAAAATTTTAGTTGTGTATTTGTTTAGCTCAATTCTAATGATTATATTATCTCCAAAAAGTGCTTATAATATGTGTAATAGCGGGTAATGGAAAACGTGTGGTGTTTCACACCAGAATTTTTTACATTATTTTATAAAGAAAAACTAAAAAATGAACTCTGGGAACATCAAAACGTATAGATACACCGAAATCTGAGTCGAATTTTTGTCATGATTACAATAATTTCCTTGCACAATATGTTCCGAAAGCGAAAATGACATTGAAATATCTGTAAAAGTGTGTTTCAAGTCACCACTGCCTGAGGCAGCGCTTTTTGCCTCCTGCATTGCATTGGTTCCAGGTTCGTATGATTAGTTAGGGTTTAGTATGTTCGCAGGTTCGTTAGTATGATTAGCATTAGATTTACAGGGCCACACAAGAATATTCAGTTATATTAAGAGCTGACAATACCTAATCTCGCCGGCAGCCTTCGTCCATGTTATTCTATGGGAAAATTTGTTGCGACAATTACACATTACCTAATGAATATTTTTGAATTCTGTTTTCGCAGTCAGAAAATTCATAACCGTTAAATGAGTACTCATTTTTGAAAAATTCATTTTTTTAAATTTTTACATTTTAATTTTGAGTTCAAAAATGCGATTTTTCACAAAATGCATTTTTCTCATTTTCTAGTCGCAAAATGAAATACTAAAATTTAAAAAAAAATCAATTTTTGGAAAAGAAGTACTAATTTAACGCTTATGAATTTTCTAAATGTGAAAACAGAATTTAAAAATATTCATTAGGTAATGAGTAATTATGTGAACAAATTTTCCCTTAGAATAACATGGGCGAAGGCTGCCGGCGAGATTAGATATTGTCCGCTCTTAAAGTCCGGTTTCCATTTGCGCTCATTCCGCGGCTTCTATTCAGAATCCTTTGATCTGATGAGCCGAGCTCACCGGAGCTCAAAGCCTTCGGACGGGCTGTTTCTAACCCCCTGCTGAGATAATTGTAGGGGCTCGGGGGTAGATATCTTTGTCAATTTTGCATGCTTTCCTTTGAGTTAACTGCGCGATCTGATAAGAAAGGGCTACAACTGATGACAAGACATTTGGCTCTTTGTGTCGGAAGCGTGATTAATGACGTTTTGAGCGTTGATCTTGAGCTAAAGTGGATACTGGCCTTAAGAGCTATTAAGGCTGGTCATCAGTAACCAAAAATTTCGTGTTCGCTCTTCCAGGGAAAAAGTCCCGTTTAGCCTTGAACTGTCATAGGTGCTAGAAAACGATTAGCGCTAACCCCCAAGACATCTGGTAGTGGCTATCAGTGACCAGTATTCATTATTTTACCTACTAGGAAGTCTGAACTGAATTATCTTGTAATCTCTCACCTTCATTCTTCCACTGAGTTTTTCTGAAACATTTTGGAACTTTCGGATATCTAAATTTGTATCCAAAGCCATGAAATTTTCTCTTTTCACTTACGAAAGATTAAATATAGTTAGATCGACAGCTTCGCCTCTACTTATAAAGCGATTAAAATATTTAAACTGAAACGATATTTTACTGTAGTTGAAACAGTACGTACAATTTATGTAAAAACAGTTATTTTATTCATTATAGAATCGTAATACGTAAATCTTGCACCTTTTATTATTATTATTATTATTATTATTATTATTTTCACGAAATTGAAAATAGTTACAGTTTATGTATACAGCACCCACTGCTTATCAAAGTCACATTCGTTCTGAGCAAAAGTGATTTTATTAAATGGGTATTTCCTTTCTTTTTTTTTTTTTTTACGGAGACCGTTCATGCACTCAACAAAAAGGTATTATTTACCTGAATTTGGGAAGAAATTTCAAAAGGCATCAAATAAATAGAACTATTAAACGATATTAATTAACTTTTAACTGATAATTATTTGATTGTTTCTTCAAAGTAGGTGAGTTGAACACATCCGAAATTCAGAGGCGTTTTTCTTAGAGAAACATCGTCAATACTTTGCTAAACATTCAAGCTTTCCTTTAAATTTAAAACCTTTTCGTTTAAGCTTTTTTCTTATTAATTTTATTAGAATAAGAACTAGAAATTGATCTTTTATTAATTAAATACTATAAAAAAACATCACTTGCTAATTAAATAAAATTTGTAATTTATTACTGCGCTTTGAAGAATACATTCCTTGAAATTGTCACTAAGACAAGTGATGGGCGTGCGTAAATGCTATGTGAAATTTTCGACAAAGAGAGATAACGGAGGGATTGCTGTATTTTATCTTCTATTTTATTCAAAAATAAAGAATCGCATTGTAAATAAAAATTTATTTAGCGTGCATAAATAAGATTTTTGTTGCTGAATAGATTTTTTTTTTTTTTTTAGTTTATTAACCAGTGGCTTTATAAAGGCTGACACCCACCCACAGATAGAGTCCTGCAACGGGTCGGGTAACCCGCTTTTACCAACACTTTTCAAAATACTTTTTACAATTATAAATATAAATTTATAGGCATGTTTACAACTATGTAACTAATTTAAACATTCTGCACATACTAGACATGTATCGATTGGTTGTTTGGTTGGAGGATTTAAGGCCGATTGACTCCAGATGTGTCCTAGGCCTATAGGGGTATGCCCTCCTTTTGGATCTTTCTAAGGGGTCCTAGCCCGTATTTACGCGTGTTTCGGAGGAAGCCACGGAAATCTCCGAACGGCTAGGTCGATGAGCGCGACCTGGGATCGAACCCGACACCTCCCATCTACCAGCTTCAAGCGCAGATCCGCTCGGCCGCTGGTGGGCAAACATGTACCGGAGCTCCCCCCGCGGATATCTGCCAGAAAAACAGATCCATATTTCTATCTGGATCTGTTTTCTTTTCTTCAACGGAACTAATATGTATATTTTGTAGAAATTGCATGAAAATTAGAAAAGTATTATAAATCTTTCTCGACTGTTGTTAATATATAAATTAAAGAAATACAAATACAGTATAACCTCACATTTACATTCTGGAAATTGAAAAGATTTCGCAGTTTACAAAGTTTTTTTTTTTTTTTTTTTTTTTTTTAACTTTTTTCTATATTCAGTAGAAGAAAGTATTAGATTCGTAAAGGTTTTCAACGTCCGGTTTTTGATGAATTTGCACGTTTTGAGGGTCCAGAACACGATTTGACTATTTCTAGAAAATATCGTCTGTGTCTCTATATGTGTGTGACAAAAATTTTGTGGCGACTGTATCTTAGGAACTACTGCACATAATTGCATATAAATTTATAAATAAATGCATCTTGACATAAATTAGTGCCTATCAACTTTTGGTGCCCATCGCTCAACCGATAGCGCTACTATACAGTGATTTCCACAATTTAAGGCAATGCTATATCTCAGGAACTACTGCAGAGAATTGCATATAAATTTATATGTAGATGCACCTTGACATAACCTAGTCCCTATCAACTTTTTATGTCAATTTCTCAACAGGTGGCGCTGCTACACAGCGCCACCTGTGTAATTAATCCACAATTACAAGGAAAGCTATATCTCAGGTTCTATTGTGTATCATCAAACAAAACTTAATATGTGAGAAGGCGATTATGAGACATTATGCTGACTCAGTTTGAATGCTTGTCGGCCAATAGGTGGCGCTGCTATACTGCAAATTTCATCGATAACAGGATGGCTATATCTCAACTTCTATGCCATATAGCTGTACGAACCATGATATGTGAGATAACCATTATAAAAACGCATTGTTTAAGAAGTTATTTATAGACGATAATGGATATTTAGTGTTAGATTTCCCTAAGATGAAAATTATTTGCATTCATCACGTTAAACATTTTAATAATAGTTTTAATAAATTATTCGCACTTAGTGAATTTGACAGGAAAATATAGAAGAATGTCTTGTGGTGGCCACAACATACTAGTTTTTTTCTTATAATTAACCAACTGTGTGACAATGAAAATTTACTTTATTTTATATCATGTTATATCATTTTACCTTGTTTTGCATGATTTTTAGATGAATAAGTAATGTTGATTTGTTTTTCGGGTTTCGGGTCGGGTTCGGGTTAGATAAGTCGGGTTTCGGGTCGCAAAAAATTCTCTGTTGCGGGTTCGGGTCGGTTTTCGGGTTGATGAATTTTTTTTTTTTTGTCGGGTTCGGGTGGGGTTTCGGGTTGATTTAAAATTCATCTGTCGGTTTCTGGTCGGGTAAAACCGGACCCGTGCAGGACTCTACCCACATATATATATATATATATATATATATATATACATGGATACACACGCACACACACACATGTATATATAATAGCCATTGAAATTGCCCAAAGTCTTATTTTGGTGTAACATTCCAGTAGTGTCTTTACCGAATCTATTATGTAACGTTCGAGTTCGCATTGCCATCAGCAGTTAGAAATCTCGCTTCCAGCATCTCGTCCCTCTGCTTCTTTCCCGGATACATTTTGTCTCGTATATTTCCTTCCAAGTGCAGTAAAAAATAAACAGTTAAATAATGTATTAAATAAATTTATGATAATGCATACAGTATTTTCTTGAAAGAATTATTATTATTATTAGTATTATTATTATTATTTTGTCCCTGAAATAGAAGTATAAGTTAAACACTCATCAAATTATATTTGAATTTTGCGACGATGACCTATAACATACCTATAAGGTTTTAGCTCAATCGAATAAGGTGTTTAGGACGCTATTGCACTTTAAATAATTTGACTCCATAGACTATAGTTATAAAGAATTTTTATGTGCGTGTAAAATAGAAAACTTCAGGCTATTGTTAAATTAAAAAATATATATATATTCACTCGCATTACTCCTTGAAAATTATCAAGCAGCTTTTGAAGTAGCAAACTGATATGAACTTCAAAATATACATTAGAATTATCTGCAATTATTTTGTTTCTAATTTACGCTGACAAGAAGCATTACGCAAAAATCGATCGTTAAAATCTTGACTATAATGGGGAACCTCAAAAAGTGTAATAATACCAAAATCCCAACAATAAAAATTTAATTTAAATGAATTTCCTTTATGGTATGAGTATGATAAATTAATTTTCATTCCTGATAAATTTTTCTGGAGATGGTAAAATATTATATTAAAGCATTTCCATCAATTACATTCAATAAAAAACAATGTTTTTGCTCATTTATTAGTATCCCTGTATATTTACTAAAAGATATGTATACACCATATTGTGTATTGAAGTATAGTCTTACTTTAATAATACACAGCGCTACCTGAAATACACTTCCATCAGTTTTCTCAAGTAAAAACTGTTTCTTTCGGATAGCCCTGTAAACGAATGGTGAATGGTTTTCACATTCACACCAAATTCTATACGAAATACGTTTTTATGTATATAAAAATATTCATTTCATTTGGTTTAGTGCTGCCTATAAATGCTATACTGTACTAACTTGCAATTTTGCCCATAATGTATTTGAATTCTCTTGGATGTCCCTGTACACGAAGCATTTGCTTGATACCAACAAAAGGTTTAGTGTAGCATCCTTATATGATGCAGATTTAGAATACTGAACTTGGACTTCCTGTATGCAACTATTTGTTCTTGAGATATGCACATAACAGACAGAGAAGCAGACACACAACCACTAGGAACATGTTTTAGGATTCAGGTCATCTCACAACATGTAAATATAACAAAAAATTAGTATCGAAAAACCGCACTTTCGGTCTTTTCGGTAATAGGAAGTGAAAAATGCTACCAGTTGTACACTCATCGAAATCTATGTAACTCCTGTGCCCCGATGTTCTATTATTGTAGCATACCTACCGTCTTTCAGCTCAAGCTTTATACTAAGCTTTCAACTAAGCTTTAGACATTATAAAGCTTTAAAATGCTTTAGACATTATAGTGTTTAGACACAGACACACGCACATGAATCACAGTGAAAAAAAAAAAAAAAAAAAAAAAAAAAGGAGAAGAAGAAGAAAAATTAACTCAATCATTATTATTATAAGTTTTTTTTCCCCCCATAATTACAATACTTATAGCTTACTATAATCTAGAACAGTTTGTTGCGGGCACTTGTACCTCTCCTCTTATGTTAGACTAGCAAGCCCGTGCGACTTTTTCGCACTTTATTTCTTTGTAACCTTTAAAATTTAAAATTATTTTTATTATTTTATTTTAAAGCCATAAAAACGTCATGTTTACATTTGCATAAGCAAATTTATTATTTAACGTTTTTTTTTTTTTTTTTCACGTGAAAGCATATTTCATTTTTTCATAGATATAGTAATAAGACATAGATTGATCATCGAGGGTGAAAAAGTGATTCCTTTTTATTTGGAAAAAGTTGGCCATCTTACTTTCTTATGGATATTTTTCCTCGAATTAATATACACGGGAATACACACAGATAATTTAGCTAATAAAATTTATGAAAAATTTATGTACTAAAAGAGAATAAAAAACTCTAGATACCCATTTTTCATTATTATTATTATTATTATTAACTCTACTCTAGTACACTCATATCTGCACAAAACAGACTTTCTTTCGGCATTTATTATTATACTTCTTTGAGATAAAAATCGTCTGCATTCATCGTGGAAAATAATTTTAATAAATTATAATTAATAAATAATTTGTATTGCGTAAATTTGTATAAGATTATATATAGAAGAAAGTCTTGTGGTGGCCACAACATATTAGTTATGTATTAAAACTTCCGCGGCTGCTAACTACATATTTAAAAGAATTTTGAAAATTTCATATTGCTTACTAATGTAAAATCTTAAATTTTAAAGAGAGTATTTCATCAAATATAAAGACAGTAATTGTTTCATAATAATAACAAAGAACTGATTATAAAAATGATATTTTTCGTAAATTACTTGAATATAACTTATTTGTGAAAACTTATCCCGTTTCTTTTCATATATTTATTACAACATTTAAAAGCCGTGCAATATTTCGGCATTTTAAAAATTCATTAACATTCTACTCTATTACTATTTCCGAGTTTTATACTCCCTATTGTCTAATGCCAAAAATTTTTTCGGCATCAAAAATCTTTGCACGATAACATGAGGATGATCGATCTATATAAAATACTAGAAAATAATAATTCGTAATTTTATTTTATTTTATATTATTTATTATTATTATTATTATTGGCAATAATTAAAAATTTATATGTCCATTTTTAAAGTTTTTACCAAGTTATTATTTTCATATTTTAATTAATTTAAAAAAATCTAATAAAAATTTCGTTACAAATAAGGTACCAAATGAAAGGGGAATTTTTTCTGAATCCGTCGGTTTAATCAAATTATCGATCGGACAATTAGATTTTTTAAAATTAACTAAAGTATGAAAAGCTGGTGGCAACTTGCGTCAACACACAGACAAACAGACTCAAAAATCTCTTAGCCATTTATATAGAGAGAGATAATAAGCCAAGTGGTTTTTGGAATATAGTATTAAAAAAAAAAAAAAAAAAAAAATGCTCCCCCCCCCCAACAGATTTTGATAAAAGTTAAGATTTGGGTATAAATACTAATTATGGGTTACAGTCCAAAAATCTATAAATTCGGTTGAAAGTTAGAAATTAAAATATATAAATATATTAAAATGAGATTTGCAAAAAAAAAAAAAACAAAAAAAAAAACATGTATTCTTATTTTAAAATTTGCGAATTTACAATGATCAAATTTTCAATTTGTGTTACATAAATCACGTAGCTTTTGGATTGAAAAACATATTAGCTTTTCTTAGAAAAAAGAAAGAAATGAAATGAAATGGGAAAAAGATAAAATAAAGAAATAAAATGGAAAAAATAAAATGCAAGAAGAAATAAAATGAAAAAAAAAAAAAAATGTTTTTGCACAAATGAAAAAATTGGCTAAAGACGGTAATCGCAGTCCAAAAATGTCTAGATTCAGTTGAAAATTAAAGATTTTTATAGAAAAGTAATATTTTGCTGAGTTCAAGGCCACCCGTGCGCTGACATTTATAGCTTCTCAATTAGCGTTAAATTTAAATAACATGCAATTACACAGAAAAAGAAAAAGAAAAAAAATGGCCAAAAAAAAGGGGGGGGGAGAAAGAGGAAAAAATATATTAAAAGAATCAATAATAACTTGAAATATTGAAAAACAAAAAATAATACACACGTTCCTTGTACCTTTACATCGGTAGTTTTCAAAACAGATAACTATTACACATCTATTTATAGATCCCTTCCCTCCATGTAGAAAAGGGGAGTTCGAAAAACTCACACTAAAGTGGGGAGCGACCACCTGTGAAGTGATTGATTACTGATCTTGGAGTACGACGATTCAACTTCAAAATAAAAATGTCTGTTTTATTATTAAAATATCTCTTTTTCATTTTAATAAAAATTCAATATTTTTAAATCAATGCACAGATAAAAAATTGAAGTTATTAGCCGCGTGATTAAAATTTCAAATATCTCAAACAGAACTGAATAAATTCCAGTTTTTTGATGCCTTGTCTAATTTTCATGATAATGTCTGAGTTTTGAAATTAAATTAAATATTATTTTTAACTTAAAAAAAAAAAAAAAAAAAAAAATGCCCACTAGTCTAAAATGTAAAGACCTTCAAGAATTGCATGCAAAAATCCAAATTCGAAAATCACAATTTCCTTTTGAGATATTTTTAGAAAACTGAAGGTCCTTAATTCCCATAGGATTAACATGGAGAAAGGATTTTGGAGATTTCACTGATGTACAGCCTTAATAAAAATTTGCTGAAATTGCACTTTCATTTACATTAATCGTTTTAACACTTTCTTATAATTTTAGTGGGAATTCAATTTATGTATCTGTCTGTCCGATTGTCTACCTTTCTATCTGTTTGTCCACGGCTCTTAGCGTCGGTAAATATTTTGAGAATTTTTAAAACATGATACAATCAAGTTCACTATGGAATGTTCCCTAAATAAGATTACATTAATAGGTTCTGTACAACTCGTTTGTTTACAGGGACAACACTACCACACACACACACACAAAAAAAAAAGGCCAATGCATTAAGTTTTAGGACAGAATGTTTTAAAAATTATACTTAAAGAACCATAAAAACATTGATATGTATTGTTAATATTCTAAAATAATGTTTTGTATAGAATATGATATGATTAATTTTCAGATTTACAGGGATATACTAAAATATTCAGAGCGATTAAAAGCTGTAATTTTTAGCTAACGGCTTCATTTTTTTTTTTTTTTTTTTTTTGCGTTAAGATTTTTCAACACTTTCCAAAATGCCTAAGAGTAATTTTAAAATCAATTAGTCTATCTGTATATTTTTAGTCCTTCTGTCTGTTGTGTGATAACCTAGGCAAAGAATATCAAAAGTTATTCGATACGTACAGTTGGAAAGTGTTATTAATCAATGCATACTGCATGCTTTTTCTTTCTTGTGTTTTGCATTGTTTTGTCACCATTTTTTAACAATATTTTATTATAAGTAAATATGTTAACAAATTACCATTTTATTTTTACTTTATTTTATAGAGCTGAGAGACAAGGAAAAAAAAAAAAAAAAAGAAAGAAAAAAGAAAGAAAGAAAAAAGCAAAATTATATAGTTATAAATCTGTTACTATAAAATATGTTTCTCTGGTGTAAAATATAAAATAATCATTATATAAAATAAAAGTAAATTTTTAATATCTAAATAGATTAAATTTAAAGCAAATCAAATATATTAAACAGATCTATACACAAACATGTTTTACTACAACACATTCAGAGGCTTATTTTCAGTTTATTATTAATTTCGTTTTCAGGTGATAATGTAAATATGAAAATAGCAATTTAAAAAAACCAATTAATTATTATTATTATTATTTTAGTAATAAAGCTAGTTTTAAAAGAAAGAGCTTGTTATTATTTCATTTCTTTAAAAGTAGTACTTAATATTTTAAATATGTTCAGACTAATGCGTATATTTTAAATATTTATTTCATTATTTAATCTAAAAAGAATAATAATAATAAATACACACAAACCATCCGTCAAAAACCTGATTTTCAAACTTATGGCATCTTAAAACGTGTAATTATAACTAAAACTCAATTTCGAAAATTTGATGCAAAAACAAAAAAATTTTAATTTAAGATTTTTTTTTATTTAACTATATATATGTATATATATATATATACATATATATATATGTATGTATGTATGTATGTATAACCTATCTTAACCTTTTAATGGAAGTGTTTGCCCTTATTTAATTTTCTTTTCTTCTTTTTGTCTGTACAGTGTAATTGGTGGAAACGCTTTCCTACATTTTGACATATCGACGGAAACTGTTCAGAAATGAAAAAATCTCATGCGGTAAACAAAGTATGTTTTAAAATATAATTTTGAGCTCTGGCTTTTTTAATGATATCGCGTTTTGAGGTCCCATCATCCCATGAATACGAAAATCAAACTTTTACCTGTGAAACTATATGTATGTCTGTTATCAACATAGCTTAAACACAAATAGTGACAAATAGTGACAGGAAATTAAAATTTGGTAATTTGAAGTTTATATGAGAATACCACTTGAAAATTGTAACTTTCAATGAGCACTGCGAATAAATGTTGTCTGAATGACTTGGAATAAACTTTTAAATTTATTAACAGCGTCGATTTTTTTTTTTTTTTTTTTTTTTTTTTTTAATTAGTAATACAATATTTAAACAGAGATTGAGGGCATGGTAACTGGTAACTCTCAACAGAATTACATCTGAAATAAAACTGTTCCTGAATTTATTAAAAAAAATTTTAAGGTATGTCCATATACACTACTTGTTATCTGACCTCTTCACCTTCAATCTATCTCAATAGTATTAAAAAGCGGGATAAGAGAAAGTATTGTGAGTGACACACCAGATTATCATTATTATGTTTATGTTATCCTTAATTCATTTCCAGATTTCCCTTACTTATCGTTGACGGTATAATTAATCGAATTTTTCTGTTTTGCAGTTGATTCAAGGTTTAAATTTTAATTTTTACATACCTGTTTGTTTAAAAAAAGTGCAAATGACCTTCAATTCAAAACAATATTAAAAATATTTATTCTTTGATGTTTACAGCTTACTATGCTGTTAAATGCAAACAGCTAATTATTAAAATTTATTAATACTCTTTATTAATTATTTTTATATATTTGTGTGTTTGTGTGTGTATATCGGTTTTAATTTACATTACTTATCTGTGTGTACTGATTTTAATCTGAGTCCCCCTTTAATTTCTGTTGTAATATGCGTAAAATAGGTACGACAGCAAGTTTTAAATAAAAACAGTGTTTTTAGCTTAATTAAGTAATTGTAACTTTGAAACTTATAATTCCTTACTTCACCTTTTCTTTTATTTGGTTTAGCAAATTTTAATTTATTGATTTACGAAAATTTTACACATTATAAAGTTTCAGTTTATTGTGACTTTACTTTTTTTTTTCCTCTCTGTTGTTTTATCACCATTTTTTAACAGTATTTTATTATAAGTAAATATGTTAGCAAATTGTTATTTTATTATTTTATTTTATAGAGCTGTAAGGCAAAAAAATGCAAAATTATACAGTTATAAATCTGTTATTATAAAATATGCTCCTCTGGTGTAAAATATAAAATATTTATGAAAATAAAAATAAATTTTTAATATTTAATTAGTTTAAATTGAAAGCAAATCAAATATATTAAAACAGATCTATACACAAACATGTGTTTTACTACAATACCTTCAGAGACTTATTTTCAAAAATATTCATTTGAGCACAAATAATATTGCTTTTTTCTCTGTAACATCTGTATGTTTTCAAATTAGTAATTTGACCATAGTCCCACCTTACGATAAATACCGGTTTCCGCCGCGTGAAGAAAACCCATTATCTCAGTCCTCCCGTAGTGTGAAGTGATTTGTCAAACTGTCAAATTAGGAGTTTCGTTTTGCTGTGAATATTTCTTTGCCAGTTTTGATACAATTTTAATTTGTACCGATAATCAATTTAATTTCCATTAAAAAAAATTACTGTTTATTTTAATCAAAACTACATACATTAGAGAAAAGGTCCATGTTCTAAAAATTTCTCTATGATAATTTAAACAATATTTACTATACGATTAAAATGGCATATGTTATTAGATAGGCTTTTTTCGACCATTGATTAATAATTAAAAAGTTACAATTAACTATATAAAAATTTTAATAAGCGAAACATCTGAGCCTTGAGTTTATATCCATACAATGTAAAAAAAAAACGAAGCCAAAATATAAATAATTGTACTTGCTAGAAGGTGAAATTTATTCCCTATAGATTAACGTGGGGACGAATAGCTTCGTTTTCAGGTGATAATGTCGCCTTAAGTATCTTCGCCAGTTGATAACTCTCCTTGAGATGTTTTTTGTTCTGTTTGGGCTCTTCCGACTTAGATTTGTTGATGGCAGTTTTTTTCTTTAAGTTGATGGGGCTTTTATTAAGTTGATGGGGCCCATCAACAATCAATGGGCCCCTAAAGGTGGCAGGGTGGTCTTCCCGCAGTTGGCACACTTTGGTGTGAAGTTCCTTTAAGAGGGCAGTCTTTAGTCATGTGTTCTTTAGCACATTTTACGCATTTGGGGGTGAGCCCGCAGGTCTCGGAGGCGTATCCGTATTTCTGGCAGCGATAACACTGCTTAAATGGGTTTGATCTAAATATTTCGATAGTTACCGAGATAAATGATAAGTTGGTTATTTCGTAAATTTTGTCAAAATCCTTTCTGGGGAGTATATACTCCCCAGGAGTATATACCGAGATTTTTGCTGTCCTGACAACATATCCCGAGTAGGTTAAATTTAAATAAAAATTACTCCAGTTATCGTGTTCACAACTGAAGATGGGAAAAAGCGTTGTACATACATACATACATACACACACACACACACACATATATATATATATATATATATATATATATATATATATATATATATATATATATATATATATATATATAAACTTTTGAACGGAGGGGGGTTTTGGGTTCTAGGGGTCATGATCGGTGAAGATATGAAGAAATTTTCCAGAAGTCATGTCATGAGAACCATTGCAATAGGTAGATTTCCTATAAGGAATCTACCTAATAAAAATTAATAATATAATTTTTTTTTTTTAATTTTATGTAATGTCGTGGAATTGTAATAATTTTTGTTGAAGTAAGCCATATTTGAAAGTATGTTATTGTAAATTGCTAATTTTTTGGAGAAAAAAAATTTCTTTGGTGGGGGGGACAGCATAAGCCAGAGAAAATGGAGGGAAAATAGAGAAAATTTGAAAAAGTTTTAATATTGGCCAACCTGGCTTTAATATGACCTTTTTTTAAATTTAGCACCAAAGTTGGTCGGACATTCATTACTCGCCAAGGTCTTTAGTTACGCAATTGTAATAGCCATTTTAATTTATCTCCAAAATGTCAATAAGTATTTAAAAGTCACCAATTGGGGGGGGGGGGAGTTGTCCATACTAAAGCTGTACAGAAACCTCCTGTTTCGGTACCGGAATGTTATCGCTCCTCCTATTTCAAAATATTACGGGATTATCTATTCACTAGTTAACTTCACTGATTATTCTGATAGGGGAAAGAAAAAAAAAAGTTTTCGATAAAGTATGTTAGTTTTAAGGTTGAGAAGTTGAATGTTAATTTTGTTATTAATATACAGATGGCTCAAAAAAGAGCCGCAAAGTATCAACATAAAGCTTTAAAAATATGTTTAAATTTTTTATAGGACACTTCATCTGTATTATTTATTATAATAAATTTTTATTAATTTTTTTTCCAGATGCTGTGGAAAAAGAAAACAGTCATGTCTCAAGGGCACAAATAGAAGAGGTTCTTAAAATATGGTTGTGCCATGCAAAAGACAGATATAAATCTGTAAAAAAGTCATGTAAATGAAAAATTGGATGATGTAAATAAAATTGGATTAATAAAAGTTTACATGTTACGTAATTATCTAAAGTTTTTTCCGTAGGTTCACACAAGATTCAGTTTTACTGGAAGATCACAAGAGTATAGTTTCTTAAATGGTTCATTGCTTAAGTTCTGCAATTAAATATGCTGAGGATTACTAATTTGATGGATTATCAATGAATTAGCTTTCATGCCAAGCACAATTCATCTGTGCCAAACACATACTATTTAAACAAAATGAAAAAGAAAAAATATATATATATATATAATTGAAATATATTAAAAAAAGGTTATGATTTTTTTTTTTTTTTTTTTTTTTTCTGCTCCATTTTCATTTTTTCATATGCATATAAATTTTTATTTTTCGCGTGAAAGCACATTTCATTTTATGCTAAAAGAAAAAGAAAGAAAAGAAAAAAAAAAAATTAACTGGTAAATTTCTTTAGCAACAATCATAAATTTAAATGTCCAATTTTGAAGTTATTACCAGATTATTAATTTCATATTTTAATTAATTTTAAAAAATCTAATCAAAACTAAGGTACCAAATGATAGAGGCAATTTTTCTGAATCCGTCAAACTAAACAGCTTATCGATCGGACAATTAGATTTTTTAAAATTAACTAAAGCATGAAAGGTAACTTGCTATAAAGACGAGTACGAACCGGAATGGTCACCTCTCTTGCAAATTATATAAATAGATTTATGAAATTGCTTACACATAAATATTAATTACAGAAGCAAATTGAGACTTTGTTGTCTTGAGGCCATTTTGTTCAGTACGTCTTAAAATTTTAATGTTACATTATGATGAATTCAAAGAACTGCCAACAAGATAGTCTTTCATGTGCAGTTCTATTTCTAATGAATGTCTTTACACTTTTCATAGAAGAAAAAGATCTCACTGTGCTCGTTATAGATACAAGTAAACTATCCATTAATTTCATTTACTTGTGAAAAAAGAAATCTGAATTTTATAAATAAATAAAAAAAAATTGCTTTGAATACTGTGGCAGAATATCAGAAATTTGTGTTAAAATACTATTCCAACTAGGAGTCGCTTCGCTAAGCTCCGATTCCGAAGAATATAGCACAAAAGAAAAAAGTTTTTTCAGAATTTGTAAGAAGGAAGAAGAGCGAAAGCATTTGAATAGAATAAACACATGATTTATAGTTATGTCATTTATTAACTCAGTAGTGGTTAGCAAGTACTGCCTCCGATAAATTGTAAAAAAAAGTAAAAAACTTGGAAAAGTAACTAAAAAGTTGCACGTGTATGAGAAATAGCTATACAAAATCAGTTTGATACATTTTACAAATGTCATTAATGTGGGAGTCCATTGCTCCATCCCCTCCGCCCAGGAGAACTAATCTGATCAAACGATACGATTAAAAAACTTAAAATGAATTTTTTTTTTCTTTTTTTAAGTTATGATTATTATAAAATAATTTTTAACTTCAGAAGGATTATTTATTAAATTATATTTCGGGAGGGGTCCGGACCCCATGGACCCCCTCCCTGGGTAGGTCCTTGGTGGAGGGGGGAATTCCCAATGACATTTTTGTTTTCCTTGAAAAATTTTACAAAATAAATCAGTTTTCCATGACAATTATCACCGCAGAAGGTGGCAGTAAAAGTTGTCACAGTTGAAAACTGTCCTAACACGTCTTGAAGGTAACAGCTATTAAAAAACCACACCAAAGGAAACTGCAATAGAACTGCTGAATGTTTTAAGTCTGATTTTTGTAATTTGGCATTAAATGACAAAGTTCCTTATCATTTCTCAAATATATAGGGTTTATAATGTAATCAGTTTACAACTAAATTCAATAAAAGTCTAAAATGTTTAGATTGGGGGGGGGGGGGGCAAATCTCTCCTTGGCAGCCTTGATTGAAGCAAAATATTTAAAATTACAAATATTTGTTCTCACTTCCTTTAGCTCTACAATATTAATAGCTTTTGATAGCAAATAAATGGAAAACTACAAAAATCTTTTTATAGCATGTTTATTGTACAATAATTTTTAATATATATTCTGAAATCTGTCATAAAAAAATAAAATATACTAAATTTAAAATGTAGTATATTGTTTTATTTTTTATGTAGTTTATTTCAAATATATTTTTTATTCTCTTACGCTTGTATATAAACATATGGTAATAAGAAATATATTTGAAATAAACTTGAGATTATGCGTTACTTATTGCATAATAAACCAATTAAATATATTCACAATTCTGCATTCATTTATACAAATAAAAGATTTCCCCAAGTCTAATTTGTGCTGTCCTGTGGACAAACTGCAGCCATTGTATGAACATCAAAAAAAGACCTCTTCTAGATGCTCAAAGGTATCATTTATAGTCATTTTACCTCATCCTGTGAGCATCCTGCACTCATACTATGACTGCCTGAAAATGCTGTCCTCTGGATTTGCTTAGGTGTCACATTTTGCTCAGCTCTGGATGTCCTCTGGCCAAGGTACGTCCATTGTGTGATGTCCACAGGATGCCTTATTATCCCACATATGACAGCTTCTAGATTTACTCTGGATGTCATTGTGTTGTATGGGCTGCTAAGCGATTTTTATTCAAATAAATTACAATTAAAAAAAAAAGATTAAAAAAAATCTTTTGAATAAAATATAGAAATAAAAATATTTCAAATATATAGTATGTTGTGGCCATCACAAAACTTTCTTCTTTCTTATTCCCATACAAATACACACAATGTAAATTAGATATTAACTAAAATAATTTTTTATTAAAATTTCTTTTCATGATGAATGCAAACGATTTTCATTTGAGAGAGATATATATATAATAATGGCTAAAGAAAATTTATTATGTGTCCTATAGACCACATTCATATTTTAAAAACTGAATTTTTCTCCATAAGTTTTTTATTTATTTATTAAAAAACGAAAAAAAAAAAAAAAAAACTGATAAATTTGTTTTTAATTGTTCTATATTTATGGTTCAACCATTCGTTTTAAAGGTATTGATGGGTTCTTTTTAGAAACACTAATATTAAAAATTTACATAGCCCCCCCCCCTCCCCAAGTAAAAAGTAATGCATTTACATTTACCTCTTTTTTTTTTTTTTTTTTTTTTTCATAATTGATTATTACTATTTTAAATAATTCTTTTTAATTCACAAAAATTCTTTAAAAAAAATTCTCACCGTGCATATTTATGCGAAGTTTCGTACTTTGTTGAAACAAATAAATAAATACAATAAAATAAATATATACGGGATGGCAGCGCTACCTATTGGGCGTTTGGTGTTTTGGAAGTAAGGCTGATTGACTACCCTAGGATCCTAGGCATAAAGAGGAGTGCCCTCCGTGGGGGAGTTCTTTCTAAGGGGTCCTAGTCCGTATTTACGCAAGTTTCGGAGAAAACCACGGAAAACTCCAAACAACTAAGCCAACGAGCGCGAGCTGGGATCGAATCCGGCACCTCACGTCTACCAGCTTTAAGCGTGAACCGCTCGGTCGCTGGTGGGCGATTTTCAATAACAGCTTATAAGCACTAATTTTCGATGTTAGGACTAAATATCAAGTTTGGTTAAATTTCGTCCACTTATTAATGAGATAGAGAATCCACAAAAGTTTAGGCACACAAAGACACTTAAAATAGTGCAATCGTGTACAGGATATGTCAAAACGTATAAATTCATTGGAAACCAGTGACTAAAACTTTCCATTAATCGAATACTTTCTTCTTAAATATAAAGAAGAGAATAATAAATAAAACTAATATCTTAAATAATGATGCATCTAGATTATTAATAAAAATATTATGAAGACATTAAAAAGTAGAATCTGTTCTATTCTTTTTTATATTATTATAATGTAATTTCTTTTACAGTTATAAGATGAAAGTATTATATTCCTATAAATTTTTGCTCCGATTTTTGATGGGTTTATTTTTTTTTATGACAATGGGATTTTTTTTTTTTTTTTTTTAATGCCAATATCGTCAATAATGAAAATTAAAAATATCATTTTAATACATAATTCCTATGAGAATTGAAAATCAAGACTATATTTCGATGTTACTAGCGTCTCTTTGTAGCGGCAGACCTCTACGGATCTTACGGAGCTAAGTGAGTTTGGCGAGAATTCACGCTTGGCGCACACTGTGGCTTGACGCTTGCGCTTACGCACAACGAGGAAAGATCACAAACCACGCGGGAGCAATACCTCTATGATTCGGCTTTCGGCTAACACAATACCGTAGTAGTTCACGTGCACAGGAGAAAGGAGAAATCTCAAAGTTATTGTCACGTGACACTTCTCGATGATGTTGGTCACACAAAGGGGTTGCCATTTCGCTCTCTACCTAAATTAAAGCTCGATGCCATCAACGCTTGCACCAGTTCCCAGTGAAAACCGGTTCTCGCCAACTCCATTCTTATACTTACTCTGAGGGCAGCACCCACAACAAATAGCGATAAATACGCGAGAATGGGTGCCCTACATCAGTGTTTTAAGCAGCTAAAGCAGCTTTTGCTGGCAATTCACTAGAAGGGAACTTTGCAAATTCGCTCTTGTGAGTCGTCCATTGAAAGTTATCGAGTTGAATAAAATGGCTGGAGTGCCGTCACCATAGATGTAGTAATATACATAGATCTATCATCCCCATGTTAACGTGCAAAGATTTTTGATGCCGAAAAAGTTTTTGGCATCAGCCATGATGAGAGAGTATAAAACTCGAAAACAACAATGGAATAGAATGTTGATATCATAGATATAGTAATAAGACATGGTTGATATATATTGAAAATGCCGAAGTACTGCGCGGCTTTATTGTAGAAATAAATTTATGAAAGGAAGTGGAATAAGTTTTCATAAGTAAGTTAAATTTAACTAATTTATGAAAAATATGATTCTTTATAATCAGTTGCTTTGTTATTATTATGGTTTAAATACTGTTTTGATTTTTAATGGAATACTTTTTTTAAAATTTTAATATTTTTTAAGTTTTTCTATTAGTAAGTAATATCGAATTTTCAAAGTTCTTTTAAATGTAGTTAGCAGTGGCAGAGGTAAAACCCGCTTGTTTTAATATATTATAACTAGTATTACCACAAGACTTTCTTCTCTATTTAATCCTATACAAATTTATTCAATACAAATTATTTATTAAGTTATAATTTATTAAATATATTTTCCATGACGAATGCAGACGATTTTTTTCTTAAAGTAGTATAATAATAAATGCTGAAAAAAATCATTTTTGTGCAGACATGAAAAGATATACAGTCGAATCTTGTTAACGTGAATCTCAAGGGGGATCAAAAATCTGTTCATCTTATCAGTAGTTCGTGCTATCAGTAACTGATCGTCATATAACTAAAGTAATCTTCATTTTCACGGGGATTGTGGTAACAGTTCATGTTAAAAGTAATTCACGTTAACGAGGTTCGACTGTATATATATATATATATATATGTCTACACTATATATACATAATATATAACATTAAAAATAAAAGAAATCGGTAGCTTCGTTTTAAATTAATACAGATGTATGGTTCAACCATTCGTTTTAGAAATATTGACGAGTTCTTTCTAAAATATCCACATTGAAAATTTACACAGGCCCCGGGGAAGAGCACTTTCTTCCCAGGAGGAAAGCAATGCTCCTACATGCACACATTTTTTTTTTTCAAGTTTATTACTACTAGTACTATTATCAATAATTCATATAAATTTTACATTCATGCGTTAAAAATAACTCACATTATATACATTTATATGAAATTTTGTCCTATACTGTCATGCTAAGTACTTAGACTTTAGTACTTAGTCTTGTTTTTCAACCGGCGGATGATACGTTAACAGCGCATGCAAATTTTCCTGAAAAAGAGGATAAGTTAAACCAATTCTTCATCCGTAAATCATTTAACTCTTACTTTCTTGAAATTCATTATGTGTGTTTCCGAGTAAACCCAATTTCTACAATATTTTGCAACAGGAAAATAAAGGGTTAACAGCTAAATCAAGATTTCCTGTAAATGAGGATAAGTTTAATTAATTTTTCATCCTAAACACAACCTAACTCCAAACATTCATCAAGATTATTATATTTA
The DNA here is from genome assembly GCA_963930645.1 of Salticus scenicus. NCBI lineage: Eukaryota > Metazoa > Arthropoda > Arachnida > Araneae > Salticidae > Salticus > Salticus scenicus. The sequence continues at coordinate 80,762,228 of OZ005651.1, forward strand.
TTTCCAAGTAAACCCGATTTTTGCCAAATTTTTCCTCATTAATATGCAATTTTTGTCATATTATTCCAAGTAACCAACAAACAAGGTCTAACAGCAAACCATGATTTTTATGAAGATGGGGATCAGACTAATCGTTTTTTTACCCCAAAAAACACTTCCAAGCTTCCATCAAAATCGTTAAACCCATTTTCAATACAAACCCAATTTCTGCAATATTTACCAAACGGTAATTAAAGGGTAAACAGTAGACGCGAATTGCCCTGGGGATGAGGATATGCCTAATTGATTTTACACCTCTAGAAACACTTAATCAAAGACTCTTCAAAATCATTACATCCCTTTCCGATTTAACCCAAATTCGGCCGTATTTCTTAACCGGTTGATAAAGGGTTAACAGTGAGCAGGAACTTTTCTGAATCGAAGAAAAAATCTAATTTGCACCAAATATCTATCTGTTTATCTATCTATCTACCTATATATATATATAGAAAGAGAGATGCCAAGTTATTACGGATTTCCGTAATCTTAATACCAGAATTTTTTTTATGTATTCCTTTGTAATAACACTGCTCGGCATGAAAATTGTATCTGACACCATTTCAGCCCACTCTTATGTAAAATGACCTCCTGAATCCGAATATGATCACCATTTTGCCCAATCACACACCGTTTTCTTGATACGCCCCTCCCCTATTTTTATCATTGTTTGATAATTTTATACTCATCAGTTTGATTTGGAGAGCAACGATGATTATTTTAACCGTTAAATGTCTTCTGATCTGAGGAGCTACAGTGGTAGAAAGTTCTGAAACACGAACATTTGTAGTAAGGAGGATACTTGAGAGGATTTGTGCCCAGAAAAAAAAAAAAAAAAAACACTTAACCCTAAAATTTAATCAAAATCGTCACATTCACTTCCGAGTAAACCCATTTAATACTATAAATTTCGACTGGCCGTTAAAGGTTAACGCGATTTTTTCTGAAGATGAGGATATGTCCATTCGTTTTAGCTCTCTAAAGAACACTTAACCCCAAACTTTTATAAAAACCATTACATTCATTTCCGAGTAAAACTAATTTCTATTATATGTTGCGACTGGCCGTTAAAGGGTTAACGCGAATTTTCCTGAAGATGAAGATATGTCCATTTGTTTTATCTCTCTAAAGAACACTTAATCCCAAACTTTTATAAAAATCGTTATATCCATTTCCGAGTAAACCTAATTTCTATTATATGTTGCGACAGGACAGGCCGTTAAAGGGTTAACACAAATTTTTCTGAAGATGAGGATATGTCCAAACGTTTTAGTTCTTTAAAAAAAAAAAAAAAAAAATTACAAAAAAAATGACACTTAACTCCAAATTTTAAACAAAATCGTTATATCCATTTCTGATTAAACTCAATTTGTACTACATGTTGCGATTGGCAGTTAAAGGGTTAACACTAATTTTCTTGATGCTAAGGATGTTCCAATTGTTTTAGGTCTCTAAAAAGCACTTATCCCAAACTTTTATTAATATATAATAACCATTTCCGAGTAAACATAAATTTCTACTCTATACAGTTGGTAACAAAAGTGTCCGACTGCATTGCGATTGGCAATTAAAGGGTTAACTCTAATATCTCAAAAGATGAGGATAAGTCCAATAGTTTTTTCGACCATAAAAACTTCTAAACAGACAGAAATAGTAGACAGAAACGATAAATTTCTTTAAATGTCGTTATTCCATACAAAAAAAAAAAAAAAAAAAGGAAGAAGAAGAAAAGAAGAAAAGAGAGAAAGAAAAATGAGTATCTGGAGTTTTTTCATTCATCTTTAGTACATAAATTATTCATAAATTTTATTTGCTAAATTATCTGTGTGTATTCCCGTGTATATTCAGTCGGGGAAAGACATCCACAAGAGAGTAAAATGGCCGATGGCCGTCTTTTCCCGAAAAAAAAGGGCATCAGTTTTTCGGCCTCGCTGATCAATCTATGTCTTATTACTATATCTATGGCCGTCACATCTTTACTATTATAATTGTCCCATGTTTCATTCGAGCATTTGGCAACAACTAGATTTTAATTCTGAAAATAAGCTAAAGTGAAAATTCATTTACAAATAAATAAATATTGATGGATAAGTCATAAGTTTCATGCTGATTAGATTCGCTAGCTTTGAATGGAAGGGGAATCTTAAAAGTTAAAAGAGTTTGAGGTAAAATAAACTCATTTATTTTGCTGTGTTTGTGTATGATTGTAAATTAAAAAATATATCATTTTATATGTACATATAATTAAGATATTTATTTCCGATGCAATTTGTGTTTATTTATACAGACAGTTATATAGTAGGTTTGCATTGAATAATTATCTACATTAGTCAGTGGTTAACAACGTGATGTGGTTTTATTCGCCTGTTTTTTTTTTTTTTTTGTGCCGAATATATTTTTTGGAGAATATGCGAACTTATTTTAGTACTTGATCTAACTACTTGATTATTCAAATTTTTCTTGTAAAATTATATAAAGGAATTTTTAAAGCAATTTTAAGAGAAATTAACTACTAACACCTAAATTTTATTTTTTAATCAAATGAATTTATTATATTATTTAATTTTATTAATTCTATTTAACCCTTAACAATCGCGTAAATTTCAAGAAAACGGTAAAAAAAAGTGCTCCTCCCCCCCCCCCCTTTTTTTTTAATTCAAGAAAAATGTATAATATAAAGTGTATGAACAATATATGTGTTCATTTTCAATTTTTGAAATTTTTTTTAGCTTGAAATCAAGAAAATTTAATTTTGCAGAAAATCAACAATCAGGGTTATAATGACTGAGTGTTGGTTTTGCACCCAGTAGCAGAAATTTTTCTGTCAATCTGTGACAACTATTTACGCATTAGAAAATAATCTGCAGCATAATTTCACAATGAGTTACGGGAAAAAAAATACCGGATTTAGTAAGCATATTTTTATCACATGTTTGCATTTATCTAATGTTATTAATCTGTCAAATATGTCAAAGCATTGTAGTTATAGAATTTCCATTACATATAGCTAGATAAAGAGTTAGCATTAGCAATTATCTTTCATATTGTATAAGAACTACTATTTTGTTCATACTGACTCTAGTAAAATCCTTGCATACTCTAAACATTGAAATTAATGGAACTTTCTAAAATTTTCTTGTCCCTGTGTAACCAGACGGAGGGACATTAAGACGCATAAACTTTCTCTTATCAAAGCAATTGCAGTTTGTTCGTCATTGCCATCTGTACATCTTAATTCCATTTTTCTCACCTTCTCAATGTCCGAGCCCCAACTTTCACAGAAAACTTGTAATACTGGAATTGAAACTGTATTTAACCCATTTAGGCGCCAAAACTCCCGCTGCAGGAACATTTAATTACGAATTTTTTCCTCTACAATAATTAAGATAAATATATATTTTTATTTTTTACATTGAACGTTGAAGTGCCTAGCTTCGCTGGCAATCTTTTCAAAAAGTTTGTAATGCAAATTGTATTTTTATTTTTCTATATATTAATAGGCAAGCATAAAATTTGTAGTCCCTTTTTAACATATTAATTATGGGAGTAGAGGGTTGAAAATGGTATCATTTGAAAGGTATGGTTAGCCGGAAGGTGCGAATACAAATATTATTTTCTTACGATGTCAAGAAGGTATTTAAAAATGCATTTATTTTTTATGCATTTTTCCCTTTTATACACGTATTCCTTTACATTAAAAAATACCTAAAAGTAGAAAGTTGTCAAATTTGGCAATTTCATAAAGCTCAAATAAAACCATAGACACAGTAATTTGTATAATGTAGCATTACTATACGCAAGCGAAGTGATGACGTCACTGTCTGTCCATGGAGCCATGTAAAAGATTTTCTATGTTAATCGTCGGATTTTTTGTAAAAATTTATTAAAAAATAACGGAAATTATCTGCCGATTTTAATTCCGATATTTGGCTATAGTTATACATAAGTTACTGTCTACATGTGTTTGATTGAGTTATTTTTTCTGTAAAATTGATAAAATTTTAATTAAAAATCACAAAACTCCAGAAAAAAAATGGCAAACTTCCAGTTTCGAATGTAAACATAAATATTTCATTTCAAAGAGTGATATTTAAACAATAAATATTTAACTAATATACTAAATAAAAGGAAAATGGATTTGTTACAAACTGCTGCATGTATAAGTAGACGATACGGAAAAAATTCCGATTTCCGTTTTTTGCTGAATTTACATGTTTTGAGCTTTCTTTACGTTTCAATTAACTGAAATTGGCTACATATTTTTTAAAAAAGTGTCTCTATTGCTAGCTTTTGTGGGTAGAAGATACATAAAAACTTTTGATTTCCGGTTTTCGATGAATTTACACGTTTTGAGATTTCCTTGCATTTTAATTAAGTGAAATTGACTACTTATTTTTATTTTTTAACAAGTGGATTTATTATTCTTTCCTCTGCATATATAAGTAAAAAATATAAGATTCAGAAAAGTTTTAGATTTTCAGTTTTCGATGAAGTTACACGTTTTGAAATTTCCCGAACTCAAATCGACCATTTTTGAAAAATATCTTTTTTTTTTTTTGTTCAAACACTGTACTTTATGAACCAATCGAATTAATTTAACAGAATTTGATACTTGGTTGGGCCTTGGTTTGGCATGGTACCTATTAGCTTCTGGGCTGTATAAAACAACAAGGGGCATTTTCACGTTACGGTTTTCTCTCATTTCAGGAAAGGCTAACATCTACAGAGAGAAATAGTTATATTAAGTAAAACTCTGCTGATTCAGTTAGAGTGAATATCGGCAAACAATTGCCGCAGCTGTGTTGCAATTGCATTCTGTTTAGGACAAGGCAATAACTTTGCTTTGCCTCGCTTTGCAAAAAAAATGGTCGAGTTTCGACCACTGGGCGATACTAGTTTATTTAATTATTCAAACAAAATCATCTGTTTCTACTGTATAAGAAAAGAAAATCGCTAAAAATAACTTATTATTCAAGTGCAGGGGTTTAAAATGATGGATATTATTTAAAAAATTCGTTTCTTAAATTATAACAAACAGGGATCAGGAAAATTTAAAAGAGTTATGCAGTTTATCAACATCTATTCTACCTCCATTAGGTGCCATGTCTCCCATTTTGGAACTATATCACATCTTTGAACAAAATAACTGTTTTTTTTTTTAATTATTTAAATTATATATGATTAGGAATGCATTTTGTAACCAAAGCGTACAAAAATACAAAATTTTTGAGTGAGATTCATATAGTGGGGCCCTGTGGCAGAAATTTATTATGCTTTCTGCGACAAGCTTCATCAACACCAAAATCTTTCTGCAGGAATAGTTTGTGAAGTTAACATTTACGAATTCAAAATACATTATTTTTAAATAGTAAATAATATTCAGTATAACCAATGCATTTAAATTTTAACTAGGCACAAATGCATATATCTGGACTATTGCAAAAAAACACTCTTTTTTTTTTTTTAAAGACAGGTGAAAATAAATCTATTGATCTTAATTGCTTCAGATTTTTTGTTCACATTAATATACAATATTGTTTATAAAATATTCAATGAATTCAAACCATAAAATGCAGTAACACATAAAATATAATCTACAATTTTTTTAAGGCATTTAAATCATGAAATGTCTAAATTAAACTAATGTTACAAATACTTTTAAAATTTCATTACTTTTTTTATAGTAAATATATATATTTAAATACACAAATGCACTTATTTCATAAGGTGTAAACGAAATAACATAAAATCTAATACAGAACTCAAAATTAAAAGTAAAAATTAATATAGAATACTGAATATCATAATGAAATATAAATAATTTACAACATTTATAGTTTTTGAGATTATTAGAAAGATGCAAAATAACATTCTAATACACAAAACTCATCTTTCATATTATCCTATACAAAAAGCATAAAGATGTGTATTTGAAATCTAAAAAATATGATTTAACATTAAAGAATTCAGAATGTATAATTATACCATCATTTAAATATATAAAGTAAAACAGAATGCAAGATCTAAGTAACACAATTATAGACAAAGCATAGTCAAAATATTTTAATAAAGATTGAGGCAAGTGAAATATTTAATTTTTAAGGAAATGTTGAAATGGGAAATGTAACAAATTTCATGGATAAAATCTATAATAGAAAATAATGATTACAGATGAATGAAATAAATAGAAATCAATTAAAAATAATATTTGATATTGATATCTATACGAATAAGTAAATAAAAATAAATAAATAAAAGCATTTGCTGTTTAATTAGTATTTATATTAGTATTTATATTAGTATTATTAGTTTTTCTAATAACAACTATTAGAAAATATTCCAATTGATTGCAAAAAAAAAAAAAAAAAAGATATTCAAAACCTTTGGTTTGATTTTTATTCAAAATAACTGTTTAATTTGCAATATTTCAATTAAAAAAAATAAAATTTTTTTAAAAATTCAAATGTAACTAGTGATAAGAGTATTTTTGTAAAATAAATTAAAAATTATTTTAACGACTTCATATGCTTAAACAACAAAATTTAAAGCTAAGAATTTTAATCACAATTAAAACAATTAATGATTAGTAAAGAAAAAAATTAGAAAAGTTACCAGTTTTATAACTTAAGTTACCCATTAATATTTATTGCTAAGGTCTTTTACCACATATAAAATGATAAAAATCAAAGTATTTTTAAGATTTATTTCTTAATTTTCTATTTTTGAAGCAAGGTAAGCATTCAGCTTCATTTTTTATTTTGAGAATAACTGCAGACGTTACAAATTTCCCCATAGTCTTATTTCTGTATATACAGTAACCGCCGCTTAATAAAATAACTGGTTAATAAAATCAGCCGCTTAATATGATCAAATTGCCAGGACCGGAATCAAATCAATGCAAACTAATTTTAAAACCGCCGCTTAGTAAAATCAGCATCGCCAGTTAATAAACTCAAAAAAATCTCTTCAGCAGAAAAAATGTCATTTATGCACGCTAAACAAATTTTTATTTACACGATGATTTTTTTTATTTTTGAAATAAAATACAGTAATCCCACCGTTATCTCTCTTTGTCGAAAATTTTACATTTACAATATTAAATTTTACATTTACAGCAATTAAATACGCCCATCACTTGTCTTAGTAATAATTTCAAGGAATGTTTTCTTGAAATCCACGGTAATAAATTACGAATTTGATTTGAATCGCAAGTGATTTTATTTTATAATGTTCAATTAAAAGACAATTTTTAGTTCTTATACTGAAATAACTAAGAAGCTTAAACGGAAAAAATTTAAATTTAAAAGAAAAGCGTGAACTTTTTGCAAAGTATTGATGATTTTGCTCAAAGAAGAGTGCATCAGAACTTGGGCTGTGTTTAATTCACTTATTTTGAAAGAACAATCAAATAATTATCCGTTCAAAATTAATTACTATTGTTTAATAGTTCCATTATTTGGTACCTTTTGAAATTTCTTTCCAAATTCAGGTAAATAATACCTTTTTCTTAAGTGTAGGAACGTTCGCCGGATATAAAAATTAGCCGCTTAATAAAATCACTTTTGCTCAGAACGAATGTGATTTTAATAAGCGGTAGTTACTGTATTTGTGAAATGTATTGCATAGTTTGAACGAAACATTAAATTTAATGCAGCTTTTAAAAATTTACGTGTATTTACTACTACGCACGTATGCACGCTTCGCATACATTAAAGAAAAAAAAAATCACTCGATAAAACTAATTTGTCGTGCGTAAATCAGAAAATGTATGAAAATTGGTACAGCAGCAATCACGCACTTATAAAAAAAAAAAAAAAAAAAAAAAAAAAAAAAACTGAAAATGCATGAAATATGAAATTCGGAAATGGTCGCAAAGTCGCATTCTTTTGAAAAAACATTTTTTTGCAATACAATAAATACACACGACACGAGCGGGCGAAAACAGTTTCGAGACACGAAAATGAAGTTCTGATGTGAAGAGATTACCAGTGAAAAGTGTCGATACACCGAATCATATCACCGCATCACGAATCGCTAATGCATGCCGTATCAAAGCTAGCCCAAGTGAGTTACATTCGCTTTATCTCCTCTCCTTATTCAGGATTGAGGCGATCGTATCTGCAGAAATGAAAATTTGTTCTGCAGAACAGTTTATAAACCATTCTTTAAGTTTCTTTCTTTCTATCTCTTTTTCTCTCTCTTAAAAAAAAAAAAAAAAAAAAAAACAGTGTCAAAATTTATTTGACTTAAGTAAAATCTTTCTGCAAGAGCATTTCTGTTTCTGCGACATTGTCGCCGTGTCGCTGCCACGGGGTAGTGGGGTTAAGTAACTTAATGGGTTATGTAACATCAATGAGTTAAGCAACTTAATAAGCACAGGTATTTTCTTTGACAGCTCAGTAAGATACTTTAAATAAAACCTGTGATCCTTTCAGATCCAATTTCTTTTTTTTATAGTGCTAGCGATCCATTTATAAAAATTCTGGTATTCAAACAAAAGTGTGTCAAGACAAGATCATCAAATTTTTAAATCGATATAAAATCTAGTATATATTCAAAGGTGCAATAACAAATTTTACATGAGTAGTGAGTGATATTGAACAATTCTACCTCTAAATAGGTTCTGCAATTCAATGAAGCAAATTTAAACAGAATATTGACAGTTATGCTGCATATGAAGAAGAATGGGAATCTTCTGCAGGGAACTTTATTACCGATCGGTAGCAAATGCTAAAGGTGAGGGGGGGAGGGAGTCCCCAAAAAATTATATGAATGAGAGATATTGAACATTTCTATTTCTTTATACGTTTCAGAATCTAATAAAGTAAGCTTAAAATGAACATTGACATTTATGCTCTGGATGGAAGAAGATTGGAAATTACAATGCTTCTATGGAGCGCAGGGTTTAAGTTGAGTGAAAATTTTCTTTAGCAAAAAAGCTAAAATCAGAAAAGAAAGCTTTAGCAGAATGCGAAGATGCCAGAAGCAGTAGAAAAAGATGAATATCAGTTCATACATTATTCTAAACGCCTCGACATGTTTGGTTTTCATTTGTAAATTAAACTTAAAAGTTTTTAATCAGGTCTTTAAAGAGTTATACACTGAAGATAAAAATTCTTTTAATTTGAAATAAAAAACAAAAAAGTAATTAATAATTAAGCTTACCACTGTAACCAGATAAGTTCAAATATAGTACAAGCATATATTTTAACACATTTATTGGCAGACTTGAAAAATATTAAACTTTTTAGATTATTACTTTATTTTGTAAACTTTTTTAAAGCAATATGAGCATCTTATATACGCAGTATATCATTTTTTTGGAGATATAATTATCACAATGGCACGTAAAACTACATTAAGTTTATACTGTATCTGAAAATAAAAACATAACTTAAAAAAAAAAAAATAATAATAATAATAAGTGAAACTTGTTTATTACTATTGAAAGCTTTTTGGTTTACAATTTATAATTTTTCTTTCTTTTATATTAGACCACTTTACAAATGCCTCATGCTTATTTACAAATTGATTTCCTGTATGCGATTCTTATGCATAGTTCAGCATTTGGTTTTCCTTATATGCATAAAACAATGGACTTTTCTTGATCAGTGTTGCAATTTTTTTTCCCATGAAAGATTTGTTATAATATTTTTGAAGATTTTTTTTTTTTTTTTAAATTTGTCTTTAGTAAGATGCTTTAGCAAAAAAGCGAAAACATGTTATTTCATAAATTAAATATATTAAAAAACCTTTACTACTTTGCCGCTAAATCTTTCCATCGGGATCCCGATTCTCGTCAGACGGCTTCTCTGTGAGTGATTTGGAATATTCTGCTGTTTTCTGCCTTTTCAAAATGTGGCGCCTTCTGTCTGGAGCTACTGCGCTGCTATCATTACACGCGTTTTTATTGGTGGTTATTTCTATTGATTTGCGGAACATGGCGTAGTTCTATTCTTTATAATTAGCTATTTTAGTGGTTTGTTCGAAATTTATATCTATGTTTTCTCAGTAAAAAGTTTTGGCCAACGCTGTATTTCGATTTCCTGTTTTAATATCTCTTATATGTTCTTTTATTCTTGTTTTGATTTTTCTTTTAGTTACTCCGATATACGAACCAGTCTGTTTATTTTGGTCAGTGTAAGGTATTTTATAGACTCCTGAGGTTTCAAGGGGGGGAATGGGGTCTTTTTCGTTTCTGATAAGCTGAAATATATTTTTATTGGGTTTTATAGGGATATTGACTTTGTATTTATTGGCTGCACGTTTGATTTTGTTTGAGGCACCGCGATCGTATGGTATGGAAGTTGTGAATTTTAAGGGGGGTTTCTGAAAACTAGGTATATTATCAATGTGTTTTATTTTATTCTTAACAATTTTGTTTACAATTCTTTCTGGATATCCAGCCTGCTTTGTGAACGTTTTAATTAGGTTTAATTCATTATTTAGGTCTTCTGGGTTATTGCAAATTAGAAAAGCGCGATTTATATATGATCTTATGGCGTTAATTTTATATCTGTACGGTGTTTTGCATTTGTAATTTATAATTTTGTTGCTATTTGTTGGTTTCCTATAGACAGTCGTTTTAATTTCCTGATTGGTGTGTATGATTTTGACATCTAAATAATTGATCTGCCTATTGCTTTCCTCTTCACATGTGAACTGTATGTTTGGATCAAATTTATTAATTTCGTTGAGGATTTCATTGACATTTAAATTTTTGTCGATAACAGCAAAGACATCATCGACGTACCTATACCAGAAGAAAATTTTGTTTTTTAATTTATTAAGGATTTCATTTTCCAGTTTTCGTAATTTAAATTCGGCAGCAAAGCCGGAGTGGGGGGATCCCATAGGGACGCCTTTCATCTGTTGGTAAATTTTGTTATTAAATTGAAAGTAATTTTCCCTTAACAAAAAAATTTGTAGTAGTTGATAGAGTCAGAGTCCGGGCTATTTCAGGATCAGGATACTTTTCTTTAATTGTTTCATTAATAATTTGGCAGATTTGGTTGATATCTATGGATGGATATAAATTAATCACGTCAAAGCTGACGAAAAAGTACCTATCATCGTTTTTAATGTCCCTTTATATTTTGATGAAATCTTCGGTAGACACTAAAGAATTTTGCAAGGGGGGAGGATGTTGTGGTAAATTTTAGCCATGTATTTTTCCAAACAAAAAGTGGAGGCTTCCCTTTTATTTACAATTGGTTTGAATTTAGGTGGGTTCTTGTGGTCTTTATACTTACCAAAGATACGGGGGGGGGGGGGGGGGTATTGGTGGCGTGATTTTGGATTATGGGGGGATTATTGTCTGGCCATTTTCCTTCTTTAATAATACTTTTAATTTTTTTAATAGTTTGTTGTTTGGGTCTTTATTTATAATGCTAACGCCAATTTCGTGTATGGTTTCTTCCATTTTTGTATTGTAATCTACGCGATTTAGGATGGCTATTTTATGTGTTTTGTCCGTTAGGGTACATGTAATATCTTGATTCTTTTCGAGTTTATTCAATTCCTTCAAGTCAGCTTTGTTAATATTTTTGTTTTTAATGGATTTCTCAATTTCGTTAATGGCAATGTTACGGATTTTGTCTCTGTTTTCTTCTGGGATTTTATTAAGTGCGGATTCAATCTTGGCAATACTATGTTTTAGGTTAACCGGTTGGTCTATAATAAATTTCGGTCCTAGTTTAAGTAGTTCATTTTGGTGACTATTGATATTAAGTTCGGACAAGTTAATAAAAGATATCACTTGTACCCTAACGGACAAAACACATAAAATAGCCATCCTAAATCACGTAGATTACAAATCAAGAAATTACATGTACCCCAACGGACAAAACACATAAAATAGCCATCCTAAATCGCATAGATTACAATACAAAAATGGAAGAAACCATAAACGAAATTGGCGTTAGCGTTATAAATAAAGACCCAAATGACAAACTATTAAATAAAACTAAAATTATTATTAAAGTAAGGAAAATGGCCAGACAATAATCCCCCCATAATCCAAAATCACGCCACCTTTCCTGTATGCGATTCTTATGCATAGTTCAGCATTTGGTTTTCCTTATATGCATAAAACAATGGACTTTTCTTGGTCAATGTTGCAATTTTTTTTCCCATGAAAGGTTTGTTATAATATTTTTGAAGATTTTTTTTTTTTTTTTTTAATTTGTCTTTAGTAAGATGCTTTAGCAAAAAAGCGAAAACATGTTATTTCATAAATTAAATATATTAAAAAACCTTTACTACCTTCGTTGTTTGCCGTTAAATCTTTCCATCGGGATCCCGATTCTCGTCAGACGGCTTCTCTGTGAGTGATTTGAAATATTCTGCTGGTTTCTGCCTTTTCAAAATGTGGCGCCACCTTCTGTGTGGAGCTACTGCGCTGCTGTCATTACACGCGTTTTTATTGGTGGTTATTTCGATTGATTCGCGGAACATGGAGTAGTTCTATTCTTTATAATTAGCTATTTTAGTGGTTTGTTCGAAATTTATTTCTATGTTTTCTCTGTAAAAAGTTTTGGCCAACGCTGTATTTCGATTTCCTGTTTTAATATCTCTTATATGTTCTTTTATTCTTGTTTTGATTTTTCTTTTAGTTACTCTGATATACGAACCAGTCTGTTTATTTTGGTCAGTGTAAGGTATTTTATAGACTCCTGAGGTTTCAAGGAGGGAATGGGGTCTTTTTCGTTTCTGATAAGCTGAAATATATTTTTATTGGGTTTTATAGGGATATTGACTTTGTATTTATTGGCTGCACGTTTGATTTTGTTTGAGGCACAGCGATCGTATGGTATGGAAGTTGTGAATTTTAAGGGGGGTTTCTGAAAACTAGGTATATTATCAATGTGTTTTATTTTATTCTTAACAATTTTGTTTACAAATCTTTCTGGATATCCAGCCTGCTTTCTAAAAGTTTTAATTAGGTTTAATTCATTATTTAGGTCTTCTGGGTTATTGCAAATTAGAAAAGCGCGATTTATATATGATCTTATGGCGTTAATTTTATATCTGTACGGTGTTTTGCATTTGTAATTTATAATTTTGTTGCTATTTGTTGGTTTCCTATAGACAGTCGTTTTAATTTCCTGATTGGTGTGTATGATTTTGACATCTAAATAATTGATCTGCCTATTGCTTTCCTCTTCACATGTGAACTGTATGTTTGGATCAAATTTATTAATTTCGTTGAGGATTTCATTGACATTTAAATTTTTGTCGATAACAGCAAAGACATCATCGACGTACCTATACCAGAAGAAAATTTTATTTTTTAATTTATTAAGGATTTCATTTTCCAGTTTTCGTAATTTAAATTCGGCAGCAAAGCCGGAGTGGGGGGATTCCATAGGGACGCCTTTCATCTGTTGGTAAATTTTGTTATTAAATTGAAAGTAATTTTCCCTTAAGAAAAAAATTTGTAGTAGTGGATAGAGTCAGAGTCCGGGCTATTTCAGGATCAGGATACTTTTCTTTAATTGTTTCATTAATAATTTGGCAGATTTGGTTGATATCTATGGATGGATATAAATTAATCACGTCAAAGCAGACGAAAAAGTACCTATCATCGTTTTTAATGTCCCTTTATATTTTGATGAAATCTTCGGTAGACACTAAAGAATTTTGCAAGGGGGGAGGATGTTGTGGTAAATTTTAGCCATGTATTTTTCCAAACAAAAAGTGGGGGGCTTCCCTTTTATTTACAATTGGTTTGAATTTAGGTGGGTTCTTGTGGTCTTTATACTTACCAAAGATACGGGGGGTATTGGTGGCGTGATTTTGGATTATGGGGGGATTATTGTCTGGCCATTTTCCTTCTTTAATAATACTTTTAGTTTTATTTAATAGTTTGTCGTTTGGGTCTTTATTTATAATGCTAACGCCAATTTCGTGTATGGTTTCTTCCATTTTTGTATTGTAATCTACGCGATTTAGGATGACTATTTTATGTGTTTTGTCCGTTAGGGTACATGTAATATCTTGATTCTTTTTGAGTTTATTTAATTCCTTCAAGTCAGCTTTGTTAATATTTTTGTTTTTAATGGATTTCTCAATTTCGTTAACGGCAATGTTACGGATTTTGTCTCTGTTTTCTTCTGGGATTTTATTAAGTGCGGATTCAGTCTTGGCAATACTATGTTTTAGGTTAACCGGTTGGTCTATAATAAATTTCGGTCCTTGTTTAAGTAGTTCATTTTGGTGACTATTGATATTAAGATCGGACAAGTTAATAAAAGATATTACATGTACCCTAACGGACAAAACACATAAAATAGCCATCCTAAATCGCGTAGATTACAAATCAAGAAATTACATGTACCCCAACGGACAAAACACATAAAATAGCCATCCTAAATCGCGTAGATTACAATACAAAAATGGAAGAAACCATAAACGAAATTGGCGTTAGCGGTATAAATAAAGACCCAAACGGCAAACTATTAAATAAAACTAAAAGTATTACTAAAGTAAGGAAAATGGCCAGACAATAATCCCCCCATAATCCAAAATCACGCCACCAATACCCCCCCCCCACCCCCATATCTTTGGTAAGTATAAAGACCAGAAGAACCCACCTAAATTCAGACCAATTGTAAATAAAAGGGAAGCCCCCACTTTTTGTTTGGAAAAATACATGGCTAAAATTTACCACAACATCCTCCCCCCCCCTTGCAAAATTCTTTAGAGTCTACCGAAGATTTCATCAAAAAATTAAGGGAGATTAAAAACGATGATAGGTACTTTTTCGTCAGCTTTGATGTGATTAATATATATCCATCCATAGATATTAACGAAATCTGCCAAATTATTAATGAAACAATTAAAGAAAAGCATCCTGATCCTGAAATAGCCCGGACTCTAACCACTACTACAAATTTTTTGTTAAGGGAAAATTACTTTCAATTTAATAACAAAATTTACCAACAGATGAAAGGCGTCCCTATGGGATCCCCCCTCTCCGGCTTTGCTGCCGAATTTAAATTACGAAAACTGGAAAATGAAATCCTTAATAAATTAAAAAATAAAATTTTCTTCTGGTATAGGTACGTCGATGATGTCTTTGCTGTTATCGACAAAAATTTAAACGTTAATGAAATCCTCAACAAAATTAATAAATTTGATCCAAACATACAGTTCACATGTGAAGAGGAAAGCAATAGGCAGATCAATTATTTAGATGTCAAAATCATACACACCAATCAGGAAATTAAAACGACTGTCTATAGGAAACCAACAAATAGTAACGAAATTATAAATTACAAATGCAAAACACCCTACAGATATAAAATTAACGCCATAAGATCATATATAAATTGCGCTTTTCTAATTTGCAATAACCCAGAAGACCTAAATAATGAATTAAACCTAATTAAAACGTTCACAAAGCAGGCTGGATATCCAGAAAGAATTGTAAACAAAATTATTAAGAATAAAATAAAACACATTGATAATATACCTAGTTTTCAGAAACCCTCCTTAAAATTCACGACTTCCATACCATACGATTGCGGTGCCTCAAA
Source organism: Salticus scenicus (assembly GCA_963930645.1). NCBI lineage: Eukaryota > Metazoa > Arthropoda > Arachnida > Araneae > Salticidae > Salticus > Salticus scenicus. The sequence continues at coordinate 80,777,803 of OZ005651.1, forward strand.
CAAAATCAAACGCGCAGCCAATAAATGCAAAGTCAGTATCCCTATAAAACCCAATAAAAATATATTTCAGCTTATCAGAAACAAAAAAGACCCCATTCCTCCCCTTGAAACCTCAGGAGTTTATAAAATAGCTTACACTGACCAAAATAAACAGACTGGTTCGTATATTGGAGTAACTAAAAGAAAAATCAAAACAAGAATAAAAGAACATATAAGAGATATTAAAACAGGAAATCAAAATACAGCGTTGGCCAAAACTTTTTACAGAGAAAACATAGATATAAATTTCGAACAAACCACTAAAATAGCTAATTATGAAGAATACAACTACGCGTGTAATGAAAGCAGTGCAGTAGCTCCAGACAGAAGGTGGCGCCACATTTTGAAAAGGCAGAAACCAGCAGAACAGTCCAAATCAGTCACACAGAAGCCATCTGACGAGAATCGGGATTCCGATGGAAAGATTTAATGGCAAACAACGAAGGTAGTAAAGGCTTTTTAATATATTTAATTTAGTAATTTCACTTCGTTTCTTTAATTAATATAATTTAATGTTATTTCATTTTCGCATTTTGGATTAGTCTTTTAGCATTTCGCGAAAAATGCTACCGCAGCGGAAACACTGGTTGTGATAATGTTTGTTTACATTGCAAATGATATGCGGATTTTAGATAATTGTGGATTTTAGGGTTGCAGATTTTTGAGAGTTGACTGTAATTAAAAATATATCATTATATATTTTTTAATTGAATTTAACACACTTTCCTCTCCCTGAAATTATTCGTATATTTTTATATTGTTTTTCTTTTATAGTTATAATAAAAATAATAATAATAAAAAAAAAAAAAACTGCAAGCAGTGACCGGGATTTGATCTCAGGATCTTCGTCACTCAAGCTGAGTGCTCTGACCACTATGCCACGCCATCTTGTTAATGGATTCTCTTTCATTGGTTTTGTGGAAACAGCTAAAACTTTTAGGGTCATTTTCTCGCTCCATGGGGGGTTGTTGCAGCAAATTTGCACACTGCCCTATGTTTTAGACCATGCTCTTTAATTTTAACTTGGTTTGGGTTCAATAGGAATTTTACTGATTTATACTTCCCTTGTTAGATGCATTTTGTTATTCAATAATGGCATGAATTAAAAATTTATATAATATTACGTATACCTCATATTAATATTTGATGTATCTTTTTATATACTCTTTTTCAGAAACAAATCTTAAACATGGAAGATCAGCAGTTTTGTTTGAAATGGAGCAATCATCATTCTAATATGATTGATATATTTGGAAGACTATTAACTAATGAAGCATTATGTGATGTAACTCTAGCATGTGATGGTTACAGTTTTAAAGCTCACAAATTAGTTTTATCTGCATCAAGCTCATTTTTCCAAAATCTCTTTCTTGAAAATCCAGGAACGCATCCTATTGTCATACTTCCTGAATTGAAATACATGGATATGAAAGCTTTAGTTGATTTTATGTATAATGGCCAGGTAAATGTTTCTGAAAGTCAACTGCCAAAACTATTAAAAGCTGCTGAGAACTTGAGAATCAAAGGCTTAAGTGACTGTCGTCTAAAAAATTCAGTTGTTTCAGATACTTCAAAAGCAACTTCAGATACATCATTTTCAAAAATGGATTGTTCTGAAAATACAGAACAGCCAAAAAAGCACTTTGAAAAAGATTCAGATAGTAACTCTTGTAATGTAGAGTTTCAAGAGCACCAAGAGCTGTTCAGTCCTGATTTATGCACAGATAATCAAGGATCTGCTATTTCTAATCAACTAAGTTCTGATGGCCAAAGCAGTGGTGTTGGTACTTTGGGACCTGATGCACAAGCCTCCCAACAAGGCACAGATGGAAGTGATTTAACATCAGCATCAGATACAGAAATTGATATGGAACCGTCAAAAATGATGGAACAGTCAATGACAACTGATCATGTAAGTTTATTTTTTCTTCTTCTCTAAAGAATGAGGTAAATATCTATTTATCAAAATGTATATTGTTTTGGTAGCTTTATTTTTTACTTTAAATTGAGATAAAATTTTGCATATTCTAGTATCAACTTTGACCATCATTCAGTTTCTAAAAAATATATTTAATAACTTAAAACTATGTACATTCTTAGCAAAAAATAAACTCGCATAAAAAATTTTGTAAATACTGTTGAAATTTGATTAATGTAAAGCTGGGAGAATGAAGTTGGGGTTTGGGTAAAAAATGACACTGTATTTAATTTCAAAGTTTCTGGGGAAGGGGGGGAGGGCTAAGACTCAAGCTCCACCTTGGCTATATCATTATGTGGAGGTCATGACCTTAGAAATTTAGTTGAGGACAAGCGTTTGCATAGGGTGGTCACTAGTCAGGGAAAGTCAAGGCATTTAAATTAGTCTGGAAAAGCCATGGAATAGTCAGGGAATTTTGACAAATTTTGTGGAAATAAGCCATAAGCTTGTTATCATAAATTGTTAAATTATTCACTAATTTTGTGAAATTTTTTGGGACTAAAACAGTGTAAATAATGGAAAGGTTCTAATGTTATCCACCTTGTTGCATAATTGTAGTATATCTTCAAAATAACAACATGTTCGAAAGGTAAAATACAATGGCCAGCCAATTTGGTAGGAAAAAAAAAAGTCCTTTAGTATTTTTGTCACAGCTTTAATTCATCCTTTAGGTGAGCATTGACAGATGTACTGTACGACCGAGATAAGAACAACCCTGGAACTGACTTAGTCACTGTCCAGTTGCCAGGGTAACCGATCAGTCGACTTAATTTGAGGGATGTCCGGTATTTTCTTTTCGCGCCAACACTGGAATTTCTTGCCATATTTCTCTCGTTCAGTCATTCCGTTTTTATTATATTCTGTATAAGCAGGACCCGAAATTTCAACTTAGATTACACTCGCTGAAAAAAAAAAGTTACTCGCCACAATAGTATATGATTTACTTACTCTATTTTTTGCATATAAGGTGACCAGAACTTTTTATTGAAAAACGAGGAGAAATTACACAATGTCTTTTGCTTTTTAAGAAAATAGAAGACTTTCAATTTTGAAAAATAGGTCATTTTAGAAGACACAAAATTGAATTAAAATGATTATAAAAACTGATTCAAAAGGCATTTTACGCAAGTGGTGGAAACATTTTTATCTCAAACGATGAATTTGGATCAGTCTACTTTAATTTAAATTAGTAATATACGGATACGAGAGGAAAAATCCCTAATTTGTATAGGTGTCACTGGACAATACAGATTTTTATTATTATTAATATTATTAATTTTTGCTATAGACAAATTTTTTTTTTTTTTTTTTTTTTTTGGTACTTGCAGTTACATGAAAAAAAGTTGGTAGACTTTTTTTTAATTAAAAAGATAATCGTAAAAGAAAAGATAAAATTGACAAATGAAAAAATAAAATTAATATTCGGCAGATGAAACGATTTGTTTTAACATCAACATTTTATGAAAGTCCTCACAAGTATAAACCTAAATTAGTCTTAGTAATTAATAAGTTTTTAAAGTAAGTATATAAAGGGGTGTTTTTCACATATCTACATTTTATTCATTAAAGAAAACAGTCGCTTTGTGGGAACGTTTTTGTCAGGAGGACTTATAAAATGAATTCAACTAACTTTTGCATATTTTTTTGCGGTGGTGATAGTGGTATCATTAAGGCTAATTGTCTGCACTAGGGCTCTAGGCCTGAGTAGAATAGTCCTCCATGGGGGTCTTTCTAAGAGGTCTTATCCCATATTTATGCTAGTTTCGGAGAAAACCACGGAAAACTCCTAACGGCTAAGCCAACGAGTGCGACCGGGTATCGAACCCAGCGTCGAGGATAGAACCTCTTGGTCACTGTTGGGCATATTTTTATAAGAAATATTATTCCTGCAAAAGTGAGAACACACGTCAACCCATCGAGTACCAAACGGAGCGCTACCTTCTTAATGATTTCATGACAATTTCAATAGGGATTCCTTGTTCAGGATCAAAGAACCGTACAAATGTATGGATGGAATATTTTATTTCTTTGGGATTCGAAAAATCTGAATAGGCATAAACCATAATATGCTTTGGCAAATTTATTAGAAAGTTGTTCTTTTGCAAATCAAACGCAGAAAAAAGTTCACCGTTCGAAACAGCCAACAGCCGATTGAGCTTTCCAGTTTTGAGAAATTCTTAAAAATTAAGGACTAAATCCTCTTCATTTGAAAAAGACATACCTGCCAACATTTGAAAATGACAATTAGTAGCACACCAATTTTAAAAATAGATTGGATGGTTGATTCGTTCATTTTTATCATGCAACACACGAATCCTGAACAAATAAATGTATGTATATTACTGTATTTTCTTGTGTATAATCTGCGGGGTACTATTTTCAGCTCTAATGAAAAATTTTCCACAGATATGTACTGCTGTTTGTCAGCTTTATTTGCCACCAAAATCCGGCCACATTATGTTTAATGTCCCCCCCCCCCCTTCCACCTCAGATTATAACATTTTTTAAAAAGTTATTTTTAACTAAATAATTTACATTAGTGTTCATATAGAATGAAAAACTGTTTAAGAAACAAACATGATTTATGAAACCAGGTATAAAATAATTTTATTCAAAATACAGAATTTCTGTTTTTACACTATATTTAACCAGCCATTAAAATTCAGCAAAAATACTACCTATTAAATAAATATTTTTTGTTGTGTGTTTAATTATGTGTATAATTTAAAAAATATATAAATTATAATGATTGCAAAAAATTCTAATCTTAGCATTGGGATAATTTTTAAAAAAAAGTTAAAATATCAATATTAAACATATTCAACAGTTTCTGTAGGCGTTTGATCATGGATTGGTAGGGGAGGGGGGGGGTGTAAAAAAAAAAGAGTGAGAAATATTGAACAACTCTACTTTCTTATAGGTTCTAGCATCTAATAAAGTAAGTTTAAAAAGAACATTGACATTTATGTTGCAGATGGAAAAAGATTAAAAATCCCAAGGCTTTCGTGAGGCGTTTGGTTTGCCGATCGTTAGTGGGTGGGTGGGGAGTGAGGAGGGCACAAAAAAAAATACACGAATAAGAAATATTTAACAATTCTATCTCTTTATACATTCTAGAAGCTAATAAAGCAAGTTTAAAATGAAAATTGACATTTATGGCATGGATGGAAAAAGATTGAAAATCGCAAGGCAAAACATCAGAAATGTTGCAGTTTTGGTGATAGATAAAAATTCGTAATTTTGAGCCGATTTTCGTAGCGTCGTAGTTTATGGCCCAAATTCGTAGCAATTACGAATTATTCGTAGCAGTTGGCAGGTCTGAAAAGAGGACAGAGGATGAAAAACATAAAAAAAGAGAACTTTATAGTCCTGTGATGTTTTTTTTTGTTTAAGATGGCAGAGCATTGAAAAAGAAGACTGTCCTCTTAAAAAGAGGATGTCTGGTCACCTTACCTAAGATTAGCATAATTTTACGTTTTTAAATCAATATATATATATATATATATATATATATATTTTGTGTAGCACCGCATATTGTGAGAATTCTATATACATTTAGACTGAAATTTTACTCGCCACAGTAAAATTTTCACTCGCCAATGGCGAGCTGGCGAGCGGAAATTTCGCGCCCTGGTATAAGTTCTTTTTTTCCCTTTTTTACCAACTGTATGACAATGAAAATGTAATTTATTTTATAATTTAAGAAAGTTTTGTATGATTTTTAGATGAATAAGTAATTTTCATTTAGCTTTTGGGTCGGGTCGGGGTCGTAAAATTTTCTCTACTGCAGGTTCGGGTCGGTTTTCGGGTTGATGAAAATTTTTTTTGTCAGGTTCGGGTTGGTTTTTGGGTTGATGAAAATTTTTTTGTTGGATTTTGGGTTGATATAAAATTCATATGTCAGGTTTGGGTCGGGTAAAACCTGACTCGTGCAGGACTCTAAGTCCAACAGTGGGAAGCAATAGAAGATTTAGAAATCTCTTCATTACGAACATTATGACGGTGCTTATTTATTCATTATTTTAAATGCCTCCTAGTTTGACCAATATAACCTAAATTGCATGATGGACACAACATTAAATAAATGCCAGATTGGTTTTCAGTAGGAATGGGATCTTTAAGAGAAGATAATTTCATTTTATTGACGGGTTTGTAAATGACTTTAAAACCAAATGGTGAAAGAATTTTAGAATTTTTAAAAGAATTTGGTGAATGATAAAACAATTGGGATGAGACTGTGATCATTCAATTTGGGAGAAGAACATTTAAGATACTTGAATGTATATAGAGCTTTATCAGTAATAGAGGGATTATAGCCACGAGAAAGAGAAAGTAATTTTAAATAATTAATTTCTTTCAAAAGACTAGACGGATCAGAACAAATGTGTAAGGTACGAAAATCATGAGTATAGAAAACAGATATTTTCTGGTGGAGGGGCAGTGGCACCAACTTATATGGGCCTGTGGGGCCTGAGCCCACCCAATAATTTGCTCTCCCAGCACATGCAATTTTCATTATTCTGATTTCTTATTTTTTTTCTTTCTTCTTATTATTATTTTTTTAAGTTTAATAAAGCATTTCTTTGAAAAAAAAAAAAATTAGTTCTCAGTTAGAAATATACATTTATATGAGTTTAAAATACATGTATTTGCATTTCTCTAATAAGGTAATTTTTTTTTTTTTTGAAACATGATTTCTGTATAAAGAAAGAATTAATTGGCTTTAATCTGCATACTCGTAAGTCTATTAATTTTCTGTGTAGTAAATTAAAATATATGATTTATCATAGACAAGTTTGTAGGAATTACTGTAAAATCCCGATTATAAGCTCCCTCCCCACTTTTAGGCAATTTTGGATTTTTTGCATAATCCTAAAAATAAGCCCCCTCTCTATTTTTTTTCATTTTGAGTAAAAAATTATTTTCTGAAATCTTATGTATATTTAATGATTTTTAACCGACTTCAAAAAAGAAGGAAGGTTCTCAATTCAAACTGTATGTTTTTTTTTATGTTTGTTAGCTCATAACTTCTGAACGGATGCTCCAATTTTGACACTTTTTGTTTTGTTGAAAAGGTCTTGGTCTGAAATAGGTCCCATTGTAATATTTTTATGATCTAGAAAAAATACAGGGTGCCCAAAAAAATCAGTCCCAACTCTTTTAACTGCTAAACGGCTGCAGCTATAGTGTTAAAAATGGTATGTAAGTATAGCAAAGTGGCCATGCAGTACAAGGTTAAACCGCTTGCAGCACCACCTGGTGGAAAATAGCGGAGTTAGTGTTACTATCTCGAAAACCGTTCTACAGAAAAAAGTAAATTACGAAGTTGAAGAGTATTGATTTAGTACAAAAAGATTGTTTAGACATTCATGCTAGCGTTCCTATCTCGGAAACTGTTCACGACAGGGGGGAAAAGTGAATTATAAAATTGCAGGGCATCATCGATTTATTACGAAAAGATAGTTTAGAAATTGATGCTAAAAATAAAATTCTAAAAACGTGCATTTGTTCGCAATTTCTTACACTATGCACACTTGAGCTACATTGCACACGTTGTAGCGTAGCTGGTGAGACATACGCTATATAGTTCAAAATATGGTTACTTTTTGTTTTGTTGTCTTGGTCTGAAGTAGGTCCCATTGTAATATCTTTACAATCTAAAGAAAATAAAGCGCCATCTGGTGAAAAACAGCGGAATTAGCGCTCCTACCTCAAAAACGGTTCAAGATGGGAGAAAAGTTAATTACGAAGTTGTAGAGCATCATCGATTTACTACGAAAAGACAGTTTTTAGACATTATTGCTAAAAATAGAACGCTTAAAATGTGCAGTAGTTTCTTCGCAATTTCCTACACTGTGCACCAGGGGTGCAGAAAATGTTCAAACCTCGGAAATTTCCCCCAAACACAGTATAAATTTCCCTCAATAATGCAAAAATCTACTTTGCTATACAAAGTCATTTGTTCTATGTAATAAATCTTTAAGAGAATAAGTATACAGTGTAACATAAAAATATCGCTGTTAGTGTATAAGCACTTCAAAGTAGCAAATTGTTATTTTTGATTTACATTTTTATTTTCTCTTAAAAAAAGTATTCAAAATTTCCCCAGTCAGTTTAAATTTCCCCCGAACCTCGTTCGGGCGTTCGGACATATTCTGCACCCCTGCTGTGCACACTTGAACTATGTTGCACACTTTGCAGCATAGCGGATGACACGTATACTTTGTGGTTCAAAGTAATGGTACTGTAAACAGTCACATCGATTAGCGCAAAGTCATTTTCAACCAACTTCAGAAAAGGTGTTCTTAATTCGAGCTATGTGTTGTTGTTGGTGTTTGTAAGCTTATAACTTTGTAAGAGATGCTCTAATTAACCCACTTCAAAAAGGAGGAGGTTCTCAATTCAAATCGTATGTTTTTTTGTTTTTATTTTTGTTTGTTAGCTCATAACTTCCATACAGATAATCCGATTTTGGTACTTTTTGTTTTATTGTAAAGGTCTTGGTCTGAAATAGGTCCTATTGCATTAGTTTTACGATCAAAAGAAAATTCAGGGTGTCCAAAAAAGTCAGTCCCGCCTCTATGAACTGCTGAACAGCTGGAGCTATAGTCATAAAAGTGGTATGTAGGTACAGTAAAGTGGATATGTGCTGCGTGATTCAACCGCCTACAGCGCCAGCTGGTGGGAAACAGTGGAGTTAGCGTTCCTATCTCGGAAACAGTTCAAGACAGGGGAAAAAAGAGAATTATAAAATTGCAGAGCATCATTGATTTAGTACGAAAAGATAGTTTAGACATTAATGCTAAAAACAGAACGCTTAAAACGTGCATTTGTTTGTTTACAATCTCCTATTTTGTGCACACTTGAACGACATTACATATGTTGTAGCGTAGCAGGTGACATTTATGCTATGTAAAATTCAGAGTATGGTTCTTGTAAGCTGTCACATCGATTAACGCATAGACGTTTTAAACCGGCTTCATAAAGGAAGAGGTTCTCAATACAAACCATGTTTCTCGTTGTTGTTGTTGTTGTTGAAATTTGTCAGCTTATAACTTCGTAAGAGATGATTTAATTTTAATACTTTTTTTGTAAACGTAATGATCTTGGCCTTAAATAGACTTCATTGTCATTTCATTAAGGTATAACCAAATTACAGGTTACTCACAAAAGTCTGTTCTCACTCTAACTGCTGAACGCATGCAGCTACACTGGTAAAAGCAGTATGTAAGTATCGATGTTGAAACTTCTGTCCGTCAGCTGCAATGCATATTTTGCTCTTTGTTTGAACATTACGCTGCGCAATTTTCAGCGCAGCGAGTGACACGTATTCACTGTAAAGTTCAATATGTATACCTAACAGAATTTTTGATTACGAATACAGCGTATCCGTTCTTTACATTTCTGAAGACCTTTTAACAACGTATGTTCATTCAATACATAGTTTTTTGCTCATATCCGATAAAGGCAAGAAAAGTGACACAATTTAAAAATGCAGCATTTGAGAAAAATCAGTTTAAAAATAACTTGGACTAGAATAAAATTGGCACAACTGTCTCTCGAGTGGATAACTTTCTAGATGGAGATGTAACTTTTTTGTTCACATTGGGTGCATTTCATGTATTTTTCAGTGACATAAACCATGTTTTGAGTTATGTCACTTTTCTTGGAAGTTGTGATTTGTGAAACTGCCGTTGAACGTCTTTTGATGTTCTGCTACATGAATAAGTTTTCACTGAAAAGAGAAAAATAAAATCTTTTTGTAAAAAAATAGAACCGACTCCAAAAAGCAACTATTATTCAAACAAATAATAATAAAAAAAATGTATGAAATGAAACTAAATTGCGCCTAAAAGTACAAAATAATTTCCTTTGCCAAACAACCTACAACACTACAATTAATCATAACTTTTGAAGTCGGCGCAAAATTAAATAAAAATTGATACCTTTATTCAATACAAAAATTAAATCCTATTCAAAATACACATCTCACATTGTCACCTGCAAAACGCAGCCGAAAACTATTTTGATTCAAGAAAACAAATAAGATTTCGTAAGCAGCAAAAGTTGGCGAAGATACTGGTATCTGACGTCCTTGGTGAAAGAAAAATCGCAAAATTATCTGGCAAGCATATTTAATTTCTCTGGGATGTCATTATTAATTTGATAAGGTATATTAAGAGTGTAATCAGGAATATGAAACAATTCTTCGTACAAAATATATTATGAAAATATACATCTTGCGTGTATATTTTTGCAATACGTTTTGAACGCCAAAACCAAAAACCCACCTAGGATGATAGTTATCAAAGTTATACCAAATTTGCAAAGGAAACTCTAACTTCGTAGAAACATAAATACCGCATTGTGAAGAATGTTCACTGTTCTGTGTAGATGCTACCAATGGACCAATTGTATACAGTGATAAAATAATAAAGGAAACATGAAAATGGATCATTCGAGACGACAGCATTTGTTGCTACCGATCTAAAAATAAACCTTTAAAAACTAATTAAATTTTATTTAATTTTGTGCCGACTGCAAAAGTTATGATTAATTGTAGTGTTATAGGTTGTTTGGCGAAGGAAATTATTTTGTACTTTTAGGCGCAATTTAGTTTCATTTCATACATTTTTTTTATTATTATTTGTTTGAATAATAGTTGCTTTTTGGAGTCGGTTCTATTTTTTTACAAAAAGATTTTATAAATAAATGTATTCTTTTAAAATATTTTTTTACCACAAAATTTATTAACTCCCTTCTTCTCCTTCTGTTTTAACAAAATAACAATGAGGTAGGAATAAGAACTATGACATAAGTATAGATCTATATTGAAATTGTAAACCTATTTTTCGATCTCAGTCTTAACCCAGTCTTAATTCCAGAAAATGTTCTTACATGCTATCTCAATATTCATTAAAATAATAATAATTGAATAACTAAACTTTTCTTTATTTACCTTTCATATACTAAAGAATAAACAGAGTTCTTTTCAGGGTGTAAAAAAATCATGATTTTTTAAAAAAAATCAAAAAAATCGGATTTTTTTGATTTAAATCAGATTTTTTAAAAATAAAATCATACACACACATAAACATTTAAAGAGAATCATATTTTTTAAATATAATTAATCTCAATATATAGAGCTGGTAAATACCTAGTTGTTCATAGTACAAAGCTGTAAATAAAATATTTCTTTGTTTAGTATGCAGATAATGAAATGACTACCTAAAGTATTTTGTCAAAGTTGATAATTTCGAGAGCCTAGCAGTATTGACAAATCACATAATGACCTACTTTACAAATTTTAAAAGAAAGGTTTCCAGCAGACATTTTTTTAGTAGTTTAAACTACAGGCTTTTCTCAAGTAATATTTTCTATGTCAAAAGTCTAATACTTCAGCTCAACAGATGCAAAAACCATGTGCTACAGCAATAATTGTAATTGAACATGTAAGCTCTAGGATAACTAGAAAAAACAGTTTTTCAGATAAAGAATGTTAATCTCTTCTATTACCTCCTAATCTTAAAGGATACAGGTGCAGGGTAAGGAACAATGCAAGGGTCATAACAAGAAGAGAGAATTTGAAGAGAAGAGATAAGAATGGTCAAGTGAGTGTTCTTAGGACAACAATAAAGAAGAAAGGAGACTTGAGAAAAAGGCAGCACTAACTAGATTTAAATTTTGAAAAGAAATTCTAGAAATTTTTAAAAAAGATTTAAATCGATGATTTTTTTAAAAATCAGTTGATTTAAATCAATGATTTTTAAAAAAAAAATCAATTGATTTAAATCATGATTAAAATCACTGATTTAAATCAATTGATTTAAATCGTTGACACCCTGGTTCTTTTATTTACTTATTTAATAAAGGTTACATTAAAAAAAAAAAAAAAAAAAAAATATATATATATATATATATAATATATATATATATATATATATATATATATTAGCTTTTTTTTAAATTTAATTCTTTCAATTAAAAAGATTGATGTCATATTTTTGTAAAATGTTATGTTTAACAATAATATATAAAATGAGTTTTATGCATTTAATATTCACCTAAATACATACTCTTATTAATTTATAAACACTAAATTAATTAATGTTTGATAACCTTTCAAGATTTACCTTGCCTTTACTTTATCAAAATCAGTCTAATTTTTTTTATTAGTCTTTCATATCCATATGAAAAAATTAATGAAAATTATCAATTTAAATTAAAAATAAAATAATTTTAAATTAATAATTTAAGATTTATTTCTGTAAGTTACATTCAATTCTGGATTAGATAATAAATAATAGTTTTATTCTCTGGTGGTAGATGGCACCACCACAACTTTTTAAAAAGAAATTTCTAATAATCCTGATTATAAGCCCCTCCCTACTTTTTACTGGTTTTGCATTTGAAAAACAGGGGGGTTATAATCGGGGTTTTACAGAATAGACTAAGTTAATGTTCCCCTCAAAGAGCGTTTTAAAGAAAATGAAATTTTAAATCAAATAGAAAAACTCACTACAGGAGAGTCAGACAATGTCTGTGACGCTTTTGATGGTGGCATTTTCGATTATAATATTTTATGGACTCAGAGAAATATGACTTGAGATAGTGCTGCAGATTGAGCATTGAATTAAAAACCTTTGAAGATAAAAATTCGTTAATTTATAAGAATCCTTAAAATCCTGTGCAGATTTTTAATCTACAGCTAGGTTCAAAACAGTGCTTGTAGAAATAAATTTTCTATTTTTGAACGTGTATTTTTTTTTATATAAAATGATCTATGTAGACAAAAATAAATCATTTATGTAACTATTATTTCTGTTTAATTCTTTTTAAATATTTAATCATTTATTTATACTTTTGATGTGCTACTTGGCTTAAAATGGCTGTAGCAAAATTAAAGTTCTTCACGAAAATTGTCCAGTCTACTTTTCAGTGTCAAAATTAAAAAAATCGCCCAGGAAGATTTATAAATAAAGCTTATAAAACAAAAGTTATGACCTATAGAGTTTAGAGCAGTAAAGAAACGCTTATCAGTCAAATGTGACATCATTGGCTGCTTTTTGATCAACAATTTGACAGTAAAAAAAAAAAAAAAAAATTAGTCCAAAAAATTAATTATAAAGAAACAAATCCTTTTAACACTACATATTTTATCATTGTGAATTATATCAGAACTTTATAAATTTTTTTTTTTAACTTTCTGTAATTTTGCTTTTTCTTCTTCAAGTTTTCAGTTTTCGTACTTGTATTTCAACCCTCTCAACCTCTTTTTATCGTATTTGTTGAGAATAGAATTATGGGCATTCAATGGAGTTTTCACTCATGATTTGCATATATGCGAATAATTTAAATTGTAGCAGTGTAGTTGTTAAAACTGATTGACTATACAAGAGGCCAACGGGGGGTGGGGTGGAGAATTTCTTTTAAGGTAACGTAATCTGTAGTCATACAAGTTTCAGAGAAAACCACAGAAAACTTCAAACAGCTTTGCTGAAAAGCTCAACATGGGATTGATGATGGCACTACCCGTTTACCGGCTTTGAAAGCAGAACCTCTCGGCCACTCAATCCCTTCATTATTTTGGCAAATTAATTTGCTAATTCTTTAGAATAGTGAAAGTATATTTCGATATACAGTCAAAATTTGAAAAAAAAAATCGAAATGTAATAATTTTCTTTTAGGCTTTATCAAGATAGATTTTATATGTTGTAATAATGATATTAATGAATCAGATGTCTGCATATATTATTTGTTTTTGTTAATTAATTCTTTTTATTTCGAGAAAATTTTTCAAATATAGATGATCCTGATTTGGAATTTTGGTTTTATTTTTAATTTTGAAGATTGAGGTTAAGGTTATTTGGTTTATTATAGCACTGGAGTTGCACAATTTCCAACTGACTATGGTCATTAATACATCCCTAGGGCTGTCACACATTTCATCCTTTAGAAGAGGATGGCACCTCCACTTCTGCAACTATTTTTAATAGAGTAGGTAGAGCTTTGCAGCCCCGACAAATTTTACATGCATCACTAGTGTTCACATTTGAAAAAAAGGGCAGGATGGATTTATGAAAAAGGGCACATATATCCTGCGACAGAAAGATAGGTACAAAGGGTTTTTTCTTTGATTTTTCATAAAATAACATTATCTAAATTGTGCTTATCATTTATTATTATCATAAAATAGCACTATTCCTGGACTAATTTTTGTTTTTTTTTAAGACTAATTTATAAAAATTTTAAGACTAAATTTTTTCTAATTTATTACAACACACCTCGACAAAAAGATAGGAACAAAGGATTTTTTTTTTTTAAATTTTGAATATGATTCAAATATTTAATATGCTTTTGATATGATATTTTGTTATGATAATAAATTATCAGCACAATTTAGATGTTATTTTATGAAAAAATTAAAAAATCCCTCTGTTCCTATCTTTTTGTCGCGGAGTGCTGTCTTAAATTAGAAAAATTTTAGTCTTAAAACTTTTCTAAATTAGTCTTAAAACAAAAATTAGTCTGTGAATAGTGTTATTTTATGATAATAATAAGTGATAAGCACAATTTAGATAATGTTATTTTATGAAAAATCAAAGAAAAAACCCTTTGTATCTATATTTTTGTCATGGGGTGTATTAATAGACAAAAAGCGCACTTTCTTTCCCATTCACTAAATGGTTTATAAAATGTACAAGTCCACAAAATAAACAAACAAAATGAAATAAATACAAATAAAAAGAGAATGCCCATCTATTTCATCACCTAGTTAACGGAGAAACACAGCAGGTACTATCCTTCTTGGATTCATGCCTATTTTAATTTAATTATTTATTAAAAATGTAAGCTTTGCAGCCATTTACACATGTAAACCTGCAATGACGTTAAAATTTATATTTCCAACGAATACACAATTTTGAAATCTAGATTCTAGAGAAAATTTTACAATCGGATACTAGATTTGAAGTAATTCGGCCAATAAGCTTAGCAATTATACTTATTGGAACTTTTGAGTTTTTTACTGTTAAATTCATTTTTCAATCTTAAATTGGTTCTCCTGGTGGTATTAGTTTTTTAGATGTACAGTCGGCAACAAAAGTATCCGAGCACTAGCAATAATCTTTGTCTAAAAAATATACACTTAATACTGCTGTGTTAAATAAATCTTTGTCGAGTCATGTTCTTAGTCAGTTTAAGAACAAGATTCGACAAGGATTTATTTAACAAAACAATATTAAGTGTACTTTTTTGATATTGGAATTATTGACCAGTGCTCGGATACTTTTGCTGCCGACTGTAGCTCAAAATCCACTTGACCAAAAGAGCTGAAATTTGATAAAATTATAATTAAAATAATTAGGAGCCAGTAAAATATTTGTTGTAAAATATCTCTAATTTACAATTCAAGAATTTTTACTTAAATAATTTCTAAATATTTATTTTTTAGATAATTTTATTTAAAAATTTTTAAATTGTAATTTACAAATATTTTTAAGTTATTGCAGGCTTTAAATATGTAGATTCCCTAAGCATTTTTTTCCCATAAATAATTGAATTACACATAATTCTGTAAGGAATGGTAGGTATCTATTTTTCTCTCTCGATATTTACTCGATCAGATAGATAAGGGTGTTATTTATTTATTTTTTTAAAGGTCTATACATTATATAAAAAAAAGCACCCAGTTTTTTTGAAAAAAAAAAAAAAAAAAAAGCTACACAGCATGTGCTAAATAAATGTGAAATTAACAATAATTATATTTATAGTCACAACCAATTCTTAAAATATGCTGTAATTTTGCCAGTTTGATAAAATTCCAGTCTTTTTTCAAGACTGATTTCCAAAATTCGCAATAATTTTATGATCGATCGCCCAAATGCATAATTTTTTTCATCGCTAATCAATAAAATATCTGCGGTTTTTGAAGTTAAATTCCCACATACTCAATTATTTTGTTGCTTATAGATGAAATTTGTGCTTTTTTCTCAAAGCTAAATGCCGAAATAATGCAATAATTTTGCAGCTGATTTCGAAAATATGGGATTATTTTCACCGCTAACTGTGGTGTCAATTTTTATAGTCAAAATTTATATAATAAAATATAAAATAAACCTATCTTTACTTCGTAGTCGTTCTGAGATCTTTCTGCACCGGGCACCCGGTTCTCTTCGGAGAACGTTAACACTGTGACGGAGACTTAGGCTTCTGGCTGCATCCTTGTTGACTTTTCAACAGGTGGTTCCATGCCCTATTTGGGGCCACTGCACCGCTTTCGTTACACGTGTCGTCATTGGTGGATATCTCGATGGATTCGCGATACATGGCGTATTGATAGCTATTGTAATCGGATAGTTTAGTAGTTTTATCGAATTCTATCTTGATATCGTTTTCGTTATATGTTTTAGCTAAGGCTGTGTTGAATTTTCCGGTTTTGATGTCATGTTTATGTTCTTTAACTCTTGTTTTTATTTTTCTTTTGGTGACGCCAATGTAGGAACCGGGTTTATTGTTTTGATCTGTATATGGAATTTTATATATACCTGCGGTTTCGAGAGGGGGGATGGGATCTTTGTCACTACGAATCAGTTGAAAAATATTCTTGTTTGGTTTTATAGGAATGTTTATACCGTATTTACTAGCGGTGTTTTTTATTTTATTTGCGGCTCCGCGATCGAAAGGGATGGATGAAGTGAATTTAATGGGTTGTTTTTGATAATTCGGTATATGGTCCAGTTTTTTGAGTCTATTTTTGATTAATTTGTTTACGATTTTATTTGGGTATCCTGCTTTTCTTGTTAGACATTTAATAAAATTAAGTTCTTCTTCTAGGTCTTTAGGTTCGTTGCAAATCAAAATGGCGCGATTGATGTAAGATTGGATAGCGTTTGTTTTGTATCTGAAGGGTGTTTTACTTTTAAAATGGATAATTTCATTGCTATTGGTTGGTTTTCTGTAGACGGTTTTAAAATTATTTTTATTCCGGGTTATTGTAACATCAAGGAAATTTAGTTTAGATTCTTTCTCTTCCTCGTATGTGAATTGGATGTTTTTATCGTGATCATTGATATCGTTAAGGATTTTATTGACATCGGTTTTCTTATTAACTATGGCAAAAACGTCGTTGACGTAGCGGTACCAGTACAAAATTTCGTTTTTTAAATTTCCTATTATTTGATTTTCTAGTTTTCTTAATTTAAATTCTGCTATGAAGCCTGGTATAGGTGACCCCATGGGCACACCTTTAATTTGTTGATAAATTTTATTGTTGAATGTGAAGTAGTTTTCCCTAAGTAAGAAATTAGTGGTGGAGTTTAATGTTCGGGCTATTTCAGGATCGGTATAATTATTGTCAATGGCTTCTTTAACTATTTCACAAGCTTCTTTAATATCTATTGAAGGATAAAGGTTTATGACGTCAAAACTAACAAGGTGATAATTATCGTTGTTTTTTATTTCCCTTAATTTACTAACAAAATTTTCAGTTGATTCTAAGATCACAAAACCCCCCCCTAAACTCAGACCCATAGTAAATAAAAATGAAGCCCCAACCTATTCTTTAGAGAAATACATGGCAGACATTTATCAGAAAATTATTCCCCCCTCACCTCACTGCTTAGAATCAACTGAAAATTTCGTTAGTAAATTAAGGGAAATAAAAAACAACGATAATTATCACCTTGTTAGTTTTGACGTCATAAACCTTTATCCTTCAATAGATATTAAAGAAGCTTGTGAAATAGTTAAAGAAGCCATTGACAATAATTATACCGATCCTGAAATAGCCCGAACATTAAACTCCACCACTAATTTCTTACTTAGGGAAAACTACTTCACATTCAACAATAAAATTTATCAACAAATTAAAGGTGTGCCCGTGGGGTCACCTATATCAGGCTTCATAGCAGAATTTAAATTAAGAAAACTAGAAAATCAAATAATAGGAAATTTAAAAAACGAAATTTTTTACTGGTACCGCTATGTCGACGACGTTTTTGCCATAGTTAATAAGAAAACCGATGTCAATAAAATCCTTAACGATATCAATGATCACGATAAAAACATCCAATTCACATACGAGGAAGAGAAAGAATCTAAACTAAATTTCCTTGATGTTACAATAACCCGGAATAAAAATAATTTTAAAACCACCGTCTACAGAAAACCAACCAATAGCAATGAAATTATCCATTTTAAAAGTAAAACACCCTTCAGATACAAAACAAACGCTATCCAATCTTACATCAATCGCGCCATTTTGATTTGCAACGAACCTAAAGACCTAGAAGAAGAACTTAATTTTATTAAATGTCTAACAAGAAAAGCAGGATACCCAAATAAAATCGTAAACAAATTAATCAAAAATAGACTCAAAAAACTGGACCATATACCAAATTATCAAAAACAACCCATTAAATTCACTTCATCCATCCCTTTCGATCGCGGAGCCGCAAATAAAATAAAAAACACCGCTAGTAAATACGGTATAAACATTCCTATAAAACCAAACAAGAATATTTTTCAACTAATCCGTAGTGACAAAGATCCCATCCCCCCTCTCGAAACCGCAGGTATATATAAAATTCCGTATACAGATCAAAACAATAAACCCGGTTCCTACATTGGCGTCACCAAAAGAAAAATAAAAACAAGAGTTAAAGAACATAAACATGACATCAAAACCGGAAAATTCAACACAGCCTTAGCTAAAACATATAACGAAAACGATATCAAGATAGAATTCGATAAAACTACTAAACTATCCGATTACAATAGCTATCAATACGCCATGTATCGCGAATCCATCAAGATATCCACCAATGACGACACGTGTAACGAAAGCGGCGCAGTGGCCCCAAATAGGGCATGGAACCACCTGTTGAAAAGTCAACAAGGATGCAGCCAGAAGCCTAAGTCTCCGTCACAGTGTTAACGTTCTCCGAAGAGGACCGGGTGCCCGGTGCAGAAAGATCTCAGAACGACTACGAAGTAAAGATAGGTTTATTTTATATTTTATTATGTGTTAGTATAACTTCGTTTTTCTCAATTAATTTAAAAGTCAAAATTTATATTTAACCACATTTAATCCCCAAACACCGCTGTTATTTCACTTCTAACCAATGAAATTCTTGAATTTTTTTACCCCATAGCTGTTCCTGAAATTCCCAATATTTTTGTGGTCGATTGCTGAAACCTTGTATTATTTTGCTCCTAATCGATGAAATTCGTATTCTTTATAAAGTTCAATCTCTAAATATTCAATTATTTCGCCACTAATCTGTAAAATTTACACTTTTTTCAAAGCTGAATCCCGAAATACGCAGTAAATTTGCAGCCTAATTCAGAAATACGGGATCATTTTACTATTAACTGTCAAAAATTTATGCTTAAACGCAACTTATTGTTAAAATACGATATTTTGGCGTCAACCGATAAAATTTGAAATCTTTTCAAAGGTGATTTCCAAAATTCACGATGTTCTGTAGCTGATTGTTGAAATACACAATCATTTTGCCATTGCTTAATAAGGTTACTTTAATCCTAATTGTTTGCTGAAATAGGCTTTATTTCTATGTTAATCAATGAAATCTGCACTTTTTTAAAAAGACGATATCTGATGTACGCAATGAATTTGTCGAAATATGGAATCAATCATTTTACCGCTAATTTTTTTAAATTATGTAATAACAACTAATTGCTAATATAGACTATTATTTTACCGCTATTTGTTAAATTTTGTATTTTTTTAAAAAATGAATGCCGAAATATGAGATTATTTCGCAGAAAAATAATAAAATTGCCTTTTCTATACGTGATTTCAGAAATACGCAATACGAAAGTTTATCTAAATACGAGATTATTTCATCGATAAAATTTACTTTTAATCGTTCAAATTGCATTATGAAATAAGCTGTTAATTCACTACAAAACAACATAATATTCTTGCGGTGAGTTATAGAAATTCGTCGTTTTAGGACTTATTAACAAAATTTACCTTTATCATGGCTAATTGCTCAAATAAGCGATTGCTTCTCTTTTTCACTAAATAAAAATAAGCAACTATTTTTGCTGCTATAATTGATGAAATTCGTGCTATTTCTGAAAATTCATATCACAAATGTTAAATACATATATTGAGTCAAAAATCAGCGAGACTTCTGCCTTTTTTTTGGCGTATGTTTGCTGATACATAATTTTTACGTCTGATTACTGAAATATACGTAATTTTCTTGTCCGAATGGTCTGAAAAAACTTTTGAGAAAGGTTTGTTTTATGTTCATTGATTTCTTTTTAAGTTAGTTATTTTTAGCCCAAAATTGAGAAAATAATAATCATAAAATGCTGATTTTACACGAAAAATATTCCGCACAAAATACAAAATATGCAGAATACTCGAAATCCTGCATACGAGAATTGAATGCTGATTTCAGTTTTCACACAATTTCTGTGATTCTTTATTTTATTATATTATTTCCGCAATAGTCATTTCTACTCTTGGATATGCAAAAAAGATTCCCAATATGCAGGCTTCAAGCAACGCTGTAAACAAAAACATTGGTGGAAACCGCGACTAACGATCCTTTTTTTCGCCGGCCTCTATACATAGACCGATGACACATAGATTGTGTCCAGAAGTGACTTTTTATGATTTTCAGATTGTGTTTGGGCAAAGGTAAGCGAAGTCCGATTTTGTTTCAGATAAAAATCTCTTATAAGTGTATATTTCTCAGCGAAAACGCTAAAATATCTTTTAAAAATAGCGATATATTAGATGGAAAATTCAGGGCACAATTTCAATTGAAAAAAGTGATGGGTGCATTTTCACTTGAAAAAAAAAGCGGCAGGGCACATTTTTCATTTCAAAAAAGGGCAGGGCACAGTGCCCTTTGAAAAGCGCATAACATGAACACTACCTGTCACCCACCATTATGTATATCTAGAGTATCAAACCCACAATCCCCTGATTTAGTGTTGACTCTAGAACAAAAGGGCCTCTGGGGGGAACTTGATAAAAGGGCACTTTAATATTCTCAAAAGGGGCACTATAATATTCTCAATAATTCAAAAAGGGCACTATAACGTCTTCATAATGTAGCCCCCCCCCCCCCCCCCCACCAAAAAAAAAAAAAAAAAAAAAAAAAAACTTACTAATTTTTTTTATAGCAGCAATGTATTCAAGGTATAAATAAATAAACAAAATAATGAAATTTTAAAAGAAAAGAAAAATCAGATATAAAAAAAAAGCTTGTACAGATAATATTATATCATAAAATGTACCAAGACAAAATGAGAATTTTATGAGAAACAATGAAAATTTTTTACATTTTTTGAATGAAATATATCACTTACAAAATGTAGGAGCATATCGGAGCAGAATAAGTATGAATTTGGAGCATATCGGAGCAAAATAATTATGGATATGGAGCACATTGACCAGAATAATCTGTGGGTGCTTGTTTATTTAAAAACTAAAAATTCTGCAAAAAATTTTAGCTACTTTTTTCCCACTTAGTTAATG
The DNA here is from genome assembly GCA_963930645.1 of Salticus scenicus. Classification (NCBI taxonomy): domain Eukaryota; kingdom Metazoa; phylum Arthropoda; class Arachnida; order Araneae; family Salticidae; genus Salticus; species Salticus scenicus. The sequence goes on from OZ005651.1 coordinate 80,799,342, forward strand.
CATAAAAATGAACATCACATGCATAATAAATTACACTTTTATATTTTTCAGCAGAAATGAGTGAAGGAAATTTCTTAAACTTGTACCACCATACATATACAAAAAAAAAAAAAAAAAAAAAAAAAGGTAAAATGTAGGTATGCATCGAATTTTTAGTTACTATTTGGTATACTGAATATTCATTATTCAGTAATAATCAAACATTTAGTGCATGCCTATTCAAAAGAAACTTGTTTAATTACAAGAAGAAGACAATTGATGTGAAAATAATTTCAATGCTATACTTCAAACAGATACAAAAATTGGATTTTTTAAAACAAAATCTTAAATTTTTGGAGTAATAATAAAGTCAGAATAATGGACAATTTGAATAGTTTAGATATTAGAAAATGTAATGAAACTGAATCTAGAATAAATTAATCATTGTTATTAAGGATGGAAAAGGATTGAAATTGTACAACATTAAATTCAATTTTAGTGCAAACTAACAGCCATGAACTTTACTGAAACGTTTTTTTTTTTTAAATTATTCTCTCTCTTCTTTCTTTCTTATGATTATTGCTAAATATACCTCAAAAATCGAGAGTTTCATGTTGAGGGGGGGGGGGGGGGGGGGAGGTAGAATTACGTTTTTACCGTTAATTAAATAAATATGCTATTTTTCCTGTATTTGACAGAATTCGCGATATTTTTACGACCGATTGCCGAAATTCATAATTATTTCACTTCAATTTTACAAAATCTACGTTTAATAGCAAATAATGGCTAATAATATACTATAATTTTGAAACTAATTGATAAAATTCACTCTTCTTTCAAAGCTGATTCCTAAAATTTGATTCCTAATCGATGAAATTTGAGCCCATTTTAAAGCTACATCCCCCAAATACCAAACTTTGCTGTTAATCGATGAAATACGCTCGTTTTTCAAAACCTAATCCAGAAATATGTGAAAATTTGCATGAATTAAAAAATACTGGATTATTTCACAGCTAATTGTCAAAAATTACGTTTACTCGGAACTAATTTATTTTTTTCCCCTAATAGGTAAAAAATTGCGCAGTTTTTTCAAATAAGATTTCTGAAATACGTGATTATTATGCAGCCGATTGCCGAAATACGCTATTTACCTACTAATCTATGAAAAATGCGTTCTTCTGAAAGCTAAATGTTAAATACTCAACTATTTTGTCACTAGTCAATGAAATTTGCATTTTTTTTTCTAAGTGGAATCTCGGAAATCGGGAATAGTTTAAGTAGATTTCGCAAATACGAGGTCGCTTACCCACTAATAATAAACAAATTTGTTTTATATGCTATCATTTGGCTGCAAACCAATAAAGTTTTTTTTTTTTTTTTTCCCAGTTGATTTCAGTAAATCGCGATATTTTTGTAGCCGATAACGGAAACACGCAATCATTTCGCCGCTAACTAACAAAATTTATGTTTAATTGCTGAAAAAGGTTTTATTTTGATGCTAATCGATGAATTTCTTGCTTTTTTCAAACATGATTTGCATTATATGTATAATTTTATGGCTTTTTATTAGAAATACGGAATTATTTTACAGCTAATTTTTAAAATTACGTAATCGTAAACTAATTGCTAAAATAGATGTTATTTTTCTAAAAATGTGTAATTATTTAGTCATAAATCAGCTTTTTTTTTTTTTTGATTTGATTACTGAAATGTCATTTTTTGCGGCTGATTTATAAAATACACAATTTTCTTGTGCTATTTTTGTGATGAATCCATTTTAAATCCGTGAAAGTCCCATTTTCAGATTTTTTTTTTTTTGTGAAAGTCCCATTTTCAGATATGAAAATTTCTTAGAATCACCCACGCACTATAAAAACTAAGTTATCGTGTGTTCAGTTACCCCAACAAAAAGCACAGAAAATATTCTTTTTTCTTTCTCCAACGGTAGATACTTGGTACGATAAAGTTCGAAAATTTCCATGATTTTCTCAGAAACTTGTATGTTAAAACACTTAAGAAAGTTTCCTATTACAGAGGACAATTTCTCCCTTAAAGTCTAACTTTATACTGTTTTCTTCAAAACCCGCGTGATTACGGCCTAAGACACTTCAGAAAGTCTCCTACGGAAGATAACTCTTCCTGCCTTAGATTCCTTGCGTTGTCAATTGTAAAGTTCAGTAGCTTTGAACCCATTATTTTTATCGATAAATAATTAAAATAAACAATTATTTAGTTAGAAAATATTATTTTTTAGCGACGTATTAAGCATTAAGATAACTGAAACATTGATATAGTTTAAATGAAAATCAAAATACCACATAATCATAGCATTCGGTTTCTTTCTTCCCCCCTTTCAGCTTGCTTGTGGTTTTAATTAAACACACTCATAGCTAGTGTAAACAAATATTTGATCCCGTTCTGGGTCAGCAATATTTTGATTATGCAATGCCTAGCACTAGAATGTTTTTTTTTTTTTTCCTTTACCATATATTTATGAGTATTGTACGATGAAGCATGTGGTTCTTCAGCTAGATTGTAAAAGTTAGTTTTGTTATTTTGTTATTTTCAAGAGGCGTTGAAGCGCTTTCATGGATAAAAAATAAAATTCAAAGAATAATGTTTTATGACGCAGCTGTTGGAAATGCAAAATCAAAAGTTGATAAGGGTTGGATTGCGATTTCTGTCTATATAGATGCGTGCAAGGCAAAAAAATAGAAAAAAGAATAGTAGTTTTTTTTTTTTTTTTTCAGTGTCTGCCACTATTTAGTTTTATGTATTTAATAAAATATATTTAGCTAGATGGTCAAGACTGAATTTGCGGAGCATAAAAAATAACTCGCGGAGTTTTTAAAATTTTTCGGGGAAATTCCGCAGAAATCGGAGCAGTTGGCAACCCTGTGAAAAATACAAATAAGGGCCGCCGGGCGCTAAAGATGAGTTAGTAACGGCCGCCGGGTGCTAAAAATAAGTTAGTAAGGGCCGCGTGGTGCAAAAATGTGTTAGTAAAGGGCCGCCGGGCACTGCGCCCTGCTAAATCGGCCTAGAGTCAACACTATGATTATGAGCTCAATGCTCTACAGACCAGGCTATGGCAGACCTACTCTTCTAAAATTTGGTATGAAATGAAGACTGCAATTCAACCTAATGATCAAACAGCAATTACCGAAGAATTTGAAGGTATGCCTGAACATGCTCTTCAAACCTTGATTGATGAAAATACTACAGTATAAGTAGTACAAGAACTACTAAGTAATAACCCGACAAAAAGCAGAAAATGTTGCTCACATCTCAAGGATCAAACTTAAGTTGCCAAATGCCAAGTTCAAATCCCGATTCATGCATGGATATGCATAGTGATTCAGAATGCAATTAAAGCCATAGGTTCAGTCTGATAAGACTACATGTGCAAAAAATGACCGTAAAGTAATACCCAAATCCAAGCCCTCACTGATCGGGCAGTCAGAGTTGCCACAGGCTACTAAAAGGCTACTATTTGCAACTATTTTCAGCCTGAGGAGACTATGGCTACTTTTTTTACCTAAAAAAGCTTGAAAAAGCAACTATTTTCACAAAAAGGCAACTATTGGGAGACTATTTTTCACCTTTTGCAAAATTCTTCCAGAAATATCTGGAGAATATTTCAGGAAGTATTTTCTATTCATTTTATAAACAATCCCATATTTGAACCTTTTCGCCCTTTATTTTTTTTACCACCTTAAAGTATGGCATATCCCTGATGTTGACCTTGAAGCAGGTGAAATATTCAATGAGAATGTAGAAATTGCACTAGACATTAAGCTAGCCAATTTGCGTATTGCAATTGACTACTAGTACACTCCTGTGACCTATTACGTCCTTCCTCACCCTGATTTCATGTAAGCAACAGAAACAAAATTATAAAAGAAAGCTCTTTTAATAAATCAGAAAAGGAAGATTACAACAAGGAAACAAGCAACAAAGGAAACATAAACATATCTTAAGAAGAGCGGACAATAATCTTTTCGACAGCCAAAGCCCATGTTTCTACAAATTTGCTTCCACAATGACTCATTGCCTAATGTATTTTTTTAAGTTCAATTTTCACATTCAAAAAAATCATAATCGTTAAATTAGCACTCGCTTCCGAGAAATTGATTTTTCACTTTTAATAATTTATTTTCTGGCTCATAATACTTTCTCATAAATAAAAATTTCACAAACAAATACTAATTTCACGATTGTGAATTTTCTGAATGTGAAAATGGAATTAAAAAAAAAAAAAATACATTAGGTGGTGAATAATTGGGGGAAACAGATTTTTCTGTAAAATAACTTGAGCCTTGCTGTTGGTGAGATTAGATATTGCTTGCTTTTAAAGCTAAATATATACAGAGTATTAGATTACATCATAGCATGTTTAAAAAGCCTTCAGCAAAGATTTTTTTTAAAAAAAGCTAATGAACAAAAAAACAAAATTGTTAATAAAAGAAAATGTTTGATTTAATCATTCATGTCCAAAAAAGCCTATAAGTAATTTTTTATATAAATTTAATAAAATACTTTTTACAAAATTATGTGACAATTTTTTTACTAATTTAAATCTCAAAGTTTTAGACATGTTTTTGAGTAATTATTGTTTTCAATAGAAGATACTTATTTAAGGTTATTATTACTTTTTTTTTTTTTTTTTCAGATTATTTTTTCTATTACCTCTTTTAGTAGAATGAAGTAAAAATATATGTATATCAAGAATTAGTTATTTAGCATTTCATAAATTAATTCAACTTTAATTGTCTAAGGTGGACATTTTTTATGTTTTTAATATTTTTTTATTTTTATGAATTGCTTAGAAAATCTAATTTTGAATACATTTCTATTACTTAAAACTATTTTATTTTGAAATTTTTTTTAAAAATGGTGTACTTAAATTAAACAGTAAGAAAACACGTACGGTTTTTATCCTTTAATGTTCGTTAGCATATGATATTTAAGCTAGCATTTTGATTGTTAGGTTACTATTTAGGCAACTATTTTAATGCTTCTAGGCTACTAAAGCAACTATTTTTGTTCTATTTCTTTTGTGGCAACCCTGGGCAGTTCAGTCCTATGATTTAAAAAAAAAATTCTAAAGCGACTGGAAATTCCTCAAAATACAGTAGGGAACCAATTATCCAGAATGGTTTTTACGAGACTATTCTGGATAACTGGTTTTTCCAGATAACTGGTTGCTCATTAAGCAAGCCTTATTAATCAGAATTCTTGCATGTAATTCTCATTTAAAATAACTATTTTAAACCAAAAATAAATATTTTTTATCAATTAATCAAATTTAAATAATTAACCTGATTTTTATTTTTTAATTTTAATTTTTTTTTAAGTATTAAAATAATTTTTAATCAAGGTAAGTTAATCAAAATTTAAAATGTGAACAAAAGAGAAAAAAAAAAAAAAATCTTTGAAACTTAACTTTCCATAAAAATCAAAATCTGCCCAAATCCAAGTGTTTTTAAACATGATTAGCCAGTGATTTTAAAACTTGAATATTACTAAAGATCAGAAAATTATGATCTGATTTTACAGGCTTTTTTACTTTTTATTTCTTATGAAAATTCGTTTTTTATGAAAATGTCCATGAGAGTGCAAAATATTCATAATATTTTAAAAGTAATATGATTTTAATTAACACCTCCCCCCCCCCCAATAAATAAATGAATAAATAAAATAATATTAAAATGAATAAAATTCAGTACAGGACTAATTACTCCATTTCACCCAATCCAATCTAGATAAATAAAATTCCCACCTTCATGATATCGTGTAGTGGCGCCATCTATCCACATTTTTCCAAACTAAAAGCTATCTTTTCAGTCTACATTGTACATTATGACCTTTAACTTATATTCCCAGTCAAATACATAAATACTACTTTTAAATAAATGTAACAAAATTAAATGGAATTATTATTTATTAAATATTTCTTTTACTTTTATTTGTTTCAGATTACAATGTTAAACCATTATTATAAAAAAAAAAAAGTGTAATTTTTTTTAATTGGAAATTAGTTGATTGGAAATATAATTCCGGATAACTGGTTTTCCGGATAAACGGTTCCATACTGTACAAGAAAAAATAGCATCAGGCATTATCATTCCAGGAATCATCAATTTGTAAAATGTCAAATTTATTATAATGTAAAAATTTATATGAAAACTGCTATAAAAAATAGGAAAAAAGTACAATGAGAAATTAACAATAAAAAGAACAAATAGGGAACTATAAATATATACCATATATTTCCGTGTATAAGCCGAGAATTTTTGGAAATTTGGAAGCTGAATTATAGGGGTCAGCTTATACACGGATCCACATTTCTAGCAAAAAACGTAATTTAGAAACAATGATTCAATACATATATTTTAAGCTTAAAAACTATATATAAAGTAAAATAGTGATATTAAACCTTATTTTTAAATAATTACACATATAAAACTCTTAAATTAGCAATTTTAAATTTATTTCACAAAACGCTCGATGTAGTCACGTCAGTGTTAGAAATAAGAATTTTGAAACTAGGCGTCAAAATGACGCCTGGATTAAATTTTTTGGGTGTCAAAATGAAAAATCTAGGTGCCGTCTATAATTAAATATGTATATTAAAAAAAATAATAAAGCATCAACTTGTAAATAATATATGCAAGATTATATAAAAAATATTTATGTAAAGATTGTAATTACATTGACAATTAAAACGTACATATTTAAAATCACAAATTCATTCTTCGCCCAGAAGATACATCATTCCACCACAACTTAATAGCATTTTCTGGGCAAAAATCTTCAATTTAGGGCCGTTTAATTTAGTCATTAACAAATCGTCAACTACTTTCATAGAGATACAATTTTTTAAATCAGTTTTTATTAGGTTTAATTGACTGAAATAGACTTGTTTGCAGTCTGATGGGATTGGGAAAATATATGATGAGGAAAAAATCCAGGCGTCAAATATGGCACCTATGATTGGAATTCTAGGCGTCAAAATGAAAAAACTGGTCGCAAAATACGACTAACGACTGCTTATTTCTAACCCTGAGTCACGTGTGTTTACATTTCTTTTTGACCAGCCGGCAACTGAAGTCATCGGCAGAGTGCACAAACGGAGTAAAAGAGAAACTTGGAAAAACAGGACTCCCGATCATATTTTTAATTTATACAATTAAATTTAAATAATCTCTGTTTAAAATGTTTCTAGGCTTACACTAGCAAAAGTGGCAAATCTTCATTTTCTTTTTAATAGAAGTATTTTTTTTTTTTTTTTTTGAAGATTGCCTTGAAGCACTGATAAAAATATTGAAAAGTAGAAATATACAAAATAATTTAGATACGTCATTAAAAAAAATCGATGCAATCTGTCTTTAAATGGCTTATTTATGTAAACATCCAGCGGCTGCATTGCATCATCGACGTTAGGGTTGGTTCTCCCGGCCCGGTATTATGGTAACCATCGTTTTCAGGTGCCGGGACTTGCGTCTGTGTTTGCCTCCCTTCTGATAGGGTTGCCAGAGTTAAAACTATCACTGTTGCCGAACACACTGCAATCGTTTTACGTTATAGCTAAGCAAGGTAAGGAATTTTATTGGATAAGCATGCATTTCGCACAGTTTCATTGGACAGATTATCCTGAAGGTTGTATAGATTGGCAATATACTTGAACTTTAAAAAGAGTATTTTTTCAATTCGGCTTATACACGGGTTTGCAATTTTGGGCAAATTTCTGCAGGGAAAAATGTACTCTCGGCTTATATTCGGAAATATACGGTATGTATATATATAGAAGAAATAAAAAGGAAAGGGAAATTATTAAGCAAGAAGTAAAGAAAAAGACTTTAAAAAAAGGAAGAAATCAAAATGAAAGAAGGAAACATTTCAAAGAACATATGAATGTAGCAGAAGTACTTTCATTTATTAAAAAAATATATTATCCTGCAGAATCGTTTTTTTATTTTGCTTATATCTGCAGTAAAAATTAAAGGGTATCCACTTTCCCCTCAGATTTCAATTCAATCTATCTGAAATTTTTATTTTATCTTCCAGCGCTATACGTTTTTTCTCAACTTCTCAGATATTTTATTGTTTTGAATTTGCATGACTAAAAATTTTTTTTTCTAATGAAAATATTATAACGTATACAAATATCTTTTCATTTACTTATTTCCATTACAACTTTTATCATATCATTCTATCTTTTTCGAAAAATACTTTTTAGTTTCTCTAGCAATGCTGTGAAGTTATCTCATGACAATTTCTTTTCTGAGGTGCTGGAAAAAAGTATAAGGTCGCAAAATATATTAACAAAAAAAGTGTAAAACATAGTAAAACTCGAAAAATTTAATATCACTCTTTCTTAGAAATGAAATTAAAAACATAAACATAGGTTATGAACGTATGTAATATATAATTAAAGCATTAAATGACAATTTAGAAATCTGATTGCATTTCATCATGGAAATAATTATAAGGCCGAGGAGTTGTGAATGAAAATATAAAATCAACATCCTACAAATTGACCTTTTTTTTTACAATGACACTTATCAGTCGATCAGTCATTGTTGATTCAGGTCGAGATGAAGTTTCTTTTTTGATATTTTCCCTTGTATATCTGATTGCATTGATGAGTTTGCCTTCCCCTTGATTGTGTCATATGTTCTTATAAACAAACTATGCAAGTATGCTCCAAAAATTTTCCAGTGGGTTTTTAAATGTGGAATGATAGGATGGCCACTCAAGCAGACGGACCTCATTTGTTTCAAATCAAGCTTTTGTTGACGAAGCAGTATGTATACTGGCGTTATCCTGGCTGAAATATCCAATCTCCTGATATAACTAGAGTGGCATTGGGAAGCAAATTATCACCCAGCATATCTTGATACTTTTTGCATTCATTTAGGTATAAATTACCACAACTGGTAATGTACCATTACTAACAAACGCTCCCCGTACAATTACTAATCCCCCCCCTCCATATCGCCACTTGGGAAAGTAGGGTTTTATTTTTTTTAATATCATGCCATTATTTTTTAAAGCCGTCTGGTCCATCAAAATAAAATTTTCTCATGTAAAAAAAGTAAATCTTTCCACTTATCTCTAAGCAAAATATATTTTTTAGCAAATTCTAAGCGAGCTAATTTATGCTTCTTTGTCAAGTGTTGTTGAGGTTGTAATTTTATGAACTGAGCCAACGGATTGGAACTTAAAACACTCCAGATAGTTCAGCTAGTACTTGGTAAACTTAAACTACAAGCTATTTCTAAAGAAAACATTTTTTTAATCGTACATCCATCGAAAAACGGTCCATTTTTGGCACTTTGAAAGTGCATTTACTTTTCTTGAGCTCTTCCATTTATTATATTTTGAAAGATTAAAAAAAAAATTATTGCCTGCCGATTTAGACTAACCGATAGATCTGGAAATAGCTGCATTACTCATTCCATTCGCTTTCATTTCAAGGATATTATGGCGTTCGAAATCGGACAATTGTTTCTGCCTCGGCATCGTTGCCAATAGAACAGAGAAAGACTAAAGTAACCTAACTGCATTGTTAAGTTACCATTTCTATTTCTTGCCTGCTCAGACCACAGAAAATTTGCATGTCACTCCAAAAAATTCGACGACCTTATACTTTTTTCCATCAGCAAATAAGAAAATATCTAATATGGTAATTAGTTCATTTAATTTAAATTAGATTTAAATTAAAGTGTATTATAATTAACAAATCATTTGCATACTTTGTATTTTTGTTGCTTTCTCATCCAAAAAATTTGCATAAATCTTAGTTTAACTGGTTTTTTAATTGACCTTATAGTTTTCTCCAGGGCCTTACATTAAAGCTTTACTTTTTCACTGTAGGTAAGGATTGCCCCATTACTGTGGCAACACCCAACACTTTTGGTCTCATTACGGATTGAAATTGTCTGCTCAATGTATGTCCCGTATAACGCAACTTCCTATTATGAGGAATGCATCTCCTGCATTATACGAGAGTGTGCTGTATTTATAATGTTTAAATCCAAATGTATTAGATGCTCATAAATACCTTTGTTCAGATCTGGTAATTTTGATCTTTATGGCTTTTGGCTTGTATTGATCAGAAAGTCTAACTTCAGACAATGACATGTTAACGGCCCTTCACTTACTGTCGCCGGAAGCCTGAGCCAATGTTATTCTATGGGGAAATTTTCTTTACAAATAACTTATTAACTAATACATATTTTTAAATTCTGTTTTCATATTCAGAAAATTTCCAACTGTTAAACTGACGGACTTTTTTTAAAAATGTATTTTTTTAATTATTAATATTTTATTTTGAAATTGCAAAATGAAAAAAATTCACATATTGAAAATTCATATTTTGCAGCTTCAAAATAAAATATAAAAAAATAAAAAAATAATTTTTTAAAAAAGGTCCGTCAATTTCACAGCTGGGAATTTTCAGAATGTGAAAACAGAATTTAAAAATATGTATTAGTTAATAAGTTATTTGTAAAGAAAAATTTCCCATGGAATAACATTAGCTTCGGCTTCTGGCGGCGGTGAGTGAAGAGGGCCCTTAAGGGCAGAAATGGATGCAAATGTGTAACGGACAATTGAGGAATTGAGGAACAATCATACACTTTTACCCAACTTAGGTCAACCATCCAAAAACATTTGCAGTAGATTGGTTATTATGTAAAGCAGGTGTTTGGATCTTACATTATCTGTCTGAAGAAAACCAAACTAACCAATACACAACATGCAACTTATTGTTTCAGCCGTACAGCTGGGGGGGGGGTGTACTTTTTTTTTTTCAAATGGTCACTTATTTCACTTATTTTGCATTAATTTCTAACTTTTTTCACTTAAATTCCCTTTTATTTTCATTGGTCACTAAAAGTTACTTTTTCCATTAAATGGTCACTTAAAGTAAATTTTTTTTAGTAAAAATGCCTATTTTGTCATTTAATGGTCACTTTTTAAAAAATGTCTAATAATTTGATAAAATGTCTTGCAAACTTTTCTTCTGAACATCAAGAAATTTAACCTTATTTGTGTATTACTCACACACTTACAGCCAAAGTATTTAAAATCAAATCAAGAGAATTGAAGTGATTTAATTATGACTGAAGGAGAGTAAAACAGTTTTTCACCTTCAACCTTGTAGGTGATAGCTTATCATCGGTTTTACATCTGCTCAAGTCATTGTTACAGAATACAAAGTATTCTAAGATCTATGGATTACTGCAACATTTGAAACAGAAGCACAAGTTCTTGTTTAATAATTAAAATTATACATGTCACATTCCTTTTTTTTTTTTCCCTTTATCTTTTTGTATAGGAAAATCAGTACAAAAAACCCTTAACAGGTTAAAGGTTTGTGACGCCGCTACTTTATGGCTATAAGAATTTGAAATATGTGTCTTAAAAATAATGATATCAAATTTTAAGTGACGCTTTGCAATTAGTTAAAATATACATAATTTTCTTATTTGATTATTTACTTTTATTTATATTTATAATGCAAACGTAATATTTTTAGCTTCAAGGTCAGACAGATATACACCGTGACCAATAAGTTCTCATACAACTTTTGAAGCACGTTAAAAAGTTGTACATATGTGTTACTGTAGTCCCAATTATTTTGCAGGTAATTTAGTGTAAGGTATAAAGCTAGTGCAAGTGTAAATGTTGCACTTATTATAATTCTTCTTTGCTTAGGTAGAATGAAGAAATTGTGAGAAATTGTGATAAATAAATTGATCAAAGGAGAGCAGCCGGGTGAAATTTTCAGAGACTTGAAAGCCCTGGTGGTGAAGAGAGATTTCATTTATAGAGCTATCAAAAGGTATAATGAGACATCCTCTGTCAATGACGGAAAAAGATGTGGCAGACAGAGGTCAGTTCGGACAAAAGAGGCTGTGGAAAGGGTCAGGAAAAGGATACGAAGAAGCGATCAAAGATCTGCTAGATAACTAGCACAAGAGCTCAAAATATCGAAGGGATCAATGTTAAACATTTTGAAAAATGACCTTGGGCGCAAGGCATATAGAAAACATAAAATTCACGGAGTTTCGGAGTCTGATAAGATGAAAAGGAAGCAAAGGGTGGAAGCGATTCTTGCTTGGCACGCTGGGGATGAATTTGTCTTTTAAGACAAGAAACTATCCATTTTACAGCAAAGTTTCAACACCCAAAATGACAGAGTATGGTCAGTTTCTATTGATAACATCCCTGAGAGCCAGCATTACGTTCCGTGTTATCAAAATGCTTCGTCTCTGATGGTTTGAGCCGCTATTTCCAATAGAGGAAAACTCCAGTTAGTCTTCATAGATAAGGGAGCAAAAATCAATGCCCAATATTATAAAACTGAATTTTTGGAAAATGTTTTACTCCCAAATGTCTAGAGTATGTATGGGGAGGTATATTCCTGCTTCCAACAAGATGGTGCCCCTTCTCATAGCGCACGTGTTATTCAGGAGTGCTGCAGTCAAAATTTAGCTGACTTTTTGCCAAAGAACGAATGGCCCCCAACTCCCCCGATCTAAACCCGCTTGATTATTTTGTGTGGTTATATATGGTCTCCCAACTAAATAACTATAGAATTGAAGCATATTCCTTGGAGGTAAAGATTTTTACTTTCTTTGATCATGTTCTTCAAAACTTTATTCTGCTAGTATTTAGCATCAATTTTAGACTTTGGTTTTACAAAAAATGGTTTTGTTAATCCTTGGAAGTAGTGTTCATGTTATGCATTTTTCAGAGGGCACCGCACCCTGCCCTATTTTAATTTAACGCCAATGTGCCCTGCCCTTTTTTTATTTAGCACTGGTGCACCCTGCCCCCACCCCCTTTTTTTTTTTTTCAAGTGAAAATGCACCCTTCAATTTTTTCAAATGAAAATATACCCTGTATATTCCCATCTGCTTTAATGTTATTTTTTTAAAGATATTTTGCCGTTTTCGATGTTGAACATACCTTTATAAGAAGTTTTATATGATGCGACACCGTACTTCACTTTGCATTTTAATTCATTCAGCATATAATTTAAATGATTAAATTTAAATTTTATCGGCGAAACGATCCTGTATATCGATAGACTTTTGTATCGTGTATTTCGGCAATTATGCTAAAAAAGCAATTCTGTTATTTTTTGTGAAGCAATCGCATATTTCGTATTCATTTTTGAAAAATATACAAAATTTAACAATTGACGGTAAAATAATAACCTTTATTAGCAATTAATGCTATTGCATAAATTTTAAAAATTAGCGCTAAAATGATTCCGTATTTCGGCTAATTTATTGCATACATCTTGAAACATCTATGGGGAAAAAAAAAAACGCCGATTTCACTGAATAACATGAAATAAAGCTTATTTCAGCAAATAATTGGGGGGATTAAAGAAACTTTATTAATTAGCAGTGAAAGACTAGGGGCGAAATAATGGCAATCGGCCAGAAAAATATCGTGAATTTCTGGAAGAGCTTTAGGGAAAGGGGGAAAAAAAAAAGAAGGGAATTTTATTAATTAGCTAAATTCACTGTGATAAAAGTGTAAATTCTGACTATAAAAAATTGACAGTTAGCGGTGAGAATAATCCCGTATTTCCGAATTCGGTTTTCAAAATTATTGCATACTTCGGTATTCAGCTTTGAGAAAAAAGTGCAAATTTCCTCTATTAGCGGGGAAATAATTGAGTATTTGGGAATTTAAAAACTGAGGAAATTTTATTGATTAATGACAAAAAAAATTACGTGTTTGAGCAATCGATTGTAAAAATATCACGTATTTTGGGAATCAGTTTTGAAAAAAGATGGGAATTTTATCAATTAGTGGCGAAATTACAGCATATTTTAATAAATTCGTTGCACTGTAAATGTAAATGTTGTTAATTTACATTCATTTTGCATATGCTGTGTAGTTTTTTCTTCCACCTCCCTTCAAAAATTTCTAAATAACAAGGGGCATTCTTTTAATTTCTTTTTTATTATATATATGTATCCTCTTCACTCCAGAGGTTCACATATGTGGACCTCTATTCTTTGCTTTATAAAATCTATACCATTTAATATTTTTATATTTTGACTGAACTAATAAAAAGCTGAATAAATTGGCTTTAAAAAGATACTGGTATATGGCAGCATGAAACTAAATTTATTTCTGAAATATAATGTTATTTTGTCGACTTTTGTAAAACGACTCTAAAACAGTAGTCGACCACAGAGTCGAAGAAAAGTACACAATTTTTATAATTGTGTATTAAGTACTTAGACACTTGCCAGAATAAAAAGAAAACTAATATTGAAGAATTTATTTAAGGGCATCAAATTTTTAATTGTGTTACAGTTAGGAAGATTTATGTAACTTAATAATTTAGAGTTTAGTTGTTTAAAGCCATACATTTGTATCGTACATTACTAACCCCCTAAATTATAAATGTAAGAAAATTATACTTTTTTGTAATGTACAATGTGAACGTATATGTCCAAAAGCCTTCAAGTTTAACTTATATTGTTATTATAGCTTTGGATCCGAAGAGGATACATAAATAATAATGTATAAACCTAGAAAAAAAAAATCTTATGTATCTTATTGCATAAATATCGGAGAGGGACACAATAGATACTTACTATTCCTTATAGAATTATGTGTAATTTATATAATTTATGGGAAAAAAAAATACTTAAAGCATCTATATATATATATATATATTAAATCTAGCAATAATTTTAAAATATTTGTAGATTACAATTAAAATATTTTTAAAGTTTATGTAAAAAATTTTGAAATTATTTAAGCAGAAATTCTTGAATTGTAAATTACAAATATTTTACCACAAATCAGCTTCTAAGTATTTTATTTATACTTTTATGAAATTTCAGCTCTTTTGGTCATGTAGATTTTGAGCTATATCTAATAAGCTATTGCCACCGAAAGACTTGATTTAAGATTGAAAAATGAATTTAACATTATAAAACTCAAAAAAGTCCCAATAAGTATAATTACTAAACTTATTGACCAAGTAACTTCAAATTTAGTATCCATAATGGTAAAATTTTCTGTACAATCAATAAAGTCAAAATTGTGTAGGGGAGAGTTGTCTAAAACGGGGATGGCGGGTCAAATGGGGACGTTCAGTTTCTCGATGATTAGTGCTATCCTCTTTGAACCCAATAGTCTACGATAATTCTAATTCAGCTATAAGCAAGTTTGAATCTAGTTGTTGACATATTTTACCGGATCTGTTATTTTCTACAAAGTTTTAAAATTTTTGCGATTTTCATTTCGATTGTGGCCGTACACTGTATTGTATCTTATCAAGCGACCTTTGAACGTTCGATTTTGGTAATTACGTTATGGATTCGTCTAGATTTAATATACATTTTCACACATTGCTTTATAGTTTTTTCTGGCACGTGTGTGAAGAGACACCATGTTTTTAGCACGCGTCATGGTCGGCTCAAACGGGGACATTGACGGTAGTCCAAAACGGGGACGTCGAACCCCAGAAATGTTCAGCTTTTAACACTTCGCCTAAATAATAATGCCTCTGCCATAAGAAACTGAACGTTAGCAAAAAAAAAAAAAAAAAAAGTGAATGACATGAGGAGAAGTAAAACTGTCATACTCACTTCATCACCTTACAAAGCAGAATTGAAAGCTGCAGAACAGGAGAAAAATGCAAAGCAGAATAAACAGAAAAGAAAATTGGTCAAGAAACCCACCGAATCGAATCCTAGGTATCCAAAAGTTAAAAAGGAGAGAGAAATAAAAAAATTCAAGACCCAATATTATCATCTGATGAGGAACACACTAGCGAGGACACTTGTATTTTTTGTAATGAACTTTACATTGACTCGAAAGACAAAAAGGGGTAAATTCAGTGTAGCAGCTGTCGAAGTTGGGCACATGAAATCTGTTCAAGTGTTGAAAAAAGCAATGTCAATTTCATATGTGACGTCTGTGTTTGATTATTTTTTGTGTCATTCTAGTAATTGTTGAAGAATATAACAAAATACTTTATCTGCATCTTGATTTTGCATTAACTTCACCTTTTCTTTGTAATTCAAGTTTTTCTAATAAAATTTCGCATTAGGACTTCAATTTACGTTATTTCTTATGAGTACCCCATTTTACCCAACCGGTTGTCCAAAACGGGGACTTTGCACATTTTTCAGAAAAATGTTTTTTCTGCTTATACTTATGATATTTTTTTAAAAATAACTTTGCCATCTGATAGTCCAAGACATGTTCTAATCAGGAAACGCTTTGCCGAATTTTTCTTATTTATAGATTTTTTTTTGCGGACAGAGATATGTTAGCGTCCCTGTTTTGGACAACTTTCCCCTCTTTGTTGGAAATGGAAATTTTAACATCGTTGCATGTTTACATACGTAAATAATTAAATTAAAATAGACATATATCGATAATAGACATACAAAAAGGATGGTATTTGTTAGTTAGGTGATGAGATAGATGGGGTGTTATATTTTTATTTATTAATTTATTTTGCGGACTGTACATTTAATAAGCCATTTAACAAGTGGTAAATAAAGTGCCCTTTCGTCTATTAATATGTGCCCTTTTAGTCGTAAAATATAGTACAAAGCTGAAAATCCGGAATCGTCGGGACCACGGCAATTCTGGATTTTCAAATTTTCTGGATTTTTGGTCATGCCAAACAGATATAATATTTTGGTTTAAGTATTTAGGTAATCTGTAAATTCAAGTAAAAAATTATATATTACGATTTTTAAATGCATTTTGTAATATTTTTTCTATCAACTTTAGCAATAAATATTAAATGAAATAAAAAATTAAACTTGAAAATCAAAACAGATTTATTGAAATATTTGCATACAAAAATTAGTACAAGTTACAATAGAGAAAAATAAGAAAAAAATATCACTTTTAAAACATTTCACGATTTTTCTATTTTTTTTTTTTTTTTTTTTTTTTTATAGTACTTTAGGTTTTCAACTAAAAGTTTGAGCATAATTGAAATAGAGTATAGAATTTAGTTCATAAATGTTTAAGAATTGTTACTATTATTATAATCTTCTTCTCCCTCCTCTTTCAGACTTTGCAAATGCCGGTTTTGAAGATTACTAAGAAATAAAATACTTTTTCAGTTTTTTATTTCGATATATTTATACTTAAAAAAAAAAAAAAAAAAAATCGCTGTTGATGATAATGATTAATGCCGCCAAAATTGTCCAGATTTTTGGCGATTCCAGATTTTTGGAGTCCAGATTTTCGGCTTCGTACTATAGTGCCCTTTTCGATAAATCCACTCTGCCCTTTAAAAAAAAAAATGTGAACACTACTTGGGAGGACATTCCCATCCATACCATAACACCTGACGGCCAACTTGCCTTTTGCAAAACAGTTGTGTCTTTGCGATGCTTTTCAGGTGAAATATATTGTATTTTAGTTTTGCCAGTTGTGGATGACAGATAAAACAGTGCTTCATTCGATGCTATCCATGTTTTGTATCTACCTTTGCGTAACATTAAATACAGAGTCCAAGAACATTTTATTATTGAACTTTTTTTTATTTTTCCGACTGAGTGAAAATAATGCCTGGACCGGGAGTCGAACCCCAGATCATTGACTTACAAGGTCAAGGCTCTACAATTTTTTTTTTTTTCCCGACAGACTGAAAATAATGCCTGGACCGGGAGTCGAACCCCGTTCTCGAGCTGTGACCTTGTAAGTCAATGATCCGGGATTCGACTCCCAGTCCAGGCATTATTTTCACTCAGTCGGGGAAAAAAAAAAAAAAAAATTGTAGAGCCTTGATCCGGGGTTCGACTCCCGGTCCAAGCATTATTTTCACTCAGTCGGAAAAATAAAAAAAAAATTCAATAAATATGATTTTCTTCCCAATCAGTTGATTGTGTGATTTAAAAAAAAAAAAAAAAATATTTTATTAGTTTTGCTACGGTGTTTTCAGACATTTGATGACCGGCTGGTTTATTTACTTTTTCTATAGCCAATTTTCTTTATCTTACGAGAAGTTGTTGATTGCGATACCTGCAGTTTCTTTGCTAAAGTTCTTTGAGGCATTTTGTACAGCGATAAGTCTTTTCAGCTTCTTTTTTTTCTTTTTCACTAAGGACTTCCTTTCGTCCACATTTTTTCCCTGGAGCTTTTGATTTCCAGCCAAATTTTATTTCTTTTCGAAGTTTAGATAGTAATCCATTAGAAAAATGTCTTTTCTGATTTTTAAATGATTTATTTATAACAGAATTTTAGCAATCATCCTTCAAAAGCTTTAAAATTTCGTTTCAGGTTTGAGGATCTAATTTCGGAACCATAATTTACTCCCACTAATAAAAATAGCTAGATTGGTAATTTAACCATCTCACTTTTAAAATAAAACTGGTGTTAAATCGATTAAAATTGGTCACACTAATTTTGAATCAACCTGTAAAATTTGAATCTCTTCAGGGGCGCGCCAGAATGGTCAGACGCCTGTGTGCAGAGTTTTAGTTGGCGCCCTATATTACCCCCCCCCCTTTTTTTTTAAATCATTTTATAAAATGTTATTATTTAGCAAGTTAATTGAATATCGAACCTTAATAGTAATAAGTTTATTGAATGGCTAGTAAAAAGAGAAATGTATCAAATAAAATGAAATTTGAAAAGAAACAAGTAAAAAGTGCATCTTGCACAAAGAGAAAAACTCCCTTATACAAGAAGTTGCAAAAATTCGAGGTACAATTGTGAAGGTAAACAGAGGAAATTAAAATAGGCAGATTTAGTGTTAATGTGGGTGCAGAAATGCGTTGAGGCATTACAGTAGATGGCTTAGATGAAAGCTGTGAGTGTAAACGTTTCTATTTGTTTAGGTCTAATTTTTAAGTAAATATTTAAACACACTCACACACACAAAAAAAAAAAAAATCTTAGTGAACTAAATCTTCCTTCACTTCATTGCAACTTTTGCGAGTATTACGCATATTATACTGATCCAATATATCCGTCTCTATTCATATTGTTACCAAAATGTCGATTTTCTTATATGAAAAAAAGTAATTGTAAAGAAACGGACAGTTTCTTGTTGAAAGATACATTTTATTCAAACTGTTCTCGAAAAAAACCAGTAAATTATCATACTCAAATTCATTCCTCAAAAAGGTCGTAAAACAACGTTAAAAACACCACAGAGTAGAATTTTGCTCATTTAAGAATAAATATAAACCATTTAAACGGAAACGAACGTTCAGAACAGATGTCCGAATGCAATTGATCTTTGGGTGTGTCTCTTCTGTTTGAATAATTTCTGTCGTGATTTGGCGAACTTTCGAGATTATTCTGCGCCAGAAGCCAGTTGATGAACCCAGAAAATTCCAGAAATCGGCTCTTATTGAAGGTAGAGCTTCTAAACTTCGGAAACACTAAACTATTACTTTTCACCAAGTTTGGTCGCCATGTCGCAAAATTCATCGCTAAGTTGTGAAGTCTGTATCCAAGGCTGACAATCACCTCCTATTCCACTCCCGTTAAAATTCAATGAACTGCTCTTTATTTGCACTTCAATTGTAAATCTGCTTTTATTGCAACAACACTTTTCATTTAAGAAAGTGGTCTAACCTTTTGAAAGGGGCTCTTCCGAAATCCTATGGTGAAGCGTGACAGAGGCTGTCACAGCCCCTTTCAAAAGGCTAACTCTTTGCAATACTATAATGAACAAAATTTTTGATTAGTCGTACTATTGCAGTACGTTTGCACATATATAAATGAGTTTAACATTTTGCACTAGTACAGATAAATGGAATTTATAAGTATATAAAATTAGAACTCATAATAATACTAATAATAATCCCGTAGTGAGTTCTATTTTTCTCAATTTCGTTGTTTAAAACTCTCAAAATACTCTTAACATCAAATTAATATATGACTATCGATATAACGACAAGATTTGACTTGGTTAATTATGGAATTTTTTTTTTTTATTTTTTTTTTAAAGGAACAAATAAATTTATAAATACATAAAATAAGAGTATATAATAAATATTACTTGGTAAATATAGAAAAAAAAAATACTTAATAGGGAAAGAAAACATCTACTGAAAGGAATTTTGCTCATTTTCATTATCTAAACTTTTTATGTAATTTGTATGTAAATTTATATGTGTTTTTCCATATAGTAGTAAGATACAAAAATATGTTTTAAACTATTTTTCCGCCACATTTGTACGTTGCATATAAATAATAGGTACATTTATCTATAATAATAAATGGAAAGGTTTGTCTGTCTGTCTGTCTATCTGTCTCTCTCTGTCTGTCTGTCTGTCTGTCTGTCTGTTCTTTTATACGTTCAGCCGCTACTGAACGCAGAAACACAAGAATTGACATACGGATGCTCTGGAGCCTTTCCGATGTTTTCCTCGAAACAGAATTTAAAAATCTTAATTAGTTTCGGAGATATTAATTAAAATGTTGACCCATGTCGATCGAACAATGACCAAAAATCCTTATTGCTTAAAAAGAGGCATTCTATCAGCATTCAGCAGACGATTTTAACGGCTGTCTCGAACGGAAACAAAACAGGTGCAAGTCATTAATGTCACATGATCTTTAACTGGGGTTAAAAATTGCAAATTTCAAAGTGCTTTAAATTTTCTTTTTCGTACACAACACTTAATATACAACCTTTTCAGCACAAAACCAACCTGCAGTTAAAATTTCATCAATTTTCAATTATAAACAAAGCAGTTACATTTTAATTGCAAAATAAATTTTATTCTAACACGTAATCCATCTTTCAATAGACGATAGAAGTTTTCATAGCAACAAAATACATTTGAAGGAACCCGTGGAAGGAACTAAAAAATACTTTTTCTTTTTCTTTTTACTTCCATTACCCGACTAACGTGGTATATATAGGTTTTGAGGAAATAAAAAATATTTATTTTTCTTTTTACTTCCATTAATAAAACTACCGTAGATAATGGAATTAGAGATTTCACGTGATTTACATGTTTTAGAATGTCCTGAGTAGGTTTTCTTTTGTATCTTAGCTAAAATTTCAATATTTCAAATTCCAATTAAATTATTTTTAATACATCATTCGAAAGATATTTTAAAGTTGTTTTAAATTATCGAAAGTTTTCACCAGATTTACACGTTTTGAGGTCTCCTGAATTAGTTTTCTTTTGTATCTCAGCTACTAATTAAAATAATTTCATAAGTAATGCATCATTAGAAAGCTTTTTTGATTTGGAATCGAACAGTGGAATACAGAAATTTGTACCGCCAGATGGCGCTGTAATATTTTAAAATTTCAATATTTCAATTTCTAATTATGATTAAATTATTTGTAATACATCATTCGAAAGATATTTTAAAGTTCTTTTAAATTATCGAAAGTTTTCACCAGATTTACACGTTTTGAGGTGTCCTGAATCAGTTTTCTTTTATATCTCAGAAATTAATTAAAAAAATTTCATAAGTAATACATCATTTGAAAGCTTTGTTGACTTGATACACATTTTAAAGTACTTTTACATTATCGAAAATGGAATTCGAGATTTCACCCGATTTACACGTTTTGAGGTGTCCTGATTAGGTTTTCTTTTGTATCTCAGCTACTAATTAAAATGATTTTATAAGTAATACATCATTAGAAAGCTTTTTTGATTTGGAATCGAACAGTGGATTACAGAAATTTCTACCGCCAGATGGCGCTGTAATACATTCAAATTTCAATATTTCAATTTCTAATTATGATTAAATTATTTTTAATGCATCATTCGAAAGATATTTTAAAGTTCTTTTATATTATCGACAGTTTTCACCAGATTTACATGTTTTGAGGTCCCCTGAATTAGTTTTCTTTTGTATCTCAGCTACTAATTAAAATAATTTCGTAAGTAATACATCATTAGAAAGCTTTTCGAACAGTGGAATGCAGAAATTTGTACCGCCAGATGGCGCTGTAATATTTTAAAATTTCAATATTTCAATTTCTAATTATGATTAAATTATTTTTAATACAGCATTCGAAAGATATTTTATAGTTCTTTTAAATTATCGAAAGTTTTCACCAGATTTACACGTTTTGAGGTGTCCTGAATCAGTTTTCTTTTGTATCTCAGCTACTAATTAAAATAATTTCATAAGTAATACATCATTAGAAAGCTTTTTTGATTTGGAATCGAACAGTGGAATACAGAAATTTGTACCGCCAGATGGCGCTGTAATATTTTAAAATTTCAATATTTTAATTTCTAATTATGATTAAATTATTTGTAATACATCATTCGAAAGATATTTTAAAGTTCTTTTAATTATCGAAAGTTTTCACCAGATTTACACGTTTTGAGGTGTCCTGAATCAGTTTTCTTTTATATCTCAGAAATTAATTAAAAAAATTTCATAAGTAATACATCATTTGAAAGCTTTGTTGACTTGATACACATTTTAAAGTACTTTTACATTATCGAAAATGGAATTCGAGATTTCACCCGATTTACACGTTTTGAGGTGTCCTGATTAGGTTTTCTTTTGTATCTCAGCTACTAATTAAAATAATTTTATAAGTAATACATCATTAGAAAGCTTTTTTGATTTGGAATCGAACAGTGGATTACAGAAATTTCTACCGCCAGATGGCGCTGTAATACATTCAAATTTCAATATTTCAATTTCTAATTATGATTAAATTATTTTTAATGCATCATTCGAAAGATATTTTAAAGCTCTTTTATATTATCTGCAGTTTTCACCAGATTTACACGTTTTGAGGTCTCCTGAATTAGTTTTCTTTTGTATCTCAGCTACTAATTAAAATAATTTCGTAAGTAATACATCATTAGAAAGCTTTTCGAACAGTGGAATACAGAAATTTGTACCGCCAGATGGCACTGTAATATTTTAAAATTTCAATATTTCAATTTCTAATTATGATTAAATTATTTTTAATACAGCATTCGAAAGATATTTTAAAGTTCTTTTAAATTATCGAAAGTTTTCACCAGATTTACACGTTTTGAGGTGTCCTGAATCAGTTTTCTTTTGTATCTCAGCTACTAATTAAAATGATTTCATAAGTAATACATCATTAGAAAGCTTTTTTGATTTGAAATCGAACAGTGGAATGCAGACATTTGTCCCGCCAGATGGCGCTGTAATATTTTAAAATTTCAATATTTCAATTTCTAATTATGATTAAATTATTTGTAATACATCATTCGAAAGATATTTTAAAGTTCTTTTAAATTATCGAAAGTTTTCACCAGATTT
Organism: Salticus scenicus; assembly: GCA_963930645.1. Lineage (NCBI taxonomy): Eukaryota > Metazoa > Arthropoda > Arachnida > Araneae > Salticidae > Salticus > Salticus scenicus. Next base: position 80,822,583 of record OZ005651.1, read on the forward strand.
ACATGTTTTGAGGTGTCCTGAATCAGTTTTTTTTTTGTATCTCAGTTATTAATTAAAAAAAGTTCATAAGTAATACATCATTTGAAAGCTTATTTTAGTTGATACACATTTTAAAGTACTTTTACATTATCGAAAATGGAATTCGAGATTTCACCCGATTTACACGTTTTGAGGTGTCCTGATTAGGTTTTCTTTTGTATCTTATCTACTAATTAAAGTAATTTCATGAGTAATACATCATTTGAAAGCTTTGTTGATCTGGAATGGAACAATAGATTACAGAAATTTCTACCGCCAGATGGCGCTGTAATATTTTTAAATTTCAATATTTCATATTCTAATTATGATTAAATTATTTCTAATGCATCATTCGAAAGATATTTTGAAGTTCTTTTACATTATCGAAAGTGGAATTCGAGATTTCACCTGATTTACAATTTAAAGTGTCCTGATCAGGTTTTCTTTTGCATCTCAGCTAATTGAGTAAGACCGTTCAAAATTGGTATATGCAAGTTAATTAGGAGGGGCTGGAACGGTGGGGAAGGAATAGGCGCGCAGCGCGCATGGGTTTGGGACCCGGTGCGAGTTTTTACCCGATGATAAAAGATTTTTTTTTTTAATTTTATTTTCTTAATAAAAGTTTGAGTTGAGAAGGAATATGCGTGTACAGCGCACGTATATCCTCAAACGTGCGCGCGCAGCGCGCATGGGTGTGCGCTGCCGAAGGCAGTGGCTTCCCGGTGTGAGTTTTTACCCGATGCTAAATGATATATTTTTTAATTCCTTTTCTTGAGAATGGAAGTTTATGAGTAATAACATGGAATTTTGAGAAGTCATAAAGATGGTGAAGGAATACGTGCGGGCAGTGCACGGGTCTACGCTGCCGAAGGCAGTGGGGACCCGGTGCGACATTTTTCCTGATCAGATTTTTTTTTTCTTTTTTTATTACATGATAAAAATTAATGCAATTTTGAGAATTCATTAATTATTGTGATTCATTTATAAATAGTGACCAGCGAAGCGGGCGTAGCCTGCTAGTAAGTAAATAAAATAAGAATATATAATAAAAATTATTAAGTTTTAAAGTAGATTATATGAACATTTAAACAGATAATATTATTTAGTAAAATGTAATTAATTTGATTAAATTTTTTTAAATTCTGGAATAATATATATCCATTTGATCCAAAATATCTTATGCTATCGATGTAATTACAAAATTTAAAAATCTGTCTGATGCCGTTGTAGAGCGTAAATATTTTTTGATCATTTTAAATTTAGAAAAAGATTGTTCCACTGATGCTACTGGTAATTATGACAGAATAATCTCCAAAATATTTAATGATAGGATAATTTGGAGTAAGATTACGCTTAAAAACGTGTTTGAGATCAAGGAAGAAAAGGGGGGATTTCGTAAAATCAATAGGTGTTGGATACATAGAAACAAATTACGCACCAAAATCTGTGATTGCAGCTCCCATAGATCTTACATGACAAATTTCGCGCCAAAAGCGGGGGGGGAGGGGTCTCAAATTCACCCCATCTTTACGTCCTCTCCCCCCCCAAAAAAAACAAACAAACAAAAAAAAAAAAAAAAATAATAATCGAAAATTACAAAAAAAAAAAAAAAAAAAAATGGGTTTTGGGAAAAATCCTAAAGACGACGCATACCTATTTTCAACATTTCAACATCTCTGTACCATTTTTAGTAGAATTCTTTCGATAGAATCCGGAATTTGCGAATTCCCCCCTTTCCCCTTAAAAATAAAAAATTCCAAAATTGCATTTTTTTTTTTTTTTTTTTTGCACTCAAGTCTAGTCATCCCATATACAATTTAACCACCGTGAAGTAACTTGGAGTCGAGTTATGCTTATAAGCGTGTTTTTTGCTTCCTTTCTTTGGAAAAGGTGAAAGGGAATTTCGTAAAATCCCGTCAATATAGGCATCGAATGCATCTAAACAATGCACGCACCAAAATTCGTGACTGGAACTCCCATAAATTTTCCTGGACCAATTTAGCGCTAAAAGAGTGGTCTCGAATTTGCTCTCTCGTAAACCTCCCCCCCCCCCTCCCCAAGATCGAATATCATAAACACCGAAAATGGATTTATGGAAATATCCTTAGAGAGATGCATGGCTGTTTTCAACATTTTTGTTCCATTTTTGGTGTATTTCCACTCAAAAATCGAAATTTACAAATATCCTCCCGAAAATTGATTTTCTTTTTCACTTCTTAAAAATCAAAAATTCCAAAATCGTAGACAATGACTATTATATTTATTTATTTATTTGTACTCAAATCTAGATTCATATGCAATTTCTTCACTGTGAAATAATTTGAAGCCTAGTTATGCATAAACGTGTTTTTGTCTCCTGATTGCTGGGGGGGGGGGGGGAAGAGATTTACAAAAGTTCATAGATATAATTTTCAGTTGGGTAATTCCTGCCAAGTGTTGTTGTAATCTGTCCAGCTGTTCTCACGTGATACCCAGACAAAAATGTTTTAAACATGCAGACACAACGACCTCATACGCACGCACACACAGAGAAAATTTTCTGAAATCGGATTTGGCTTTCACGATGTGTGAAACATGAAGATATCACAATGTTTTTCAAATTTGAGACATTTACTGATAAAAATCTGATTTTATTAATATAGATGATACATCGATATTGCAAAAGGTAAAAAACTACTCTGAATAAAATCTCTGGTTCTATTAATTTTCACTTTTGTAAACCAGTTATGTTGTCTTTTTACTAATCTAAGTGGCCTTTTTCCGACAGAAGAGAGGGGGGGGGGATTAAGGCGCTCTTTTAAATTTTAATAGAATGCTTTGATATGTTAAAAAAAAAAAGAAAATTTTGCTGAAGGTAGGCGCACCTTTAAAAAGTTATTCCACTTTCACAAAAAACACCTAAACTTTTGAGAACCACAAGTTTTGCCAGTATATATTTCAAGGCGCCTCATTTAGCCACACTAGTCGCATGACTTCAGGCCGGCATTTTAAAATCAGATTTAATAAAGCAATACATATATATTTTTTTTTCTTTTCTTTCTTTTTTTTTTTTTTAATAATTTATTCTCGGCTGGCGCCTTTCTTTACCTGGCGCCTGTGTGCGCCGCACACTTCGCACACCGGGTCGGCGCGCCCCTGAATCTCTTTTAAATTAAAGTTCCTGGTCTGTTTAGTGCACGTAATTAAATAAAACACTAAATCTGCAAACCAAATTTTAAATTCAGACTTAATAAATTAAAAGTTCATCTTAGCATTGAAAGTGAATCAATTGCTAAGTAAAATTATTCATGTAATTTTCTTAAAGAATTTTATAAATAAGCTATGCCTAAATTATGTGTGGACGTGGAGAGGGGGTTTTCACCACATTTGTAATTAAATACTTTACACTTTCGCATTGTTGAAGAGATAGCACATCTATTTAAAAAATATTTTTCCATATGCATTTGAAAGACAACAATATGACACCATATTATAAGAATATTAGACTGTGATCTTAAGCAAATAGTATAGCAGAAAAGTTGGGCAGGAGTAGGCAAACATGATAAAACATAAAGCAACATAAACAAAAAAAAAAAGTGTTTTACAGATAAACATAGCAGAAATGATCTTGAATTACTTTCTATGAAACAGTTCAGTTCTAGAGAAAATTATTTATATTAGCAAAATCATATGTTAAATATAATCAAAGAATATTGCATGAGAATTTGGTTGAATTTAAAAGTTATATAGCCAATAATATAATCAAAATATGACTTCTTCTAAAATTTAAGTAAGATAAAATATATTATTTAAAAAAACTTAGGGGCCTCTGAAGCTAATTATTTTGATGTCACTGATACCTTTTAAAATAACATAAAATTTTTACTCAGTTCTCATTCAGTATGGTTGTAAATGAGTTTTTAATTGGCTGAAATTGATTAAGAACTAAGAACTGATTAGTATTTATTCAGGATTTATATGAAGATTATGGCTTTTAATTAACACTTTATCTAAATTAACTTAATTTATATAAATTATGTATAAAAGTGGTCGTAATTAAACTTAATTAACAAGATATTACCACAAAGACCACTTACATTTCCTAAGAAGTTTCAGCCATCACTCACATGGCCTTAATCATAGGTGAAGGACTTGAATACTTCATCTGTCGGAGAGATTCTGTATGCAGCACCATCTTTCATCAATTTTGGCTTCAGTTGTGTTACAGGTATTTTCACAGGTAATGATTTCCACTGCTTCCCTTTTTATGGCATAATAATGGTTATTATAATTTGAGAGTTTTTTTATATTATGGAAATCGATATTAATATTTTCATTAGGGTGAACCTGGGTAAGTGCAGTTGTATTTTTATTGAATTTAATATCATTGGAATATTCCTTAATCCTATCTTTTAATTTGCTTTTAGTCATACCTATGTAAGAACCAGAGACCCCCCCCCCCCCATATTTTTGAAAATTAATTTTATAAATTCCCACAGTTTCTACATTATGAATTTTATCTTTATCATTACGAATTCTTTGAAATATGTTTTTATTGGGTTTTATAGGTATGTTAATTCCAATTTTAGCAGCTTCAGCTTTAATTTATTAGAGGCACCTTTGTCATGAGGAATTGAGGTAGTATAAGTGGGAGGAGTCTTTTGGGCATTATCTAGGGATTTATTAAGTTTCTTAATTCTATTATGATATAATTTATATATAAATTTACGACTATAACTGGCTTTATTACAAATATCAATGATTATATTAAGTTCTTGTTTTAGAAGGTCTTGGTTGGAACAAATATTAAGTGCACGGTTAATATAGGCCTGAATATTAGCAATTTTATAACGAAAAGGAATTTTACATCTATTATTAATAATTTCATTACTGTTGTTGGGTTTATGATAAACTGCGGTTTCAATTTTATTAGGGTATTAGTGACATCAAGAAAATTTAAACTATTGTTTTTTTCGATTTCTAAAGTGAATTGAATGTTTCTATCAATTTGATTGAGATTATTTAAAATATGTTCAGGAGGGATTGAATTGTCAACAATGGCGAAAATATCGTCAACATATCGTAACCAATATTTAATATTACTAAACTTTTCAAAAATAGTGTCTTCAAGAAGACGGAGCTTTAATTCAGCTATAATGCCTGAGATAGGAGATCCCATAGGGACCCCTTTATTTTGTTTATGAATTTCGTTGTTGAATCTGAAAAAATTTTCTTTAAGAATTAAGGTACAGTAGAGAGTCAGAAATCCGCACAGCTCGGGACCAGAGGTTGTGCGGATTTTAGGATTTTGGGGCCCATAAAAAATAATTTTCACTTTGAATAATAAAAACAGAAAATTATTCAAACTAAACTTATAGTAGTGAATAATAACACTGAATATTAAATTATTAGGTACATAAAAATGATAATGAACATTAACAAAAATATGCAGTCAAACTCCGATATAACGCCCCCCGAAATACCGCCAAACCCGTTTAACCGCCACATGTATGGGTGAACAAATCTTCTAAATAGGGACTACAATGTAAAGTATCCATTATAACGCTAACTTGGTGTAGTGCCAATCAACACTTTCCAAAAAAATTTTCATTTTTTTTAAAATTTGCAATTTTTTTTTTTTTTTTCAGTCAAACGCTATGCTTATTGCCGCCCTTTTGACGAAAATTCTAGTGATGAACTAAACGCTGCAGAAATTTACAATATGAAAGATTTACAACATGATATAAACAATTTAACTTGCATGTAGCATCCTCTTACTGCAGCTGACTATATTAATGTAGAAAAAGATGTTCCAAAAATTGAAGAAATGAGTCACGAGGAAATTGTTGGATTAATAACAAATAACGACCCAAATTTGGATTCATCTGAGGAAGTAATTCAGATTGAAGAAGAAACAACTAAATCTGATGAAGCAAAAGACTGCATTAACAAACAAAGGATATATTTAGAAAAAAATTCAACCGATAAAAATACAATTGATAATCTTTTAATTTTAGAAAAATAGTATTTTAACACATTTTTCTCCAGCGTAAATACAATAACTACTTAGATCGAAATAAAATTCTAGTTATCACATATTCAGTGCTATGATCCTCAAATTTTCTAATGCTTGTAATATAATGAGGTTAGAGAATATTTAATTTTATTTCATTTACACAGTTAGGATTATAATTCGATATAGCGCCAAATCCGTTATAACGCCATTTTATTATGCGTACCGATGATGGCACTAAATCGAGGTTTGACTGTATAATGAAAAAAATTAATAAAAATGAAAAAAATCTTTGTTAAATTTAGATAAAATCTGTTCACATGTAGCTAGTTTTAAACTAAACTTGAACCTGCATGATTTATTTATTTATTTTTTTTTTATTGTAAATAGTAGTAACACAAATTTATTTTTCTACGAATTTTATCGAGTTCTTCCTTACAATTATGCCTTCATTAGAAAGTATTTAAAAAAAATTCTTTGTAATTATTTACCTGATTGATATCATCATATCACAATAATCATTATTTTCTTTTGATGAATTTAATATACTGTCAATAATTTCATTAGCAGCAACTTGGCTCTTGCAGTCTTTCATATTTTTATTATTTTATTTATTTATTTTTTTTTTTTGTAATCATAAAATGCAAACATAAAATCTGTATTCAAGAATCAAGTTCTTTTTCAAAAATTCTGATTAACAGTTTTGTAACTTATTAATAGTGAATTTCATTATTTGTATCTGACAAGCTGTGCGGATTTCAGACTTTGGCGGATTTTAGATCGGCAGATTTCTGGCTCTCTAATGTACTAGCAGAAATTAAAGTAGTGCAAATATCACTATTACTGTATTTTTCTTTAAGTTTGTGGTTAATAATATTACAGATCTTATTTATATCAGTGGAAGGAAATAGGTTAACAATATCAAAGCTTACAAATTTATCAGAATAATTATAATTGATATCGCAAAGATAATTAATGAATTCATCTGTGAATTTTTGACTATTATTACTTGGAGGAAGGATTTCATTATAAATGTTTTTCATATATAATTCCAAACTATAAGTAGAGCTTTCACAGTTGTTAACGATGGGTCTAAATTTTGGAGAGTCTCTATGATTTTTAAAGTGGCCAAACATTCGAGAATTGTTGGGAGCAAAATTAACAATTTTAGGTTTTCTATCATTAGGCCATCAGACATCTTTAATTAATTTTCTAACTTTATCAAAAAGTTTATTGTTATGATCTTTTGATAAAGTTAAAAAATTATTTAAAGATGGCTGTTGGCCTAATGATAGAAAACCTAAAATTGTTAATTTTGCTCCCAACACTTCTCGAATGTTTGGCCGCTTTAAAGATCATAAAGACCCGCCAAAATTTAGACCTATCGTTAACAAATATGAAAGCCCTACTTTTATAGTTTGGAATTATATATGAAAAACATTTATAATGAAATCCTTCCTCCAAGTAATAATTGTCTAAAATCCACAGATGAATTCATTATTACCTTCGCGATATCAATTATAATTATTCTGATAAATTTGTAAGCTTTGATATTGCCAACCTATTTCTTTGCATTGATATAAATGAGATCTGTAATATTATTAACCACAAACTTAAAGAAAAATACAGTAATAGTGATATTTGCGCTACTTTAATTTCTGCTAGTAATTTAATTCTGAAAGAAATTTTTCTTCAGGTTCAACAACAAAATTTACAAACAAAATAAAGGGGTCCCTATGGCATCTCCTATCTCAGGCATTATAGCTGAATTAAAGATCCATATTCTTGAAGACACTATTTTTGAAAAGTTTAGTAATATTAAATATTGGTTACGATATGTTGACGATATTTTCGCTGTTGTTGATAATTCAGTCTCTCCTGAACATATTTTAAATAATCTCAATCAAATTGATAGAAACATTCAATTCACTTTAGAAATCGAAAAAAACAATAGTTTAAATTTTCTTGATGTGACTATTCTAAAGTACCCTAATAAAATTGAAACCACAGTTTATCGTAAACCCAACAATAGTAATGAAATTATTAATAATAGATGTAAAACTCCTTTTCGTTATAAAATTGCTAATATTCAGGCCTATATTAACCGTGCACTTAATATTTGTTCCAACTAAGACCTTCTAAAACAAGAACTTAATATAATCATTGATTTTTGTAATAAAGCCAGTTATAGTCGTAAATTTATATATAAATTATATCATAATAGAATTAAAAAACTTAATAAATCCCTAGATAATGCCTAAAAGACTCCTCCCACTTATACTACCTCAATTCCTCATGACAAAAGTGCCTCTAATAAATTAAAGCTGAAGCTGCTAAAATTGGAATTAACATACCTATAAAACCCAATAAAAACATATTTCAAAGAATTCGTAATGATAAAGATAAAATTCATAATCTAGAAACTGCGGGAATTTATAAAATTAATTTTCAAAAATATGGGGGGGGGGGTCTCTGTTTCTTACATAGGTATGACTAAACGCAAATTAAAAGATAGGATTAAGGAACATTCCAATGATATTAAATTCAATAAAAATACAACTGCACTTGCCCAGGTTCACCATAACGAAAATATTAATTCAAACATTTAATAAGTAAAACCTTACTTTACTCCTCGAATACACCTTAGTACTTGCGGAAGGTTTCTTCATCAGAGGCAGCATCGTGGGGGCTTGCTTGTACTAAGGCATATTCGAGGAGTAAAGTAAGGTTTTACTTATTAAATGTTTGAATATTGTGCTTCTCACGCTATGATATTTTAAATGAAAATATTAATATTGATTTCCATAATAAAAAATAAAAAAAAACTGAAATTATAATAGTCATTATTATGCCATAAAAAGGGAAGCAGTGGAAATCATTACCTGTGAAAATACCTGTAACACAACCGAAGCCAAAATCGATGAAAGATGGCACTGCATGCTGAGTCTCTCAGACATATGAAGTATTCAGGTCATTCATCTATGATTAAGGCCATGTGAGTGTTTAGCCAAAAGTTCTTAGGAAATGTAAGTGGTCTTTGTGGTAATATCTTGTTAATTAAGTTTAACTTAATTTATTTTTTATATTTAAAACACTATAATATTATTTTATTATTTTTTGAATTTTTATTTGATGTATTCTTTTATTAAACTCTTCTTCTTTTTTTTTTTTTTTTTTTTTTTTTAAATCAGGTATTTAAATCACAATCTTTAGATCCTAATCAACAAGACATTTGTAAAGAAGCTGATCAAAATGAGATAGAGGGCAGTATAAATTCAGATGATACTTGTGCTAATCTTCCAGACTCATCAGACAGTTCTAAGAAGACTCCTACAACAACGTGTTTTGTCCAAGATCCATGTTCTTCCAAAGGTAAAATTGTTTATCTTCTGTCCACATAGTTGTTAACTTTCCCAGTTTTCCCAGAAGATGTAATCATTAATTTTTTATAGAAATTTTTAGGTTTTCTTTGCTATTTATCTATGATTAATTGTATAGGGAAAAAAAAAAAAAAAAAAAAAGTGGTGGTTATTCTTTAAAAAAGAACCTTAAAAGTTAGTGATTGAGCATACATAATTTTTATTTAAATCTTTTATTATTTTATTTCAATAATTTATAATTTTTTTTTCTTTATGACATTATTGTAAGTGGTTTTGATATACTGTGTTTTAGATTTTTTTTTTCTTTTCCTTCCTAGGTAAATGAAAAACCCAAACAAAAGATATGATGCACTTGTTTTTTTTTAATGCTTTTTTAGCCATTAGCAATCCTGATAATTTAGAGAGAGAGAGAGAGAGAGAGAGAATAATAATAAATATTCTTTCATTTAAAATATTTGCTCTTATCCATGGCATCTAATACATTTTTTATTCATAGAAGAAAAAGAAAAAAAAATAAGTTTGCATTTTACTTGAAATTTTGCGAGTCAGGTTGATCCACTGGTGATAAAACAATGAATCAATTGATCTAAAAAATACGAGCCAAAGAGAAAAAAAATGTGTCAGTTTGACAATGTAATTGCAGTTTAGAATGGAAAATAATAGGGGAAAACATAAAAAATTTAAGAAAAAAGCACACACACACTCTATTACAAGTGTGAAAAAACAACTAATACCAGTCAGAAAATGCAGGAAAAAAATAATCAATGAAATGACACCCAAGAGCAAGAAGGGGCAGGGGGCCTTCAGTTATGGAATCATCAATAGGGCTAGCTTACTTACCTACTTTATTACAAAATTTCAAAAGCTGGCTGATAAGCTGTGCAATAACATTATAGGTAGGTAATAGGTCATTGTTAGTTTTAATATCCAGTTTCAAAAGTTTGTATTGCTTTCAATCTCTATAGTGGGCTGTTGAAAATGAACATACCCATATAGGAACAGACAGTTGTCAAGAATAACCTCAGTAATATTCATCTATGAAAACCAATGTGTTATGTATTAGGGGTCCCATTTTACTCTATGTGAACACTCCCCATACTAGAATGCTACCTTCATTGTCCTGAAGAGACCCTTGCTAGTAGGAAGAATCCATTGTTTCATATAGTTTATGCTATACATGTATTCTGCCATCAGCTTGTACCAAAGTAAATCTTGATTAATCACTCCAGACAACATTATTTTTCAGCTAAGCAATCCATTGGCAATGTCCCTGTACTCAGGCTGTGTTCTGCTATCAGTGGTTGGGTCCACCAGCGGCTGAGCACTTCTATGCTCAAAGCTGGTAGACATGAGGTGCAGGGTTCGATCCCAGGTTGTGCTCGTTGGCCTAGCAGTTCAGAGTTTTCTGTGATTTTCTCTGAAACTGGCATAAAGGTAGGCTACAACCCCTTAGATCCCCCACGGAGGGCACTCCCTCTCAGACCTAGGACCCTAGGGCAGTCAATTGGCCTTAACCTCCATAACCCAACCCAGTGCTATCAGTGTGGGACTATTCTCTGACAATTGCTTCTCTACTCAAAAAAAAAAAAAAAAAAAAATTGCACATAGCAGTAACTTGCATGTTGTGATCTAATGTTAAATTGACAAATGATTTGTTGCACTGTGACCCATCTACTGCTGTTGTAATGTGGGCTTATTCCGTACAACATTGCTCATCTACATGCTATTGTCTATGACATTTGACCCTAGCAAAAATTATTTTACTGGAATCAACAAACTTGCGGTCATGGAACATACTTATCACAGTCATTTGTAAAAATCTCAGTATCTACTTCTAAAATGGAGTGGGACATTATTCCCAGAATTAAATGCAAATTACTGATAGACTGCAATGAAAAAGTCTCTGAGGGGAGAGATGGTCACTATAAAAACAGATTTGTCTATTTCCTTTTTGGTATGGAGGGTGCTGTTATCTTTGTTATTCATTTGGTCCAAAATATAAAGGGAGATAGCAAAGAGAATGTGTACAGTTTACTCTATGCTTTTGTTAATCATTATTGTTAGATGGTTATTTTTATTTTGAGAACTATTCACTAATCAATTTGAAATTTTTGTGATACGGATTATATTTGCAGTCTCTTCTGCATTTCTGTTTATTATTATTAATTTAAAATAATTATTCAGATTTAAATCAATATTGTTCATTCGGCCAACTGAATACTAACTATTCGGCTGAATACCAAATGTCCTTTGATAGACACTTTAAGGTCTGTCTTAAATAAATTTATATTAAGCAGATAAATGCTGCAGTAGAATTATTTAAGTTTAGAGGATTTTGATTGAACTAATTTGACTAGTATGTAAAAAGTGTTAGACTCAGTAAATGCAAAAATTTTTAAAACTAAAAACAAATTTATTCATGAAGATATAATAAATTCAAAACAATTATAACAATAACTAGAAAAATGATTTAATATAAATATATAACGAAATTTTAAATTCAATATAACAAAGTTATCTTCAATAACAATTCAAAATTATATTACCTCTTCACTAATACATTTACGCTAGTTGTTGGTACATGAAGAAGAAAAAGTCTTTGGCATGTCACTCAAGTTCATTTACATGGTCGCCACATGACCAATGAGGAAAAATGGATGACAAAAAACATTACATCACACTGGTACAAGCACTTTGCCATTTATTGAAGAGTGATCAATCACACACTACGTAACATAGAAAGCACATTGAAGAAAAAGCAAAACTAATTGAAGATAAAACTCAACACGTAACTTATTGAAGATCGCGGTTACCCAATGACCAGCGAATGCCACTGAATTGAAGAAAAATTAAGAACTCGATCCCAAACTTCATGGTCGCCGCATGACCAATGAATGAAACAGCTGAAAGGACCTCGGTTAAACATAACTTTTTTTTAGTAGAAGATTAAAGTCAAATCGTGGTCGCCACATGACCAACGATTTCAATAAATAACAAAGTTCGAAAAGATTTGGCATAAAAGTCCTCACAAAAACCATCCATTTAAACTTCTGAAGAAATTATTGCATATTAAAAAGATTTTAAACTTAACAAAGGTAAACATTTATTAACATCATAAAAAATCAAACTTAATAGAACGAGTCAACAATCGATTTACTTAATATTTAAATTTTTTTGAGTTCAGCATATAAAACATGAGTAGCCCACGATATATCCATAATCTAGACCAGCTGCCAAGCAGCTAATCAACAGAGCTGGAACTCCAAGCTAAAACTAGCTGGAGCTCATTGAAACTGGAACTGAAACTCAGCTGAAACTGAAGTATCTTCAAACATCACGGCCTTATATACTACCCTACACCAATCAATCTATATAACGACATTGACTGCCACGCCACGACATCCGGTGGTGAAAACCAAAACATAATTTAAAATGACAATTTCCAAGGAGTGGCAACAGCACAAATAGAAAAGATTATGCAGACTGGAAATGGCAACGCTGATATAGTAAACAGAATAACGATGTTTGTAAGATGAAAGCAAAGTGAATTTAAATATGAAAAAAAAGTCAGTCAAATATAATAAACTGTAGAAAAGGTAAGCTTTAAATAATTTCTTAAAGAAAAATAAGTAAATTCAGATGTTTTTATTTAATATGAGGACATTGATGGCTATCAAATGCCACCCACCGCAATATTAAAAAAAAAACATAAGAATTATAAAAAAAACATTTTAAATATTACCAAAAATTTGCCGCACATCCATTCATTTCAAGTCCATAGCTTCAAAAATATGAGGTATCACTAAACGATACACTGAAAAGCAACTTGGTTAAGAGAAAAAGTACTATTTAAGTTTACATGCAATTAATATAATTTCCCCCACATTGCAGACAATATATATATAAAAAAACAGTATGAGAAATGATTATATACAATGATAATATAATATACAATATATATACAAGAAATATGAAATATATATGATAACACATACACAAGGCGCCTTGCATTTTACTCATTCATACCATTATATATACAATATTTACAAAAATTGCAAAGGGAAGGAAAATTTCACAGAAAAAAAACTTTGAAAAACATGTACAAAAAAAGGAAAAATGCAGCAAACACTGGAATATTTAATTAGAATTTTATTTATTATATTAAGTATTTAAAGAAAAATTAATTTTATAAATTTTAATAAGTCACCTTTGGTCATTGGCTTGGTAAACGGGTCGGCAAGATTTAATTTAGAATTAATATATTTGAGGTTAAACTTTCCCTCATCAAACCAGTCTCTTATGAAAAATAATTTTATATTTACGTGACGTGTATGGGAATTCTCTATTCTGGATTTAGTAAAGCGAATGATTGCCTGATTATCTGCATATAGCCTCCCATCATCAGAGGCAGCACATTGGCGGCTTGCTTAGTTGCGTTGACACTGTTGACTTGATCTCTTGCAGTCTTGATGGTCCTACACCAGTTACGGTTGATTTCCTGTGCTGGGTCGCTGCCATTACAGGTAACTAGATTAAACAAAATTTCGACCGTTTCGCGGCGTATATTGCGTTGTTGTAATCGGCTAGTTTGCGAGTTTCGTTAAAATTTATTCGGTAGCGTTTACCTTGATGAGTGCGGTGGTTATTTTTCCAAATTTGATATCTGCAGAATGTTCTTTAATACGGTTTTTTATTTTACGTTTGGTCATGCCTATGTAGTAACCAGTATCATTGTTTGTTTTGGAATAAGGAATACTATAAATTCCGGAGGTTTCTAAGGGATCTATTTTGTCTTTTTTGTTTCTAATTGTTTGGTAAATATTTTTATTTGGTTTAATTGGGATTTTTATATTAATTTTGTTGACTGCATTTTTAATTTTTTGGGAAATTCCGCGGTCGTACATAATGGCTGGAGTGAATTTTTGTTTTGGATTTTGGAAGTTGTCTATAGTATTAAGTTTTTTTATTCTTTTCCGGTATAGTTTGTCAATTAAGTCTTTTTTGTAACCTGCTTTAGTAGTAATTTTTCTGATAATATTGAGTTCTTTGTTTAGTAAATTTTTATTAGAGCAAACGGTGATAGCGCGATTGATATAGGATTGGATAGTATTTATTTTATATTGATAGAAGGTTTTACTATTGCAATGAATTATTTCAGTACTACTATTTGGTTTATGGTAAACAGTTGTTTCTAGGGAATGATTATTGGTTTTAATTATACTAACATCGAGGTAATTGAGAATATTGTTATTTTCAATTTCATGGGTGAATTGGATATTTTTATCGAGTTTATTTAATCTTTCAAGAATTGTCGGGATATTATTTTGAGGGTTGATAATTGCAAATACGTCATCGACGTACCTGAACCAGCAGAATATTTCTTTGTTAAGCTTTTCTAATATAGAGTCTTCTAAAATTCTCAATTTTAATTCCGCTACAGTACCTGATATGGAGGATCTCATAGGGACGCCTTTTTGTTGTCTATAAAATATGTCGTTGAAACGGTAATAATTTTCTCTTTAAACTAAATTACTAGCAGCGATTAAAGTATTAACTATTTCCGGGTCTTTATATTGATTTTTGATTTTTAGATTAATTGTTTCAGAAATTTCATCTAAGTCAATTGATGGATACAAGTTAACTACATCGAAACTTACAAGGGTTTGGTTCTGGTTGATTTTGATATCGCGAAGTCTTTGGTTGAATGTAGACTGTTTTCTGAAGGGGGAGAATCAAATTATAAATTTTATCCATATATTTTTCTAAGTAATAGCCTGGGCCTTCACATTTACTTACGATAGGTCGCATAGTTGGAGGATTTTTGTGTTTTTTTGTATCTACCATAGATTCTAGGAGTATTAGATGCGTGTTTATTGTAAAGGGGGGGGGGGGTTTATTGTCTGGCCATTTGCCTTCTTTTATAAGTTTTTTAATTTTATTGTTAAGCTTATTGTTAGGGTCATTTTTTAGTTTTTCCGAACCTATTTCCTGAATAGTTCTTTCCATTTTATTAATATAGTCAGATTTGTTCATAATAACTAATTTTCTGGTTTTAACGATAAAATTAAAAAACTTATAAAAGAAGGCAAATAGCTGGACAATAAACCCCCCACAAAAATCCACACAAAAATCCTCCAGAAATCCTCCCAAGACCACAAAAATCCTCCAACTATGCGACCTATCGTAAGTAAATGTGAAGGCCCAGGCTATTTCTTGGAAAAATATATGGATAAAATTTATAATTTGATTCTCCCCTCTTTAGTAAACAGTCTACATTCATCCGAAGACTTCATCAGAAAACTTCGCGATATCAAAATCAACCAGAACCAAACCCTTGTAAGTTTCGATGTAGTTAACTTGTATCCATCAATTGACTTAGATGAAATTTCTGAAACAATTAATCTAAAAATATCCAATTCACCCATGAAATTGAAAATAACAATATTCTTAATTACCTCGATGTTAGTATAATTAAAACCAATAATCATTCCCTAGAAACAACTGTTTACCGTAAACCAAATAGTAGTACTGAAATAATTCATTGCAATAGTAAAACCTCCTATCAATATAAAATAAATACTATCCAATCCTATATCAATCGCGCTATCACCGTTTGCTCTAATAAAAATTTACTAAACAAAGAACTCAATATTTATCAGAAAAATTACTACTAAAGCAGGTTACAAAAAAGACTTAATTGACAAACTATACCGGAAAAGAATAAAAAAACTTAATACTATAGACAACTTCCAAAATCCAAAACAAAAATTCACTCCAGCCATTATGTACGACCGCGGAATTTCCCAAAAAATGAAAAATGCAGTCTACAAAATTAATATAAAAATCCCAATTAAACCAAATAAAAATATTTACCAAACAATTAGAAATAAAAAAGACAAAATAGATCTCTTAGAAACCTCCGGAATTTATAGTATTCCTTATTCCAAAACAAACAATGATACTGGTTACTACATAGGCATGACCAAACGTAAAATAAAAAACCGTATTAAAGAACATTCTGCAGATATCAAATTTGGAAAAACAATCACCGCACTCACCAAGGTAAACGCTACCGAATAAATTTTAACGAAACTCGCAAACTAGCCGATTACAACAACGCAATATACGCCGCGAAACGGTCGAAATTTTGTTTAATCTAGTTACCTGTAATGGCAACGACCCAGCACAGGAAATCAACCGTAACTGGTGTAGGACCATCAAGACTGCAAGAGATCAAGTCAACAGTGTCAACGCAACTAAGCAAGCCGCCAACGTGCTGCCTCTGACGATGGGAGGGGCCCCTTCCTGCAAGTACTAAGGCTTTACTCAAGAAGAATGTAAGGTTTTTTAATTATTTGAGTTATAATTTTTCTTCTTGTTTTACGAATTCTTTAATCCAAATTATATTGAAAAAAAAAATCATATCACTAAATTTAGCATTGTTTTTTAAATGTCATCAATCTTTGTTTGTTTAAGTATTTTAATTTTTTGAGCATTAAGTTTTTCTTGAATCCTGTAAACAGTCAATATTTCTTGCTCTGTTATACAGGTTTGAGTTTCTAAAAATTGTAAATATTTTTCACCAATACAAATACCTTCACAAACAGTAACTTTTTCCACTGCCTCTTCAGTATCTGACTCTGTATCAGAAGAGTTTTCTTCTGGTCCTAAAACTGAGGAAATAATCTCATTATCAGTGAAATGATGTGCAATTTGAGGTTCATCATCTTCAGTCAAAAATTCTAGTATGTGTTCTTCACTTAAGTTGCCACAAGTTGTTTTTGCATACTGTAGGAGTTCAGCAGCTTTAATTTTTTCATGTGATGTCTTAAAGCCACGAAATTCTATTTCATCATCATCTGCACAAAAAAAACAAAGATTCTGGCCATATTTTATGCCATGCATTAATGAGTGTTTCTTGGGCTACAGAATCTCATGCATCTCTTAACATGCACATACAATCTTTGATTGTGAACTTTTTTTTAAATTCATCAATCATGTTAGCCCCTGGTTTAGAATTGAGAAGTTGACCCAGAAAAGCACTTTTGTAGTTGCACTTTGAACTGTTTATGACACCCTGATCCATAGGCTGGATCAGCGATGTTGTGTTAGGAGGGAGAAATAGAGTAACTACATTGGGTGCCACAAGTTTAGGGTGGGCAGTACAATTATCTAGTAACAGTAAAATTTTAGCATCATTGGCTAAACAAACTGAACTGTAATGGACTTCACTCAGAAAATGACTGTTAAACCACTCAGTACACAATTCCTGTGTGATCCAAGCTCTCTTGTTACTTCTGTATATAACAGGTAAACATTTAACTCCTTTCAATGCTCGAGGATGGGCACTTTTTCCAATCATAAGAATTTTGTACTTATGTGTACCTGCTGCATTGCTGCAAACAAGCACAGTAACATGTTTTTTATCATCTTTCACTGCAGATGGTTGAGTCTCTAGTTCATCAACAAAAGTTTTACGTGGCAAATTGCACCAAAACAGACCAGTCTCATCCATGTTGTATATTTGTTGAGGGGAAAGATTTTCACCATGAACATCCAAATCGGCCGATTTCGCTTCTCTCATTCTTTTCCTTTTTCCAATTCCTTTATTGCTATCAGAGTTGGCATAATATTGGAGTATTTTCTCTCTGTTACTCCGGATATTGTATACAGAACGGGAACTAATTCCAAAATTTCTGGAAATAAATTTGGAAGAAGAACCTTTGTCCAGTTCTTTGATAACTTCTGCTTTTTGTACTGTAGTTAAAATAGACCATGGTTTAATGACATCTTTCGACAATTCATCAGTTTTGTTTTCCATATTTATACAAAACTTAACACAAAATATGCAAAAGAAATTAATCTCATTAAAAAGTATAAAAAGATAACTATTTTCCTTGCACCGTAACTCAATACACATTCAATGAAACGTACGATGTGCGATCATCGCGTGAGTAAACACAACACTCAGTGGAGTAAACATGAACTGCGGTTGCCATTCATTTACACGTAATTACAGTATCCATTAACTTTGTTTTTGCATTACGATTTCGCTTGCTCCATGGTTTTCAATTTACGTTTGCATCAGTAAAAGTGTAGTGTAGTGTGTGTATTTATTGTTATTGCATTATTTATTTTATATTTTCTATTTTAGCATAGAATGTGTAACTAAATGATGAAAAATAGTCTCAAAAGTTAATTAGCTAAGCAGGGCCGTTATTTTTGCAATGCAGGATGTTGGGATAGCTTAACTGTAAAAATCACTGTTTACATACGAAAATTTTCACGGTTTATGGAGAATTGTGGTTTATGGATCTGCGGTTTATCGATCCTCTACTGTATTGCCATTCATTGGTAAGATTTAGAGTGAAATGCTACAGTACTAAACAATCACATATCATAAACTTGACCCATTTCTCCCTTTTTGTATGATATATTTTTCATGATGGTAGGTCAGTACTATTATGCCTGGGTAATATTGTAATTTTAGTGTTGTGATTAGGAATGTAAAATTTCTGGAAATTTTGAAGTGTTGGAAAAAAAAGTTTATTTTTCTGAAAAATGAATTTTTTTTACAAGAAATAAAAATGGGTTTTTTAATAGCTAAATTTTCTTAGAAAATATGGTATCTACCAATAGGTATTTGGCAGGGTTGGTTTGATTTTGTTCGACACGAAAAAACCCAGGAAAAATTCCAAGTGTTTTTTTTTTCAAAATCCTTATTTAAAATTGCACTTTTATTTAACTTATAACAAACATTTAAATGTAAAACAAAGGAATGCACATTATTTTATCATAGACAAAGAATTAAAAAACATATTGCAAGTGCTAAAATTGCTCTGTAGAACAAAATCTTGGAAAAATCCCCATAAAAAATTATTTATATTATTTCATTAAAACACAATGAAAAAAATTACGTAAATAAAAGCAGAATTATTTGTCAATATAAAGAAAATTGTAGAACTCAAGGAGTATAAAATATAAATACCCAAAATTCAAATTAAAAAAATATTTGAAAACTTTAATACAGTTAAATACTAATAAGTAACCAAACAATAGTTCAAAACATTTTATGAAAATCTGTTGAATACAAAAAATTTAATAAAGCAACACTAAATAATTATTTAAATCCAGTTTATAACTTAATCAAAGAAGGATTTTAGAAATTTTAAAATTAAACTTTTTAAAATTTTGATTCTAAAGAATAATTAATGTTTATGATTTTTTAAATCTCCTTATCATTAAGCTTCATATAATTAAAAAAAAAAGGGGAGGGGGGGGGAGAATTGTTTCTGAAAACCGAGAAAAGGCCAGATACCCCCCCCCCCCCCTCAAAATAAAAATAAAAATAAATAAATAAAATAAATAAATAAACACTGAGGTGGGGGGTTTTCCAACTCTGGTATTTATACACTCAAATTTAGATTTTTTTTATCAAATATCTAGAAAAATTATTTAGGAATTATCCAGAAATTTGGGAGTATAAAAAGCATGTGATACCTCATATATTTCAGCAAAAGCTTTGCCCTGAAGAGGAAAAGGAGACCAGTAAAAAATTAAACAAAAATCAAAATGTTTTGGCTGTAGCATGTGATTATGGGGATTCTTATAATTATCTGTATAAATTTTTATGAGGCTACAACATAATGTGCATGCTGATTATAATGGTTTCTTTAAAAAATTGCAAACAAAATTACCACTTTTTTAATTATAACACATAGGATCTAATCCTAGTGCAAAGCCTTTTTTAGGAAATATGGCATACTGCATTAGACACAGCATACTGTAATCTAATCACAATGCAAAAATGTTGAATATCTTATGAATTTTTACTAAATAATTTTTAAAACTGTGAATGAAAAGGCTTTTAAAAAATTTCATTTGCATAATTTAACAGCCAAAAGTATTGAACTACTTATATGAAAACCCCAAACAAGTATCATATATATAAATTAAAAAAAAAAAGTTGCACTTCGGGAGTGCTGACAGAAGTGAAAATGTGAACAATTACGTGTGTATTTCTTGAATCGTCAGGAAATATTTTATTGTGTAGGAAATACTTTTAAATGAAGTGTTTTTTTAATCATTAATTTAAACTACTACTACAAAAATTATATTACAATTTTATTTAATGCGCTAACTGCAATAGAGACAGTGTCCGGAGATGAGAGAAGTCGTGTAGAGCCGTGCCAGATTGTAAAAACGTGAGAAAAATGGCAGCTTTGGCCTTTCTCACGGTTTTGTGAGGTCTAACTGGAATAGAGACAGTGTCCAGAAATAAGAGAAGTCGTGTAGAGTCGCACCAGATTGTAAAAACGTGAGAGAAATGGCGGCTTTGGCCTTTATCGCGGTTCTGTGAAGTCTAACTGCAACGTTTCCGGCTGCAATCTTTAAGAGACTGTGGCCGGAGATGAGAGAAGTCGTGTAAAGCCGCACCAGATTGTAAAAACGTGAGAAAAAGGGCGGCTTTGGCCTTTCTCACGGTTTTGCGAGGTCTAACTGGAATAGAGACAGTGTCCGAAAATGAGAGAAGTCGTGTAGAGCTGCACCAGATTGAAAAAACGTGAGAGAAATGGCGGCTTTGGCCTTTATCATGGTTTTGTGAGGTCTAACTGCAACGTTTCCGGCTGCAATCTATAAGAGACAGTGTCCGGAAAAGAGAGAGGTCGTGTAGAGCCGCACCAGATTTTAAAAAGATGAGAAAAATGGCGGCTTTGGTCTTTCTCATGGTTCTGTGAAGTCTAACTGCAACGTTTCCGGCTGCAATCTTTAAGTGACTGTGTCCGGAAATGAGTGAAGTCGTGTAGAACCGCACCCGATTGTTAAAACGTGAGAAAAATGGCGGCTTTGGCCTTTCTCACGGTTTTGTGAGGTCTAACTGCAATAGAGACAGTGCTCGGAGATGAGAGAAGTCGTGTAGAGCCGCACCAGATTTTAAAACAATCTACAGTATATAATTACTAATACTTCACATTAGCAAGTTAATTGTATGATATATTATTTGTATCATACAAGGATGGAATGTGTTTCGATGCCTCGAATTCAATTTGTTCACCCAAAAGTTTTCACTTCAAATGGAAAGCGTCAGCTGACGATGACGGGAGTTCAAAGATTTTTCTTCACCCAAAAGTGCTCAACGCGCCTAAAGAAGTTTTCACTTCAAAAAGTTATGAGAGATAGAATGAATGGAATTTCAGTTCCTCTCAAAATAAAAGCTAAACTATAAAAAGTCTCATTTTTATTTTGATTCAATCAGTGGTAATACAGTGTTTACTGATTGTAAATAAATATTGATAAAACCCCCTATCATCTTTCTTTCATCTTTCTTATCATTATAATAAAAGTGAATATTAGGCATGCAATTATATGCTAATATTTAACTAGCATTACTATTATTTTAAACATTTTTATTTAATTGTAGATGACAAGTTAAATAGTGAAAGTGTTTCTAGTGAAAATGTGACTTTTCCAAATGCCTCTTCATCTGTTAAAGAAGAATTTTTGTCTTCTAAAGAAGAGGGGATATGTATTGCTGGCCCTAGCACAATTGTTTTTGAAACATCTATATCAGAAAGTCAGTATTCACAAGGTAAACTATTTTCTGCATTGCTTATTATTTCATTTTTAGACCTAATTCTTCTCCAAATCCAAGGTTTGTTTCCCCATTAAATTTCATTTTGAAAATTTGATCATCCTCTTTAGATATCTAAATTAATGTAATGCATGAAGCTACTTTAAAATTGTCTCTTATTTAATATATGTGACAGAAAAAAAAAAAAAAAGAACAGTGAGAACTCTGTCAATATTGAATAACTCAGAATTGACAAGTTTTACGGTGTTATCCTGGGAAGAGGAAAGTATCACAGACTAAAATAATATCAAAATTATTATTGTATTCTAATCTTTGAGCTCACCCGCTTGAATTTGGTGGCTGTTGGTGTCAGGGTTAGAAATTAGCGGCAGTTAGTCGTATTTTGTGACCAGGTTTCACATTTTGATGCCTAAAATTTGAATCCTAGGCGTCAAGTTTGACCTATATTTTTCTAATTATATCAATCACCGCCAAAATGTAAATTACTTTTTCACTGTATCTTTCCTTCCTGCTACTGCCATCATTGCCAATGACTTTAGGAATCAAGTGCACATTGGTGCTTACTTGATGCTTACATTGGTGCGCACATTGGTGCTCAAGCGCACATTGGTGCTACACTTCTGACAAATCAGAAGTGTAGAAGGGATGGTACAAATGTTAAAAGTATCTGTTGCTAGAGGTTTGTCTTGCTCATGTTGTACTCGCCACATTTTTTTCCCCCCTCGAAGCAATAGAGTGCATGGCATCATATAGAGGGAATATATCATTGATGCATACACTGATATTGCATCAGGGCCCGAAATTTCAACCCATCTTACACTTGCCGAAAAAAAAGTTTTACTCGCCACAAAATAGGGTTGTATTTTTTTTTTTTTTTTTTTACGCATTTCGGGTTTTTTATTTTTTCTAAATATTTGAAATGCTTTTACAAATATGCCTAAAATTATATATATTAAAAGTATGTCATCATGTCTCTTAATTATCTATAATCAAAAATCATTATCATTTGAGATTTGAAAAAGATTAAAATACCTATAAATGCAAAGAATCATTATTTATTTCACTTCTTACACGAGAAATGTCTTTTTCGTCCATTTTGTTTTTGTAATCAGACGAAATGTCGATGAGTATAACTTGTTCATTGTTGTCATTTGAAATAGCTATTTCAGAATTACTTTTTCTATAAAATCATTGATTACAAATTATAACAGTGGGCTCGTCTATTCTCGCTATGCTTGAAGAAATCACAATGGAAGAAACGAAACTGCCCGAAGAGATTAAAACTTTTATGCATGCAATAAGCATTTTTCCTTTTCCAGGCTGGGGCGATTGTCGAGCAGCGTGCCTACAGATTCGCCACTCCGAGAAGAGAAAAAGAGAGGTTAAACATGAGGTTATAAGATGGCAAGATTTTGCCATATATAAATCTATAAAAAGAACATTTCTGTCACCTTATCGTGTGAGAATTCTACCTATAAGTAGACCAAATTTTTACTCGCCATAGTAAAAATTTCACTCGCCAATGGCGAGCTGGCGAGCGGAAATTTCGCGGCCTGTATTGCATCATTGACTCATTTTGTTTAGATGAACTGCTGATCACTTTTTTCTTCTCTCTCTCTCTCAAGCATGCTATGATATTACATTTGTGATGTTAATATAGTATTATGTCAAAATATTGTTCAAATACTTGACAAAAGATGTGAAACCATTGAAAAGAATGTTTTACAGATTTGACATTTGTTTGAATAGGATCAGTTTTTGAAAAAGACAAAAATCAGCTGATTAAGTTGCTAAAGGTTTTCACAAATGTTCTGTCTTTGAATTTGGAAATTGACAAAGAATTATAGATGAATATAAAGAATTTGTTGTATAGTCAAAAACTAAAACTACCCTGTCTTGTATGTAGTTTGGCAAAGATTTCTTAGTGAAACACAATCCTCAGATCTCTACGCTAATAATAGAAATATATTCTTAAGTTAAAATAAAACATCGAAACTTCTTAATAATATTAAAATAAAATGATTAAAGAGGTCTACTTGAAGTTCCGCGTGAGATCTTTCGTTGTGGCATAGTAACTTTTTCAAACATCCTCGCATCGTGCTGTTCAGCAATGAAACTGATGTTTCTTCCACACCTTGATCTTATGGTTTCAACAGGTAGCACCATCTCTGGTCTAGGCTTATTATAGGGTCATTCTTGTTGCAACTGGAATTACTTGTAAAAATTTCGATTGTTTCCCGATTCAGCACGTAAATACAATTTTGTAATTTGCTAATTTTTTAGTGCTCTCAGAATGTATTTTTATTTCATTAATTTTATGAATCTTGGTAAAGGCAGTGGTTGTTTTAAATTTTATGTCAGTCTGATGTTCCTTTATTCTATTTTTTATTTTCCTCTTAGTCATTACTATGTAGCGGCTTACTTTTTTATCTTTTGTTGTGTATCTAATTTCATATGTTCCTGCAGTTTCCAACGGATTTACTTCATCTTTATCAATCCTAATTCTCTGAAAAATGTTTGGATTGGGTTTTATGGGGACGTTAATATTGAATTTGGATGCTTTATTTTTTATTTTTATGGCGGCACCTTTATTGTATGGGATCGTGGTAGTATATTTTAGTTTTTTTTTTTTTTTGGGGGGGGGGCATTGTCAATAAAATTAAGTTTTATAATATGTTTTTTATATAGTTGTTCAATTCATTTTTGAGGTGTGTTTCATTGGAACATACTAAGATAGCGTGATTTATATAATTTTGAATGGTGTTAATTTTGTATTTGTAGGGAGTTTTGCATTTACTATTTATTATTTCGTCGCTTTTATTTGCTTTACGATATACCATGGTTTCTATTGAATCAGGTTGTTTTCTTATGATTGCAACATCTAAAAAGTTAAGTTTTTGGTTATTTTCAGTTTCGTATGTGAATTGGATATTTTTGTCGATTTCAATTAATTTATCAAAGATATTTCCTATTTTATAATTTTTATCGATAACAGCAAAGACATTATTCATGTATCTTACCCAAAAGCATATTTTGTTCTTAAAGGTTTTAAATATGGTTTGTTCTGTTAGTCCTAATTTTAATTCTGCAATTATATTAGAAATGGGCAATTCTATAGGGACTCCGTGGCTTTGTTTATAGAATTTATTGTTAAAACGGAAATAATTTTCTGTTAAAATTAAATTGCTTGCTTCTATGAGGGTAACGTTAATATTATTTTGTCCAAAGTGTTCAATTATTTTCTTATTAATAATTTCTTTCATTTCATTTATATTTATGGACAGGAAAAGGTTTATAATGTCAGAACGAGCCATTATTTGATTTGAATTAGCACGAAGATCTTTAATTTTATTCATGAAATTTTCTATGGAAATTAGACTGTTTCCTGAGAGGGAAAGGATTTCACGCTAAATACTCTTCTTGTAAGTTTCTATGGTATAAGTTGGCCCTTCTTTTTTATTGACAATAGGTCTAAGTTTTTGGGGATTTTATGGTCTAAATAAAAATATATTTTGAGAACACTAAAAAATTATCAGATTACGAAAAACATATTTACACGCTGAATCGGAAAACAATCGAAATTTTTACAAGTAATTTCAGTTACAGCAAGAATGACCCTATAATAAGCCTAGACCAGAGATGGTGCCAACTGTTGAGACCAGAAGATCAAGGTCTGGAAGAAACATCAGTTTCGTTGCCGAACAGCACAATATGAATTAAGAAACATAAAACAAATTTCAAAAACCATGATATACGTTCGAAAATTGTACAGCATGCCATAGAAACTGACCATTTACCTGATTTTAACAGTACTAAAATAATCATATCTAACTGTTTAAATTGTCATTCTAGAATTTTCCTGGAAAGCTGGTACACAAATCAACATTTTTCACCCCTTAATGAGGCATGCGCAGTTCCCAATGAATACGTTGTACTCACTTAATGAAAGTCTGTTGTTCTTCTCTGCATTTACATTTGATGTTTTTTACTGATGAGGAGCCTGTAAAAGGCTTGAAACGTTAAAATTTGTGTTTTTATTGTTTTAAATTGTATATTTTTAGTGCATATTGTCTGTCTCAGTTTTTAATGTGATTAAAATTTAATTTAACTACGAGAAGTAATGATTTTTAAATATTTTAATGATATGAGGACGTTCGCAAAAGTTGCGCCGCCGCAATGAAAGATCTCACGTGGAACTTCAAGTAGGCCTCTTTATTAATTTTATTTTAATGTTCTCAATTTTTGGCTAATTTTTTCTCTTAGTACTGCTGAATGTGAGAAGGAGTTTAGTTAGTTAAATTTAGTAAGAACAGATACAAGTAATCATCTCTTAATAAAAGTTACAGTGATCTTTTAATGATCAAGTTTAATGGACTCAAATTAATGGAATTTAATCAAAGTTAAGCAATAAAATTATGGTGGTCTGATGTTATTATTGGACAAAGAGAATAAATTGGTAAAAAGAAAAGGTATGTAAATTTAATCTATCATTATTCATGCTGTGAGAATAATTTCTAACGTTGGTTGGCATTCCAAAAACAGAGCTAGAAAGAATTTAAATATGTGCTGCAGTCGAATGGGAAAAATGCCAAAATGTTTAAAAGTATTGAAGAAAACAAATCTTATCCATCTTCATGGATTCCTCACAAATCTGGGGAAGTACCTGCTTCCAGGCTTGAACTATCATTTTTTTGTCATTCCCCCCCCCCCCCCCCCCAAGAGCATGATATAATTTATAAACTTGGTGTCAAAACTGCCCTCAACTAAGACCAAGGAATTTTGTGGGGTTAAGCTCTCTTTATGGACCAATAGCAATTCCTGCAAAAGAGCAAGATTGCTCAACCTACCTGCTTGTGAATGGGGCTGACTTAGGTGCCTCTGTGACTGTATACAGGGGCTTACATTGCAATTTAGCATTCTTTATGGCTTTTGATTGGAGAGAAACCGTGAGCAGTTCCTGAAGTTGGCCAGGGTTGTAACTATCCCTGGGAAGACACAACTACATGACTTTTCGAATGGCTTTGTGCAACTTCTAAAAAAGTACACCCCTGCACATTTTATGCAGCAGGGCACTAAGTTGCATGTAAAGACTGAATGAAAATAACCCTAACAGTTATAGCATTGAGAGGGCTCTTCTTCCCCTTGTGTACTTTGATTGTCACTTCAGTTCCCATAAATTTGATTATTTGGAATATGGATTCAGTTTCTAACTCCATCTTATTTTTGGGGATTGCCAGATGGAAAAATGCATGAAAATCTTTTTCAAAACAGAGCCCCTGTATATTTTTGTCGCAGTGACATCTATGTAATCTTCAATTTCTAACAGTCCTGCAATTTCTTTGGGGTTCGTGTTAATAGTCAAGCTTCTCAACACCACCTTGATGCTTTTGGCCCAGGTTTGGCAGGTTTTTGACAGTTTAAACTCTCATGTCAAAGTTTTGTAGCTGTTTGCAACAGGCTTTTAAAATTTCATAATCTGTCTGCAAAATTTGCGTGTAATCAGGGGTGAAAATGGCTTACACTCAAAAAGCCTGAAAGCTGATTGGGGGGGGGGGGGGTTAACATCAGTGGTGATCTCATGCAACAATACACAAATACAATTTTACTGCAGAACAGTATAGTATAAACAATTGTGTGTACTCATTCAATTCATCTCATTCAATTAAATATTTTATTGCAATGTTTGACACAACACAATATAAATAATTATAAATAATAAAAGTATTAGTTTTAGTTTTGATACAGAAATTTTTTTAAGTGAATATTTATTTGAAAGTTGCAGACAAATTTTTTTATCAGTGCAGACAAAAACTGTCCACAAGCTGCTTTTCTGTGTCCACGACTATGTCGCGGTGTTTCTGCTACTGGGGTCAAAACCTCCTTGTCAAAAATGCCAAAAACTGTCAAATATCTTTATTTATAATTTAATTGTTATATACAAATTTAATTTAATAAAATATAGTTTTAAAAGATATTTTAAAAGTAAATAGATTGATGTTCTTTGAAAAACACATTGTTATAACATTTTTATTAATATAAAAAACAAAACTTTAGGCTTTTAAAATTTCATTATGAATTGTTATGTTCATTCAAAATATGGTTTGATACTTTCATACATTACTACGAAATTTATTTATAACTATGCTTAATGTGCTATATATAAAACATAATTATGTGACACTTTAAAAATTTAGTTGTTTTTAATAAGATATTATTTATAAGTATGTTTTAAAAAGTAAACAAATTAAAAGATTTTGTAGAAACATTATATCATTTTGATTAATATAAAAACAAAACTTTAGGCTTTTAAAAATTCATTAAAGTATTAATTTTTATGTGCATTAAAAGTTTTTAATATTGTGTTTTATTTAGTATTATACATTTAACCAATGAAATAAAAATACTTAGCCTAATATTTTGTATTTAATATTTTATAGAAAAATATAACACTATTTTTTAATGACTGCTGAGTTTGTGAGTTAGAAAAAGCAATAATTCTGAATGTTAAACAACCTTGACTTGCTTCTTAAATTCTCATAGTTATCATGAGACAAGAGAAATATGAATGCTTTCTGGGCCATATATAAATCATTTAATATTTAATCGTACATATTTCTTTTAAATTTATTAGTTCAGGCTGTAAACAGGCACAAATATTTACACTATGAATAATATTAAATAGATAAAAAATTATTGATAAATGATAAGTGTAATAGGTATGATTATAAATATAATTACTTTCAAATTAATATTAACTTACTGCATATATTATGTTTTATTATTATTTTAAGTCCAGTATTCCTGTGTTTTTTAACACTTAGCTTATAAGTTTATACATATGATGTTAAAATTCATAATTAACTTTGGCATTTTAGAATTTCATAATTATTAATATGAATAAACATTTTCATAAATATTAATATAAATAAACATACAAAATATGTGTACGCATGCCTGGTATACATATCTTAGGTTTGGAAATATTTACCTAAATTTTTATTATTTTCTAAAAATTGTTTTAGACCTGTTAATTTACAAACAGCATAATATTTAGAAGTCAACTTATATGTAGCAAATATTACTAATTTCTAACCAGATTCTAGCTTATCTACAGATTTTGTGTTTTGTCGATATAGGTTTTTGATGAGTTTTTGACAGTTTAAACCAGTGTTATATCCTTGTCATATCAAAAACCACTTTTTGACCTCAAAACCCAACCCTGTTTTATCCATTTCTAGTAGAAACGATTCAAATTGTAGTTTTTATTTGAGAAGAAGTGATTGTATTGTTTATATATGTCTATATATTCCTCTATCATCATTCAGATGTCGTAAATGAGATTGATAAATCAGTCATATAGCCCCATTTTCAAAGCAGAAGTCCTCTTTGACTGAATAAATTTTAATTGGTAGGTGTTGGGGGGGGGGGGGGGAGAAAGAAAGTTTGATGTTGCTTTACCCATTATCAACTTCTGAAAACATGTCTCTAATAGTAATTTAATTACAATTTAATTGTCTAGGAAATTGCTGTTTCAATGATTATTTTAAGTTGCCTATTAGTGTGAATTTGTTTTTTCTGAAAAATATTTTTTATATTATTTCTTAAAGTAATGAATAAGATTAAAAGCATTATATGGATGAGGTTAAAAGCTTTAACCCAATAATTATATGATTCACATTTCACATTGATTCATAACACACACATTTATATATTATTATTATTATTAATTCAACTTATTTAAATAAATTACAACAATAAGAAAGATAATGCAAAATTGGCACTATCAAAAATTTTGATTAGTAAAAATGAACAGAATAAAATTAATCTTAATTATAAATAAGTACAGTTAAATTATTTAATATACATATATATAAATGATAGATATCTTAATAAACTTTAATTTTTTAGTATTTAATAGATATATGTCAATACCAACACAACAAAAATAAAACTGATAATAACAAATTGCTAAAACTATCATAAAAAGGTTGCTCTATTTCTATAATATTGAAATGTGTGTGTATATATATATACATATCCAAAGTTACTTTATTAATTCTTTTCTCAGTTAAAATTTTTCTTAAGAAATTCTTTCTATTTTTTTCTCTTTTCAATTAAGGTGAAAAGTCTGTTTTTGTTATGTTATCTCGAGTGATAATAATACTCTTTCTACACTCCTTCTCATATTTATAAGGACACTTTATGTTTTGAAATAACTAATGTAAAAATAATTTTGAACAAGATTATACTAAGTGCACTTAATATATCTAGTATTCTAAAAAGCAAAACTGTTATAGTTTTTTTAATATGAAACAAAATTAATAAAAAGTAGTGCAAAATATTTTTTTTTCTCCACCTTTTTAGATGTTCATAATTATAGGGAAAATCAAGATTTTTTTTCATTTTATTTAACTTATTTGCAGATAAATTACAGTTGACATGCAAATTTGTTAAAACTGGGATAGATTAATTCATATATAAGCCTTCAATTTTTCTTGGACGGACATTACTGATAATTCCTCAAAAAAAAAAAAAAAAAAAAAAAAAAAAAAAGTAACGTTCATGTAGTGAAGCATGATAAATGTGTTTTTTAAGTGGAGGGATAATTTCAATCAGTTGTATTTCTAGTGAAATTCGAAGATCTAAAATTGCTGAAGGAAATGTGATCAAATGTTGAACTGCTAGTTCAATAGGAGAGAGATCTGATGCAAAAGCAGAGTTGTTTTACAGAGATCGAAGATTTATAATTCCTCTTACTCAAAATGACTGCTGCTGAATTTGCTCGTAATTTTTAACAAAAGGTTGTGGCCCACATTTATGCATGTTTAAAATAATTAATATGTTAAAATGAATAAAAAACCTGCAATAAGCATTTAATGGAGGAAAGAACGTCTGTGTTAAAGTTGAATAAAGACAATATAAAATGGTAAAATGTTGCATTTTAGGATGAAAAACATTTTATTCTTGATTAACCAAATGGTTTTAACAGTTACTGGCACGATCTGAAGATAGCAAAAGACAGAGTAGATTTTTTAAAGGTAGATATGAATTGGGCATTTTAAAGGTGGATCTATGGTGCTCTGGGGAGCTGTTTCTACTGAAGGCAGAATAGATTTATTAATTTTTTCTATTATGAGCATCAAGAGAATATCCGTAAATTTTAAATGTGGAATTCTCAGACTTTTGTTAGATTTTAGAGAGGGGTGGGGGGTGATAATTTGTTTTTCAACAAGACTTACAATTTTGCTCTACTTCTAGAGTAATAGAAAATAGTTTGAAGAAAGAAACTTCCGTATTATTGCCTTTCCTGTGGCCTAAAAGTTGAAAAAAAAACCTTAATTTTTCATATTAGAAAAGTGCATGCAAGTGGAAAGCAATTTTAAATAGTTTAAATGTATTCAGAATATCATCTATGCTGTATGAAATGGTATGGAAACTGAATATTAATATACATATTATATACCAGAGAGAATGTCTGACTGTTTCACCCTAAAAAGAGACCCCATAAAATATTAATTTAAAGAATAACTGAAAAAAAAAAAAAAAATTACTAAGATTCAAGCTGTCCTTATAATTGTGAACGCCTGAAAAATCATTTTTTTTTTTTTTTTTTTACCATATTTAAAGTTTTTTAAGGTAGAAAAACGATAAAACTTTTTAAATATCGTCTATTAATGAAATTCAAATTAATAAAAAATATATTTGTTTAAATAATAGTGTTCAGTGTTTAGTTAATATAGAAAAACGGGTATCCTTATAATTATGAGAACCAGTGTATATGTAAAAATGTTTATTTTGTGTTTTAAAAAAGATAGAGATTTCATTGGCAAATTTTATTTGTGTGCAGGGAAGTTTAGAAATTTTATTTGTAATTAACACATTCAGTGGGTGCATAATCTGGGGATATAAATTCTAATCAGCATAGCTATTTATTTAAAAGAAAATTATAGTGTTACTGTAAAAGTATTTATAAATTTTTTTAAATTGTATCTTATTAATTGTTATTTCTCCGGTTTAAAAAAAAAAAACCTCCATTCAAAAAGATAAAGTTTTAATAAATAAACAGAAGCATGTTGTCATTAGGCTAGAAAAATATATCTTTAAAACGGAGGCCATGTCTACTAGCACAAATATGTCATGCATGAACCAATCACTTCTGGCTCTGTAATCAGCCCAGTAGATACACGGTTCGAAAGTGTTTATTTGCATCTTGTTAATGTAAATTTCCCGATATCTACCATTAGAGTGATGTTTAAAAAAAAACTTGGGAGATAATCCACACTTAAAAATTTTGAGTCTTTTAAACAGGTAATCTGCAGATTATATGCAGGAAAATACGGTACTATCTTCATTAAAAAAAAGATTTTGTTTAATTAACCACTTACTGGTCATCCCGAGATAACTCAGAGAAAACATAGTCTTCTACGCACTACAGTGTCCAGTGAAGCGGTTAACCTTTTGGCAGGGTCTGTGACAGTATCTGTCTAGATTTACTTTAGGGTTTTATAAGAGCACCTCTGTAAAGATTAATGATTAAAATCTATGATGAAAGTTCAGGAAATGTACATATGGTAAGAAATTGGTATTAAGTTTCAATCTTTTTATGAAAGTCTAAGTATCAACTGAATAATATGATTAGAAACTTATCTGCACCATTCCCCTTGAGACAACGCAGAATTTACTATTATATCTACACTAAGTGACAAAAAAAAAGCTGCACTTAGATATTTTCCATTTTTCTTTCGGTAATCGCTAATTTTATTGTTTCAAAAATAAATTTGTGAACAGATTTTATTACTTTGCAGCAAACTAATTTATGAAGTAAAACTATAAATTAAATTTTAAAACATACAACCTTTAATCTTCATGTTGATTGCTGGGCTAGTTTCGCATGGGGCACCCCAGCTTTTTTACCGGCGATATGGTGTTCGAAGTTTGACGAAACTGACATTTCTCTTTAGCTTCTCCACTTTTAAAGACTCGGTGCCGCTGACGATCGAGTAGTGCCCCATCGTTGCCATTGCAATTAATAAGATGAGATAAAATTTCAACAGACTCCCTAACTGCGGCATAATTGGAGTTTTGATAATTTGCTATTCAAATTTAATATTTATATTTTTGTCTCTATTTACTTGTGTTAAAGCAGTGGTTATTTTTTCGATTGCAATGGCATGACTATGTTCTTTTACGCGTGTTTTAATTTTTCTTTTAGTTTTGCCAATATAACACATTTCTTTGCCGTGGTTGTCGTTATAAGAGATTTTATATATACCAGCCATTTCCAAATTGTTAATATGTAAAGCAGTGGTTATTTTTTCGGTTGCAATGTCATGACTATGTTCTTTTACGCGTGTTTTAATTAACCCTTTGGAAACAGCCGGTGTATATAAAATCCCTTATAATGACAGCGATGATAAAGAAATGTTATATTGGCAAAACTAAAAGAAAAATTAAAACACACGTAAAAGAACATAGTCATGACATTGCAACCGGAAAAATAACCACTGCTTTAACGCAAGTAAATATAGACGAAAATATAAATATCAAATTTGAACATGTAAGAAAAATAACAAATTATCAAAACCACAATTATGCCACAGTTAGGGAGTCTGTTGAAATTTTACCTCATCTTAATAATTGCAATGGCAACGATGGGGCACTACTCGATCGTCAGTGGTGCCGAGTCTTTAGAAGTGGAGAAGCTAAAGAGAAACGTCAGTTTCATCAAACTTCGAACACCGTATCACCAGTAAAAAAGATGGGGCGGCCCATGCGAAACTAGTCTGGCAATCTACATAAGAATAAAGGTTGTATGTTTTAAAATTTAATTTATAGATTTTATTACGTTGTGTTCCGTGTGCAATTTAGGATTGAGCCAAGTGTTAAAAACAAGATGCAATTGTTTGGAAAATTGTAATTTTAGAAAGTTTTAAAAAGGGCAAGAATAAGGCAATTAACGATACCACAAAAAATATCAATTTTAGAGTGAAAATCAAAAAAAAATATTTTAGTACGTGGGGTGTCAAAATGATTAAATATTAACAAAATATTAATGATCTGGTTTTTAGCAAGATATAATATTATTTGGCTGTTTAAACTGCACATTTGTCCTTAGGCAGCCACGTTACTCATCCAATCAAGAAGACCGCCAGCGCTTAAAAAATCAGTTTGTATTACATTTAGAACATAGCAGGGATTCAGAAAAAGTGTTTAGTAATATAACTTATCTAAATATAGCGAAATAACAATTAAGCAAAGCAGGTTTAATTACCAGAAAATCTGAAAAAAGTTCATTTTTAACAAAAAGAATTAGAAAACCAAGACATTAGAGGGTTAAAAAAAAATTAAAAAAATTATAGACTATTTATTGGACTGAAGTTGTTCTCTCTGATGAGTCAAGTTTAACTTATTTCGAACTGATGGAAACAAGCAGATCTGATCATGAAAATGTGACTGACTTAATGAAAATTGCACTTTTAAAACAATGACATATTCCCTACATTACGATACATTACTCTACGAAAATGCGTAATTTTTCAGTGAGTCTGGCAAATTTTCATGTTCAAGGGATCAATTTACCCAAAATAAAACTTGGCCATTAAAAAAATGATACGGTATTTCAATTGAGGGTATTTCAGACTCTTCCATAATCAGCATTTCAAGATGATAATGCAGCTTGTTATATCATGCTTGTGATACATTTATTTGGTTCAAGTTGTTAAAATTACTTATCAATTTTCATGGACATCTGTAATTTTGTAAGTTATCATAACTTTTTTTACTTTAAAAATAAATCCCACAAAGAATATCGCAGGATTTATTCATTATTAGACCTAAAAATTGTCCTAATCTCAATTTGCTCGAAAATGTTTAGCCTGTAAAAGAGGTTAGGGATTAGAAATTTGTAGCCTACAACTTTGAAAGAACTAGAAAAAAATATTTATGATATTTGGCACAGTGAAATTTCTGAGTTTCATGTTAAAAAAATGCAAAATACTATACCATTGCACATTAAAGCAGTAATTCCATATAAAGGCGGAATTATCCAATCCAGAATACATATTTTTATTAAATAATTGTTTAGATCTAACAAATAAATAGTTTTATTTCATACATTAAAATAGCACTTGTTTGTTTCATATAATAAATCATGATAGAATACAAAGTATATGTTTATTATATTACATTTAAAAAGAAAATTTTATGTAGATTTTTATTAAACACTTTGTAAAGTGTAATAAAACGAATTATTAAATCGAAAATGTACATAGGTATCATGTTATGACTTCCGTATTATACAAACATAACAATTGTATTTGTTGTAATCATTAGTTTTTAAATTATT
The DNA here is from genome assembly GCA_963930645.1 of Salticus scenicus. NCBI lineage: Eukaryota > Metazoa > Arthropoda > Arachnida > Araneae > Salticidae > Salticus > Salticus scenicus. Next base: position 80,857,910 of record OZ005651.1, read on the forward strand.
ACAAACCCAAAAGGTATAAGTCAATCTTTCTGCAGTGTGACTTTTTTTTTTTTTGGTCTCTTAGTGTAGTATATTAACATGTTGAGTGCCACACGAATTCTTAAGGAAATCCCCGTCAGGCCTTGCGGATACATACATATATATATATTATATATATGGCTGACATGGCACTCAACATGCTAATGCTACATGAATTAAATTTTTCAAAGTAATTTTCAGAATGAATTGTATTAAGATATTTTATTACATAAGAGAAAGCTATTTTTACATTATTTCAATATTTAAAAAAATGAAGCATAACTGTCAGACAAGGAGGTCTGGAATTTCCTTTAAAGCATTATAATAATAAAAAAAAAAAAATATATTTATTATTATTGTTTAGTACTATGAAGATACTGTAATTATAATTTTGTTTATTTAAAAGCAAGAGTTTTAGTTGCAACATGAGGTTTAAAAACTGGAGAAACACATATTAAAGCCAAAGTGAAGAGAGGTTAAAAAAAAAAAAAAAAAAAAAAAATCCTTCTGTATGATAAAAATATATTAACATTACAGTTATGGATAAGTTACGTAAATATACTTTAAAATTTGTTTCCACATATTTATCTAATTTATCAATAACTGCTTTTAGCACTACAATTGGGTGAAAGATGCTACTATTAAAACTGGTAGACAGGAAATGCAAGATTTGAATCTATATAACACTCATCAGCCTATCTGTTTAGAGTTTTCCCATGATTTTCTCTAAAACTTGCATGAATTTAATCAGAACCCCTTAGAAAGATTTCCATGGAGAGCAAATTCAGCCTGGCCCAGAACTCTTATGTAGTCAGCAAGCCATAACACCATCATGCCACACCATACCTACCACACCAACAGCTGTTTAACTACAAATAAGTTAACTGTTGTTTAAGAATCTTTATTATTTCTAATGAAGGACAACTTTCATTTAACCTGCATATTTAAAAATTGCTGTATATTTGTGGCGTCTTAGAATGGACCATTGTCATGATTTTGTACTATTATATATTTCTTAGCGGCAGAAATAATAACTTTTGATAATTTTTACTTTGATGAATAAATTTACCATGACATCTGACCTGTGAATATGATGTTGATGTTCCTAAAGCAACATTATTTCTGAATAAACTTAATAGATATTGTAATTATGGGAAAATTATCTTAAAATTTAGGTCCGTTGCATACATTTGGTGATGTTGACCTAATGAAAAATGGAGCTAAACGGGGCAGAAGACCTGGAAGTCGGCTTTGTGTACTATGTAAACACATATTTAGCAGTGAGTCTGAATTGGAAAAACACATGGAAAATCATAAAAATGATTCTGATGGCAATATTTCTGACTCCAAAAAGTTTCCAGAAGAAATGGGTATGCAGCATGCCTAAAATAATCATGTCTGCATGGTTTTATTTTGTGTTATAAGTTCTATCTATATATATATTTAATACCCATCAATAAAATTCATTCATATATATATATATATATTTTAATGCTTGATAAGTTCAACAAATTATTTTTTTTATTTGTTAGAAAATTATATATTTCTATCTCTCTTTTAAAGTACATTCTATTTTTCTGAATCAGCATAAAAAATTTATACCTGTGAAAATACTTCTGCAATACATTTTTAATTAATGTATTTTTTCCATGAAAAGTTATTCTCTTAGTATATCCATCTCTTTTCTCAGTTCAAAATCATCAAATTACAAATATTGGGTGAGTGCAAAAGTTCTACCTGTTTTTATTACATATAAAGAAGAACAGATAAAGGCAAAATGAATAGTACCTATTATTGTGTATAATCCCCATTGCTATCTATGATCTCTTGCCATCTTTCTGGTAGGAGATGAACCCCACAGCGGTAAAATTCCGGTGGTTTAGAGACAAAAAGGTTTTGAATGGCAGTTTTCACAGCATCAAGATCATCAAAGATTTTCTGGCTGAAGGAATTGTTCAACGCACAAAATAGGTGATAGTCAGTCGGTGCCAAGTCAGGAAAATTGGGAGGGTGGGGTAAAACAACCCAGCCAAAGCCCAGTAACTTTTGGTGAGTGATGACAGCAGCATGTGGCTTGGCATTATTGTGATGAAGGATAACACTGTGATGACTGATGAGACCTGGCTGCTTTGCTACCAAATTTGAATGCAGCCTGTCTAACTGTAGACATGCAGCATTGATGGTTTGGTTGAGTGGCAGAACCTCCCAGTGAATTATTCCCTGCACATACCACCACACACTCAATAACACCTTCTTGGGATAAAGTTCAGCTCTCGAAGTCGATGCAGGCGGATCAGAAGGGTGACACACAGTTTTAAGACGCTTTACATTATGGTACATAAAACACTTCTCCTCTCACAATTCCTGTCAAGAATGGGTCATTTTTGTACCTGGAAAGCAAGGAAACACAGGTGGCGATTCGGTCATCCCATTGATTAGCTGTCAGGTTATATGGAACTCAACAATTCAACTTTCTCGTAAAATCCAACTTAACCAGCCGTCTGTCGACCATTGTCTGGTGTACGTTGAAGGTCTCTGCTAATTCTTGCACATTTGGGTTCGGGTTGTTCCTTATGGCTTGGTCAATATCATCATCTCTAACGTATGATGACCGTCCACTCCTAGCCTGATCTTGGTAGCTTCTGTCTCCTTCCCTAAATTTACGAAACCATCGACGACATGTGCTTTCATCTATTGCATCCTCCCCATAAACTTAGCAAACATTGCGACATGCTGTGGCTGCTGTACTCTTTTTATCGAACTCGTATAACAAACAATGTCTTATATACTCCTTCTCGTTTTCCTTGTTACACCCTCTGATATATTTTTTTTTAGATGATTAACTTAATGAGACACAATGCATTTACATGTGAGCCATCCACACCTTTGATTGCCGGCGATTTGCGTCATTAAAGTGTCATGTGTGACGTCAATTCCATTGCAAATATGCATATTGAAAAACAGGTAGAACTTTCACACTCACCCGATATGTATCAATAACATCATAATACTATTTCAACCAACATTCTTATAATGTTTAGAATTTTCTTTGTTTTAACCATTTTTTTTGTAAGTTTAGTAATTTCTGATGCATGTTGAGCAGTGATTTTTTTAATTTTTTTTTTTTTGAAGTATAGTATAAAGAGGGAGGTAGTTATATATATAGGGCCAGGTGGGGGTAATTATGACCCATTATTACATTATTCAACTTTGTAAATTTTTTTACTCATTTTTTAATAAAAATATTTTTGCTTAAAATAATTAGGCAAGGAAAATTTAGAGGAAATAATTAGAAGGTGACTTTAACTTTTCAGGAACACCCTATTAATTTTTTATTTCTTTAGGTTCCTTTATTTGATATTAATTTGGACTGCATGGATACTCCTTGTATCTGGGACAGTCGATGATGGGGTGCGCCAGCGTGCCACCTGTCTTATTTGATATTAATGGGGGTGGTTATAATTACTCCCACCATAAGCACAGAATTACAAAAAGTTGGGAGTAATTGTGACCACCAATAAGAAAATTATAAACTCTTTGGATTTCTTTTTATACTGATGTAGGCATTGAGACAGTTACTGTTTTGATTTGGTGTTGAAGTATTTTCAACTACACATATTTGTTTGGAAAATTACCTTATAAGATAAATAATACAGACTGAATAATTTCTATTTATTAAATCAAAACAAAATGACATCTTGCTCTAAAGGTGTTATAAATTACTTTAACGAGTCAAAGTAAATGTCTAGATCTCTTCAGAAACAGCAGTTTTTCCTGGAAAAGCATATAAATATCCTCCCCCTTACCCATAATCATTGGTAACTTGTATCTTTTGTCATAGTGCTGAGCTATGGCAGACATAAAGAATAAAATAAAAGCGAATAGTAATCTAAAAGGTAATTTAAGCATATAAAGAGTTATAATTCTCCAACTAAGTATCTCATTAATTTAACTTACATTGTGGTCACATACTTTGATTGATTACTTATGAAAATTAATTATAACTTCAGCAATCCCCAGAAACAAACCAGTTTTTTTTATTATTACAATCATATCAGCTAAAAGACAAAATGTAAGATAAACTAAAGAATCATATTAATTCAGTAAATGAAGCACACATGGAAAATATTAATATTCAAATGATCATGTGATCTAGAATTTATTTAGGAAACAAAAATGAAAAATAGAAACAAATTTTTTTTTCTCTGTACACAAAATACAAATTACAATATTGCTAGAAAATTAATCATTGTGATGTATTTTTATTAAATATTAATTTTATTATATTTATTAATTTTGAATTAATTAGATGAATTAGGATTTAGCTTAGGCTACAGCTTGCTCTTACTATCAGCCACACAAGTGCAGAGTTTTAAAATTTAGATTCAAATTTATTGATAACATTTTTTTTTTTTTAACTAATATAAAAATTTTAGGATGACCATCAGAAAAGAACTCACCAGGTACTTGGATTATAAAAAAAAATATATATATATATATATATATTCAGAAGTCACTAAGTAGTAACATCATTCATTCAAAAGTCACATCATTCATCTTTGTGCTGCCCGACATTTCTTCACATTTGCTGACAGTCAGGATCTCACTCCACGTCAGTGGCGGATTTAAGGGGGGGGGGGCTAAGGGGCTGAAGCCCCCCCCAAAACACTGACATTCATAATTGAATATTGCAATTGTAAAATTTTTTTTTTTTGTTTAGAATAACACTTTGAAAAATCTTAGCCCCCCCCAAAAGTCAAGTTCTGGATCCGCCACTGCTCCACGTCTACAATTAAGGCCAAAATCAGGAACCCAACTGCCTTCTCTCTCTTCCTTCCAAGCAGCTGTTTGCCCTCCTGCTTCCCCTATTGGTTATGACATTGGCAGAGGTGGGGCTACACAGAACATTGCTGACAACTGTTAGATCAATGATTTTGTTCATCGCTTCGGCTTGAGTGTTGATGTTTATAAACTAGCAACTTATGCGAATATTTTTTCTATGAAATTAAATCAGAAGTGTCCAAAAACTACATAACATATCATACCCCTTCCAAATAGAAACATTTTTTAAAAGATTTTTTTTTTTTGCATAATATTTGTCACAAAAGGATATGCACTTATGTCAGAAAAATTTTACTTTACAATAAAATGTGTATGTGTGGTAAATAGAGAATATCTATGAAAAACAAGAGTGACCAATATTAGCAATTTTTAGTTAAGTTGTTATAATACAAATAAGGATTGAAATTGTTACAGTAAACAGCAGTAATTGCTCAAGGCAAACAAAATAACTACTTTACCATGAAACAACTAAGGGCCGTATTCACCAAACTTCATTGATCGAGGATTAAACCATGGATCAGCAAATCCGAGAATGAAAGCTAACACTGGATTAAATTCCTACGGTATTCACCATCAGCCGATTACTTGATCCATGGATTAACTGGAAGAGAAATAAAAGCTTCGTTTTGATTGGCCAAGAACGAAGATAGCTTTTATTCACCATTCGGCTTCAATTAACTAATCAATCGGATTAGAGGTTAGAATAAAGCAAGTTGGCAACACTGATACTCTTGTTTACTTCGCTTTTGTTTACGCACGGATTAAGAATAAATTTTAATTTAGATCATTTTTAAAAAGAATAATCACGCAGACGACAACTGTTTACGCTACGATTTAAAATTTTGATTGTTATGATTAAGAGATTCTTAAAGCTATTAAATTTTTTTTTCTGCCGAAGTTAATGCATTATTCTTTTCTGTGGCAGATGACAGCCTATTATCTAACATTCGTGTTAGAAATTCCACGGAATCTTTATTTAATCGATAGTGATTTCGAAATGCCACATTATCCAAATTTTCCTTCTTTCAAATGTTTCCAGTAGTTCTAAGCTTTCAATATCATCTAGTGAGAATAGATCGTCAACGCCAGCCATGTTTGTTATTTGTTTACGAAGCTGAGCTGGAAAGTGTGCATGCGTTACGAAAAGATCTGAGAATTAACTCTGTTAATCCTCCGATATTCGAGGATTAAAAACAAAGTGTTAAAGTAGCCGGTAAACTGTGGATTTTCGTTGGAGAATACCGATTTTCGTATGATCGAGCGATTACCGCTGATCCGAGGTTTAATCCGAGTGTTAAGAAGTTGGTGAATATGGGCCTTAAACCTTCTCATTATCACAAAAGCAGCCAGAGGAGCTAGATAGAACTTTTGTGCACTAAAAATTTACTTCACTCTATCTATTTTCACATTACTTATATTTTTACTTACATCTTATGTTACAATTTATTTCCAATTTCTTATTCTTTACCTAGTATACCTTAAATTCCATATCTTTTTATGTATTGATAAATATATGCCAGCTACCCTCCAAATAAATAAAGAAAGAAAGAAAAGAAAACAGAAAAACATATACAAAATAGTGACTTACAAGCATGGCATAGATTATACAACTTCACTCATTTATTGTTCTTACCAGTGCCAAATCACTGAACAAACATTTTCATCATTACACATTATTTAACAATTTAATCTGATTAGAGTATGCACGTAATTTAGTATTTCTAGACTAATATTTATAATGAATCAAGATTCATTCACGTATTTTCCACTTAATTATTTTATAATGATTCTTAAATACAGTACTGTAAGGGGGGAGGGATACAACACACATTGGTAAACAATATTAATTTAAAAAAATGAAAACTTAATTTATATGTCAAATTATATATACATTCCTTACTCTTTATCTAAATTTAATCTATTCAGTCTTTTTATATTTTACTCTTCTAAATTCATCCTTTTCTCTCCTCTCATGGAATACCTAGCATTTTGTGATAATGGCAAAGCACATGATGAAGTGGTGGTACTCAAATCATAGTAATTAATATCAAAAAGTGACACAGGGGAAACTGGATCAGTAAATGTCCCAGCTTTATTCTTCAATCTTATTATTTATGACAGGTGTACTTTTTTCTAGTTTTGTTTGCCAGAAGAAGTGCATAGGGTCTAAAATATCTTGATTACTGCCCTCAATTATCTCCCGTTACATACCTTCCTGTTTATTTCCTATCTCTTTGCTGACCTTATCATTGCTTCCCATTAACCTTTCTCTATAAAGGACCTTTATAAATCTATTTACATGTACTTTTTGTGTATACTTTTTGTGTATACTGGATTGTTCATCAGTATAATTTCATACAAGACTGACGAGAATTATACAGTAACTTTAAATAGACTTTTATTTAAATGATCTAACTTTTTTGTTATGTTTTTCTTTATAACATTTTGGTGTAAATATACCACGTCTTCCATCTTTATTTGTTTATCCCTACCTCTTTATATTAAGGTTATCACTAATTAATGATCTAAACAACAAAAAGCTAACATACAAATAAATAATTAGAAAGCATTTTTAAGAGCAAGCGATATAACCGTTTTAATATTGCATACTACAGTCAGGGAATACAATTATTTTTAAACAGTGATAGAGTTGAGTTGTAGCTTGTCATTTACTAGAGTTGATTTGTAATTTACTGCAGCACTTCCTCCACAAGCCACAAATTACTTAACATGAATTTAATATTGATTTCCAACTAGACTACTAAATGAAAATAGTCCTAACAGAGTACACAGTTCCTTGAACGTAACACTAGACATTGGGTTTTTCATTATGTCTGCTAACTGCAATTTTCCATGAACATATTTAATATGCAGTTAAACCGTCAATGAACTTTTCGCACACAAAATGATAATGGACATCAATATGTTTGGTATGTTTATGGTATTCAGGGTTTTTTATCGTTTTGAATTTGTGGGTGTTCCATCAGTGGGAACACTGTGCCACTAGAGCTCTGAAAAGTGCATCTAAGAGCATCACAGTGAAGCATGTAAATGAGTAGAAGATTTTGCATATGAATTAAAAAACACTGTATTATACCTGTGTAGTAGATTTAGCATGACCCATGGTGCACCACGGGGAGGCCTGCTACTCTCTCTCTCTCTCTCTCTCCCCCCCCCAAAAAAAAAAAAAAAAAAAATCTTGGTTATATGATTTTTTATGAAATAATTTGATGTTTACAGTTAGTATGCATATATACAAGACCTATGTGCAAAAGTATTTACAATTAGTCTATTTTTTAGCTTCATGAAATTTTTGGAAGCACATCACACTCTTTTGGTAGAAGCGCAAACCAACATTGCAGGTTTTGTACATGAAAATAGTTTTGTGCCTTTTTTTTTAAACAACCAACCCTCCCTTGACCCATCTAAAAGCTTGACGTCATTCCCTCCAAACAGAGGAAAACAGAACACATAAACACAGCTGTCTTCTCTCATCATTGCTTTCGGTTGCATAATATGAAAAGCACTAGTGTCCCAGTGTTCCAGGAGATAGAACACCTTATTTTATTCAATGATTCCTCGTATGTTTCTTGCATAAAAAATTAAAAATAATATAGAATAAATAATTTAGAGTACAGCCTACGATATAACACAGAAATCTTTTTTCAAGCAATCTTTTTTGTATCACAAAAAAAAAAAAAAAAAAAAAAAAAAAAATTTTTTTTTGTAAATACGAGAATTTAAAATAATGCGTCCCAGCTAAATATCATGGATTGCCTTGTGTAGTGGTACCATCTATGGGTGAAAAGGAAAGTTCAAAGTAAAAAATAAACCTATTTTTATGCATTTGCAATTGAATTCAACAGTTGGAGAAGCTAGCGAAGTTAGGTGTTCCATGTAGTGGAACACTGAACGGCAAAAGGTTAAATCACTGAACAGGTGTTTCAGTCTTATTAATTCTTTCGCACTCTCACTTGCAGCAACATATTCAGCTTCTGTCGTAGATAATACAACACTTTTCTGCTTTTGGCTCATCCATGATATGGCTCCACTTGCAAATTTTGAGATCATTCCAGTTCTTGAGCATCTTATTTTTAAATCACCTGGATAATCAGCATCGCTATACACTTCAAGCTCATTAAGATGACTGTTAGTTTGATATAGCAAACCAAAATCTACAGTTTTTTTCAGATACTTGAAAATTTATTTAACTGCACACCAATCATTCTTAGATTTTCAAGATTTTCAGAAACAATACTGATAGCATATGCAAGATCTTGTCTTGTAACAATGACAAGGTACATTAGGCTGCCAATTGCCTGACAATAGGGAACTTCTTTTCCTATCAATGTATTTCGAACATAACTTTTGTCACTTGGAGTTGATAACTGATTGGCACCATCCATATGAAACTTTGAGAGGATGTTTTTCATAGGCACACTGATTCACAAAAATTGAACCATCATCCAGTCTTTTTATGTTCATACCTAAAAACTGGTTTAATTGAACCTCTTGTGATCTGAAAAGACTGACTATGTCAGGGGTGTTTGTGTTCCGGATTTTTTATTTTATTTCCCATCATTAATTTTTGAATAATGATATTATTAGTAGTTTTCTAGTAATGTTTAGCAATTAAATATAGCCAAAAATACAATTTGTAATTACTGGTGGGAAATAAAATAAAAAATCTGGAACGCAAACAACCCGGGCTATGTTGATCCATCAGGCATGAGAATTTTCCGCGGATCCACGATTTTCCGCTTTTTTTTTTGCGATTTTCGTTAATTCCGCAGTTTTTTATTTTGTTAAAAATCAAACTCCAATAATGATCAGTGTTCAAACGCTCCACAAAAAACTTGAGATTCTCAATCTTTTTCCATTCAAAATATAAATGTCAATATTAATTTTAAATATGCTTTATCAGATTCTATAACATATAAAAGAACAGAATTATTCAATATTTCTCACTCATGTATTTTTTTTTTTGCCCCCGCTCCCTTTTCATCTCTAACTATTGCCAATCAAACATTCTGCGGGAAGCCTTTTATTTTTGAATATTTATCCATCCACAATATTAATTTTAAACTTACTTTATGATATTCTAGAACTCATAAAGAAGTAGAATTGTGTTTAATATTTCTCTCATGAACAACTTTTTATCCCCCACCTCCTTCTTTTCCATTTCCCACCACCAGCCAATGATTAAATGTTGATTGCTAGCTAACGTTTTTTTTTTTTTTTTCTTTTTTTTTTAACACATGTTTTATTGTGTTGATATGCATTATTCTTTTAGTTTAATTTGTCATTTTTAAAATATTTCGCATAGTTTTTTCCTGTGAACATTATTTTTCATTTGAAATAAATTTTATGAACGTGCATTTGTATAGATTTCCCCGCATGCGTTATTATTTTTTTAAAATAAATTTTATGAACACGCGTGTTTCCTCTTTTTTTAATTTTTTGCACTCTCATGCCATGAATTCCTCCACTTCAACTTTATCAGTCCCAATAACAAGGCCATCATCGACGTAGATAACAGGAAAAAGCTTCTTGCTGTCTCTAAGTCTGATAAATAAATAGGGATAGCTGCATTTACTTCCAGTTTCTGGTCTTTCATAAAATTTACAAAACACTGATTCTAACAATGAGGTGCTTGTTTGAGTCCATATAAACTTTTATGCAATCTACAAGCTCTCCCACTATTATCATCAAAGCCTTTTGGCTGTATCATGAAGATTTCCTCCTTAAGTGTTCCATATAAGAATGCAGTCTTCACATCAAATTGTTGCAAGTGTAACTTTTCTTTTGCAGTTACTGCAAGAACAGATCTTGCAGTATCATATCTTGCCACAGGATAAAATGTTTCATCATAATCAAAACCAGCTTTTTGAGCATACCCCTTGGCTAAAAGACGAACTTTGTATCATTCCACAGTACCATCAGAATTAAATTTCTTTCTCAACACCCATAAGCAATTGATGACTTTAGAACCTTTAAGCCTTTTAACTAATTTCCCAAGTTTTATTTTTATGCAGAGCATCTATTTCTTCTCTCATAGTTTTAAGCCACAAATCACTTTCATTCGAGGAAAGAGCTTCAGAGTATGTAGTGTAGAGAGATTTTCATTATTTTCGGATTCTTCTACTGCAGCTATGTTTGCAATAAGATACTCTCCAGATCTCATCCATGCAGGTAAGCTTCTGTTTCTTCCAGATTTTCTGAATGATTAGATTCTTCACTCTGAATATCTTCACATCTCTCAATTAAGTCTTCCTTCACCTCCACTGTTACCGGAGTGGTACGAAAACGTTCAGGTTTGAAATATACTTCACAAGATTTTATGATTTTGTTCTGAGAGGGCAGATAGATTTTATAGCCATCTTTCTTAATCACATATACCATAAAATGACCATGAACACTTTTGTCATCAAATTTACTTCGGAAATTCTTACGTAAGTGTGAATAACATTCAATTCCGAACACTTTCAAATTATCTAGTTTAATTGTTGGCTCACCAGTCCAAAGCTCATGAGGGCTCTTGTTTTCTTTTGGCGATACACCAGTATGGTTTAGAAGGTTGACTGCTGTTTCACATGCATTGGCCCAGAGAAACCAAGGTAAACCACTTGTAGACAGCATAGAACGTGCCAGTTCAACGATTGTTCTGTTTTCTCTCTCAGCTGTGCCATTTTGTTCTGGTGAGTGTGGTATACCAAGAGTCGGAACTGTACCTTTTTCAGCAAGGATTTTGTTGAACTTTTACCACAGTCAAATCTTCTTCCTCCATCACAGCGCAAAGCTTTCATGGCATGACCATAATTGGTAGCTTCATTTAAAAACATAAACAACTACTAACATCACTTTCCTTTTTCAAGAAGAATATTTTACAATATTTACTGTAGTCACCTTTAAAACAAACATAATATCGAGCACCACTAAGCGAAGTTATAGACATGGGACCATTTACATCAGCATTGATGATTTCATCAGTTGACATGACTCTACAAGGACATGATTTAAAGGGTTTTCGATGAGCTTTGCCAAGAGCACATCCATCACAAGATTTATTTGTCATTGCATGACTTACAGATATGCCTATTTCAGTTAGTAACTTATGAACATGTTTGTTTTGATGACCAAGGTGTTCATGCCATAACTGCAAAGATTCAGATTCAGTAGCAGTATTTATTTCAGCTGGACTAGCTGGAATAACAACACTCATGCAGGTAATATATGTGCAATTTGACCAGGATCCAATTGCAACAAGTTCTTTATTACTATAAAATTCAATAAGTGATATCTCAATGAGCACAGGGAAATGTTTGTATGTGACAAAGTACTGTGTGTTTGCAGTCATGTGATGGGAGGCCCCAGAATCATAGACCCAAATATCTAGCTGAGTACTTTACTCAATTTGGCATTATTTGCTTAACAGGAACATGAGCTGCAAATGCACCATGGTCCATAGGAGCAGTTGATTTAATACACTGTTCAATTGTACATGGTTTTTCAACAAGATTTTTAGTTGTTCATTTATCAGAATCAAAGACTCCCATACATTGTTGAATTCTTGGAATTGTGGACCCACAGTAAGCAATATTTTACCATGTAGTAATTCTTGTGGAATAGGAGCTGAACCAATATGATTTAATTCATTATTCATATCTGTATAAATTCTTTCAACTTTAGCAGCATGTGCAGAAACGTTATCACTGGCATCTTTACAGACTTGGAAAAAATTGAGTCATCAATAAATTAAGTCTTTGAATACTGCTTTGTTCAAAAACACTAATTAATTTGTCCCAAATGTCTTTTGCATTCGAGTACGTCATTACTAAATCAGCAACAGAAGTGCTCGACGTACTTGCAATAAGGGTGGCTGCCTTGGCATTATCTTGTCGCCAATCAGATACCTTCTTCACCAACTCATTCGTATCGACCAGCATTCTCAGTGACTGGACAAATTTTAGTTCCATCAATTATAGATGTCAAATCATATTGTTCAAAGTGCATTTTCATTTGCCACTTCCACTTACTCCAATTTTCAGCACCTTCTAGCTTATTGATTTGTACCTTCAGTTCAGCCATAGTGTAATATCTCGCTGTTAGACCTAACAAATTCTGTAGTTCACTTAGCTTTTCAAAATTTTGCAGATATTTAATTTACGGCAATTTAAAGCATTCTGGGCCCATAACCTATTAAGGTTATCATTAATTAATTTTCTAAATAACAAAAAACTAACAAACAAATAAATAATTAGAAAGCATTTTTAAGAGCAATCAACATAACCATTTTAATATCGCATACGTCAGGGAATACAATTATTTTTAAACAGTGATACAGTTGAGTTGTAGCTTGTCATTTACTAGAGTTGATTTGTAATTTACCGCAACACTTTATTGTCATCAACTGGTTTGTTTGCAGCCCTTTCTAAATTTTCTTTTATGATTCAATAAGCTCTCTGCAATCTGATAGTAGCCAACACCTTATTCATTAGCTTTGACAGCAGAACAGCTGTGCACAACTCTAATTGAGGGATTGTTAAGCACTTAACAGGAGCAACCCTTGATTTGCTAGAGATTAACCTTATTAATGTCTGGCCACATGAATCGTTGGACTTAAAATAAATGGCCGCTCCATAGCAGAGTTCTGATGTATCTGCAAATCCATGAATTTCGATATTTGAAACCTGAGGAATCACAATACACTTATATTTTTATATCATTTATTCTTTCTAGTGTAATGAGAAACTGATGCCACTCTTTGTATTCTGGTGCTAGGAGTGCATCACTCCAATCAATTTTTAGATGGCAAAGGTTTTGCATGAATATTTTATTTTGGCCTTCGCAATTATTGGGCCTAGACAACACCTCTCTTTTTGTATAAGAATTCTTCAAATCTACTTTAACTCGGAAAACAAAACAATCATTCCTTGGCTTCCAAGACATGCCTAAGGTTTTAATCTCCTCTTTGTTATAAGAATTGTAACTCTCTTTCATACCTGGAGAAAGCTCATCATTATTAGCGCATCACTTATGAAGCTCCATCCCTGCTGTCTGCATGACTGCCTTTAAGTCATGTTGCAACTCCTTTGCCTCCTCTAATGTACTGGCTCCAAATAACACATCGTCCATATAAAAATTGTCATGAAGGATAGGGGATACTTTTGGAAATTTTTTTTCCTCATCAAGTGAAAGTTGGTGTAGAGTTCTCATCGCTAAGTATGGCACTGAGACTGTTCCATATGTCACCGTTGTTAATTCAAATGTTTTGGGGGATTCTTCAATGCTATCACTCCAGAGAATTCATTGCAGAGGGTACTGACTTGGATCAATAAGAATCATTCTATACATCATTTTGATGTCAGCAGTTAAGGCAGAAATATGCAGGTGGAAACCCACCATTATGGTAAATAAATCACTTTGTATTACTCTGCCATTGAATTGCAAGGAATTAACAGAGTTCCCATGGGTCAGGGAGAACAGGGAAAAGTCAGGGAATTTGAAATTGCTGAAAAAAGTCTGGAAATATCAGGGAAAATTGTAAATATTGTTCAAAAACTTGGAAAAATGGTGATATAAACCTGGAAAAGGCTTTTTGAGCATTCAATTTATATCGAGAGTCACATTACTATGTTGTCTTTTATGTCGCGAGCTATGTTCTGTTTCATACCGTGAACTATTTTTAATGTTGCGAACCTAATTTTGTAACTGGAATTTTCTAAAAATAGACCTGGAAAACTTGGAAAAGTCAGGGAATTTTATTTTTTAAATTGAGTGGGAGCCCTGAATTAAGAGAAGTACCATTTGATTTTCTTCCAATCAGTTGATTGTGATTTTAATAAAAATTGTATTTCTTTCTCCCATTGTTTAATGGTGTTTTCCTTTACCTGCAGCTTATTTCTGTTGAGCTATCTAAATGATAGACCAGATCTTTCTGCCTAAAGGTTGTCTGAGTGAGTAATGCTGACCGGTTGTCGGCGTGGATAGCTCAATTGGTAGAGCCTTGACCTTGTAAGTCAATGATCCAGGGTTCGACTCCCGGTCCAGGCATTATTTTCACTCAGTCGGAAAAATAAAATTTCATTAAATATGATTTTCTTCCAATCAGTTGATTGTGATTTTAATAAAAATTGTACCAATTCTTGTGGTTTAAAAAATGATTCACCCTGCTTAACCCCAATGTGTGTCATTAATTCACGATTTAATGAATTAAAAATTTTATCAGATACAATTAATTCACATAAAGATTTAAAAACATTCACTTTACGCAATTCACAATAATACTCAAATGCTGCCGATAACTGCAATGTATACTGCACATAACTCTCTGATGGTAATTTTTATGCCTTCCGGAAGTTATTTAAACACTCATTAGCCGTCAGTTGAAACTCCTTCAAAACAACTGTTTTTAATTTTTCGTAATTACATAAGTCTTCCTCAGACACATATACATTAAATTACTAGCTTTTTCACCAAGAATATTTAAAGGAATTTCTACTTTAAACTCATCTGGTACATTTTTATTCTTAAATGCCTTTTCCAGAGAGTGAAAAAATAGATTAAATGATTCTGCTTCAGATAGTAACAGAATAATAAGGACTTTAATACTTTTAATAAAACTCTCTAGATTATTATTATTTACAATTTCTGGTTCCAAATTCACTGCTGAAAGTTAATTATTTTGGAATGAATCCCTTTTAATATTCGCTAATTCTAACTCTTTCTCTAACTGTGCTAATTTAATTTTCTTGAATTTAGAATTTTATAAAGATTCCTTACGAATATTTGCTATCTCTAACTCTTTCTCTAACTGCACTAGTTTAATTTTTTCTAACTCTATTTTTGATTTTTCTTCTTCTTTTTTCGATTTAATTTCCTCAATCGCACAATCAACTACACTTTTCATTAACTCACTATTTGAAAAATGTTCACATTTCTCAATAATATCTTTTAACTCAACAAGTTTAGCACCCTCTTCTACACTTAAACCCAATTCTTCTGCGACAATCTTAAACTCATCTTTTCTTAATTTATCAATAATTGACATAATTAAATCTAAAAAGTAATAGATTTAGAACAAATTTAAATTTTATGAAGATGCTCTTACCTCAGATCGCTGTATTCCACTTGAGAACAAAAAATGCTGTCATCTTGTTCTTCTTAAATAAACGCTATCACTTCATTTTTTTTTCATCGTTCACTTTCGTTTCACATCGTTCACATTCGTTTCATCACACTCTTATATTTTATATTTCACTTAAAAGAAATCAATCCATTGTTATAAACACATTTTTTCTCATTTATAATTAAAATGAAACTTGATTTCATTGAACGATTACGAAACCGAAACACAAACTTATTTTTCTCACAATGAAATTAAATAAACTCATTGTTATTACTCTTCCTTTTTAACAGGTCCTCTGGCTTGACGGACCATGTAAAGGCACTTGAAACTTATTTATAACACAAATACACACTTGAATTACTCATATTTTATTTATTTCTCGACGCCACATTCTGTGGTCGCTGAACACACACTTTACAACATAAACTCTCTTCACTTCACTTCAAAGTTCTTTACAAAGAATACAAGTTATAGATGGCGTGGTGTTAATGCATGCAAGCGTAACAAGGTCCTTAAAAAGAATTTATTTTTTTGTTTATTTTAATATGATTTTCTTCCAATCAGTTGATTGTGATTTTAATAAAAATTGTACCAATTCTTGTGGTTTAAAAAATGATTCAGCCTGCTTAACCCCAATGTGTGTCATTAATTCACGATTTAATGAATTAAAAATTTTATCAGATACAATTAATTCACATAAAGATTTAAAAACATTCACTTTACGCAATTCACAATAATACTCAAATGCTGCCGATAACTGCAATGTAAGGTCATTGTGCCTAAATGCGACGTGATTTTTGGTAAGTTTATCGCATTTAGGAAACTTATGACATTTTAGTAAACAAATAATTATGAAAAGAAAGAAAAAATGATTGAATATTATACTCATAGTTCTAAACTAGTGTTTTGTGTCATTTTTTTTCAAGAAATTAAAAAAATATCAATAATTTATGAAAATATATACCAGCGTCGCATTTAGGAAATTTTTGTCGCATTTAAGGTACTATATCCTAAATGCGATGTTCACACTCCCTAAATGCGATAAAGCATTTAATGCATGGGAGCTACTTTAATGTTATTAACACTTTCCAAAGAAGGTTGAAAACTGTTATTAACACTTTCTAACACGGTTGAAAAGTGTTTATGACTTCAGTTTGTCTGTCTGTCTGTCCGTCTGTGTGTCTGTCCGTCTGTCTGCCCGCGCTCTAACTCCCGTAAATATTTATGGAATTTCTTGAAACTGATATATGTTATTCAGGATTACTATTGGACGTTTCCTATTGAAAATGGAGTTCATACCTCTACTAGTTTGTGTACAGGGACACCCGAAAGTATTTCAAAGCATTGTGTTGTTCTATGAGAGGTATTTCTATAAACCATATTTTCATACCTTCACTGTAGACATATTTTAATGAAATTGAAATATGTTATTCAAGATCACTATCGGGCGTACCCTATTGAAAATGGAGTTTATACCTCTACTGGTTTGTGCACAGAACACCCAAAAGCATTCGAAAGCATTGTGTTCTATGAGAGGTATTTCTATAAACCGTATTTTCATACCTTTACTGTAGACATATCTTAATGAAATTGAAATATGTTATTCAAATTCCCTATTGGATGTTTCCTGTATAAAATGGAGGAAATACCACCACCGATTTATATACAGTGACACTCAAAAGCAGTGGTCGGAAGTAGGTAGCGCGCTACAAGTAGCGAAACTACAGTAGTCGCTACTTTTTTTAGTAGTTTGCAGTGTAACGCGCTACTTTCTAAAAAATGTAGTGTAACGAGTAGCGTGTTACAAAAAAACGTAGTTTCTAGCGATTTTCAACGCTACTTTTAACGTTACTTTTGTTTACCAGCAAGTCGCTATTTGTGAACCACGTTGAGAGACTTTTCTCTCATGCATCTGAAGTGCTTAGCTGCAAAAGATCCTGCCTAACTGATGAAAATTTTCAGATGCATCTCTTATTAAAAATGAATAAAAATATGATTAAAAATGAAAATATGATTAAAAATGAATAAAAATATGTAGAAATACTATATAAAACCGTTTAAGAGAAAGTATTCAACATGCATTTAAATTTTGAACTAATGCATAATAAAGCACATAAATTGAAAAGAAGTGATTAGTTACATTTGGTGGTTAAAAAGTAATTAAAATTTAAAATATTGTAGTAACATAACCAAAATTGCAATGCTTTGGAATACTTTTAACTGTCCCTGTACATAAATCGGTGGTGGTATTTCCGCCATTTTATACAAGAAACATCCAGTAGTAAAATTGAATAACATATTTCAATTTAATTGAGATATATCTACAGTAAAACCAATAGAAATACCTCTCATAGAACACAATGCTTTGAAATACTTTCGGGTGTCCCTGTACACAAACCAGTAGAGGTATTCACTCCATTTTTAATAGGGGACATCCGATAGTGAACTTGAAAAACATATATTAGTTTTAAGATATTCCATAAATATTTACCGGAGTTAGAGCGCCGAAAGACAGACAGATGGGCAGACAAACAGATACACAGATACACAAATTGAAATTATATTCACACTTAAAAATTGTTAGAAAATGTTAAAAACGCTTAATGTAAACGAAAGTGCAATTCCAGCAAACTTTTCTTAATAGCTCTTTATGTATCTGAATATTTTTTTGTTGTTCTGTAAAACTAATACTAAACATACTATATTCCATAGAAAGCAGTCTTTTGTGCATATGAATAACACATTTCAGTTTCATTAAGCTTTGTGGAAAGTAAAGTTATCAAAATTTGGTTTATAGAAATACTTCTCATATAACGCAATGCTTTGGTATGCTTTCAAGTGTCTCTGTGCCCAAACCAGTGGTGGTATTTACTCCATTATATATATAAAACATCCGATAGTGAACTTGAATGACATTTCTCAATTTCATTAAGGTTTGTGTACAGTAAAGGTATTAAAATATGGTTTATAGAAATATCTCTCATAGAACACAATGCTTTGTAAAAGGTTTGGGTGCCTCTGTACACAAACCAGTAGAGATATTAACTCCTTTTTCAATAGGGAACATCCGATAGTGAACTTAAATAACATATATCAGTTTCAAGAAATTACATAAATATTTACTGGAGCTAGACCGCGGACAGACGAACAGACAGATACTTAAATTGAAATTATATTCACAGATGAAAATTGTTAGACAATGTTAAAAACGCTTAATGTAAACAAAATTGAAATTATAGCAAATTTTTATGAACAGCTCTTAATGTAACTGAATATTTTTGTGTGGCCCTGTAAATCTAATGCTAATCATGCTATATTCTATGCAAAGCATTCTTTTGTGCATATGAATAATATATTTCAATTTCATTAAACTTTGTGGAAAGTAAAGTTATTAAAATTTGGTTTATAGAAATACCTCTCATAGAACGCAATGCTTTGGAGTACTTTCGAGTGTCCCTGTGTACAAACTAGTGGTGGTATTTATTCCATTTTATATATGAAATATCCGATAGTGAACTTGAATAACATGATTCAATTTCACTAAGATTTGTATACAGTTAATGTATTAAATATGGTTTACAGCAATACCTCTCATAGAACACAGTGCTTTGGAATACTTTCGGGTGTCCCTACAGGAATTAGAGCGCGGACAGACAGACAGACGGACAGAGGGACAGACAAGCCTAAGTCACTTTTAAACCTTGTTGGAAAGTGTTAAAAAGGAAAAAATGCTTAAACTTCCCTTAATATATCAACTGTAAAAATTGCCGCATTTAAGGGATAAAATTTGTCGCATTTAGGAAAATGGTGTAAACAGACCCTTAAATGCGATAAAAATTTTAAACCCCTCTTTTTAAAAAAAATGTAGTATTTTTTTTTATTTCCTTCTGGTAGGTATAAAGGGTATTCAAGCACATGACGTAACAGTGGTTGTTTGACCTTGAAAAATAAAAGGATAAAGTTACAGTTACTATTTCAAAATTTTTCATCGCAATTAGGAAAAGACATCGGAAAGGCATAATGGACAATGTTTACTGCAAAAGAAAATTCTACTAGAAAAAACCTTTAAAATTTAATGAAAAGTTTCGCGAACCGTTCTTGAAATGTGTATGTTCCATTATGATTCATAAGCAGGGTTGGGTTTCTTCCGGAAGAAACTAGTTTCTTCCAGGACAGTGGAAGAAACTGGAAAAAACCGGAAGAAATGGAAGAAACCGGAAGAAATGGAAGAAACCAACCAAAAGACAAAACAGATGTTCAAAATTTAAATTTCTGAACTATATAAACTCAAAGTATAAATATAATGCCAAATCTAAACTATAATTCAATTAATATTAAAAATATCTTTAGAAAAATAAGTTATTTGATAACAAACAATAAATATATACAGGTGATGGGTTTTTACTTTTCAATGCTAATATTTTTAGAACTTTTTGCATAGATACTATCTCATAATCATGAAAAACGGCAGTTTTTCTAGTGACGCAAGCGCAAAAACAAACGAACGCCACGACACTCAGCGGAAACGGAAAAACGAACGAAACTGCGACACTTATATATACAGGAATTTTAAGATCAAACAAACCGCTGAAAGCCGACACTTAATATCTCAGGAAATATAGGAGGTTATGTTCTGATATTTTCAAAATAGACTTTCACCTTCTGTCTGATCCTACCCTGAAATCTCTACATTTCTGCGTGCAATATATTTCGAGATATGAATTGGCTCATTTAAGTTATAAATGGACGGACTAATGTGTAAGAATTTTTTCTCGAATATGGCTCGAGCGAATTTAGTTTAATTTATATATGATATTAATTGCTTTTATCTGATGTGCCTGACATCTCCCTTTTCCCTAGGAAAACTCTTGTTTTTTTTTATAACTCAGTTTAAAAATCGAACTATTTTTTACTCCGAAAATACCGTGATGCGGCAGTTTCGCGGACGAATTTCTTCTCTTCCATCTGAAATACTGAATATCAAATAATCGTTTTGGCTCCATCTATCGGAAAGCGTCAAAAATAAACACAAAAAATAAAAAATAAAAATATTTTTCTTTTTTTAATATATATATTAAATGAGTTATTTATTTAGGTACTTGTATTTTATATGACATTTGTTTATCAAAAATATTCTTTGTATTTACATTGTTTTCATGCTGATACGTTGTTAACTTTCAAAATTGGTTCTATTTTAAAAGGTGATTGCAACAACAAAAAATTTTTCCTTTATTTTCATAAAAATTACAAATAATATGATAATCATATGCAAATATTTGTAATTTTTTCAAAATTAGGTGATAAATCACTTAAACTACGGATTGAAAAAATTCTTAAAACATAATTTGAAAATAATTAATTTGCTCATTAAGTTTCTAGTATATATAATATATAAATTACAAAATGTTAAGCTATAATAAAATTTTGAATAGATTAAGATTTTTTTAAATTAAATTCATAACAAACTATACTACTTAAATATTTACCAGTATAAAATTT
Organism: Salticus scenicus; assembly: GCA_963930645.1. Classification (NCBI taxonomy): domain Eukaryota; kingdom Metazoa; phylum Arthropoda; class Arachnida; order Araneae; family Salticidae; genus Salticus; species Salticus scenicus. The sequence continues at coordinate 80,879,397 of OZ005651.1, forward strand.
TCACCTTTTAAAGATTTTTCTATTATTATTTATTTTTCTCTTTTAAATCAAATCTATACCTAAAAAATTTTAATAAGAAATAAATATAAATAAGAAATTTTTGTCATTTTTAAAATGTACTATATTATGCCTTTGTAATGTTGCATGTGTCCATCTTTTTTATCACTTTTTATAAAATTTTAAAATTTTATTTAGTTTGTTATTTTGTTCGAGTATGACCTATAAAACAACACTTTTAATACAGTGTTATAACTCATTACCATGCTCCTTTAATTTTACGTTTTGATCATTAACCCCTAAAAAGTAATGATATCAATACAAAAAACCCTTAACGGGTTAAAAGTTTGTGACGCAGCACTGTACTTTATGGCTATAAGAATTAGAAATACGGGTCTTAAAAATAATGATATCAAATTTTCAGTGACGCTTTGATATTAATTAAATTATACATAGATTTTCTTATTTGAATTTGCTTTTTCCTTTTATTTATATTTACAGTGTAAACGTTATTTTCAACATAAAATAATATATAGCATTTACTCATTGATACCTTTCCATTCACATCTCTTATACTATGAAAGCATGTGTTTTAAAAGAAATTATATGAAATTCCAGTAACGCAGTGGTGTTACATTAAGTGATTTGTTTTTAAATTTCTCTGCAATTATTTTGTTTTGCATATTAAAGTATATGTGCACATTGAAATATTGCTTTTAATTTTCAAATATGCTGTCAAATATATCACTTTCATTAAGCTTATATTATGTACTGAAATATATTTATTTCAATGAATTATTCTATCTTTTGCGTCACGCCATCCAAAACTGAAAAAAATTTCACAGTTTTTTTCTTTGCATCACGATATCTATTTGCATGCATTTTCAATTTATTTGGATGAAATGACACAAAGTAAACATTTCCATATATTTTACTTACAGTTTTGGATGGCGTGACGCAAAAGATAGAATAATTCATTGAAATAAATATATTTCAGTACATAATATAAGCTTAATGAAAGTGATATATTTGACAGCGTATTTGAAAATTAAAAGCAATATTTCAATGTGCACATATACTTTAATATGCAAAACAAAATAATTGCAGAGAAATTTAAAAACAAATCACTTAATGTAACACCACTGCGTTACTGGAATTTCATATAATTTCTTTTAAAACACATGCTTTCATAGTATAAGAGATGTGAATGGAAAGGTATCAATGAGTAAATGCTATATATTATTTTATGTTGAAAATAACGTTTACACTGTAAATATAAATAAAAGGAAAAAGCAAATTCAAATAAGAAAATCTATGTATAATTTAATTAATATCAAAGCGTCACTGAAAATTTGATATCATTATTTTTAAGACCCGTATTTCTAATTCTTATAGCCATAAAGTACAGTGCTGCGTCACAAACTTTTAACCCGTTAAGGGTTTTTTGTATTGATATTATTATACGTTCACACAGTACAAGTGATGATAATTATGGAATTTTTAGCCATAATATTTGCACTTTTTTTTTTTAAGGATACAATTTTTTGTATAAACTTGAAGCTGGTACCCAATGAACTGTATCAATGAGTAAGATACCTACTTTTCTTTCCTGAAAGCTCTCTAGGATTAAAAAAAAAAAAAAAAATCCATAGTTTGTATTTATCTATTTTAAGTTGAAAAATAAAGTGCAGTATTGAACTACGAAAAAACTTTTCATTTGCTTTACAGTCAACTCCCTCTGACTCTCAAAAGTTTTGTCCAGAGGTTGTGCAGATGATAATAATAATAGGAATTTGCAAATTAGAGATCATTGCCTTTGTTTCAGTTTTCTTTTGCAGATACAAAGTCAGTTATTATTAATTATATAGACATCAAAACGGAAAGAGGATTTTTAATAAATTTTAGAATAAATATTTCTTCAATATTAATAAAACTAATCTGTCACATTGATGTATGATGGTAAATAATTTAAGCATATTCAAATAATAGGTACCTATAAAATGTAAACAAACATATTTAAAAAATACGAAACAAAATATTTTTGAATGTCTGGAAATAATATTCATCGCTGATTAATTTTGTTAAACATTCATGTAATAGTGGTTTATTTTCAGCGCTAGTCTGTATGAATTGCAGGATAATAAATATAAGAATGTTACTCCCCCCCCCCCCACACCCCATTTGCGTTTCAAAGTAAGGATTATGCTAAAAGTTTGATAAAAAATAATTATAAGATTTAAAAAAAAAAAAAACTTTTTACATACCATGTTTTTAAATTTTCTGATGAGTCATTAATAAAATATGC